>CM067511.1:22218088-22495588 GCA_034509495.1 Acestrorhynchus altus | reverse complement strand
GTTTTGCCTTGAGGAATGGGCAAAAATCCCAGTGGCAATATGTGGCAAGATCATAGTGGCTTATCTAAAGCAATTTGCATCTGTAATTGCCACAAAAGAGGGCTCTACAGAGTACGGTAAGTAGGGGTGGGGTGAGAGCGTTAGTTATTGACAAGGAAGATGTCCTATTTGTTGTTTGTTTCATAATATAAAAAAATTCAAAGTTCTAGGCATGTTCTGTAAATTAAATGATGTGCACGTTCAAATAATCCATTTTAATTCCAGGTTGTGAGGTAGCAAAACAAAAGAAAATGCCAAGAAACAAAACACTTTATCTGCTTATTCATTGTTTCATCTTGAATCAAGGGTATTTAAAAGAGTTTATCCTGCTTTAGTTGATGTGATTGTCTCTACGGTCCAGGAAAGATTTCTACTAAAGGAGTAATGCTGTGACTGCAGTCACCATTAGTAAAGTCAGGATGAGGGATGATCACTATCCAACCCCATTTCCAACACCTCAGCCCATCTCAAAAGTACTGGATAAAGCTCCATCACAGTTCCAAATGCTCAGAAGCTCAGCACTGCATACCCCTTTAGCCCATGCCTGGCACTATATCAAGATGTGTGAGTTCATTATCACATTTTTTTAAGAAATTGGTGCAACTTAAAAGAGCTGAATTCATTCATTAGAAGGGGTGTCCACAAACATTTGGACATAAAGTGTATATGAATTCTCACTTTACCAAGCTTGTCATTTTTAAAGCATTTTTTGACAAATACTATAAAACAGCAAGGATTTCATTGGGACTCTCAAATACTGTACAAAATGTGAATATTAATTCAAGCTTATTTGAGGTATATAGAAACACTTCATCTTAAACACATAATGCATTCAAAAGACACAACAGGGACACAGTGTTATTAATTACATAATTTATGTATCTGTGTTTACCAGGTTTGCTCATTGGTGAACTCCAGCTCTCCTTGTGCAGATTCATAGTCAACACCCTGGTGCGCTGAGCCATCCTCCGTGTGATATGGCACGGTTACAGTTCCACGGACACCCGAGTTCCGGTTAACTGGAATCTCCACCACACCAGAATTCTCGCCCACCTGCAGCTCCCTCTGTCCAAATGAGAAGATTCCTGCATGGTCGTCATCCATGATCGTCACTGTGGTAACCAGCGGCTCTACCAGTCGCGCACCGTCTGTGCTGTCCCCTCCTTCTTCTCGAAGGTTTGAGAGACGGACGAAAAAATGTTCATCTTCTTCGAAAACCTCATCATCTATTATACCCACCTGTGACACAGACACATGCACATGTTCATGTTACAGATGCACAGGTCAGCATGACTGCTCCATTTATCTGAAGCTGAGATCATACAGTGAAATATATACACAGACATCGATATGCATGTTAGTAACAATGCGCATTAGGGTTTTTTAATGGCCTATGCGGGAGACAATGTTTAGAGAGAATAACCAACAGTTCAGTGCTGGTATTGGATTACGGACAAACACACACCAGTAAAGAAACAAAGAACAAAATAAGGGGCCAGTTAATGTTGCACACTTTTTTCACATTACCTCAGAAACAGCCAATAAAAAAAACATAATTTAATGAGCTAATGCATATTAAAGCACCATTGTATGTGAAGTGGTATTTTGCTCCTGGGCTCCCCCTACAGATTGCACTCCATGCAAATAGCACTTTGTACATGAGCATTTTACAAGTGGAGAAATACAGAAAGTGAAGGAAGAATTTGGACAGTGGCAGTAATATGGCAGGATTTTACATAAATGTGTAACTTACACAGTGTTACGTAGTTCTTGAAAGAGGTTCCATGCATGCCTCACCAAAGAAAAATAGAGACTGTGCCACAGCCCTGACTCATATGGAAATTTGACTGAAAAATGTTGTGTCTGCATGTTGGCTGTCAGTTGTGGAAACCACAGGTTCAGTGGTGTCTGCTGGTCTTTCAAATAGGGGAAGCTCATTGTTGACTTACATCATAAAATTTGTCAATTTATTTATACATAAATTCTGCCCTTTTCAAGAAAATGGCCTGTGACCCTTTTGAATTCAGAAGGGTGTCTTTTCCAGAGAAAAGGCCTTGGTCCATTGTGTTGTGGGTGTGAGACTTTTTAAACAGGAGAAGCTACTTTCTACACCTGCATATATAGCTCCAATTGTTGCCACTAACATGGCAACCAGCTGAGGCATTGCACTGTCCAATGCCATGTCTTTTAGGAAAAAAAAAGAGATCACAAGTTCAGACCCCAGTCTCCCTGAATCAAAGTATTCGCCATAACTTTTCAGGACACTGTGGAATGCCTCCTCTGGAAACATAGTTTGTGCATCTGCCCTGCTGTTTAATTCAAAGTTTCTCATCTTGACATAATGAATTAGCTGGCTTGTTCACTCCGACCAAGCCAACAGTATGAATGACTGATTGAACTAATGAAACAATATTAAACTCCAACAAGGAAATTATGAAATTATGTTAAACTGAAACAAGGAAATACTATGAGCGTGTTTTATTTACAGTATAAGTAATTTCACAAGCAAATACCAAGAAATGGGATGCAGTTTGTCTTTTGACCTTCACTTATAAAATCCACAATGGGTTTGAGCTCCTAGTGACGGTGTTTAACTCAAATCAGCTGTCGATCAAAAAGGGATCCAGCCTTTCAACTTTTGATCATCATGCGGAAGCTCAGCATCCAGGCTGGACAAGCCCTGCCCACAGTTCCATTCACCCCCAGTGTCACTGACTGTCCAGGGCAGGGCCAAATCACAGCATTTATCCAATGACCATCGAGTTTCAAAGCAAGGATGCAGCTCTGTTGAAGTGAACGGACTCTCAGCTTCTATGGGCAAATGCACTGAGACCATACACTGTATAAGCAAATGATTTATAGAAATCTATAGCATTGAAATTATGGCGATGTATGAGAAGTTTAAATTCAAGATGTATATATTTGACAAATGTTTTATGTTTTAGTTTAAGCTGAGCAGCAGTCTTGTGGCTGGTGTAAATGAGTATTCAGTCAGTGTAGAGCTGCATAATGTGTGACTGAGCATTAAGAACCAAACTGTATGTGAGAAACTAGAAGCTTTGTTTTGCGTTTTGGGGAAAGTGGGAAAAATAACCCTTTACATTCATATGTGAACATTCAATCTCAGGGTTATGATCTAATGTGTGTTTGCACAGGTGTTAATCTCGTGAATGCCTTTCCCTACTAAGAGGTCTGCTGGTGAGACGTCATTTCCATGCTGCGTTATTAAGAACTTTACCTTATAGTTTTCATGGCGCTCTTCAAGAAGCAAATGGTACTTGAGATCCAGCAAGCCAAATAAAATTAAGAACACGTTTTAGAAACTGTGTCTTTCTTTGGACCCAAGGCCTTTGCTATCGTAGGGTTTAGGAATACATGAAAAGTATTGTGCTATTGAGTATACTCAAGTATTGAGCATATATGCTCACTACACTGCTCACAAGTTGCCGTGTTCAAATATACCTGGATGATGCAAAACATAATCATCATAATATTGCACATTTAAACAAAAAAAAAGTGTTGTTTTTTTTTTAAAGTAATGCATTTTTTAAGTAATGAAACACTAAACATCTTGGTTTCATTTAAGGCCATGTTAAAAAGCTCCATCCTTATTATTTTCTCAAAGTATTGATAAATAGAAAGCAAAGTTAATTTACCCATGTTTTTATGCTGATCTGAAAAATGATCAATGATCAATTGCTGAAAATTTTGATCCATCCCACCCTTGGTGTTTATTTTGTGATGTGGGATTGACATTTTGAGATTCATAGACATTTACTGATATTTGGTATCAACAACTACATTTCTTGCATCTTACTTTCTATGATTGCAAGCTCTCCAGAACCTGCTGAAGCTCCAAATTATGACACTTCCACCACCATGATTCACAAATGCTGTTCTTGGTTTGCACCAATAATGTTTTCTGCTCCTGTGCCCAAATAATTCAACAGTGGATTCATCTACCTAATGCAGATTGTTCCAGAAGTCATGGCCTTTGTCTAGGCGTTCTCTGACATAATTTAGTCTTGCCCTGATGTTTCCTACTTACACACCTACCATGAGATCACTCCTCCTGAAACTTCACTCCTCTCTAATAAATACTGATATGCTGCCTCCGATTCCATTTAAATTAGTAAATACATGTGGGAGTGTTCTAACTTTTTCATAACAAGAAAAAACACCATTTCTAATCATTATAGGTTTATGCGTTTCATTATACTGTGGGGAAACCAAATATTTGATACACTGCTGATTTTGCAATTTTTCCACCTACAAAGAAGAGAGAGGTCTGTAATTTAACTGTGAGAGACAGAATCTAAAAAAATCCATTTAATCACACTGTATGATTTTTGAATATTTAATTTGCAATTTATTGCATGAAATAAGTATTTAATATAATAGATAAAAAGAACTGAATGTTTGGTACAGAAAACTATGTATGAAATTACAGAGGTAGTTCTTGACCAAATCTGACCACGTACTGCAGCAGGGATTTGGCCCACTCCTCCATATAGACCTTCTCCAGATCTTTCAGGTTTTGGGGCTGTCGCTGGGCAACATTGAGTTTCAGCTCCCGCTGAAGATTTTCTATTGGGTCCAGGTCTATTTCTATTGAGACTGCTAGTCCACTCCAGGACCTTGAAATGCTTCTTATGGAGCCACTTCTTAGTTGCCCTGGCTGTGGTCATTGTCATGCTGGAAGACCAAGGAAGATTGACCATCATCTTGTCTTTCTTTCAATTTCTGATAAATGAGCCAACAGCTGTTGCCTTCTCACCAACCTGCTTGCCTGTTGTCCTGTAGCACATCCCAGCCTTGTGCAGGTTTACAATTTTGTCCCTGGTGTCCTTAGAGAGCTCTTTGGTCTTGGCCATGGTGGGAAAGTTGAAGTATGATTAATTGAGTGTGTGGATAGGTGTCTTTTATACAGGTATTTAAACAGGTGCAATTAATACAGGTAAATGAGTGCAGAGTAGGAGGGCTTCTTAAAGAAAATCTAACAGGTCTGTGAGAGCCAGAATCCTTGCTGGTTAGTAGGAGACTTACTTTATGCAATTAAATGCAAATTATTTAAAAATCACACAATGTGATTCTCTCCATTCTTTGTAGCTGGGAAAACTTGCAATATCGGTAGTTTATCAAACACCTTTTTTCCGCCACTGTGTTTAAATATGTTATAAAATGTTTTCATAGGATTTCCTAACCTTTTTTACATATATATATTTAAAAACATTAATGTTTGTTTTCAGGGGTGATGGGTCAGAAGTTTATTTATCACCAACAAGATGCTTTCACATTTGGATTTTGAATTTTGGAGGGACTGCTGTGAAGTATAAATATGTAGACCTTTAAATACATTTGCATTGTAGGCACTTGTCACACAAAGTCCAGCTATTTTTTGACTGATCAGGTGCATCCCATTCATTGGATTCATTTGCATAGTTCATCTCAGCTCATCATGCACCGTGCAGCTGCATCTGATGGAACAAATCCAGAAATGTTCTAAAGTCTTCTTTGGACATTAGAGACAGTTACTCCAACAAAAGCGGGATATATGTCCAATGTACCAACCCACAACTAAAGTGCATGTTACAAACAGCAATATCATGTATCAGTACCCACAGACATTTTATATACACACTCATGTTCACACTCACACTCATGCCATTACCCCACCTTTATCTCCTTCCTCATGTCCCCGGGCTGAAACACCAATGTCCCCTCGCAGTACTCAAAATCAGCTCCAGCGCTGGCTGACCCATTCTCTGTCCTGTAATCCACATGGAATGTTTTTGTGTCGGTGCCACCCAGCAGTATGACCCACAGGCTGACTTCACCACAGTTCTCGCTGCACTGGTACTGGCCCTGCTCAAAGGACACATGTGCGCAGGTAGCCAGGTCGTCCTGGGGACCGCCAGAAGATGCTCGTTTTGCCTGTTCTGCTACTGCGTGCTTCTTCAAAACATTTCCTGCCCCAATCATCATACGCGTGGCCTGAACTCTGTAAAATGCACGGCTCTTAGGCTGTTTCTGCAAGGTGGAGTAGCTGGCCATGTCTATCAGCTGGTCCAGGTCTTTGTCTGGATGTTTCTGCCTTAGGTCCCGCAGCATCCGGATTACCTGGAACGGTGCACAATTATGCAACATCTTAGCCATGTTTCTAAAACATTTTGCAAATAACTTTCTAAAATGTCTACTGTAAGCAATGTCCCAGCACCTGGGTAACATCTTCGCAATGTTTGTAATTTTTAATAGTGTCTGTCATTTCAGTTACACATCTGCAATGTGTCAGCAAAATCCTTGGTCTTAAGGTCTTTACAAACTGAACTTGATGGGAATAAATTAAAATATAACGCTAAAACACACACACACACACACACACACACACACACACACACACACACACACACACACACACACACACATATATATATATATATATATATATAGCTGGACACTATCTATTTATGCATGTACATAACAGGACAAGCTGTACTGCTACCTGCATAATTTTTTTTGATTAAACTTTAGGAGAGCTTTTACACACTGCTTGCTGCATGTTAACTGAATTTTAACTGGCTTTAAACAGAATTTGGAGATATAGCCTCACAGGTCAGGCTAGTTAAAACTTCTAGATGTCAGTAGTTATAATTGACTGTTACCATACCAACACCAGAAAGAGAGCTGTGGAGAGCTATAACCAGCAAAAATAGAGCAGAGGGGTAATAATATTTTGTCATGTTTTTACCTTCTGACAAATAAACTTTCTAATAAAACCTTCACAACTTAAAAATGGTGTTAGTGAAACTGAAAGCACTTCTACAAATGATACAGTTCTCTGTAATGTGTTTCTGTTGAGTGTATATTGACAGCGGAGGCTTTCAAATATTCCCATAAGAGTGAAAGAAGCCATTTCTCTTCAAAGATAATGCACTGGAATTGGAAACCTGCAGGATAATCAAGTCTTTAACCCAATAAACTGTCAAAGTACTTCTCTAATAGATGGCCACAAATAATGGATTCATAAATATGTGTTAGAGTACCCAGTAATACAATAACGGACCACCAGTTTGTTTGTGATGTGAAACTTCTCTGTAAATCCAATTTATATTTCTATTTTTCTTGTTTAAATAGATTACTAATTACAGTATCTACTTTAAAGACATGGCTCAACAATCACATTTCAGAATCTGAGCTATCTCTTTTAGAGTTATTACTAAAGAGGATTTTTGCAATGCTATACCTCCCACACCCACCTCCTCTCTGTCCTGCTCAGGCTCTTTACTTGTCTCAATGTTGATTATGTTTGAGGTGGAGTTGCTGGTGGAGCTGTTGGGGTTCCCATGGTATTTTCCCTCCATGATGATGTCAATGCCTTTAGGCGTCAGTTCGCCCTCTGTCTCAATGATGATACCGTTGCGTTTTTTGGCGCGGTAACTGCGGTTCATGTACTTATAGAAGAGGAGCCGGCGGTCGGCAATCCATGCCATTAAAACACACAAGGGGAAGAACATCAGAGTGACCAACGCTTCCCATACCTGCAATACACATATGCATACAGTTGCACATTTATGAAATGTGTCTTAATTTTAAACCCAAATATCCTCATGTCATTGCTGTCCAATGAAACACACATATCTCCAAAATGGTAATTTTACATGAGAAGGACTGCAAAATAAGAGCTTATTTAATTAATTTTGGAACATTTCTATTGGTCTATTGATTCTAAATCATTTACCCAATGTATATAGCAGCTACAAGGTTCAAATCATGGAGAAACCTGAAAATGGTTTTCACTGGACTGCGGCAAAATGTATAAACACCGTAGAGAGTGGTGCTTAAATTTTTTGTGAACCCTTCAGATTTTTCTATACTTCTGCATAAATCTGACCTAAAACTTCATCAGATTTTCTCACAGGTCCTACAAGTAGACCCAGAACACCACAACAATCTTTTGAGTTACAGTCAGGACTCTGACTGTCCAGATTCTGTTCTGTTCTCCATTTATAATCAAACACAATAACAACAGTGTTAAGTTGTCTGTAGTTGCAGAAACACTATTTAAAATATAGCAACACGTGTGACACAGAGAAATGTGAGAAATCACATAAGTAAGGTCACTGACCAGTTCCACACAGCTAAAGGCAAGTGTGTGATAACCTAGTCATGCATTTAGTACTGTAATTGTTGGGCCTGTTAGATACATTAGACCTGTAGCTACAAAGCAATAAAAAAACAACAAATATGACATGATAGTGACAATCTGGGGTAAACTGTATGAACTTGATTTTTCTACATAGTGGTTTAAAAACAGCATTCAATTTACTGTAGCCCAACCCACCCCAACCCACCTGCACAATCCCAGGGGAGATGACAGCAAGGATGAGATAGAGCCAGATGTAGGCAAAGATGCTCCAGGAGGAGGTGATGAAGAAGACTCTGAGGTGTTTGATCTTCCTTACCTCACCATCAGGAATCACCCACACACAAAGCCCAATGATTACAAACATGTTGAAAGCAGCGCTGCCCACAATGGTGCCTGGACCAAGCTCACCAGACTCAAATCCATGGCCACACACCTACACACACACACACACACACAAAAATGATCTGATTGGACACACTTTGGAGAATGGATAGTAAACACTTGAGAAGAGTGTCAATAAGAAGCACGCTTTTAGTCATTGTGAATCACTGTGACTGAAAATAGTATTTCAGAACTTGTGACTTGAGATATCATCATAGAACAGTGTGAATAAGGAGCATGTTCTAGAACAGTTTGAGAATGAGAATATGTCCAGAACAGTGTGAACTAAGAGATCACTGTGAATGAAGTGAAAGAGAACATTCTACAACCATGTGAATGAGAAGCACATTCTCAAAACCATGTAAATAATGACTGTGAAATAATATGTGAAGATAATGTGAACAAGGAACACATTCTAGAACAGTGTGAATAAAAATAGTGTGAATGCATACATTCCAGAATAGTGCAACCAAGAAGCTACAACAGTGTAAAAGACAATAAATGACAGTGTCATTGACATCAACATTCAACATTCTACAACAATGTGAAACCTGGAAGACAACATTTTACAACAGCATGAATGCTAAATGTCAACATTCTACAACAGTGGGAAATCTGGATATCAACATACCTGAATAGCATGAAATCTGGATGTCAACATTCTACAACAATATGAATCCTGGGTGACAATATTCCTAAACAGTGTGAATCCTGGATGTCAGTCTAAATTATCGATGTCAACCAAAACAGTCTCAATTAATTTCCCCTTTAAAATAAACTACACCACATGGTGTGTTTTTGTTTGAGTTTGATGGTTTAGCTGGTATATAAGCATGACAATTTTGACCCAGTATGAATAAGTTTGACTATGCTGGTTGACCAACATGACCAATAAGACCAAACTGGTTAACCAGCATGACCAGCATTACCAAGCTGGCTGACCAGTATGATCAGCTTGACCAAGCATATCAACCAGCATCACCAGCATAACACAGCTGGTTAGCACAACCAGCATGATCAAGATGGCCAAAGAGCATGGTTAGTAAGACGAAGGCGGTTGACGATCATGAACAGCATGACCGCTGATCGACCAGACTGGCTGCAAGACCAAGCTACTCAACCAGCATGACCAAGCATGATCAAAATCATATGCAACATAGACAATACCAGTTAACTGATTAACCAGCTACCTAATTTTCACAGGGTATGTTCTCATCTTGTTGATCAGCTTTCAACCATGATAACCTTCAAAGACCAGCTTAGACCATCTGATACCAGCTACCAGCAAAAACTTGTCTTGAGTTGAATTTTTGCCTGAGCTGAAATTTTTCACAAAACTATTCCTTTAAGTTCAACATATCTATAGACGTGTATTAATACATTGCCACAGCAGAATAAATCCAGTGGGAGTAAAGGTCAGTAGAATATGGTAGCCTGTAGAGGGCAATAGAGTGTAACAAAATACAGCGGTGGCCATCAGAAAATTCATAATCCAGTAAAATGGAAAAAGTGTTGTGAACAGAGAGCATGAAAGCTTTCTGAAGTTAACAAATATCTACACACATACTTGGAAAGTTTAGTTTTCTCCTCATTTGGAAAACATGACTGCATTTTCCGAAGGTGTACAGAGTTAATGATTGGTTTGAGAGTGGTAGGAGATGGGCAGATGTCACATTTCCCCTCAAAAATTTCAGTCAAGCTGGTTGGGCTTTAACTCAAGACAAACTCCTTCAAAAACACACTTTATAGAGGTTTAACATATGGAAAAACAGCTCACACCTCTAAAAGCCATGGCACTCTCTAACAAACACCCTCACTGACCTGCTGACTGTTGGAGTTATAGAACAAGAACCATCGCAAATGGAAGTATATTCACTATAGAGCAATGTGAACGGACAAAATTATTTGAAGACAGTGTTAATGGACAAGAGATCATTCTATGGCTGAGAGCATTCTATCAAAGATTGATTGGAGGAGTACTTTAGAACAGAATGAACAGGCACTCCAAAACAGTGTGAATGAGAGAGAACATTATAGAACAGTGTAAATGTATGAGAACATCCTAGAACAGTGTGAATGCCCAAGACCATGAATAGATTAGAATGCTCTAGAACAATGTTAACTGTGGAGAACATTCTACAGATACATGACTGGAGTTGCATTCCCAAACAACACATAGGGAAGATTCTGAATCAGGAGAGTGTTCTAGAATAGGTTGAATCAAGGAGAACATTCTAAAACAGTATGAAGTGGAGAAATAGTCTATAACAGTATAACTACTGAACATTATAGAGCATTCTAAATGGTGAATGGGGGAGAGCATTCTAGAACATAATGAACAGGCACACTATAACAGGGTGAATGTGGGACAATGTTATAATAAACTGTAAATAATGACAAATATTCTAGAACGGTGTGAATGTATGAGTACATCCTTAAACAGTGTAAAATGTTGCTTCATAGATAAGTGTGAACATATTAGAATGCTCTAGGATGTGAACTGCAGAGAACATCCTACAAATACTTGACTACTTGAATACTAGTATACTAGGAGTTGAATACTAGAATACAAGGATTTTCTAGAACAGTACAAATAAAGAATGAGTAAAGGATGAGAAATGTTTGTTTGAAATCTTTGCAAATGTATATATATATTCACAGCCTTTGCTCAATACGTTGTTAAAGCACCTTTGGCAGCAATTACAGTCTTTTTGAGTATGCTTGGCACACATTTTTTGGGAAGTTTCTCCCATTCTTCTTTGCAGAACCTTTCATTCAATTGGATGGAAAGTGTCAGTACACAGCCATTTTTAGATATTTTTTCAGAGATGTTCAATTGGGTTCAAGTCTGGGCTCTGGCTGGGACACTCAAGAACATTCACACAGTTGTCCTGAAGTCACTGCTTTGTTATCCTGGCTGTGTGCTTTGGGTCATTGTGCTTCCTCTCAGTCAAGGTTCAGAGCACTCTGGAACAGGATATCAAGGATGTCCCTGTACATAGCTGAAGTCATCTTTCCCTTGACCCTGACTAGTCTTCCAGTTTCTGCTACAGAAAAACAACCCCACAACATGATGTTGCCACCACCATGCTTCACTGTGGGAATGGTATTGGTCAGGTGATGAGCAGTGCCTGGTTTCCTCCAGACATGATGCCTGGCATTCAGTCCAAAAAGTTCAATCGTTTTGTTTCTCATGGCCTGACCTTTAGGTGACTTTTGGAAACTCCAGATGGGCTGTCATGTGCCTTTTACTGAGGATTGACTTCCATACATACCTGATTGGTGGAGTGCTACAGAAAAGGTTGTCCGTCTGAAACTCTGTTCTTAACAGACCAATGTTGGGACTCTCAGAGTGACCACTGGGTTCTTGGTCACCTTCCTGACTAAAGCCTTCCTACCACAATCACTCAGTTTGCCCGTGTGGCCAGTTTTATTAAGAGTCTTGGTGGTTTCCATTTAGGGATGATGGAGGCCACTGTGCTCACTGGGACGTTCAATGCAGCAGAACATTCTCTGTACCCTTCCCCAGATCCGTGTCTCGAGGTTTATAGACAATCTCTGAGGTTTATAGACAATTCCTTGGACTTCATGGCTTGGTTCATACCATAACATTAGATAAGTCTAATGTCAGTACTTCCATTCATTTAAGGTGTCAGAGTCCAATAACACAATTGCATGAACACACACAACAAAGAGGAATCCAGACAAAAGAGATGTTCAGAGACATTTTTCATAATTACCTATATTAGTTGAAACATAAAATATCACTTATTAGAAATCTTAAGCTGTTAATGGCACTGTAAACATGTAGATGCTATAAAAACATCTTGTGGCGTTTATGAATTAGGTTTATGTCTTAGGTGAATTGGTTTCATTGATGAATTGAGAAAAACTAGTTCAGATGAACTGACTCGTTCATGATTTGCATATTCAAAGTGTGTGAAGGGAGAGAGAGTGCGTTGATCATTTGCAGAGGAAAAGTCTGTTGTGGCTAAATTGCTTCTTTTGAACACCTCTTGGAAGCAGAGAGGAGCTCACTGTTAGATGTGATAGAGTTAATCTTGTGTTAATGAATAGGCTGACCTCCAGCTTAATCTAGTTAGCAAGAGTTCAAACAGAGAAAGCAAAGTGTGCATCACTATGCTCTGTTCATGTCTTTTATCTACCTATTTATTCATTTATTTATTCATTTTATTCCAATTTTCACCCCAATTTGGAAGTTCAAATTACCCAACCCCATTATGGCTTTTGCCTATCACCTAATAGCACATAGGGTAAGTACATTCTTCCTCCAAAATGTATGAAGCCAGTGTTTTCAATCTACCACCATTGCATCATTGCTGGGCAGCCAACATGCTCAGAGGGAAGCACCAGGTCCCCAGCTCTGATACACCACCCAACAGACGCCTGTGCCTACTAGCATCATACTGGGGGTGATGTGGGGAGAGAGTGCTACCCACCCAGAGAGAGCAAGGCCAATTTTGCTCTGCATAAATGTAACTTAAAACGTCCGCAGGTGCTGACCAAATGAAGGGTGGATCGGAAGTACACACTGGGGTTTATTAATGTACAGGAATACATGAAGCAGTTAACATAACAGATAACACAACAGTAGACTCACAACACGAGGGAGTATATATATATATATATACACACGAGGAACATTAAACATGGCTGGGACATGATTACAAAGGGGCAGGGTTACCAATAGGACACATCTGGGAATGGGCGGAGACAAGACCAAAACAAGACACACGTGCACAGGACTCTATATGTGACACGTCCTCACATTTCTAAGTCCTTAAAGGAGATAAGAAGAATCAAATCAAACAAACGAGAGAAACAAATTTACACTTGGCAATTTATTTACTGAGGAAAATGATTAAATATTATATATCTGTGAGTCGCAAAAGTATGTGAACCTTTAGGCTTAGCAGAAAATTTGAAGGTGAAATTAGAGTCAGGTGGAGTGGCCCACTGACATAGACAACCCCAAGAGCAAGGAGTGTAATAGTCCATGTGGTCACAAAGGTGCAAGTGAAGGCTTTTCTCACATTGTCTAATATTATCATTCATGAGTCCATCAGCACTGAGCAATAATATTGTGCATGGCAGCATTACAAGCAGAAAGCAGCTGCTTTCCAGAACAAATGTTGCTGACTATCTGCAGTTTGATGATGACCACACAGACTGGGAGTGGTTTAAGAGTTAAAATTAAACAATTTTCACTGGAAAATCCACATAAATATTGTAACACCAGACAGTGTGCATATGTGTGTTCAGTAACTGACAGTATCTTAAGTCAAGATGATGGAGATGACCGCGGGAAGTACTGTAAGTGTGTGTGTGTGTGTGTGTGTGTGTGTGTGTGTGTGTGTGTGTGTGTGTGATTGACAGTATCTAGGGTGAAGATGACCTTGGGGCATTTGGTGCGCAAGTGTGTGTACCTTTGCATCTGACATCTCAGGTGAAAATGACCCAGGGTTGTTCAGTAAGTGTTTGTGTGTGTGTGTGTGTGTGTGTGTGTGTGTGTGTGTGTGTGTGTGTGTGTGTGTGCGTGTGTGTGTGTGTATACCTCTATAACTGACAGCAGTATCTCAGGAGCAGAGGAGCCGAGGGCCATCAGTGTGAGATTGGAGACAGTTTCATTCCATATCCGAACTGTAGTCACCGTTTTCTCTCCGTTCACACCTGTAATTGTCACCTCCTTCTCCTACAGCACACAATAAATAAATGTTCTATAATTAGAAGAAGTCAGGTCAGTTTAAAAGGCTAACAGAATGTAAATAATAGTCAGTGTTGATACTCAGATGGGGGCAGTAATATTGTAATGTTCCACTGTATGATGTAGCCAAAGGAGGGAAATCTAAACAGTTTGTTAAGTAAATAAGACTTCAGACCATGACAGCTCACAACAGACAGAAAATGTTTTTCCTCCTTGCACACCTTCTTTCTGATGGTGAATGACTTATACTGCCATCAGCTGAGGCAGGAGCTACCTATAGGTGATATCCTAGGATTTTTGGAGACCTCTTTAAGAACTTGTGGCCTTCTCTTGGGCTGAACTTATTAGGAGGGTCTGACCTGACCATGCTGGCATTGGTTTCACTTGTAAATGATTTAGTAGACAGTGTAACAACTGATTTCTAATTGCTGCCATAGTAATACCACTAACTCTACACTAACTCTAAAACTAAATGTGAATCATCTGCACCTGATGTGCAGCATCTGATTTTAACAAAACAAAACAACAAAAACAGCCAGTTTATTTCTGAGAGATGAGGAGCGAAGAGGTCTGAAAATGTTCATGCGAGCGTTTTTGGATAATAAATCCACACAAACCAATGTGAATGTCAAATAATCCAAAAAAGAAATCATGAGCTTTTTATCTGGAATAATGACTACATCACTTCGCTACCTGTGAGGTGATGACCTCAATGGCAGCCATGAAACGGTCAGCGATGATGGAGACTCCAAGGAAGAGGTAGAGCAGAGATAGGAAGTAGATGATGGCCCTGGCGATCTGCTCAGCCAGCGTGGGGTTTTGGGGTTGCCACACAGGAAGGAGAATTCCGGCACTGCACTCCACCTTCTGGCTGCAGCTACTGTTCTTACTGCACACACACACCCGTACAGAGAGGAGGAACAAGAGGAGAGGTACGAGTGGAGGAGCAGCCATGACCAGGGAGAAGAGACAGAGAGAGAGAGAGAGAGAGAGAAAGAGAAAGAGAGAGACAGAGAGAGAGAAGAGAGGAGAAGAAAGAGAGACTCGTCCTAAAGAGTGAGAGAAAAAGAGAGGGAGAGAACAAACTCTTTCACAATTTATCAAAAGTGATTAATTGCAATTAACTATAGTAATATGATTCATTACAGTTAACTACAAAATAATGCAATTCATTACAATTAATTAGACAAGAAATGCCTCTAATTCCAATGAAAACGAGTTTCAAAAATCCATTATTGCAATTAACTCAAGACTTAGTGAAACTGACTACAAAAAAATAATAAAGACAGCTGAGTAACAAAATAAGGGCTTAATTAAAGTTATAAATTGTGACATTTAATTTTAATTAAATGTCAGAAATGATATGAAAATGCCATTATTCAGAATAAAGTACATAAAATAATATTCACATTTAATTACAGAATATCGTGTTTAATTGTAATCACCTGTAGAATCTAATGCATCACTACTAATGACACAAAATATTGCAATTAATTGCAAGAATATAGCCAAAATGCCATTATTTGCAATCAAATTGACAAAATATTGTGATTAATGGAAACACATTACAAATGCATTACAAATGCAATTAACTCAACAAAAAATACTGACCACAATTGACCCCACAATATATTGTGATGAACTGCAGTTATCAATAAAGATGCTATTAATTGCAATGATATGCACACAATGCAGTTCTTTATATTAACCAAAAAAATACTTTCTTTTTTTACAGAAAATCATGCGTTTAATCACAATTACTTATTTTAATCATTCGACAGCCATATTAAATAAGTGAGAATGCACAGTTGGCTTTCCTCATTTCATTCAGTTCAGTAATTTGGTGTGATTCAGTTTAATTACACCACTGTAACACAATTACAATCATTTTACACTCTGTATCCACAGGCTGCTGTCTGCACTTCAGTGTTAAATAACTAAATGGAATAATGTAAAAACAGCAGTGTGCATTTCTTGGCTTAAGTCTAAGTCTTATTCATGTAGAACTCAACATTAATCAATAATTTAGACCCTAATTAACAGTGTCTGAGAGAACTAATGTGACTTGGAGACTGTCTGTGAAGAGTACTTTTCTGAACCAGAATGGGTCAAGACAGCATTTCTCAACAGCATTTGTGGTCAATCCAGCTTTGAAGGGATAGATTAGCAAACATCACATTTCTGTTTGCACTGACTTTTATCCAATTAGTCCATGATGGAAGTTTGAGTTTTGTTTTTTCAGTATTGAACTGGAGCACTGAGATTTTTTTTCCAGTGTGAAGGCAGTAATCAGATACAATCAGATTGAACTGCCTTCTTTGTTTGCTTCTTTTATACTTGATATGATGGTCTAATGTGTTATGCTGATCTATTGTCATCTACAGTGCTTCACAGATAGCTGGAAAAGCCTCAAAATGGGTTTAGAGCCAAAAATGTCAGGACAATTAGAAAGATAATGCTAATATTATGATGAGATCCCACATAACACCACTCTATCAAACAGGTTTACTCCAATTTTTAAGCAAAAAGAGCTAAAAGACCAATGTTTATATGACACGCTATAGAACAGCTGCCTCAGTAATTTAACGTATTCAATGACGTTGACACTGAAAATACGCCGACATCAATATTTTAAGTCAACACATCTTTTATTTATTTATTTATTTTTTAAACAAAACATGTTGGATTTCTAATCTCTTCAATTCAAATAACACACGTTTTCATTAATACCAGCATAATTCCTGTGTACCTGAGATCAGTCATTTCTGACTTTGGTCACCTGTCGGCTCCATTCAGACCTGCTGTTTATAATAGTCTTGGCAGACTCAGCAGACTGAGTAATACGTCTCTAAAGGATCCCAAACACCCAACGTGCAGAGAGTATGGGATTACTTGAAGTTAGCACATAACATAAAGAAAGACTGAATACTGTGCATAGTTTTGATGGTGTGTGTGTGTGTGTGTGTGTGTGTGTGTGTGTGTGTGTGTGGTAGAGATTGACAGAAGGATGGTGAGTTGAACACTGTAGATCAAATTTCACTTTCCAAGCTCTGCTATGGTTACCTGCAGTGTAACACTACACCAGCATCAAAATAACTCACACACTCCCACTCCCACACACACAGCCAGCATGCCTGAACTCTTCATTATAACATATTAATGAATCAACAATTGAATCAAATCAATGAATCATTGAGTTTATTGAAACTAACAGGTAAAAAGAACTGGGTCAGTAAACCCAGAGTCCGATTTCTTGTTACTACTCACACACACACACACACACACACACACACACACACACACACACACACACACACACACACAGTATATCCTGACTCACAAATGCAGAAACAAATATATAGCATAGATACACAAACACAAAGGTAATAAGTGCAAAACACACACACACACACACACACACAAAAACACACATATTCATGCACACATAAAGGAGTACAGTTCACACAACAACTGTAAACTCAAAAATGATCATAAGGGAGGTTTGTCATATGAACAAATGGCTGTAGGTGTGTATCAGATATGTGAGTGGGACAGTGTGTGTCTCAGGTTACTGCGGTGACAGTGCCTCTGTCCGTCAGTGTTGGTGATAAGTGATTGGTCAGATTGGTTTACACACCAGGCTCTGACAACTTAGGGGGAGTTAGCACCTTTTACCGGTTAATATTACACACACACACACACACACACACACACACACACACACACACACACACGCACACAAAGTGGGAAAGAGTTAGGCAGGGGGTTACATGAGGGGAAAGAGGGGGAGAGTCACAGTAAGAGAGAGAATAGTAATTAGTGAGGGCTAACAGGATAAAAACAGGAGAAGGTAAAACAGAAGAGAAGAGAAGAGAAGAGAAGAGAAGAGAAGAGAAGAGAAGAGAAGAGAAGAGAAGAGAAGAGAAGAGAAGAGAAGAGAAGAGAAGAGAAGATCATCTTGTGTGTTATGCTGATCTACTGTCATCTAAAGAGGGTGACAGATGGCTGACAATGCCTCAAAAACGACTATAGAAATCTGATGCTCATGCTAACGCTATGATCAGATCCCACATAACACCACTCTGGGAAACATGTTTCCCCCACTGGTGAAGCATAAGAGTTAAAAGAGTGCTATTTATATGACACTCAATAATATGCCTGAAAAGAGGAAAAGGGACGCGATGAGAAGAGAAAAGAAGAAAATAGAAGAGTGCACAGACAGACATGCTGCTTAACCACTCATTATTACAACTGTTTTCTGTGTGTGTGTGTGTGTGTGTGTGTGTGTGTGTGTGTGCGTGTGTGTGTAGACTAGAGTATGCCTTACACTCCATACATTACTAATTACTCACACACACGTGCACCAATCACACACAATGTGCAGGAAACAAGTGTTACTGTAGAGTTTCTGAAGCAGTTACTCCAGACATCCCTTATTAATCACAAACTGCAGATTAGAAACTGAGCTGATCTTTGTTTAGAGATGCTATATAATGCTGGGATTTTCCATTTTTTTACATGACTAACAGGTACGGAGGTGAACAGACTCAGTCAGAACTGTTCACAGTGGTAGTGTATGGAACTGTTTCTAAAAGCTGCTTCTAAATACTGTATTTCTTTGTTTCAATCTTTAAAACATCAGGATTAGACAGTTGTTTTAGAAGACAGACTGAACTCATATTTCAAAATGATATTTGATTTGTATTTAATGTGTTGTTGATTAAGTGTTTAACCCCAGAAGAGTAGAATTTGAATGACTATAAACATTCCAGCTATTACACTAAAATTACACATTTGTGAAGTTCCGTTAAACTTTATAAAACTTTATAAACCGCAGTAGTTAAACTAGGCTGTTTGGAAATGAAATGTTTGAAACATCAACTATAAATTGACTAACATTGCTATAAAAATGTTTTATTGTGTTTATTTAATATTTTTTCACACCGAATAAAGAAAGAAAGAAACACTGAAAACACAAGATCTCCTGAGATTGTGCTGCTAGGAGCTCAAGCCAGTTTCCTTTCTTTCAATGAGGATGAAAACTAACAATCTTTAGAACCTTTAGCTTTTATACAAGTGTCATAAATTATTAATTTTTCAAGTAAACTTGAACTTTTAACACTCTTACTGAATGTTAGCTTCTATAACATTTTAATTATAAAATTTTTTAAAATACATAATATATAAAAAATATAAATATAATATATATTTATATACATCATATATACAATATATTTAAATACAAATATAATCAAATAAACATGCAAATGATGGAATGTAAGCATTAAAAAATATGGGTAAATATTCTCTAAAACATTAGCAAGAGTTACTACAAAAGAAGACATTTGTGGGTGAAGCATGGATAGACCAACAGCTCTAAACTTATATTATTTTGAATCCATGGTTTCCATAGTTTGAATATCACTGATTTAGCTTTTTAAGAAAAAACAGACCTGAACACACACACACACACACACACACACACACACACACACACACACACAAATGCACATGCTGTAACTGAGCCCAAGCACTCCATGTCCTGGTCATGTCTCCAGTAAGCAGCCATCCTTCTGGTGTGCAAACGCGCACACGTGCATGCCCTCACTCACTCACACAAACACACACACACACACACACACACACACACACACACACACACACACACACACTGTATCACTGTTCTATAATCTCACCTGCTCTTTCAGTTCATTTTCTCTCTGTCTCTTCCTCAGTTTTTGGCCAACTGGAGCCTGCTAATGTTTCACAAGCTTAACAGAAATAGTGAACAAGAGGTTTCCCTATTAAAAAAGGTGTTTGCTATTTACTCTGGACTTCATTTGACATATATTTAAAATTCCTGACACACTAAAAGTCAAAGTAATCCAATTAAAATATTTAGAAGCAAGATATTAGCCCAGATTTACACAACTATAAGCACTCATTTTACACAACACAAAACTAATTCCTGCATTAGATATTATAATCTAACATGATGTCAACTGTTTTTGCAATGTCTAGATAATGTCAATCAAAATATCACATAAAATAAATAATAATAAAGTACTCTTCAGTATTGTGCCCTGCATACACAACCTTTCACCTGTACATTTATACTACAGGTCAATTTTTTTAGAACACACAATATAGGTTCCAAAACTTTTGACAGGTAGTGTACATATATTATGCAGCGGCATGTTGCTAATCAAGAGATCACATCAGAGCATGATGACCATCTGAAAGTGAAATTGGTTTACTGATTTGTTTCTCTGTATACCTTGTTAGCTTTCTTTCACCCTGTTCTCCAATGTTCAGGACTCCACAGGACCACCACAGAACAGGTGTTATTGGGGTGATGGGTCATGCTTAACACCCATTAACACACTACCAACAAATGGACAGCAGTCTAATTATAGAACTACAAAGTTTTCCTGTGTGGTAAATGAAGCTGATACTAAATGAACTGTCGGTTTAGGAACAAGGAGGTGGACAAAATGTTGTGGTTGAGTATTTTTGTAAATGAGGCTGGTTTTGATTTGTCAGAGAAAGGGATGGAAACATCATTGGCCACAGAGTTATTTTGAATGTCCTGGGCCAGCAGGGTAGTAACATCACAAACTGTGCAGAGTTCTCCACTGCCATGCCAGCTTAGATTGTTACAGCACAGCTCACAACCTCACATTTTCTAACCAAATACAAAATTAAAAACTCCAGCATGTGGTTATAAATTATTGGACCGTTTCTAAGGAACTATGTCATTTTGCAAAAGGTCTGGGGTGTTCTGCTACTTCCCTGTGTGGCTGTGTAAACTGTGTATAGTGTTTTTTTTCAAAGTCATGCTTAAGGAATCATAAAACCCGTGACTCTGCATTTTCATTAGAGATTGAAATTAATAAATAAAGGAAACTTTAAGTGCAGAATGATGCAGAGCTCCTGTATAAATTCTGCAGATAAAAGAGAGAGTGCAGAACAAACAGGAGAAATTAAATTCAAACAAAATTAATTCTAAAATGAAGATAATAAAATGAATTTCCAGAAGTTAATAAAATTAATATTGAAAATCAAGTCCTAATAAAATAGGCAGAATAATGTTTCAACATCCAAAATGAAATTTCCAGAATTAGGTTTTAATAAAATTAATATCTAAAATGAAGTTCTAATAAAATGATTATCCAGAATGAAGTCCTAATAAAATTAATATCCAAAATGAAAAAAGCTGATATCCTGAACAAAGTTCTAAAATAATGAATAGTTACATAAACAGAAAGTTCTAATATCCATAATAAAGTTCTAATCAAATGAATATCCAAAATAAAGCTCTATAACTAATATCCAGAATAAACAGTTAAGTTCAAATAGAATTAAATGAATTACTATTTATTTCCTTTTGCAAAAACACTTAAAAACATAAATTAAAAATACAGAAGACAGTGAGAAAAGTCATTATGAATAAAATAATGTCATAATAGGTTGTCCAATCAGCTACTTGATAGCTAATTACTCAATGAACAGCTGACAGAATTGTGCCTTTAAGACAGTGATGCTACACTCATTTTTTACAGATGTTTATGTCCTCTGTCATTTTTACAGTTACACAAACAGCATGATTTATTCAGATACCAATATATTGCTCAATACTGAAAACCTTTGTAGGCCATAATTGTTGTCTGTGCTTTTGGCATGGTGACAACAGAATATCACAGCTTGCCCATTAGTAACTAGTGACACATGTAGTAGTTTTATGCTTTACGTACTGGTGATAACCTGTGGTACAATACTAACTGTTTCCTTAACTAACTGATTCATGCCTTAAAAGATTGCAAACCATGTATTCTATGATATAACAGTTGTGCATATAAGTCTCTACAGTTTTCTGTGAAGCAGAGATACACACTCTTACATATATTGATCTTAAAAACATTTGCTAGGCCTGTATTATTAGCAACAACATTAGGTTCTGGTGGCATTGACATTTAAAGTGACAATTTGGCAGCAAATCAAATGGAAACAATAACATCCCAAAATGTAATCAATCAACCAAGTCATTTGATGGATGAATGAGCTTTTTTGGTTTAAGAGACTAATATAGTGAACAAGAAAGCTGGAGCTTTTTATAGTATTTTCTAACATATTTGCTAATATGTTTTCTGGGTAGTGTGGTTTTCCATGTTTACTGCTACACAAGTATTTTCCTGCAAAAATGATTAGCAGAATCATATTCAAATGTCAAGAATACAGTGTTAATTGAAAATCAAAAATGATTTTGCAAGAACATTCAACATTCAGAATCAGAATCAGAATTAATTTATTAATCCCAGAGGGAAATTGCAAATCCATACAGTAGCACACATATATACATGTTAAATCCTTATGAAAAAGCCAATGGTTATGATATTACATAAATATGAACATCCAGAGTTATTGTACAGTTAAGTAAAACAAACAAATTCCATAAGCAAAACATAGTGGTTTGTAGTGGTCACCCATCAAGGGAGGACTTTGTTTGTTGGCCACAGGTAGGAATGACCTCCTGTGGCGGGGTGTAGAGCATTTTGGTGGGATGACTCTTGCACTGAATGTGCTCCTGTGTCTCATCACTGTTTGGTATAGTGGGTGGGAGTCATTGTTCATAATGACCTGCAGTTTAGACAACATCCTCCTCTTTGACACTGCCATCAGAGAGTCCAGCTCCACTCCCACAAAATCACCAGCCTTATGGATCAGTTTGTTGAGTATCTTAGCATTAGCCACCCCAGCATGCAATATAGAAGTATAGCATTTGCAAAAGATGTTGAAGGACCTCAGGTGCCTCAGAAAAGAGATGACTTTCATCCTTTCTCTGAAAGGCATCAGTGTGCTTAGCCCAGTCCAGTTAACTGTCAATATGTACTCCCAGACACTTGTAATCCTCCACAGTGTCCACTCTGATCCCCCTGACACAGGCATCACCGGTGTCTACTTGCATCTCTGGTATTGAATGCACTAGAGAAGTCAAAAAACATGACCCTCACAGTGCTGGTGGGCTTGTCTTGGTGAACAATGACACGGCTGAGTAGGTAGATGATGATGTGGGGGCAGTGCCACTGGCCTGTAGTCCCTGACGTCACTGGGTTGTGGCGTTTTCAGTACAGGAATAATGCGGGACATCTTCCATATCACAGGTACCCTCTGGAGATTCAGACTCATGCTGAAGATGTGGTGAAGTACTCCACATTGTTAGGAGGCACAGGATTTAAGCACCATGGGGGAGACCCCATCAGGGCCTATAGCCTTGTTTGTGTGAAGTCTTTTCAGTTGCCTTCGCAGAAATAAGATTAACTGTAGGGGTGACAGGTGGGGGAGGAGTGTGGGTGTGAGGTGGGCTGTCGCAGGAGGAGGGCAGGCTATTTTGAGGGGGAGGGAGGGGGAGTGGAGTGGACTGCCGAGGGCCAACAGAGGTGTCAGGACACAGGAGGACAGAGCCTGCAGCGTCAAATCGGTTAAAGAAATATTGTTTGTTGGCCCTGGCCAACTCCAGCTTCCTCCTATATTTGTGCTTAGGCTCCCTGATAGATGTTTTTAGCTCCCTCTGGATTGTTCTTACCTCCTCCCTGTCTCTATCTCTGAAAGCCCTCTTCCTTTCTGACATTTGACAGTCTTGGTTGGGACATTGGCATCCACACAGAAATGAATGTAGTCCATGATGCATTCTGTGAGCCCATCAACATCCTCTCCGTGCAGCTCACAGAGCGTTGGCCAGTGTGTAGTGTTGAAGCAGGCCTGCAGTGCCATCAAACAACTGATATATAAATTCTGTACAAGTGTATATTGCTATATAATGGTTTTCTCCAATAAAGCTACACAAAGATATGTACAATTTCCAGTCAAATTTAAACTTTGGAAATGAAACCAACAACAAGAATAGATTTGGTATGCAAGTCAGAAAACATGAATTTTGTGGGACAATTAGATTAAAGACACTGTTTCAGCCTTGACTTGTACTTGAGAAATCTGGCTAATGTTACTTAAAGCATCTGGTTAATTGGAGCTTGCTAATGTTAGACACGCTTGGCTCAGAATCAGTGGTGTCAGACTGCAGGCCTGGAAGGCCACAGTGCTGCACACAAAGTGCTTTGCCTGCTCTAATGCCGGCATTTCAACTCATCAGCTCATTATCAAGTCTTTCATGAGGTAAATCAGGTGTGAGAGTAGGGAAAACACTCGTGCAGTTTAGAGGGACCCTCGGGATTAAAGGTTTTAGCAATATGGAGTGGGTTTCCAGTTTCCAGTAATAATAGTGTCAAATCCTCACAAACTCACCTTAAAATATTAGTTAAATAATTTTAATATACTTGCTTTTGTGTTTTTTCACCATGTATGGCACTGATACAGTGTGCAAATCTGTCAGAGATTTCTTTACATGGTTTGAGGTGTGTCATGTTAAACTTTATGTGATTAGTCCTTGTAAGTCACATGTGTTTACTGTGTGTAATGTCAATGCAGCACCATTTTGAGATATTCTACCAGTGAGCTCTGCAGTGAAATTAGTAGCAATTAAGGCAGTAAATTAACAAAAGCTGAAACAAAATGAAGAGATATGAACCTGAGGCAAACACATCTGAGACTGATCTTTGGATAAATGATCAATTATTAACAGCACTGATCTAAAAGTCCTAATGGCAAAAAGCTGCAGTGCCATCTTTGCTGCCTCAGATGGCATCCTTGGATATTACCAACTATTCTGTTTACAGCACAAGCATACATACCTGTGAACAGTTCTGAAACTAGGCTATAAAGACATTTCACGTGTGCAGTTTATGTTTACATTTCCAAAGGAGAAAAGCTTTCATCATTAAAGCAAAATATTACAAATATATTATAAATCTAGAGTGGATTGGTGAAAATAGTCCTGAAATGGAAACATATAAAACATATAAATTAGGAAACAAGACCATGTCATCATCATCATAAAACAAACTTACCAATCCTAAAGTAAAGATAATCATCTATAAAAGGAAGCGAACACAAAGGAATTAAATTCAATACAGAGACTTTTAGCCTGAAAACTTAATGTCTTAAATTTAGGTCTTAAAAATATTTAAAAGTATAAAGTATACTGTTTATAATTGAAAGCAGCAGGGGGTTAATTGAAACTTACAGACTCTCTACAGTGGTGATGATGAGGAACCATGACTTCAACATAATTATAAATGTAATATGTTTACTGTCTATAACCACCAGTGAACCTACAAATCTTCTTAATTTTATATAGAATGTTAATGTTGAAACACACTGAAAAATACACTCACTGTCAAAAAAACAACAACTCAGATGAAAGATTGGTAGATTGCAATGTTACTGTGAAAGAACAATAAATTATTCAATTTAGACTGATATGGGCAATATTCAATGAGTGTCTCTGAGTATGATGCTGGGCATAACAATATGCCAGATGTCTAAGCATGGAGTCAACAAACCATTGATCTTGGCGCTGACCAGGGTGCCTCCAAATACAGTTTTGTGGGTCCTTTCCACCAAGATGGGAATCACCAGTGAAGATGACCTGCTGCCATTCTGAGTGACTCCACCACAGTCTGGCATGACACCATTGACATTGTGCATTATAATGGATTGATTCATTGAGAGCTATAATTTTAGGTTCCCAGATCTCCTTCGCAGTGATTCCATTTTTGGAATCAAGGCTTATGGAACAAGGCTAGGAAATGGAATTGCATTCAACAATGTATCTGAGAAAGACAATATACAGACACCCAGGCTAAACTAGAAGCCAGACCTACATGCACACACACACACACACACACACACACACACATGCGCACACAGACAGACTACCTCTGGCAGACACTACTGGCTACCTCAATGGACACTGAGATATATACAGCTGAACGGATGCACACAGACACAGACACACACACATACACACAAATTAAACTGGTCAGACAGAAGGAGCTCAGGTCCTGCGGTGTGCGTTACACCTGCCACTTTCTCTGACCACTGCGATACGGTCACTCTAGAAGGAGCCGCAGTCTCAACTTCAACTGCCTTTCGCCACAACACGGACATTATGCAATATTCAGCACTGCAGCAAGACAATGAGGTTACACACACACACACACACACACACACACACACACACACACACCTTCTGAAACACAAATCATCTGACAGATGCACATTTATATTTTATACTCAGCATCTGGGTGACACCTGAAAAACTTTGTAAATGACATAATTGGAAGGGTAAACAGGTAAACAGGCCAGCTGGCTGCCCTGTAACTCTTCGCGTACAAACAGCTACTCTTTCACAAAGAGTCACAAATGTTTAGGGTTACATTTCATACCATCGGTGTGCCATCAGGAGTAATGGAATACATGTAACAGGATTAGGTATTTAACATATTAAAAAAATACCCGGTAAGCAATATTGAGTAACTATACCCAGCTACAGAAGAAAAGATGATTGGCTGTTAACATTTCCACTTGACAGCGCTCACCCTGTTCACTAACATACATTCGAGTTAAAAAGTAAGTTATAAAAGCAGAGAGACAGTGATTGACTGCAGCCAATGTACAGCAACATAAATGTCATGCAAAATCCTTATATTTCACTGCACCCTGGGTGAAGCAGCAAAGGTAGCCCACTTCTCCAGGCACATATGCTCACTGTCTCACTGTGCTCACTAGCATGTTTGTGTGTTCGCTGCATGAATGGGTTAATGGTGGAGATCAAATTCTATCTGTGTCTAACAGATTGTGGTAGCGGTTAATTGCAATAATTAAAGGGAATGTGCACAATGTCAATTCATTACACTTTCGAAAATTGGGTGATTGTTTCCTTGTTGTCCACTAGCTCTCTTGTGGGTTGTGTGGAAGAACACCCATTGTACACACAAGTAGAGAAAAAGGTTGGACCATGAAAAGCTTTCTTTTAATCTGAAGGCCAGTGTCATTACTGTGGCACATGCATGAGGGGTGTGGTTGTGGTGCTGTTGAATTCAACAATCAGCAGTCATTCAACAGTCATTTTCTAGAATTGTGTACATTGCCCTTTAATATTATTACTATTAATAAATGATCATCTATTTATTAATGTTGAAACTATACCTATACCCTTGGTTCTCAAAAAAATGGAATGACCACCCTGGAGTCCAAATCTCAAAATCACTGAACGTATTTTGGCTACCTCAGAAACTCCCCAATGTCTAAGCCTGAACCCTGAAGGCAGATCTCTGCTTAATACTACATATGCTGTTCTTTCTGGCTCTAAAAATTGAATCCATAAAGGGAGCTGTAGTGTACCAGTTAACTTGTGTGGTACCATACCTTTGAGATTCACAAAGCATCTCAAGATCTTACATCAGATTCCAAAATGTTTATCCATACTGTTTACAATCCCTTCAGACTGATCCAGACTGGTCCTATTCTTTTTGAGAAATCATATGATTGTCAAACCCAGTGTTATATAATGGGAGGCCTCTGGTAGACTGGTGTAAAAATGCTCTGAGGTTGCCAGACATGGAGAACAAAACAAAGTGTAGATCCAGGTCACCATTAATGACAGAAAAAGGAGCAGAAAGAGGAGTAGGAAGCCCTTTGTAATCTTAAATCTTTTGGAGTGGTATTGGCATGTAGGGATTTGGCAGACTCTGTTCCCCTTAAAGTGGAGAGCTTGGATTACTGTAGCTTGGGTGTTGTTAAGGGAATGTTTCCCTCTACTCTTGATTAGTTGCACTGGTATTAGTTCCAAATGTGTTCTGTTTATAGAGCTTGAGAGAACAACAGAAAAGTACTTTGCACTGACTGGTGATGCTCACATACAATCAAAGAGACACAGATGAAAACATTTTGAGGCATGCACTCAATATGACTTCTGAAGGTGTTCTTTGGTATCTGGCACAAAGACATTAGCAGCAGACCCTTTGAGTCATATAAGTGAGGGTACATGGGTGCCCATCACTCAGACCTGCCTCCTGTTTTGGAGCTGTTTTGACCCAGCCCTGGTCAAAGTTGCTCACATTCTTTCACCTGAAGAACTGGCTGTCCTCATGCTGCATAATATGCAGAGCCCACTCCTGACAGGTGCCATTGTAACCAGAAAATCAATATCATTAACTGCTCCTGGATACATATTGTCAGTATAAGGCACGACAGTCTTTTTAATGACACTGTGTCAACAATGTGTTCTGAAATGGTGATGTCCAATACAGTGTTTCCTCTAGGATACACAGGCAATTTTTTTCTTCTGCAATATATACTGCAATATTAAAAAGTACAGGAATGACCACAAGTAACCAGAAATCAATGATCCAACGTATTGTTATATTAACCAAGCCATTAAGCACATTGGTGCATAAAGCCATTGCACCCATTTGGATCAAGCAGCAAAACATTTTAACAATAAATAAAATTTGCCCTGCTATGTAACTATTGCACATGCCCACATTGCAATGCTGTATTATGCAGCACTATTAAATGTTGAGCATTGATTGAAAAAAAATCTTACCCATCAAACCAAACCCATCAATAAATACTCAACAGCCTCACACCCATCTCAGTACATCATGACTAATCACAGTGACACATGGTCTTTTTTTGGCTTTATTTTGAAATAATTCAATTAATCACACAGGCATCGCAGTTTGCTGCATTAAACATCACTATCCTCTCTTTCAGAATGAGACAGAGAAATGAACAAATGAAAGCACCAGTTCACCATGGCAAAAAGCATACCACAGAACCCAGTTGCTGACCACTTAACTGCAGTGTGTATTATTAATGTCAACAAGTCTGGATCAGTCTGGAGTACACACCCACTTCCAGCACATCACACCACCTAGTCATCCACTTTGATGCTTCCATGCTATCAGAGGACCTCACATCGTGTTAAAAGTATTTCCACTTCAAAGCACTGGCATAAATGTGGCCCTAATGGCCAGTACACAGATCAATATGAGCTTTCCGACAAACAAGTAAAACATTATCCTGCTCCAAAACTGATCCTAATGCACCTCAGAGAAGAGGAGTTGATCTACAGAGAGTTTCTGTTTCTGTAACAAATGGACTACAGTCCAGACTACAGGTTACAGTTTGATAAAAAAAAGTACATTTCATGTACAATTCTGGATACATTTCATGTACAATGAAATAAACTTATTTTTTCATGTTTTATGTAATGTTTTCTAGTTTCTACTTATTATATTGCCAAATAATGTCAGTTGTTTTAAGAATTAATGTACATAATTATTTAAGAAAGAACGTATATTAAACCTACTTTGTTAGTGGTTAGTAAATGTTTATACAGTAGTTACAGAAATTTTGGGAACCCAAGGTTAAAATAAATAGCCAAAATACATTTAGGTTAAAGCATTGACAGTGCTTTATATATTTATTTCAAAATGTACAGCTGTATTTATTAACACATAAGTACATTATTATGCAACAATTTGGACACCTTTTAAGCAAGTTAAACATGAAGTGATCTCCAGAAGGCATAAAGTTAAAGATGACACACACTTTTTAACATTTTAAGCAATACCAGTGTATTATTTTGGCTTTGCACAAAAAGTGAAAAAGGAAAGGAGTACCTTTGAAAAAGTTTGGGCACCCTGGGAAGTTTGAGCACTCAGGAGTAAACGATAACAAAAGTCCTCTAACCTTGTCCCATGAAACAGCAACCATGGATTCTTCTAAGCAGCTGCCAAACACAGAAATGAAAATGGTTGAGGCCCACAAAGCAGGAAAGGAAGATAGCAAAGCATTTTCAGGTTGCTATTGAATTAGTGTGGAATGTACAGGAACAAGCTAGTCACTAATGCAGTGGGATGCTGGATTTATGTATGAGGTTTTTTATTTGAAAGTAAAACAGAAAAACAAATAAGAGCAAAACAAAACTAAAGAGGTTAGCAATGTGACAGTGAAACTTTATAGTGAAACTATAAAGACAGATTACAACTAATACACAGCAGAGACTGGACAAAGACTGAGAAACACAAGACTATAAGTAATGATGATAAATGACAAACAATGACAAAGGTAACAAGCAGGGCATGGCATGAAACAACAAACACCTGGAGAGGAGGGAGGAGGAACAAGACACTTGAAAACCAACATGTGGACCAAACAGAATGTAAACAAAGACAGGAAGACCATGCAGGACAGATTTTACAAAGCTGTTTAGCATGACTGTAATGAGGACTACAATGGTAATGTGTCATCTTTTACTGCTTTCTGGAGGTTAATCCATCTTCAAATTGCTTAATTGTTCACATTAACATTTTAGCCATGGGTGCCAAAAACATGCATACCACTGTACTTACATATTAATAAATACAACTGCACTTTGTAAAATGCATATATTTAAAGCATTGTGAATGCTTTAACCTAAATCTTCTTTAAGCTATTAATTTAAAAAACATACAATATGTTTAAAAGTACATTATAAAGTTGCAACTTTGTAATGCAACACTTTACATACCAATGTACTAAGAGGATAAAAAACTACTTGATCATTTAAATAGAAGTATGTTCTAATTCATTATATGATCTAGAAACATCAAATAGTGGGTAACTGGAAACACTGTGATACTATTTATAGCCTCCTCTGTTTTCTAGCCATCAATTAGCTTCACTTTTAATTTCTCAGCTCCTAAGTGGAGCCCGTGGTTGAGAAAGAAGGAAGGAAGGAAGGAAGGAAGGAAGGAAGGAAGAAAAGAAAGAAAGAAAGAAAGAAAGAAAGAAAGAAAGAAAGAAAGAAAGAAAGAAAGAAAGAAAGAAAGAAAGAAAGAAAGAAATCACCATGTTACACCACCAGTATGCTCATGCAGGCAACCAGCATGACCAACACAAAGACAAAGACACAATGATAACAGACAGTGAGAGGGAAAGGGATGAGCAATGAGATTGAGGGTGAGAGAGAGAGAGACAGAGAGAATGAGAGAGAGAGAGAGAGAGAGAGAGAGAGAGAGAGAGAGAGAGAGAGAGGAGAGAGAGGGAGAGAGAATTGTACTTTGTTAGGTTTGAGCTCAAGTCTCAAATACCAAGACCTTTTGTGTACTAATGAGCTGCAGTTGGGGGTTCGGTCTGGTTGTGTGTGTGTGTGGTATACAGTAGCCCCCCACAGCTCACTTGTGGCACGGTGACTGTCCTCTGCTGTTAGAGCCGAACACACACTGAGTTTTATGTGTCAGTGCAGCATGTTACAGATCTGTGCTGATACCTCATAGACTCATCAGTTCAAAATACACAGATGAACTGCAGTGTGTGTGTGTGTGTGTGTGTGTGTGTGTGTGTGTGTGAGAGAGAGAGACAGAGTACAGGTGTATGTGTAAGTGTGACAGAAATTAACAGAAAGACCATGAGCAATATATGCTGCACATTGACAGTACTTTTACATATGCAAAAATAATGAGTAATATGTGAGAATTAATGAGTATAATTAAGTGTGTGTGGGGAACGGAACAACAAATAACAAATAGACGTGGGACAACGGCCATTCACGTCACTGAAGAATCCTATCAGAATGTCTATTTCAACCTGGGGGCAGGACAACAGACAGACAACTCAGTAAATCTCTTTGGAATAGAATTGTTTTTGTTACTATGTCTTTCAGAATGATATATGTAAATGAGCTCTTTCTGATTGGCAGTCATGTATTATTGCACTTCATTTAAAAAGTGATCCAGAAACTCCATATGAATTTGGCACAAATTAGTGGAGATAAACTGCTGTGGGCTCATCAGGTAGATATACTTTAGTAAATGTGTTGGTTTTGGGACATTATTAAACCAATAAAAAAGAAGATATTTGTGCAGCTCTATTAATTGGACATGATGTACTGAGGCATAAATGATATATTATAAGACTGCAATGATGTTTTTGAAGATAATGAAGATTATACATGTTTATTTGATGAGGCAAAGCTTCATTTCTTTTTGGCAATTTTCACGATTCCATCATTTTTCCATTAACCTTCTATATTTGAGCTTTTCAATAGTAGTTGGCCCAGTGTGGGCAAATAAATGAGGTGGCCATACTGCACATATACAGTGTGTTATTAAAGAATGTAACAAAATACTGTGTCTTTTTTCCATTTCGAAAGAACACCTTTTCCTTCATGAGCTAGATTACTGTTTAATCAGCTTAACTCGGACTTCACAGAGACTTTGACCACACAAGTGAGACTCTGAAACATTTAGGACTTGATATTATATTGATATGCCATATTTCCACAATTGCCTGTACAAATGCAAAATGAAACACTCCAAGAGAGTGGAGTGAAATCAGAAGATGCAAATTTTACACTAGCTGGCTTATCAGGTCACGTACACTGCACTTACACCATTCAGTGCTAGCAGCTCTGCTATAACTTCATACACGGTTATTAGATGGTTTGAGCTGCTTTTTGTTCGTCAAGGTACTTAAAAACCAAGTCATGGTTAGCTAGTTTATCAGCTTAGCTCTTGACTAGTTTTCATTTGTGTTTAATGGACTAGCTAGTCTATTATCCTGGCTAACCTGCCAAGTTGCACATGGTGGACCAGCCTGCTTCGAAACAGCAGATTAAGCTGGTTGATCAAAACCAGGCAAGACCAACCAAGCTGGTGAACCTAAGGAAACACAATTCAACTTTTATGTGAAATTGATTTTGCTTTTCTTGATCTTCGCCTTAAAAAAAAGTCACATTTTGCAACTAGACATCATGTGAAATTAGCAATGCATCTTTACTGATGTTTCTGTGAGGTACGTTTAGGGCAGAACCCTTGAAGAACCCTAATTTTTAAGTGAGCACTTATTATATCACATCATATCTGATTAATAATTATATAATATTTATAGTTTAAACAGGCTGATCTCATTATTTTTATTTTTACTAAATGTTACATAGATGTTTATTATCTAAAGTAGCACAACCAGGCCATTATGGACTACTGTCTCCCCTTTCACAATGGGCCTATGGACCACTAGAGAGTGCTTATTTTAATGTATGGACTGCATGCCATTTTCCTACTTTTACTTATACTTACACAACCACACCCCTCCCTTCGGTGCTCCATGGGAAGCTCCACCCCCAAACTCATGCATGTGCATTGACAAAGTAATAACAGTGGTTGTCTTTCAGCTTTCATTCGGGATTTCACCAGGGGAAGCTTCCTCTGCGTGACTGACCATGGAAGTACCAATGATACCTCTCGGGCAATTCCGACTGACAGACCACACAACAATCACATCTTCATCCTTAGCCTCAGCCTGCAACTGTGGAGAATGTCTACCTCTGGAAGACATCAGGCATTGTTCCAGTTCCCAAAAAGAACTGGCCAAGCAAGCTGAATGATTACTGACCAGTGGCACTCACTTCACATTGGATACAGATGTTGGAGCGGCTCATCTTCTGGTCTCCCTTTGTATTACTCAGGATACAATTCACCTAGATACCTGCAGCTCTGCATACTGGGCAGGTGTTGGTGTAGAAGACGCCATCATGTACCTGCACATCGAGCCCACTTGCACCTGGATAAGGGGAATTGCATAGCGAGGATCCTGTTGTTGGACTTCTCAAGTGCCTTACATTTACATTTACATTTAAGGCATTTAGCAGATGCACTTATCCAGAGCATCTTACAAAAGTGCTTTGCTGTTCACTCAGAAATTATCCTTAGCTAGTAGACAAGGCTAAGATCCAGAGATCTCTGAGCTAGAGGCCGTCAAAACCAGAAAAGTCAGGGAAGTTCATTCCACCATTTTGATGCCAGAACAGAAAAGAATCTGGATGCATGTTTTCCTTGCAATTTGAGGGATGGTGGGTCAAACGAGCTGTACTTGAGCTCGAAGGGCTCCAAGACCCCAAAATATGGCTCAGGTAACAACCCCTCAGCCTGAGAGCTCAGCTCACAAGCCAAGGGGCAAATTAAGTTATGCTGCAGTCGCTGCCAAGCACCGATCTGCTAACCCCCCTGGCTCGTAAAAGGAGGGGGACCTGGGTGGGCACTGTGGTTGCAGCTAAGCACCTTTTCCCGCAAAGTGTTGACATAGTTAATAAAAACTTCACAGTATTGCCAGCAGTCAGCCAGGTTGGTAAACATTCAATCTTCTTCAAAAGAATATGAATGCAAATAAAAAACCCCGGCCCAATAGAGGGTGCTACACCCTTGCTACTGGACCCCAGCAGGGAATTCGCCCTTTGATACTTTAAGGCCAGGAGTATGTGCAGCTCATCCTGGTTCTTTCCTTAAGTCCCAGTGAGGAAAGCCAGAGCGATTTCTACTCTGTATGTTCCTATTAAAAAGACAGTGGGCTGTGTCCCATTCTGGATTTGCAGGTACTGAACAAGCATTTAAGGAAGTGTGCATTCAAAATGCTGACTCCCAAGACTTTATGTAACGTAAAAAGTGTGGTTTATGGCTTATCCAATCTGGTTATCCACTTGGGGTGATATCAGGGAAGACGATGGTGACGTCAAGGTGGAGGGCAGATTGCAAAGACAACACATCAATGGCACATGGCCATCAAACCTCACTGGCTTGTATGCATTTCCTCAAACTGATGTCAGTGTATCTAGCACTGAAACACTGTCTTCGCCTACTTCGCGGCCATCGCATCCTGCATGTGATCACAAATGCACACTGCCCCCTTTTCTTCTTACTCATGGACAACTTCACTTCTTGCATTGGTGTCCACTAGTCAGCAAGCTACAAGCGATATATGTGCACCCCACGTTTGGACTTGATGTGGGTCACTTTACTCTCTAAACCAGTGTTCATGTCAAAGAATTCCACGCCCCACCATCTTCCTCAGATGAAGAATGCAGGCTGCACTGCCTGTGTCCAGTTCATGTTTTGAGCATTTATATGGACCAAACCAAGGGCTTTTGTCAGATCGATCAGCTTGTTGTGTCTTGGGCTGAGGATTATAGAGGATCATAGAGGATCACCCATCACAGAGTTTATCCCATTATATGGTGGAGGTGATTGTTTTGGCATATAAAACTAAAAAAGAGGGGCCCACACTCTACACGAGGAGTGGCTGCATCATGGGCTCTCTTTAGGGGCATTTCTGTTCGGGACTGGAGGATGGGTGGACATGGGAGCCCGAGGTAGTAACATTGGTGCTTCCATGGTCCAGCATGCAGAGAGCACTTTTCGTAGTGAGATAATTCAAAAAGTGTAATGAACTGAAATCATGCAAATGGAATCAACACTGCATTTCAGGACTGCTGCAGAGATGTGCTCTGAAAACAGAATACTAAACATATCAGAGATCGACCGATATGAAAGGAGATGTACACCAAAACCTGTTGATATCAGAATTCAACACAACCACCCCTCCCTTCCAGTGCCCCTTCAGATGCCCTTTACTCTTCAAATGTACAGATGCACATTGCCAAGGAATCGACACTTTCTTCATGCACATGCACACATGCACATCTCCTTTAATAGGTTAACAGGGTACATGTGAAGAGAGAACGAGGGGGAGAGAGAGAAAGAGTGAGGGAGAGAGAGAAAGAGTGAGGGAGAGATAGAAAGACAGAGAGAGCGAGAGAGAGAGTGAGGAAGACAAAGAGTGAGGCAGAGAGATAGAAAGACAGAGAGCAAGAGACAGAGAGTGAGAGAAAGAGAGACAGAGAAAGACAGAGATAGAGACAGAAAGACAGAGAGAAAGACAGAGAGCGAAAGACGAGTAAGAGGGAGATAGAAAGACAGAGAGAGACACACACAGAGATAGGCACAGAGAGACAGAGATAAAGCATTTACTTGGCTTGGCCAGAGGAGTGTGAGAGAGAAAGAAAGAGATAAAGAGAGAAAGACAGAGAGGTGAGAAAGAAGGAAAGAAAGAGTTGAGAAAGATGAGAGAAAGGCAGAGACAGAGAGAAAGGCAGAGACATAGAGAGAAAGACAGAGACAGAGAGAGAAAGACAGAGACAGACAGAGAGGAGAGAGAGAGAGAGAGAGAGAGAGAGAGAGAGAGAGAGAGAGAGAGAGAGAGAGACTTTCACCAGCTGCTAAATAATAAAGAGACACCGAGACACGAGTCATTACATCTCCTCGTGCGCGGAACGCGGGGTCACTGTCTAACGAGGAAAGGACCACGGAAAGCTGTGCGCGCGCACCTGCGCGGATGTAAACGCTGCGGTTTGGTGGCAGCTTTGAAGGCGCTGCACCACCAGAACTGCCTATTTACACAACTGTTTACAGATGCCCGCGCGGTTCTCTCCCGCTGATGAAGTTGGTCCCTGCAGTGGAACTCACCTCACTGTCTACTGCAGCGCGCACATCACCAGAGCTGAAAGCTGGAGCGGCTGATTCGTCTCCGCGCAGCAGCCGCGTCTCCACAGTGTCGCTCTCAGACTCCTCGGATGCAGATATCACTCACTCACTGTTCTCTCTCCTTAAGTCTTCCCTCCCGTCAGACGAGCATCCCATCCCCTAACAAAGTCGAGCTGCACGCGCTGCACAGCAACAGCGCCCCGCAGCGGTGCGCTATGTTGGACACAAGCATGACCATTAACCAACCATAGTGAGCATATATCAGTCCTCTGGCTGGACCACTGCTGGACCACCCACGGATCCCCCAAAAAAAATCAATGCTTTCAAATTCTATATAGTTTTAAATCTTCTCAAACATATTTTAAATGCACAGAGACTTTTATTTTAGAAAATAAACAAAGACTAATGTTCATAACATGGTCTCAGAGTGGTTTTGTATGTGTGTTGTTACTGGGACCCAGACTGGTTTCCCATCATTACACCCCACCTTAATCTCACATGGGTCCCATCAAGGCCTCAAGTGTACAGCCCAGATGGCACCCATGATTAACCCCTCCTGGTCCCATCGAGGATCCTGGTGGCCATCCATTTGTGGATCCAGTATGAAACCACATGGATAAAATTTCTGGTTCACAGTTGGGTCACATGAGCATGTTATCTGGGATGTGGAAGCTGCAAATACTACACTGCGAAAGCAACCCCCAGCAGTCCGTTAAGATGGACACAGGTAGTGCACAATGTTTTGCATGCTCATTATCTAACCATCCCAGCCAATATGCTTCTCAGATAGTGAGCATACAAAGCTTTCACTTTTTGCACATTTATGTTACAGCCTTTTTTCAAAATGGATTAAATTCATTTTTCCCATCAAAGTTCTACACACAGTACCCCACAATGAGAGAGTGAGAGAAGTTTGTTAAAAGTTTTGCAAATTTATTAAAAATTAAAACAAAAATATAACACGTACATAAGTATTCACAGCCTTTGCCATGTCACTCACAATTGAGCTCAGATGCATTTTGTTACCTCTAATCATCCTTCAGATGTTTCTACAGCTTGACTGGAGGAACCTGTGGTAAATTCTGTTGATTGGACATGATTTGGAAAGGCACACACCTGTTTATATAAGGTACCATAGTAGACAGTGCATGTCAGAGCACAAACTAAGTTACAAAGTCAAAGGAATTGTCTGTAGACCTCAGAGACAGGATTGTATGGAGACACAGATCTGGGGAAAGGTACAGAAAAAATTCTGCTGCATCGATGGTCCCAATAAGCACACTGGCCTCTATCATCCATAAATGGAAGAAGTCCAATTGGTAGACAACCATTTCTGCAGCACTCCACCAATCAGGTCTGTATGGTAGAGTGGCCAGATGGAAGCCACTCCTCAGTAAAAGGCATGACATCCCGTCTGGAGTTTTTCATAGGCCTCTCACACCATGAGAAACAAAAAAATGGAACTTTTTGGACTGAATGCAAAGCATCATGTCTGGATGAAAGCAGGCACTGCTCATCACCTAGCCAATACCATTCTTACAGTGAAGCATGGTGGTGGCAACATCATACTGTGGGAACATTTTTCTGCAGCTGGAACTCGAAGACTAGTTAGGATGGAGGGATAGATGACTTCAGTAATGTACAGAGACCTCCTTGATGATAACCCTCCAGAGCACACTGGACCTCGGACTGGGAGGACGGTTTATCTTCCAACAGGACAATGATACTAAGCATAAAGTCAAGATAACAAAGGAGTGGCTTGGGAACAACTCTGTGAATGTCCTTGAGTGGTCAGGGCAGAGCTCAAACTTGAACCTAAATTAACATCTCTTGGGATAACTATAAATGGCTGTGCACTGATGCTCCCCATTGAATCTGATGGAGCTTGACAGGTTCTGCAAAGAAGAATGGGAGAAACTCAAGAGCATCATACTCAAAAAGACTCAAATTGCTGCCAATGGTGCTTCAACAAAGTATTGCGCAAAGGCTGTGAATACTTATGTACGTATTTTTTTTTTTGTCATTTTGTAATTGTGGTGTATTATGTGTAGTTACATAGTAACGTGCAAATAAGTGAAGTGCTGTGAATACTTTCCGGATGCACTGCATATAAGTCTGCTGGCTTGATATGGTTGGACCACCCTCGTATCACCCAATTATCAATGCATTAAAGAAATTATGCAGTTTTTAAACTAAAGAAATATATTTTCTATTTACAGAGACTTATTTAAAAAATGAACAAAGACTAATATTACAAACTGAAAGAAAAATATTAGTGACCAGGTTTGATATGATTATGTTGAAAATGTTGTTGCGGAAACAGACAATTCTTCACTAATTTATAAACAATACAACTCAGATGGGACTTGTTCATCCCCTCCTGGTCCCATTAAGGATCCCGATGGACATGTTATCTGAGGTGGGGTGAAAAAGGACTTGGATTCGAACCAAAGGAATTCCTACTTTGTGTTTTACTTGACAGTGTAATGCATGGTGCTTACACATAACATGCATAACACTGTTTACAATGTTATTTTCTACTTAACATCATAAAGTTTTTACCCTGTTACATCAGCACAATAGCTTATACAGAATAGTGCTATATATGCATTTACATTCTACTGTATGTTTGTATAAATTGTATAGTATGTCTTACTTTTCACAGTTATTGTACTGTATTTCACTTGTAGAATTATGCACAATATTTCTGTTTGCTATATTTCACTATATATGTTACTTTACAACATAGAACTATTGTTCAAACACTTTTTTAATACTACATTTATACTTATATTTTTACTTTAATACAGGCCTTCTGTTTTTCTGGTTCATGACCTAGAACTATATACATTACTACACAAGTTGAGCACATCACTTCAGAATATAGAATCACAATTTATACATGATAGAGCTAGGCCTTATAATGTACTCTTCCTACTTTCACTGTACTTCACAGTGTAAACCTCTATACTGTAAGTGTACACTAATGTAATGCAGCAGATAATATTACCATATGTAGCCTAAAGTTTTCTACTATGAATGATTTAGTTTACATGCTCAGCACATCAATTGTATTAAAGTGTTAATCTTTCCTTACTGAGGTTTGTTTTAGCTGTGTTTGCATGTTTACCTCCAATTAATTATCACTATTATTGTTACACATTTGTTGTCAGTTAAGTTGCAGCTAGTTGCAGTACCACTTTCTGTCCTCCTTCTTTTGTCAAGCGTCCTCTGCTGGCAAAAACATAGTTCAACACCCAACATGTAGTAACTTGAAAGCATAGATTAGAAACAGAGACTTATCCCTATTCACAAACCAAAAAATGGAAAAAAAAAAATCCAAGCAAATCAATAAGAATAAAATTTGGCTTTACGAAAGATTTTCAGTTTCTTTTCAAGTTTAATAAAAAGGAAAACAAAAAGTAAATCTTTGGATTATTTATTAAAGTGTCCAATACTTCTGATAAAAGTCAAGTTTGCTAAACATTAAGGCTTGCTGGTTAATTAACAAATATATAAGGAAAGTATGCTTTTTTTCCTATGCAAATCTTCTTAAAGGTGCAACTTGATTCCTCTTTCTCTGGTCATCTCTGGTAGACATGATGGATTATTTAAGGTTGTGATGGATTTTTATGAGGTAGACTTTGTGGCCTTGACAACAACAGAGCTATCAGTAACCAAGGTGCTAAAAAATTCCACCATGAACTTGTTTTTCAGTTTGTGACTGAAGGAGATGTAGCGCACACCGGGTCCATAGCCAGAGAACACATGGGAAACCTGCACATACACAAAAACATTTTGGTTTACTATATTTACAAGAAATCATTGGCTCCAGTCATACTGTAACCGCAAAATTTCTTTAAGTTCAGAACTGAACTGTTTCTATACAATACATGTAAGTGAATAAAATGTGTGGAATATTGTTCTGCATTTGTTTGGTGGTCAGTTTCACAGATCACAGTCCAGGGGGGTGGGGGTCGAGCTGCAAGGGCATTATAACGTTTAAGGCTCTTTAAAAAATATTCAGACCTATAGCCCCAGAAGCCTAGGTCAGGCTTATACTCTGCTGTTCACAAACAGACGAGCACACACACAAACACTTGTGTCTTTACCTTTTTCCACTCGTGTGAGTAGTTCTGCAGTTCCTCTGTTGGGCTGCAGGTGTGTTCTCTAATGACTGTCTGTCCATCAGCCCCCAGCAATTTCACATGAAGTTCATAGACAGAGGCATGAAGCTGACTCTCCTCATACCTACACACACACACACACACACACACACACACACACACACACACACACACACACACACACACATTAGAATATTAAAATAGAAAAAGAACAATTAAAACAAAAAGAAAATACACACAACATGCGTGAGTGGAGAGGCTGAACCACTGACCACTGATAAAAGCATTCTTATGAAGTTATATAGTTATAACTCAATGTACCATTTCTAAAACAGAAAAAAAAAATATTTTATGGTCAGAAGAGAGTCAGGATTTGCACAACAGTGACACACACAGGTAAAACAAAAATGTCAAAGAAATGTTTAATTAAATTAACTTATACTTTATTTCGTAATGCTTCAAGATTTGATCACTTTTTGCATAAGAGGGAGGCACTCTGGGTATTACTTCTGCTTTTGCAGATTTCTACAAACTATTTAATAAGTTGCACAATAAAGCACTGAAAGTATGAAAATGTCAACTATTTTATACAATCTTCTGCACCAACAGTGTTAATAAAAACCTTGATTCTAGACTTTAAACTGTATGATAACTTCTGGCCAAGATTCATTAGCTAATAAATGCATGGCTTCATGCACTCAATGGACTTTCCACAAGTGATTGCAAACTCATTTTGTGTAACTTCTCTGCTGTTTACCTCTTAAACTAACTGCAGGAGCTGAACCCAGACCTCAAGCAAGACAACAGAAATGCCAAAGTGTCTCAACTAACTGACCAACTGACCCAGTGGGATTACCTCACTTCCCTTTAGGCAATATCAACTGTCATGGGAGTTAAGGAGAGATTATTAAAACATTTAATTGCTTGTTTTGGGGAGGAAATCATATTCTCTTCTCCTCTTGATGATTCCGATAGAGATGTATGTCAAGTGTCAAGAACTGAATAATCATAAAATTAATTTTTTCCCCCTCTCACAGTTGCTTAAACGGCAATTTACATGTAACCAATACTTACTTAAATATTACTGACTATTTTGTTAAGCAAAGATGATGAATTAGTAAGTTTACACGATTGATTTTCAGAAGCTGTCTGTAGTATATAAAAATGACCATTGACCATTTTGCCTCATGATCATGCGGTCAAACAAATACCCTGTAACTCTAAAGTGGAAGGAGAAAGAAAAAAAAACAAAAAAACTTTCAATGGAAAATATAAAATACAATATAAAATGATTTAAGTAATTTTCGACATTTCTATTGGTTGAATTTTACACAATGTAGTGAGCAACTCCCAAATTCAAATAATTTTAAAAAGTAAAAAAATAAATATTTATATCATTAAGAGCTGATGCTGATTTAGTGATTTCACATGTATGAGTTATGGAACAATGAGTCAGGAAACTGAAGAGGCGTCTTCATTTTGTCTGCAGTTCTACATCACCAGCTATTATATGTAATCATTATTTAAAAATTACAATACTACACAATACTAAAATATTTATTTTTTATCGACTAAACTTTTTATTAAAACTTCATTTGAACGTGTTATTTAAGAACATGCATTAAGACAAGTTCAGACAACCATATATTTAAATAACCATGCCTTTAATAACATCTTTAATAACAAGTGTTTATAACTTACCAGTCCTCAACTGCTATATCCGGCTGGAAACTGTCCAGTAACTCATCCCACAGTCCCTCAGCCTTCAGGTCGATACGCTGCTCCATAACAAACCATCTGAAGAGGAGCAACTAGACCACATTAGAATTAAATCTGTCTGATGTATATAACTCCTGAGGAGCAGACTATTTAGGTAACGCTGTACTACTGCTCTACAACATTGCATTTTATTCATGTACTGCTTTTATAATCAGAGAAATATGAATTGTTAATTTAGACCCAATTTATTACATTTATATAAGTTCTCCAGCAGATATGTATATCAGTCTACAATTCCCATACCAGTGCATCCTTCTAACCCTCTACAACACCTACAAACCTGTACCATATTTGACTATGAAGACCACTATTTACACAAAAGAACCACTTAAAACAAATAATCAGGCATGAAAGAAAAAAAAGACAAAAGTCTTTAGAGCCACTACAATCACACACCCCACCAGTGTTTGGATTGTGTGTTAATGTGTGCATAACATAACATAATATAACAGAAAAGCAGAACAAAAACAGGTCCTTTAGGCTTGAAAAATACAAAATAGGACAAGGCAAGTGTATTTTTAAGCACACTTAAAATCAACAAATATTGCTGTGCTGAGCAACTGTTCAAACAACACCTAAAACACTCAATATATGCAAAATAAAATGATAAAACAATAAAAACACTTTAGAAAGGCAGTAAAAAACACTGATGAGTCAAGAGAATGTAAAAATGTTGAGTAAGGGAGGTATGATATTTTGATATTTATATCAAAATGATGTATTTTTCTCATGAGCTTCATGAAATCTTAATTTTCAGATTCATATATATAATTGAGCTGTTCTAATTCAAAAAGTGGACTGGGCTGAAACACACCTGATAACCTTAGTATGGGTCGGGGAAACTAACTAGCTGTAGGCTGAATAGGAGAAGATATGGAAATGAACTTTGTTCATGAAAATCACAAAACCAATGGATTTTCCCCCTCTCACAGTTGCTTCAATGGACAATTTGGATTAGACACAGGCTGCTGTATTTGGTTCTTTTCCCACATAAGGACTATATGAACTGGTAAGTGAAAAATAACAAAAACAGGAATATTCAGTTTTCTGTGACACCATCTATTACAATATTTTACATCATTTAGATATTTTATATTGTTATATGTTCCCTGCTCACCACTGTGCCTCACCTGAACTGTGGCACATAGCAGACCACCACACCTGGTGGAATATCACTTGTGTCATATGGCAGTATCTCCGTACTGGTGCTCCAACCTGTAAAATCACCTGAAACAGAAAAATGTAATGCAATCTTATACAGGATTAAAAACTAAAAAAATATTCTGCTTGTCACACACTTGAAAAAAGGATGAAGTCTAAAGAATATTAAATGCAAATATAATATAAGGACAATTGATGTATATTTCACTGCAGTGAAAAGACACATACAGTAACTGATATTGCAATTTGGAAAATATGAAATGTGAGCAAATTAATAATATGCAGGACATTTATGGAAAATGGCCTTTGCTTACCTGTTGGCTCAGACTGAGGTGGCTGGTCAGGATTTGGAGGAATTCCTGTGACCTCCCGCTCTGGTGGAGGAGTGCTGTGAGACACACCTAGAATTTACCAAACACAAACACAGGCACAATCAACACTTGTAAAAGTTTTGCTGACTGAGGGAATCACCCAGCTTTAATACCTCCAATGCACAATCACCTATGACTTCTTCTGAACAACGCACAGAAATTGCTGATTGGTCATGTTATTTTTACATTTGCCTCTTTAATTTTGTGATGCAACCAAGCTATTTAATGTGTAATGAAAAACATTTTTGTTACACAAACATAGAATTATTTAGCTATACTGTTACTATAATAATTTTATGCTCAAAGCTATAAAGGACATCAATGCCTTAATAAATATAATTGCATTATTTTCCTTTTTACTATAAGCTAAAATAAATATTTAACTTCAAAAACAACATCAGATTCACTCATCAATAACGTAATGAAAAGTTTAATAGAAATTAAATAAATTTTTAAATTCATTTGTTATTCATCTGTGCCAACAGGCGTGGTATTATTTTGTCCCACCAGTTCGTATATATAAAAAAACACAAGATACGGCAAATAAAACATTAAACTTCAACGAATTTACAGAAAAACATTGTTTTTGTGTTTTGGATATGAGAATATAAATATTGCCGAATATGTCAAAGGGACATAAACGCTTACAAGGTATTAAAGAAAAATGAATGACTGATATTTGAACTCAACATAACCACGTCCTTCCAATCAGAAACTCCGCCCCCTAATTCATCACGCACGTTGCCAAGGTAACAAAGTTGGCTTCCATACCAAAATAAACGCCCCCTGCTGGAATAGTCGGGTCGAGCGGCTTCACCCTATTTTACAAAAATAACAGTAACAGACACTTCCTTTAACTCAAAAGTCCTCACTGTGTTTCCTAAACGTGCTGAATCCGAACCTGAATATGAACTATTATTGCTACAGTAACGTTCTAGCCAGTCTGTTTACGTTAGTCAGATTCGTTCCACCTTAAAAGAAGTTTCCGTTCCACCTTAAAAAAAAGCTGCATTTCGGTCGAGGGGCTTGTGAAGCAGGATAAAGTACCAGCTGCGCTATTTAAGGTGGAACGGAACATGAACAAGCGAAAAGCTGTGAAATAAATGCTGTTTTAAGAACTAGTTAAACTCTAAAGTGTAAAAACATGAGGAACCACAGCGCGTTCAACCACACTAACCGTGAGGCGCTGGGTTCTTCAGTAAGTTCTGCTCCAACGGCTTCTTCTCGAACACCGTTTTCCAGTCCACGCTGTCAGGTAAAGGGACGCCTTTCCGCCCCAGCTGCCACAGCTGATCACATTTCTGCTTCCATTCATCCGCCATCTGAGCTCCTTCCCTGGTCCTAGTCTGACAGAAACAGGAAGAAGTGAGGATGAGAGGGCAGATTTATTAATCCCTGCCCCACCCACCTCACATTCCACTATCTGTGGAGGGTGTTTACTGCTTTATTCAGTAGGTCAGTCCTCTTTTAAGTAATAAAGCATTTGTTATGCTGGGTTTCATTTATTTCTATTACATCAATATAGTCCTGGAGAAAACCAGCTTGAACCATTTAGCTGGTTGACCATCTTGGTCAAGCTGGTTAGAAGTGGCAGATCAGCTCATATGGCACTGGATGATGCGATATCAAGAGTTTCTTTCTCTGGATTGGCACCACTTTTGAATGGAGTTAATACATTTTCCAGATTTGACTAATGCCATATTTTGAGAGCACATTTGGAGACTCTATATTATAAAGTGTCTACATTGCTTTGAGTGGCTCAAGGATTGCAGGTTTGAATCTTAGGTCATGCTGCTTGCCATCGGCAGCTGGAGTCAGAGAGACTGCTTGGTTATGTGCTTTCTGGATGGGAAGATGTAGAGTGGGTAGACAATGCAGGCTGCCAAAAGGCATCTATCATCCATTGTATCTGAGCCAGGGACCTGACGCTTTCACCCAAGTGTGTTGGCTGCCCAGCAATGATACAAAATGGCAGCAGTTCAAAAGAGGTGGTGTTTGACTTCACATGTATTGTAGGAGGCATGTGCTTGTCCACTCCCTCCTAGAGTCAGGACCATCGTATGTGATGGGGGAGAGTGCTAGTGGGGTTGGTCACATATGGAAAATGTCTTAAATACATATTATAATGGAAACCTCTTAAAACAACCCTTAACACAACTTCCCTGCCTTTGGCCAGTTAACATCTAGAAAGGAGAACTCAAAAGAGGAACCAAATGTTCCTCATAGCCCATAAGTTCAAGTGGACATAGTGACTTCAGTGTGGACATACTGAGTTTTCGTAAGACAATATACAAATATAAAAATACAACAAAATCCCCAACAATATTTTTTACAGTGGTCCCAATCCAGAGAATGCCCAGACAAGGTTGTTTGGCCATTATAATTGTCAGAACAATTTGGCCAATTCTTCTGGATCCAACATGTTGACTACAACAGCAGTCTCAAATGAAGTTTATATGATAAAATGTATAGTGAAAATGGTGTCCATGTACATTAAAAAAGGTTAATGATTCAGTCAGTTTTCATCAAGATTCATCAAGATTATATCAACACAATGATTGTCTTGTATTTTGCAGATTTTCAGAACAAAGTAAAGTGGCCTGTTATCAGTTATCTGTGTTTCCAATGCTTATGTAAACTGACTCACAGACAACATAGACAATGGTTCCTCCTCCCTTTACAGCTATAGAGATAACCAGATTACAAAGTTCAGTCTCTGTATGACACTCCCATTGAGTGTAGAGTATTGCTCAACAAACTGCAGGTTGATTTTCATAACAAATCACAATCAAATTCTACAGTACAATAAGTAATTACACATCACTTATTCTGATAAAAGTACGATGAAACAATATGTTAATGTAAGAAAACCCATTAGCACATATGGATTTATCAGAACTATTAATGCATTTTTCCAGAAAAGGTTAAATACGTACTCCAGCTTGTGTTGTAGTAGATTTTACAGTGATGGGAAAATTTCACAAACTGTAGTAAACCTTCTGTTGGAAGGTTTTATAATGAATAATTACATGTAAATTGTTCATCTTGGTGCAGACTAAGCTTGCAACAGGTCACAACCTGGAGCTAGTACAATGAACATGTCCTTTACCCAAACCTTTTTCCTGGACCAGGATGAGTGCAATTCCTAACCAAAATCTGTGCATCAAGAATATTCAAGGATTGGATAAAATTCACTCCAAATTCAGGTTGAGGCACATTTGATATTTAAGGAAATTATGTTTGATTTTAATTACTTAATAACATGATGTTTCCCAGATGCTGGGTTTTGGTCACTGCACCTCAGAACTAAACGTTGGTATTTTACATCAGTTTGAGGTTGGCATGGCATGCTTGATTATAGTTACCTGAGACCATGACCTAAAACCAAAAAAAAATCAATATCTACAAATGTTAGAATATAACATTTTAACATTTTAACATGATGTTATGCAGACATTGAATTTTGGTCACTATACTTCACAACTAAATGTTGGCATTTTTATTTATTTTTATCTTAATATCTGTGTGTATATGATGTTTGTCAGACATTGGATTTTGGGTATTAACATCAAAACCTAAAATTAACAATATATCAACATTAGCCATTGTCACATTTCTGTGCCAAACTAATCCTTAATTTTTTTTTAATTAAAGTTATATGGGTTAACAGAATTGCTTTGGGATGTATCTCAATGGTAGGGCACATGAGGTTCAGGGTTCAATCTCCTGCATCTCCATGCTGCTTGGTTCTTGGGACAACCATGGCCTGGAAGTAAGATAAGCAGTCTTGTGACCAGAAAGTCACTGGTTCAAGTCCTTGGTTGCAAGCAAGACACCCAACCCTGCTCTGCGTGAGTGTGCTCACTGTTGTACTGTGGTGTGTATAGGAAGTCAAATTGGGGTCTTTTGACAAGAAAATTAAACCATAATTAAAACTGGTTTAGGTAGCTGATGGGCTGTCTTCTTTCAGCATGTTGTCTATTAATATAAAAAACAATGTCTATTATTACATAAACAAACTGTTTTGTTTCACTACATTCACTAAACAATCAGTGTACACACTATAACAGCACTGGGTAACACTAAGAAAACATTTAATGATTGCTCTCCTGAAAAGTTTTGGTTAGGTGATCATTTTATCCTCTATTAGTGTGCATTGCTTAGAAAGTTTTATTGTATCTTGGCATTTTGGTTTCTTCAGGTATTAAAACTTGCAATATTCTGGTGTAGACATTGTCTGACCTTCCTCAAATGACACATGTAGAAACTTTGTAATGAAATATGTGTTTTTTTCAAAAGTATTGCAGAACCAACAAGAGAATAAAATGTGAAACACAAAGGGAAAGTAGTGTAGAAAGTAATTTATCATAAAAAACATTGTAAGAGTAAAAAGCACCACAGTTTATCTTCTTACCATTAAATCCTCCAATTTGACTCCATATGTGTGTGTGTGTCACTGGTGTTTATGTGTGTGTTCACTGTACAGATGGTTTAAATGCAGAGGCAAATTAGTCTGTTTTATTTTAACTCCCTGTCTTGCTTTATGATAATTTCGTCACATCATTCAATACATTTGGTGCTGCAGTGGTGTTAGGATTTTGAACCTGTCCACATTGTGAGAGAAACCTGACAAAAACTTCCATTTGTTAACATCTTCAAACTTGTATGATGTACTTGTTAGGAGTTTTCATTCAGAATTACTGAGCAAGGCTACAAACAATTTTGTTCACTGTTGCAGACTTTATTATTCAAACTAACATTTTGCACTTTAACTGTTTTCCTTTGAGCTAAAAATGGAATGTGGTCATAGTTTAGTGCAGGCTGGTGTTTTATTTCTCAGTGATAGAGCTGCAGTAATGAGAGAAATGAATATCATCACAGAGACTGCAGCTCTCTTACAAGCTGCCCCCTCTCTCTCTCTCACCTCTTTCTGTTTTTCTCCTCCCCATCTTCTGCTGAATAGCAGGAAATCACTCCTGCTCAGAGAAAACGAAACTGATCTCAGAGTGCTGCTCTTTCTCAGTCTAGAAGTGCATGAAAATGGCTGAGGCCTGTATTTCAGTAGATCGCAACCAGCTCAGCTGTCCAGTCTGTCTGGATCTGCTGAAGGATCCAGTTACTATTCCTTGTGGACACAATTTCTGTATGGTGTGTATTAATTGCTGCTTGGATCAGGATGATCAGAGGGAGGTCTACAGCTGCCCGAAGTGCAGAGAGAAGTTCACTCCAAGGCCAGTTCTTCGCAGAAACACCATGTTGGCTGAAGTTGTGGAGAAACTGAAGAACACAGAACTTCAAGCTGCTTCTACTGCTTCCTGTTACGCTGGACCTGGAAATGTAGAATGTGATTTCTGCACTGGGAGAAAACTCAAAGCCATCAAGTCCTGTCTGATGTGTCTGGCCTCCTTTTGTGAAACTCATCTTAAACCTCACTATGAAGTTCCTGGATTGAAGACGCACAAACTGGTCACAGCGTCCACCCAGCTACAAGAGAAGATCTGCTCTCAGCATAATAGGCTTATCGAGATCTACTGTCGTACTGATCAAAGTTGCATCTGCTGTTTATGTACAATGGATAAACATAGGGGTCATTATACAGTCCCCGCTTCAGCAGAGATTACTGAAAAACAGGTGAGTGAATTAAAAAGTAATTACACCCTAAGACCTAGTTTTTATTACAGCAAAGTGTTTTAGTTATTAAGAATAAAATGTACCAGCCTGGCTTAAATTTTTCCATTTTTCCAGACTGTCAGAATTACATTTTTATATTGGTCAGTTCCAACTCAACAGCACCCCTCAGGTTTAAGTCACATTATGCAAATTAAACAATGTTACCCCCCCACCCCCATTCTGCACTGCACTTTTACAAAGGTTAGCTGTGTTATTATCAGCTGGGTTGGACACACATAGCTGCCAGATGCAGTGGGGACCTATGCAGGTTAGTAGCATTGTATTGACCCACAATTTTGTTTAGCGTGGTGGGAATTGAGCAGGTTAGGAGCAATGTTATTGGCTGGGTTTGAACCACGGCTTTCAGCCTGTTTGGGCTGACCAGAGCTTTTCTGTGTTCATTAATAAACACTGGTGTCACCCTGGTCACATTACCATCAAGTAATGTGTCTGTTGTCCAGACACTGAACTGTTGGACTCTGTTTATGTCTCTCCCTCTTCCAATCTGATGATGGCATGTAACATCATTCATTCAACCATAGCGTGTCTTAAACTCAACACCCAAATGCCTTTATTGCCATATTAGGTGACTTCAGCCATGTCACTTTGGCCAAGGCATTATCAAACTTCACTCAGTATGTGGGCTCGCCCACCAGAGAGCAAAAAACACATTTGCATACTTGCCCCTTGCCCCTCTTGGTAGGTCTGACCACAACTTGGCCATCATTCCCAGGTTCATGCTGCTGGTGAAAAGTCAGTCTGTGACTACGCGGACAATGAGGAGATGGTCTGAGGAGACCCATGAGGCACTACAGGACTACTCTGAGGCCGGCCGGCACTCTGTGATTACACACGGAGTGGACATTGATGGGTTCACAGAATGCATCACAGACTACTTTCATTTCTGTGTGGACTCCACTGTCTTAACCAAGACTATGAAACCCTACCCAAAAAACAAGCTGTGGTAGATAGAGGACATAAAAGCACTACTAAATCTACTAATAGATTACTACTTAATCTATTCTTCATTCTACCATTTTGGGGTGCAGATGTTGCTCTGGATCTTCTATGAGTCTGTGGTGGCGAATGCTATCCTCTATGCTGTTGCATGCTGGGGCAGCAGACTGAGGGCGGCAGATGCCAACAGACTCAACAAACTGATCCATAAGGCAGGTGGTGCTGTTGGAGTTGAGCTGGATTCTCTGATGGCAGTGTTGCAGGAGGAGGATGTTGTCTAAACTACAGGCCATTATGTACAATGACTCCCACCCACTTGACCAAACAGTGATGAGACACAGGAGCACACTCAGTGCAAGACTCATCCCACCAAAATGCTCTACAGAGCACCACAGGAGGTCATTCCTACCTGTGGCCATCAGACTCTATAACTCTTTCCTTAATGTGTGACTACTATGAACCACTATGGTTCATTTGTGCAATTTTAATTTTATTTATCTGTGCAGTAACTCTGAGGTGTAATAATACTTTGAACTACATTACACATGATGTTCATATTTATTGTCATAGCCACTACCTTTTCATAAGTATTTTAACATGGTCATTTTTTCCAAAGTATTTATTCTGTTTATTCTTTTATATTACTCTATTTTTTATTTTAAATAGATGGGTGCAGCTGGGATTAATAAAGTTTTTCTCATCTGATTTGATGGGGCTTGCAAAATATTTACTTTGACTTAGTTAATGCTAACTTGGCAACACTTTATTTGTGATTTAGTGAATAGTTAACATAGTGAGGCATTCATAGAGACGTGATGCCTAGATTATACTGGCAGTCAGTGATAGCTGACATTTCACATAATGTTGTACTAATATGCAACAAAATACAAATGTGTGCCTACCATTTTTGTGCTCATTTTTACTCTTTAAAGCTAAATGGATTTGTAATCTGTATTGAGTTTATTTCTGTTTTTGGATTAAAGGGATTTATTTTTTAATGAACTGTTGTGGGTCAGGAAATGTTCAATTAACAGTTTAGACCAATCAATGAACATTTGACCAGACAATATCCACCTTTCTACCTGAATAAAGAGCATTCCTATAAATTTGACTTCTTTTGCTGCCCCTACGTAATATACAAATGAATTTGTATTTGTGTTTAATTCACAAATATCATGACATTTACTTGATTACAGAATCAGCTAAAAGACATCCAGAGGAAATTCCAGCAGAGAATCCAGGAGAAACAGAAGATGCTGCAGGAGCTGGAACAGAGTATAAGCACTCTTAAGGTAAGAACTAAACAAAGATTTGATCTTTCAGAGATCAGTCTGGATCTCCTCCAGTCAGCTAGTGAGGAGATCAGTGATCCTTCACCCCAAATCTAGTGATAATCAAAGATTAAGGGAGCCAACAAGAGAGAAAAAAAGTAGCTAGCATATGATGCATTATATGAACTGCATAGCTCAGGACTATCCATTCTAGGACCTGTGCAGCAGAGTTGTCAGATAAGGGTGTCAGATATGAGAAAACACACAATTTTGTCTACGTGCACGAGGATGCAAACATTTGGGCACCCTGGTCAAAATGACTGTTACTATGAACAGTTAAGCAAGTTGAAGATGAAATGATGTCCAAAGGCATAAGGTAAAGATGACACATTCCCTTTGTATTTTAAGCAAAGCAATTTTATTTTCATATTTTTCATTTTCAAAATAGCAAAAAGTGACTCAAAGGACCCAAAGCAAAACTTTGGGCATGCTGCATGGTTAGCATATAGTAGCACCTTTACAGGCAAGTATCACAGCTTGTAAATGCTTTTTGTAGCCAAGCGTCAATTCAATTTCAATTCTTGTTCTGTGAGATTCCTGGGCGGTCTGGCATGCATGGTTCGCTCTATCCATAGTCTATCAATGATGTTCAGGTCATGGAACTGTGAGGGACATGCTAAAACCTTCAGTTGCACATTCAGTGTTTACAATCTTATCTATTTGAAAAAGACATTTTCTTTTCAACTTCAGCTTTTTTACAGATGGTGTTATGTTTGCTGGGATTTCATTGAATCCATTCTTCCCTCTACCCATGAAATGTTCCCCGTGCCATGGGTGTAACAACCCAAAACCATGACTGCTTTTTTTCTGGGAGGTCTTTTGCAGGAGGGGATTTGCCTTTCTAGCAATCCTATGAGCAGCTGTCTCTGAAACATTTCTTGGTCTTCCAGACCTTACCAATTTCTGTCTTCCAATAAATTTCTCCTACTTTGTGGGCATCATCCACTTTCATTTTCAGAGTGTTATACAGATGCTTAGAAGAACCCATGGCTGCTGTTTTCTAGAACATTAGAGGAGTCTGGGTATTTTTAAAACTGAAATATGAAATATGGTTCCTTTGGCCAAATGTATCTGGACACCAAAATCTCCCAGGGTTTCTATACTTTCACAAGGTACTCCTTTCTTTCTTTTTTAATCTAAAATTGTACAAATCCAAAATAATAGACTGGTTTTGCTTAAAATGTCGAAAACTTTATTCCTTCTGGTGATCATTTAATCTTCAGCTTACAGTGACAGTAATTTTCAGTATCAGAACAGCATAAGCTAGTCTATTTAAGAATACTCCAAAATACATTCAAAAATCCTTGAATGTTCTGTCTATAATCAGCTATCTTGCTTTCTCAACCATAACAATTTATAGGACCCAAAACAATCTGGCTTCCAACCGGCACTATCAACAGAGTCGGCTCTTATTGCTGTCAATGAAAAGCTCCATGCTGAAAGATCAACTAAACTCTCATTTGTCATAATTCTCCTTGACCTCTCTGCAGCCTTTGACACAGAAGACCACAAGATCCTCCTGTCAGTCCTTAGTAGCCTTTGAATCACCAGATCTGCATTGCAATGGTTTACATCATAACTGGAAGAGCATTCTTCCCAGGTGGCTCAGTCCCTTCCACAAGACTCTTCTTTTCAATCTACACTACTTCTCTTGGTAAAGTAATATCTTCTCATGGTTTTACTTACCACTGCTTTGCTGATGACACTCAACTCATCCTCTCTTTCCCACCTTCCGACACCCAGGTCTCATCCCTATCTCAGCTTGCCTCACTGATGTCTCATCATGGATGAGAGCCCATCACCTCAAACTCAACCCCAGCAAGACTGAACTACTATTAATTCCTGGAACCACTGGTCCTCATCCTGATCTCACCATTCTCCTTGAGAACTCACTGGTCACTCCATCTGCAAAAGCACGAAGCCTTAGTGTAGTTGTGGCTGACCAGTTATCATTCTCAGCTCATGTTGCAAACCTGACTCAATCTGTTCATGCAGATTTCTCCTTTACAGTATCAGGAGAATTTGACCCTTTCTGTCTAGAGAGGCCACTCAGGTGCTTGTTCAGTCTCTTATCATTTCAAAACTACTGCAATTCCCTTCTAGCTGGCTTCTATGTGGACCATCCCTTCTATGTGCAATTCCCTTCTATGTGGACCATCAGACCTTTGCAATTCATCCAGAATGCAGTGGCGTGGCTTGTCTTCAATATCTCCAAATTCAGTCATGTAACTCCTCTGCTGCATTCCCTTAATTGGCTTCCTGTAACTGCCCGCATTAGATTGAAATCCTTGATGCTGTCCTACAAAGCCAAAAATGGACCAAATGGTCAAAACTCAAGTTGTAGCAAGAGCCCTTCGAGCTTCAAGTACAGGACAGCTTGACCCACCATCCATCAAACTGCAAGGAAAACATGCATCCAGACTTGTTTCTGGCACCAAAATGGAATTAACTTCTCCTGGGGGTCCAAACTGTTGAGTCACTCACTGTGTTCAAACCCAGACTGAAGACCCATTTGTTTCAAGAGTATTTAACTCCATCAAGACTTTTTGTTTTAATTAGGATCTAAGCATGAGGAATCTCTGGATTCTAGCCTTGTCTACTAGTTAAGGATATTTTCTGAGTGAACAGCAAAGCGCTTTTGTAAGTCACTCTGGATAGGGGCATCTGCTAAATGCCATAAATGAATTTACATAAATGTAAATGTGTGTGTGTGTGTGTGTGTGTGTGTGTGTGTGTGTGTGTGTGTGTGTGTGTGTGTGTGTGTGTGTGTGTGTGTGTGTGAAACAGCACTCTGCAAGGGAAGCAGTGGAGGACAGTGAGAGGATCTTTACTGAGCTGATCCGTTCCATTGAGAAAAAGCGCTCTGTGGTAACAGAGTCGATCAGAGATCAGGAGAAGGCCGAGTTGAATGGAGCTGAAAAACTCCTGGAGAAACTGCAGCAGGAGCTCGCTGATCTAAAGAGGAGGCACAATGAGCTGGAACAACTTTCACGCACAGAGGATCACATCTATTTCCTCCACGTAATACTCTGCTGATCAATCTTCTAAAACTCCTCTCAGCAAAAGTTCATTAAGCTCCAATAAATAAAGTTCTCTGTAATAGGTTTCTCTTTATTCTAATTTACTCGGAGCTCCTCCATTTCTCTTATATATCTTTGTCCATTATGTTTTTTCTTTCTGTAGAACTTCCAGTCTCTCTGTGTCTCTTCTGGATCTGATGACTCAGCCAGCATCACTGTTCATCAACATCTCTCATTTGATGGAGTGAGGAAATCTGTCTCTGAGCTGAAAGAGCGAGTAGAGGGATTGTGCAGAGAGGAATTCAGGAAAATCCTTCCAGATGGTAAGAGCGATAGCTAGCTAGCTAGCTACACAGATAGATAGCTAGATAGACAGATAGATTGATAGACAGACAGACGGACAGACAGATTTACTGCTTACTGCTTACTGCTCCTTCCCATTCTCTGTCCTCCTGTTACCCCTCCTCCCTCCAGAGAGGAGTTGTACAGTCTGATTGTGTGAAGGACAAAACAGTTTAGTCTATTGGTCCTGCACTTGGGAAGGGGCAGTCTGTCACTGAACGGGCTCCTCTGGTGGCTGAAGACAGTGTGCAGAGGGTGACTGGCATCGCCTGTAATGTCCAGCTAACAGTGCTGCTGCAGTGTCTTTGGTAAGGTATGTTGAAGGGAGAAGGAGAAATGGCTGCATTGGAGGAGAGGTTGGGGGGAACATGGGCTGGCTGAACTGGGTGAAGAGGTTGTTTGTGTAATTCACTTTCTCCCCTGTCCCCCCACTATCAATTTCCCAAATCTCCCTCATGCTGTGCCTCCTTCACTTTAGCATACAGCAGATCAGTTGTCCTGTTGTTTCTTGTTGGACAGTCCACTACCCTTTTAAAAGCAGCCAAAATATAGTCCAAAGTTTAAAGTCCCCAGAAACGATCATAAAAGCCTTAGGGTGCTGTGTATGCAGTTTTGCTGTGACAGAATGACTCCTCTCAGATGCATTGGCTGCATCTAACTGCCAGCAGCTCCAAGTTCAAACAACATGAGACTTTCTTTAGAGAGATATATCCTGGGTTACACCAGGGATTGTTCTCAAAGATGATAAGCCCACCAGAATGTGGTGTTGTATCTATTGTTCTTAGGGCCAGCAGCTCCTCTCTTGAAAACTCAAGAAAACTGGCTCCTGATTGCATCTATGTCTTCATAAGGAAAGCAAATAATGTAGAAAAGTGAAGAAAACGATTTAAAGAACTAAAACTCAGAAGCTACTGAAGAAGCAGTTGTCGCACACAGTGCCAGATCCTGCCATCAATACCTCACCAATCTTTACCCATATTTTTGATCTTCATCTAAAATCTTTTAGTTCAGTTTTAATGGTCCAACCTTCCATCTCTACTTATGTTTAAAATGCATTTTCTTCCACAGCCTCATCTCTCTGCTTCTATTTATTCCCCATTTACAGCACCGTGGCTGAGTATAAACACTGGACATTTTTACAGTGTGTAAACCTACCTGAGAGCTCATGGACAGTGAGGAAACAGTCTCTGAATCTTACAAGAACTGTAATGAACAGAAATCATACATTTCCTTTCCTTTCTGTTCTTTATAATTAAAAATATTATTTATATATTTATTGTATTCTATCTAAAGTTATTAAAAATAAGTTTCATCTTTTTTTGCCTGCATGGTTTTACATTCTGTTCTATTCTATTCTATTCTATTCTGTTCTATTCTATTCTATTCTATTCTATTCTATTGATTCTGTTTGACTGTTTTGTTTGTGTCTCCACAACTGCAGCAGTTCAGATAATACCCTCAGATTCAAAAACCAGAGAAGACTTTCTGCAGTGTATGTGTAACACCCCTCCACACACACACACACACACACACATATACACATTCAGACAGACACACACCTTGGTCTCTGACTCTCTCTCACACTGACACACACAAAGATTTCTGTCTCTCTTACACACATAAATACAATCTAAAATTCTCTTGTTTTTTAGATTTCTGTCAGCTGACTCTGGATCACAACACAGCATATCATCACCTTATTCTGTCTCAGAATAACAGAGTGGTGATGTGGAGTGACAAAGACCAGTCATACTCTGATCACCCAGAAAGATTTAACTACTACTGTCAGGTGTTGAGTAAGGAGAGTGTGTGTGGACGCTGTTACTGGGAGGTTGAGTGGAACAGTCTTGGGTTTGTGTTTATATCAGTCTCATATAAAGGGATCAGCAGGAAAGGAGGGGATCATGGGTGTTTGTTTGGCTACAACAGTCAGTCTTGGAGTCTGCAGTGTTCTCCCTCTCTCTTATTCTGCCACAACAGCATTAAGCTCCACCATCGTCCAGAATAGGAGTGTATGTGGATCATAGTTCAGGAACTCTGTCTTTCTACAGCATCTCTGACACAATGACCCTCCTACACACAGTACACACCACATTCACCCAGCCGCTCTATGCTGGGTTTGGGGTTGTTGGTACTGTCAGGTTATGTGATAAAATTATGAATTAATGCCTTGTATTGTAGCACTATAATTATTACCATTAATTTTCCTTATTTGAGAAATACAGTACAGTAATAACTACACCACTGGTGTTGTATTAATTAGAGGAAACTGAAATCATTGGCAGAAAAATAACTGTAGAAATAACTTTAACAGTATTATGAAAGGTGTAAAATGTACACAAACATCTAAGAAGATTGCTTAAACTACAAAAATGGGTCCAGTGCATTATTAAACAGTGGAAGGACAGTGGGGAAACATCATCTTCGAGGAAGGAATGTGGTCAGAAAAAATTCTTGAATGATCATGATTGGCAATCACTTAAACATTTGGTGAAATCAAATTGTACACCAACAACAGTAGAACTCAGATGTATATTTTATAGTGAAAATACGAGCATTTCCACGCACGCAATGCAACAGGTACTGTGTAAACAGCTGGTTTTGCCACCAGACTCTGCACCTGAACCCCATTGAGAATCTTTGTCATGTGCTGGAGAAGACTGATCCAAATCTCCCATCACCAATACAAAATTTTATTGCAATTCTGAACAGAATTACACAGTGTAATTACATTACAGAAGCTTGTGTAAATGATTCCACAGTGAATGTTTGCTGCAATCAATGCTAAAGGAGGTCTAATGAAATATATATACATACAGTACAGGCCAAAAGTTTGGACATAACTCCACATGTGTTCATTCATAGTTTACAGTGTAAAATATTCAGTACAGATGTTCATATTTACAGTTAGAATTAAAGTTCAGAAATGTTTGCATCATTTTGTGTACATTGCTATTGCAAATACATGGAACTGCACTGTTTGCACATTATCATCAATCAGCCATAATAAAACTACTGACAAGTAAATGGAATCACATCACTTACCTGGTTACAATGGTGCCTGTCAAGAGGCGGGCTATTCATTTGAGGCAGTAAGTATACAGTCAGGTCCTGAAGTTGATGTGTTGGAAGCAGGAAAATGAACAGGCGTATGAATCTGAGATACTTGAATAAAGTTCAAATTGTGGTGGCTACATAACTATATATAACTATAACTATAATGATCATGTAGTGGATTTATATTAAATGAAATATGTATTTATATATACTCACATGTACAAGAATAAAGTGATACCAAGGCCATGCTTTTTGTTTTCAAGGCACTGTTAACTGGTTTTACATTAGTTAGTGGTTTGATAGCTACCTCTAGTGGAGGACTTTATTCTGCAGCCTGAAGCTGCAGTTTTCATAAAAGTTGACACTGGGGGCAAACAGACATCCTCTATGGCTAGGATGTTGTGGCATTTGGGGCTTTGAGTATGCCTAAGATGTTGAACTATTATTATTATTATTATTATTATTATTATTATTATTAATAATAATAATAATAAAAATATTTGTTTAAAGTATGCTGTGTTGCTATCAAAATAACTTTGCTAAAATAAGAAGAATTCACACATACATCACTACTCACACATACATCACTACTTGCCCATCGAACTGTCTTTCCAGTTTTGCTTTGTATTTACTGCTGATGTTATCACCGACCTTTTATTCAATCTCCTTACTTAAACCACTGCATGTCAAGAATACCCCACATGACCTACTAATTTGGAGATGCTGTGACTCAGTCTGAACAGGTTCATATGAGTAAGCAATCATTATTTTTATTCTTGAATTTTATTATTTTTCCACTTTTCTATTAGAGTTACAAATTTAATAATTAATAAAATAATTTATGTTTACAGCATTTAAAAAAGAGTTTTGACCATCATGCTCTGGCCATATCATGTAGATTAACTTTGTTAACTCTGTTCCACAGCCTTACAAATATGTACACAGCATTACAAATATGTAATAAAACATATATCCATATGTAGTAATGGATCAACTTATCAACCTGTGTTTTGAAATCTTAAACAGAATAATAGCACAGCTGCTATTGACTTCTTTATTACTTCCCAGAGTTTGGGGTCCACTAAGTAAACTCAACCACAATAGGTGGACAGTACAGTACAGTACTTAATACATCACCACTACTGTTATATTTATTAGAGGAAACTGAATCACTACCAGGAACAATATTGTAGAAATAATGGTAACAGTATTAGGAAGAAGTGTAAAATGTACTGTACTTATCCAGTCCCAGGTGTGTAATGTTGTCCTTATATTTAGTTCCTTTCTTTCAGTCTTTTTTAGTCCTTTTGCGTGATTGTTACCCTGTGTTTACTTTGTTACTGTGTTTTTGTTAGCCTGTATGTGTTTGCATCAGCCTGTGATTTTTTTTTTGTATCCCATGTTTTGTTTCATTATTAAATCCTCAAAATCCTATCAGTACGTCTGTCTCTTTTGTCTTCGTTGTCATGACAATGGGGTGTTTACAGTAAACTGAGTTAAAAATGTGCCAATGAATATTTACAGTTTCAGTATTTTTTAAATATTCAGATAATGGGCAGTAATGTATGGAGGACAAAAAATGATGAGTTTCAATGAATCAATGTACAAAAATAGCTTACTAAATATATTAATGAAAAAATACATTCACAAAGAAATAATAATAAAATAAAATGCTAATATTTTTGTCATGAAAAAAGCACATACTTAAATTATCACTCTGTGTCTACATTTCCATGCATTGTTCCTTATTTATGTCAAGGTCAAGGTCAAGGCTTTTTATTGTCATTACAACCGAGTACAGGTACACAGTGCAATGAAATTGCGTTCCTCCGGAACCAAGGTGCAACATGGAGCAGCAATACAATTGGACGACATAAAGTGCAAAACAGTACAATAAATACAATAAATACAGTGAACAAGAGACAGTTCAACAGACAGGACAGGACAGTACAATACCGATTGGTACAAAGAAGTGAGATGAATGGTGGGAATAAGGTGCAAGAGATATGTAACATACTGTACATCTAGATGTGCGTGATAACAGCAGTTACTGAGGTAGAAGTGTAGTGTAGTTCCTGGTGCGCAGCAAATATTGCTGATAGGATGGGGATGATCCAGTCTCTATGTGCCGTGTGTGTGTGTGTGTGTGTGTGTGTGTGTGTGTGTGTGTGTGTATGTGTGTAGAGTGCTGGGTGGTTTTCAGTCCAGTGTTTTGTGTTGATGTGGTTTATGTGGTGTGAAGAATGGTGTGAGGTTCAGTTTCAGCTCTGTCTCAGTGAGTTGAGGAGTCTGACTGCCTGGTGAACAAAGCTATTGCAGAGTCTGGTGGTGGAGGCTCGGATGCTCCGGTATCGTCTGCCGGACGGCATCAGAGTGAAGAGACTGTGTGAGGGGTGGGTTGGGTCATCCACAATGCTGGTGGCTTTGCGGAGGCAGCGAGAGGTGTAGGTGTCACTGATGGAGGGGAGAGGGACTCCGATGATCTTTTCTGCTGTCCTCACTATCCGCTGTAGGGTCTTGCGATCCGTGATGGTGCAGTTCCCAAACCAGACGGTAATGCAGGTGCTCAAGATGCTCTCTATCGTCCCTCTGTAGAACATGGTGAGGATGGGTGGTGGAAGGTGAGCTCTCTTCAGTCTCCGCAGAAAGTAGAGGCGCTGCTGGGCTTTCTTTGTTATGGCGCGGGTATTGAGGGACCAGGTGAGGTTCTCTGCTATGTGAACACCGAGGAACTTTGTGTTCCTCACAATCTCCACTGCAGAGCCGTTAATGTTCAGTGGTAGGTGATGATTTCCTGGTGCTCTTCTGAAGTCAACAACCATCTCTTTGGTTTTGTCAACGTTTAGGGATAGGTTGTTGTTTCTGCACCAGTCTGTTAGCCACTGCACCTCCTCTCTGTATGCTGACTCGTCGTTCTTGCTGATGAGGCCAACGACAGTTGTGTCATCAGCGAACTTGATGAAGTGATTTGAGCTGTGCTTTGCAGTACAGTCATGAGTCAGCAGAGTGAAGAGCAGTGGACTGAGCACACAGCCCTGGGGGGCACCAGTGCTCAGTATGGTGGTCCTGGAGGTGTTGTTACCAATCCTGACTGACTGAGGTCTCTCAGTCAAGAAATCCAGGACCCAATTGCAGAGGGAGGAGTTCAGGCCCAGCAAGCTCAGTTTCCCGTGTTTCTACATTTATTTCTACATGTATTTATTTCTATATTTCTTTATTTGTTTTTTNACCCATGTTATATAGGGTCCCACTAATTAGGGATATGCAATGGAAATTAGGACAAAAAGGGCCCTCTGTCTCCCTCTTGCCTATAGTTATGGAGATTTAGTGTCTTGTTAATCTGAAGATAGATTGGAACTATTCTCCAGAACATGAGAAACAGTAAAACAATTCTATGAGGATGGATTACAGTAACAGGTAAACTTACAATTGTCTTTTCCAGTTTAGATTTTAATCAATAATATCCACAGCCACAGGAAGATATTTGGAGGTAAAGGTGTGTATCAGGGTCATGGGGCTTTGAGCTTTTCACAACCTCGAATGCTTTGCTTTGCAGTAGCACAGTAAACAAGCCGGAACCAAACTTTTAAGGGAAGTGAGTGAAGCAGAGTTGTATTCTGTCTAATAATCATTTAAACTCCCCAAATCACACAGTACATTCAGAGAGTTCCTTACTGTTCCTCTCCACCTTGCTCCATTTATATGAACACAATAACACTAACACTGGTTCTTCATTACACCTTAAACAGTGAAACAGTAACAGGAGCCTGGATGACACAGCACCATTTACGAGGACAAAATGCTGCAAATGTGACACAAAGTTGGCTTCTTTTTCTTCTATTCTACTTTAGATTGTAGAGCTTTTATAAAATTAGTGTTGGTTCATTTGCGAGCTGCTTAATGGATTTTCCATTTCCACTTTTAATAGTGAAGGATTTAATTAAATTGAAGTGTTACAACTTGGTTTCTATTCTAGTTATTCCTCCTTACATTTTACATCTGACCCAGGAAAGTCTGGACCAGCTCTGATTCCAACACATTTCCACTGCTCCAGCTTTATATGGCATTGGGAATGGTGCCAATAGGTTCACGTTTATCTGCTTCAGAGTGTTCTCTTCTATTGGCAGTACTTCTCTGCAGCGATTAGTTAAGCTGTCTGTGCATTTGCACACCTGTGCAACTTAAAGTAGCTGAATGCATTCATTAGAAGTGGTGTCCAGAAACATTTGGACATATAGTGTATCTTTCAGTTGAGACAGATGTGTTTGTTTCTCATTAGTTATTAGTTTCTGATGTTTCCTGCATTTCATTATGATGTCACCAGCTCAAGCAATGTCTGACTGGGATTCTATGTCAGTATCTGATGATAATGACAAGTCAAACACAGTTGCAAAGCTTCTCCTGCTTTATCTCACCAGAGGAGCTGGAGAATGATTGACTGACTGGTGGCACTAACCAAGACTTAACAGCATACTTTGACTGACCTTTGTCTCACTGTACATAATACTGTACAGGAATGAAGAGGTTTATGTCACAATTCAAGATTCGAGACTTAAATCTCAAGCTTTAATGAAACATTAAACATAAAAAAAATAGTACAAAAATATACACATAAGACTATACACATAATTACACTACCATCAAAATTGGGTGCCAGGTCCAGTTGCCTGTCCCAGTTCATTTGCATGTACCCTTCTCACTCCTCACACCTTCCTTCCATTCCTTCCTTCCTCACTCAACCTCACTCTCACTCAATCGCACGTTAGTGGTGCGACAGCTCCTTCTAGTGATGGAAAAGTTCAATTAACTTAATCTCTAAAGTGTATTTACCCTCTTCTTAATATACACTGACCTCCTGACTAGTACTGAGCAAGACCACAGGATGTTCTGTGGTTTCTGTAGTTACAGTCACAGCCAACAGTACTGCTCCTCACATATATTTCTTTCAAGAAATGCACCAGTTCTCCCATAGGTTTGTTGCAGTTACTTAAACATTTTCTTTTGTTTGTTTTGCATTTGCACAAAAATCCAGTATCATTCTAAACAGAACTCCAGAAATGAACTGCACAAATGTATTGGCACCTTTTCAAAATTGTAGGAAATAACTGGGATTTAATCGTGATGCTTCTTTAAGTTGCAGTTTGTCTGTACTGTAGGAAGTATCTGAGGATGTCAGAATCAAAATTGTGGAAACGTGTGCACGTTCTCAAGGCTACACAGCCATCTCCAGAGATCGTAATGTTCCTGTGTACACTGTACACAACATTGAAAAAAATTACATCCAATGGCTAACCTCCATAGACACGGAAGGAAGAGAAAACGGAAGAAAGACGGCAACTAATTGTTTATTGTTTGTCTTCCTTCTCAATAGCAATGCATTAGGTGTTGCTTTGTGGTGTGAAAGTTGAATGAACTTAATCTGTTATTGAAATTAAAATATAGATCAATTCATCATTAAGATATGCACATGAAATAGATCTTAAACACATCTCCACCTAAAATAATGATGCACAGTCAGTATGGATAAGCTCTTAACTCTTAAAATAACCAGTGTTGTAAAATGTGATTTGGAACATTGTTTATATATAAACATACATGACTTGTTTGGTACATTTCAATGTATTTTTAATAATGAGCAATACTTCTTCTATTTTCCCGCGTGCAATTATCTGTAATTTATCTGTTTTTATTTGTTTATTATTAATAACATTGTAGATACTATACTGTATATACTATACTATATCTATTTTTGTACTGAGTGCCTTGGTACCCCTTTGCTGCTGCAACATTGTTGATTTCCCCACTGCGGGACTAATAAAGGATTATATTATCTTAAGCTCCAGCTTGAGAATGACATGACAAATATCTCACACATTTGGCAGCTTGAGATATATCCTGTACTGCAAACATCTTGAAAGAATCTTAATCCCTTTATAGAAGCTGTGGGCTGGTGGGGTTTGGACCTGGTCCATAGACAGTGACAAACGTCATTAATAAAATAACCAGATTGTACTGACTCCAATTACATATGTGCACACACACAAATACCTGTTTGAGAATGAGAAGCACTAAACTGTGCAGTGCAAGGGTTGTGCAGGGCCATGCACAATGGAAATGGTGATGAAGGGTTCCAATTCCATATTCCATCGAATTGTATAGAGTGAGTATGTCTTCCTTCCTAATTCAGCAGTCTTCAGAAAGCTAGTCTCAGTACTCATGTTCACAGACTAAGGGTCAAGCAGAAGGACACACTTGGAGAAGCCCTAGCTGCTGAGGGATTAATGCTGACTTCATGTAATATGAACCCATAGGATGGTCGTGGTGGTGGTGTGGTGGGGATCAGGGTTACATGGGGAGCCTGTTCCTTTTAAACACTGGGCTTAAGGGCTTTTCCAACATATTGAAGTGAGTGAATGCTTATAGCAGTAATTTGAAGAACGTTTACTGTCTCGTATGTTAATTATGAAGAAAAACGATTCAGTTTTTATTACTTAAATACAGTTTGTAAAAATGTCAATATTAAATCACATAACAGAAATTTGAAAGGGCATCATGAAAAAGTTTATTCATGTTCATAATTTCATTCAAAAAAGGCAAGTATCATATTGTAAAGTGCACCAGTTTGCTATTTGTGTTAGAAATAGATGGAATTTTGTTATCACATTTTAACCCATCTGTGCACAGGCATACACACTGGTCAACAGACACACACACACACACACACACACACACACACACACACACATGCACCCAGGGAGCAGTTTGGGGGTTAGATGCCTTGCTCAAGGGCACTTATCTTATTAATAACCCTGTCAATCTAAATATTGCAAATAATTCATCAAAATTCTTATTCTTATAAGCAAAAAAACCCCAAACAAACGAACGAACGAACAAACGAACGAACGAACAAATAAATAAATAAATAAATAAATAAAATTACTAAAATAAATAAAATCCGATACAATAAATGTAGGCACAAGTATTTTTTTTATCAAATCATGGTCACATTCATGTAAATATTAAAATTTAGATCCTGCAAAATTTGCTTAGGGTTTTAAAGGATAATGTAATGGCTGATTTATGCCAAACTACTAAATTTGAATTGTTTTGTGGTTAGGGATTCAGTCTTGTGACTGGCAGGTCACTGGTTCAAATCCCTGAAATGGCAGGACATGACTGAAGTGTCCTTGAGCAAGGCACTGAACTCCCTGGGCTGCTCCCTGAGCCCTGAGGATGTTGCTGCCCACTGCTCTGGGCATATGAGCATAATAAATATAATTACTATTACTATTACTATGAATTCATACATAGGCATACATTTGTTCATATGTAATATATTGAATATGTTTGTTTTAGAAAAAGCTGTGCTGAAACCATTAGTGTACTCACACATATTTTTTACAAACCCACAAACTCTTAAAATAGCTGTCCTTGACCTCTCTGCAGCCTTTGAGGCAGTAGACCACAAGATCATCCAGTCAGTCCTTAGTATAGTCTTTGAATGACTGGTTCTGCATGGCAATGATTTTCATCATACCTGGAGGAATGTTCTTACCAGGTAACATGGCAGGATGCCATATCTGCTCCATACAGACTCTCCAATCCACAAGGCTCAGTGCTTGGTCCTCCTGTCTTCTCTTTACACTCTATTGGCAAAGTAATATCTTCTCGTGAGTTTTCTTACCACTGCTATGCTGATGACACCCAACTAATCCTCTCTTTCCCACATTCTGACACCCAGGTCTCATCTCGCATCTCAGATTGCCTTGCTGAAGTCTCATCATGGATGGCAGTCCATCACCTTAAACTCAACCCCAGCAAGCATGAACTGCTATACATTCCTGGAACCTCAGGTCCTCATCTTGCCATTTGTCTTGAGATCTCATTGGTCATTGGCAGATTTCTCCTTTACACCATCAGGAGAATTCTTTTGTCTAGAGAGGCCACTCGGGCGCTTGTTCAGAAGAACGACCCACCATCCCTCAAGTCACAAACAAGACAAGCACCCAGACTCTTTTCTGACTGGGAACCGAGATGGTGGAATGAACTTCCCCTGGGGGTCCGAACAGCTGAATCACTGAATGTCTTCCTTGTTGACTCATTAAAGGTGAAGCTTGAGGAATATGGGGATTCTAGCCTCTTCTAAATAGCTAAGGATATCTGAGTGAACAGCAAATCTTTAAGTAGCTCTGGATAAGGGCAGACCTTTCTAATACATTCCCCAAAAAAGACCTCACTATCTTTATTCAATACTGTTCTAACACAGTAGGGGTATGTCATTTGGGGGGTCACATTACAATCCTCAGCTTTTCCATGACTGCTTTTATTATCACTCTGATAGTATTCTCTCTCAGCTCGTTCTCCACCAGCCAGTACATCTCCTTACATGACTGACACTTACAATACTGACGCCTGGTTGGTTGTACAACAAGGGTGCCACATACCAGCCCAATTAGCGTCTTTACTTTGATTTCAAAGCCTGTATCCTGGGAAAACCTATAGCCTGCTGGTATTTGGTTGCTGAATAGTGAGAAATGTTTAATGAAAAATAAATATGTATGTCTTTCAAAGTGAGAACTGGTCAGACCAGTAGGCTAGAGGAGCCTGGCTTCTACCTTGATGTGGTTTCAAAACATGTAGACACCTAGGTGCTAGTCTGACTCATTTGATTAATGTATTTTATTTTAACAGAGGAATAAGGAATAAGAAATAATCTCTTATAGTGGATTTACTTGCAATGATGCAATGCATTTATACTTGCATTTTTACCGTGGTACCATCATGGCACAGATGGCATGGTTTGGTGCCATAATGACATGGAGCAAAGTGATTGATAGATGTATTGGACAAATGTAATTTTCATGTGAAACCCTCTAGGACATTAGCTAGTGAAGTGTAGAGTTGATGGTAGACGAACTATAATGGATTTAGGAGTATTGGTATGGTAATGGAAGTTTTCAGTAGGAATGTTCAGTTTTCATTGACCAAGGATAGTGCCTTTATGTTGCTGGACAGCTGGACATCGAACTTGCAATACAATCTTTCTGGTGGAGAAATAATCTCAGGCATTTTGTGGGACTTGGTTCATTTTTTTTCCTGATATACCAAAGAGCCGATACAGTTTTCTTGAAAACAGAAAACAAAGATTATTTACATGCACTCAAACTGTGTAACTCTATACATTAGTTCAGTCAAGCTCTAATTTTAGTTTACCACTGAAGCAGGGGGTTATATACAGAGCACTGTGGCCACTGGCTACTTGTCTGCGTGTTCTGCAGTGCTCTGTGGATGACCTCCTACATGCCCCCATGCAACTCCATACCTACACACACCACGAGAAGTTCCTGAACATTTCTTCACTTCTAAAACTCTCTGTAGAAGATTAGACTGTGGTTGGAAGGCAATTTTAGGCTTGACACTTGATTTCAGTTCAGCTAAAAGACTAAAGCAAAACAAGAAGAGAGATATATGTACAAGAGGCACAGGGGAAAAAAAACAAGGAAAATATACTAGACAAGGGTAGACACATAAAAGGGAAACCATGACTGGTTCATTGAAAAGTGAACCTTGGGACAATGGGGCTGAAGTCGTAAAATATAAACCGGCAAACTGAGGAAGGAGAAGGAGTTTCAGCAATTTAATCCCACATTAAACACTGTCAGATAAATCATGACCAAGAACATGAAATGATCAATATTGAATATTATTATATTATAAATTATTCAATAACTTTAGAAGTATACACTCTCTCTTCGCTGGAGTAATCCTGCTTAGGGACACAACTGGACCAACTTGCTGATGATGAGAAGGCTGAAATCGGAAGGGAAACAACATGAAGATCACTCGTGTTGGACAGCTGCATCGATGTTCACTATCCTTAGTTTCTAGCTGACCTTCTGTATGAATTTCAGAGAAAATGATTAACTGATGTTCCAAATTGTTTATTCAGTCCAATTCAAGGTTATGCAAGGAAATAAACCAACATGGAAGTACCAGACAGGGTTCAAACAGCAGGAGACAAGAAGGGCAAGTTTGGGCTTTTTTTTAGAGAAAAGTCAGGCCTTATTAAGACTGATATTTACATTGAGGCTAAAAAACTATCGAATTGCACATCAATTTACAAAGCAATATTCCAGCAGTATAAATATACTGCATTAAATCTTCAACACTCTTCAATCTTCAAGTGTCCAGTGAGAAAACTGAGTGTGAGGTTGAAATTGCACCAGAGTGGTCACCAGTAAATACATATTAATAAAAAAATATATATTTTTTATTTTATTTACTTTTATTTAACCAAGAAAATCTCACTGAGATATAAAATCTTATTTAAAGGAGCATCCTGTCCAAGACAGGCATCAGCGCACAAAATGTTCCAAAAAACAAACACCAAGCTCCACAATCAATCCTCGTGAATCACTAACTCTTAGAACCCAAGATCTGCACTTTGTGTGCTGCTACATGCTTTTTTTCTGGGCTTTATATTTCAGGATCAAAGTAACCTACAGACATCATTGAATTATCAGTGAATTGAGCTTGTAAAACAGGAATATTTTGTTACAGAGGAAAATGAGATGGTAAATAACACAAACAGGAAACAACATTTAAGTTGTTGTATCCTTTATTTAGACCACTGTTGAGTTTTTTGGACAAATTATTGTAAATATCCTTGCAATTTAAGCAAATATTTAATTAAAAGTGTTGCATTTTCTGATCAAACACACTGTGGATGATGGTTTTATTTTCTCCTCATAAGCAGAAAACAACAACAACAACAACAACAACAACAACAACAACAAATGGTTAAATGAATAGAAGTATCTATATTCTGTTCATTTTTACATCGAATGAAAGTTGAGTAGCCTAGGATCTCCTGAAAATAACATAAGCACAGTGGTGATAAACTGTGATAAACTGTGTCTAATAAATTTAAATATGACAAATGTGTATGCATATGTGTAATGTCTCCACAGTCAATTACTGGTGTTATGTCAGTGTTTGTTATTGTTATCCATCTCCTGCATCTTTAATTCAGTTCCTGTAGTTCCTGTCTGTCAGAAATGGTAAAAATACTCGTACTAATTTCTTTAATGTAAGACACTATAAAAAAAAACTAGCCATACTTGAGCGACTCCATGACAGTCTGGCACAACCCCATTGCAGTGTTTGATAATCTTGACATGGTGTTAAGGGCAGTCATCATAATGGTTTGCATGCACGTGGTCCTGCAGCTGTCCAGTGGTACTGGCACTAACAGTGTGACTCATGGAGAGCATCACTGCTCACTGAATGTACACACTGATGGCTGAGGTCACACCATGCATGTCAGACAATCTGTAATTTCTTCCCCTCGGTGGGATATGTAGATCTTCCAGATCCTTAATGCATGCCTTCTTCTTTCCACTGCCATCAACAGCATATTTTAATATCTGCACTACTGGTATGGCACCCAATAGGTTAATAAGACCATCCAGGTACACAGAGCCCTGCGATGTGACCCTTCTCAAACTCTTCTAACTGCTTGATTTATTTTCAAACAAATCAAAGGATTTTGCTCAAAAAGGATACTACAGACACTACTGCAAGAGTCAAAATTGATTTTATTTGATGATGACAAATCATGAGGTTTTTGTAAGAGACCCACTCTGCCATGTGAGTGGCAGAAAATGTTTATTGGTTCTAATAAAGTGGCCAGTGAGTGGAAGCACAAGGTAGGTTGTTCTAAAAAGTAGTCAATGACTGGGAACACAGGGATGGTGTTTCTAATAAAGTGGCCAGTGACTAAGAACAAAAGGTTGGTGTGTCTTATAAAGTGGTCAGTGAAAGGGAAACACAAGTTTGGTGTTTCTAATAAAGTGGCCAGTGAGTGGAAGCACAAGGTTGGTGTTTCTAAACAAGTGGCCAGTGAGTGGAAATACTTTTACTACTCTCCGTAATGCAACACAATATAAAAAAGAAACTAACCATGCTTAAAACTTTTCACTGCCCCCTTTGAATGTCTCTCTCTCTCCCTCCCTAGGTTTCTCTTCCTCTCTAGGTTGTGTAAGTGTCCTTTCGTATCATGTAGCAGGAGTAATAGTGCTGGTGGCGTCTATACAGTCTAATTTAGGGTGAGAAGACCCCGCTCCTCTACACACCTAGTCCAACGGTGTTATGTAACGCTCACACACAGATTAGATGCTGTGTCACACAGTCACGTAATCAAAGCAGAAGTCACTGTGAAAACAAAATCTAGGCAGTGTAGCTGGTTTATCAAAACATTGCACTGATTCCGCTTAAGATGCCTTGGATGTCAACAGGGAACATCTTAACTATTCAGTAGTAGTTAGTAGAGTAAAATGTAGGTGGAGTGACAGTGTTGAGGGTGGGACAGTGACTAATTTAGTAAGCAGGCTGTTAGACTGGGACAAGCAGAGAACAGCTGTGTGTTTGACTTAAAGTGCGTATCACTGGTGTGTATCATTGCTGGTCAGAGCAGGCACACACATTCTTCAGATGTGTCACAATACAGCTTTAGGAAACTTTAGATTTTCAAGAGTTCTATTAGTCTTTTCTCAGTTAAATGTCTATGTTAAAAGAAGCTAATAAGATAATAAGATAAAAACAAATAAATGAATTAATAAAAGTGAAGTAAAAATTAAAACACAGACTTCCTAATGACTGCAGTGATATGTGCCACTACAACTGCTACTAATTATTTAGAAACTACTATGAATTATGCAGTATTTACTACAAATATTTCAGTAATTGTGTTTAATTATTTCAGTAACCACTGTGAATGATCCAGTAACTCCAATGGTTTATTCAGTATTCACCATGAATTAAGTAGTAACTAATGAATTACTCAGTACCCATTATGAATTACTCAGTAACTACTATGAATTACTCAGTAACTACTATGAATTACTCAGTAACTACTATGAATTATTCAGTAGTCACTATGACTTATTCAGTTTCTACTATATATGTTTTAATCAGAAGAACTGTAAATACTTCTGTAAATATGATGATTTTTTCATTTTTATTATTATTTATTATGAATGATTAAGTAACCCTTATTAACATGTTGTGGTAATTAACACTATCAATTATTCAGTATCACTGAATAATTCACTTTGATTGTTTAGTTCCTGCTATCAGTTATTTAGCATATTTTATGAATTGAAGTGTTTAGCCCATGGACAGCACCTTGGATTTTAAGGGGTGAGACTTCATCTTTTACTTAACGGATCCAAATGAGCACGTAAGGGACCTCACACAATCAATTGTTTCCTCATAAGACATAAGAAAATGGACCTGGGGGAAAGCGTGTGTGAGAGACAGAGAATGGTGAGCTGTGACAGGTGTGTTGGTTCGGGTGGTTGAAGGTTGCCATGGCAGCTGCAGAAGTGCCAGCTGGCCACCTCTTTGCCTGGCATACCCCGATCCCCCTCCACCCACTTTTCCATTTCTCTCTCTCTCTCTCTCTCTCTCTCTCTCTAAATAGACTTTAGAAAAAGAGCCAAACATTGCAGTAAAATGGAAGCACAAAATGGATTGATGGTGCCACTTGCAATCAGCAAGTGGCTGAACACTTCAGTAACTGCTATGAAGAATGACAATTTCTATGAATGCAGAATGACCTGAAATGAGGGCCCAGTGCTCTATTTAAAAAAAAATGTCTGAATAATTTGGCATTTGCAGATTTTACATACTGTCCATAATTCAAATTAAGCATTTGGGTGATGGAATTGGTCAGAGGGGAGAACCATAGCTTTCCTAAGGATTATCCCCACAAACAAACAAAATAACCCCATCAAACTCTACAAGACAACTGATTTTTTTAAACAGGAAAATGCTAAAGATTACTAAAACAATTTTATAATAAAACATTTTTATACAAACCTAAGTATTTACCAATGTTTTATTCAATAAGAAACTATGTATTAATGCAGTTTAACCTTTCAGAATTGTGAGGGCATGTCAGATTACAGAATGATGGGAGAAAAATACTGCTAACTGTGCAGACAAGATGATGAATCTGATGGTACTGATGATCATTATTATAGTTTTTATTTTTTTTGCATGATATAAGTAGTATTCCTTCATGTCTTTGATTCATGTGTTCACTGGATCAGATACAAATGTTTGAATATATACAGTTAAAGATAATAAACAACATGAAAGATTGTGCTTATCTTGCTGCATGAGACTGAAATTCCACCATAAATTAGTGCTGCAGTTACATCCTGGTGCCTGTAGCTTCTGCAGCATTAAAGGTGGAATGGCTAATTCCATCAAAATAGCCAACCAGACAGTTCCATGCCATTGTAGCAAATAACATGGAAAAGACATCACAGGAGTGTATGATTAACGTGATGTTGAGCAGAAAAAATGAGCAGACAAGGTCTTTTTAAATGGTCTCCATAAATGATGAATACACTTTATATAGGGTGGACTGTGAAAGGACTGATTTCTAATGCTTCTAATTCTTTCAAATGATTTTCCAATTTCTTTATTATGAAGAACGCAGAGAGTTCTGGATCTGGCCATGGCGAACCCACTCACTTCAACAATCAAGAGCAAACTGATGTCTGAGCTTTAAATAAGCAAGCCCCCTTCAAAATTCTCTCTAAAGACCCTGATCATCTGCAGCTGATGTGCTGCACCTGATTCTAATTTTAGATGTTTTAAACAGTTAATGCAGGGTTATCAACCTCTTCTTTACAATAAAATTTAATTTCTATTAAAACATTTTACAAAAGATTTAAAAGACATTTCTTCAATTTTATTTAAGTTTAGTTATATCAACTCCATTGAAGGTCACATATCAATATGTTTAAATCTGTTAAAAAAGACAAAGGTTTTAATGACTGTTTTTAAAATCAGCTAAATTTAATTTAATTTACAGTAGAATTTTCACAGACTGTTTACATAGCTTATAACAAGAAATGCTTTTTAACACATCCATGCATTCTGAGATGTTGTTCTGATCGCCATTGTACAGAATTGTTCTCTGCATTGCAGTAGTCGTTCTGTTAGCTTGACCTAGTGTAGCTATTCTCCATAGATCACTTTCATCAACAAGGCATTTCTGTCTGCAAATGTCTTTTTTTTCTACCATTCTTGATAAGCTCTGGGGAATGTTGTTCTGAAAATCCTGGGCAGTAAGCAGTTATATAAACACTCATATCAAACCATGCTCAAAATGACCGAGATCTCCCCACATCTGATAATGAGCATTACTTGCAGCTGCAGGCCTATATCTCCATGATTTTAGGCATGGCATGGCACTGCTGCTCTATGACTGCCTGATTAGATAACTGCACAAATGAATAGATGCCCAGGTTTTCCTTGAAAATTGCTTTTTAAGTTTATAATTGCATGCACAATGTAACAAATAATATCTAAAGATAACGTGCACGCATACACATACATACACACTGGTGAAATCTGAAGTGCTCCCAGAACTTGCTCACAGGATCATGTGATAAGCACCAGGCAGATTTTTTTTTTTCCAAGGCCTTTGACTTGGCATGAGCAATGTTGCTATCCCTGGCATGCATGGCAAAAGTTTCACTCAGCCTTTTTAGCATGGGACACCCCCTCCCATTCGCCCAGCCTGCTGGACAGCTATGTATGGGGAGAAGGAGGGGGGGTTTGGGAAGAGGGGCAGGCCACAGCTGCCAACCCATCTAAGATGACGGAAATGTAAATGCAGGGACCTTTCATAAGCTAAACTGGGCATCAGAGACAGGCCTTGTCCAATCACAATTCACCAGGCTCTAAAATGGACCAGCCAATGGCTGCAGGGGTTAATAGTATATAAAGCAGGTCTGAACATTTCTCTGCTGGGTGACCCCTATTTCGGCTTTGGTGAACAGGAACTGATCCCAAGGACTGTTGCCTCTTTTGTTGTCCCGTGTGCAGGTAAAGAATATGTAAAATTATGATGTATGACCCACGTTTGTTTTAAAAGGGGGAAAAACAGAATTCAAAATTGTTGCTGAAACAATGATTTTGGCAAAACTGGTGACCTAATATAGAACCTAGTGGAACCATAAGAAAAGCAGCCGAAACTGATGTTACCAGCAGAATACAAAGGTGGCTTAAACTACAAATGTTGCATTTAATGTTCTCAGCTATTTACAGCTTAGCAGATGAAAACTGTTGATTGCTAAATGCATGGAGGCATATTGGTTTTTTTTAACAACTAAAGCACTACATACAAGCAGCCTCAGTCTAGAGGATGTTATTTTCCACTTAATTGAATGATGACAATTTTTTTTTTTTTAAACAGGCTTTTAATAACAATTGGAGACAATGAATTTGTCCCCTGTGCTGTTCACGTTCACCTTTTGGGCACTGTTAGTAAGGCTGGGTCCAGAACACACAGTTGGTGTTTAACTTTCTGCTGGACATTTGCAGATGACTTAAAGTCTGACTGATATGAACACTGTCAGAAATCGTAAAAATGCAGATCTATATTTATCAAGAGTACAACTACTGGCCTGGCATCAGATTTCTGCTGTCACTCAGCTGCACTCAGATGCATGTAAATGCCACAAAACCTGATCTGGAATCTGCTATCAGTAGGTTGACAAATATAGACCCAGGAGACTTGCTGCTGCCACCAGGAGCATGCCTTCATTTGGGACAGGTCCCTTCCTGCAGCTATTTTTAAATCCCTGGTCATGTGGGTGGGTTTGGAACAGGTCCTGACACTAGGCTCTGTCTCCTAGCCAGATGGAGATGTAGCTACCAGAATACAGAGCTATGAAGAGTCAGAAATGTGCATTTTGATTTGCAAAATTTAAGATCACTCTTCTGGGTAATACAATATGTTCTTATCAGCACGGACTACAGAGTAGTACACTAGTTAGTGCAAGTACTAGCTTTAAACCAGTGTACATGCAAAACTGGGTACAAGCTGAAGACCAGTAAACCTCTAAAATGTCACACTCATGGCCTTCAACCGAATCTTCAATCTTCAAGATGGAGCATTGTGCCATGCAAAGTGTTTGGAAATTAACCCGTTGCACGCTCGTATGCATATTTGCCTCTCAAACATGCCATTTCTTTAGGTAGGTTTCGCTGAACATTTCTGCACTGGATTAATTGGGTATATTGATGTGTTAAATGGAACACTGGTAAGACTACAGTGAACATACATGTGACTGGACTGGTTGAAGGTAGTTTGGTGGGTGAAGCTAAAGGTAATATGAGGATGGTGAGAGAAGGGGGGGACTGTTCAAAAATAGACAACTCTACATTTAGAACTTCAACTGACCCCTCCCTTTCCTGGCTGTATCAGACATATGATATAACAGCTGAAGACCTGCAGTCCTGCAGGTCACTAGAGTTGCAAAGGACCTTAGACCTCTGTAATTTTCTGCAGCTGTTGGAGCCATTGTCCAGCTTGACTGCAGAAAACAATGTTCTCTATTTGTTTCTGTATTTACTGGACTTAAATGTAATAATTCAGTAATATGGACGTTTGCATTAAATGTCAGATCCACTTACACAAATGTGAATCATGAAGTGGGAAAAGGTAAAAGACATGTCAGTGGCTTTCTAGACTTGCTTATCTGCTATTCTTTAAATTGACTACATTTGTATGATTTTGATGAAGCCAACATCATTTGTTCAAGGATGTTTATTTGTTAAAAAACACTTACTAGTCTGATCATATCTACACAGCTACTCATCCTCTCCCTATTCTTCCCTACAGTGCCAGAAACGCAATCATGCCTTTCGGAAACACCCACAACAACTTCAAGATGAACTACAAGGTCGAGGAGGAATATCCCGACCTTACTAAGCACAACAACCACATGGCCAAGGTGCTGACCAAGGACATGTATGCCAAGCTGAGGGACAAGCAGACCCCCACTGGCTACACTTTGGATGATGTCATCCAGACTGGTGTTGACAACCCTGGTGAGTGAAGACAGATTTCGTGAAGACAAACATAATCGTGAGACGACCATTACGTTTATTTAAGCTCTGAATGAGTAACAAGGTCATAGTTAGTTGACAGAATTGATTTAAAGCTGATTTTCAAGCTCTACTAAAATGTTACACCACAAAACACTGTCCATGAAAGAAGTGTGTAGGTCAGCACAGATGACTCTGATTGGTGGAATGCCTTCTATCCTAGGTCACCCCTTCATCATGACTGTCGGCTGCGTTGCTGGTGATGAGGAATCCTATGAAGTGTTCAAGGACCTTTTTGACCCAGTCATTTCCGACCGCCATGGTGGATACAAAGCTACTGACAAACACAAGACCGACCTGAACTTTGAGAACCTGAAGGTGCCTGAGAACTTATGCAAATCTTTTTATGAAGTTTACTATATATGAAGGGGTTTACAGTTGTACTATGGTCAATGATAGAGTGGTCAGAGCCCAGTGTAGGTGGCTTAGCTACATACCTATATGAATGCTTGTGTGGATGGGGTGTTAAGATAAACAACTTGAATAGAATACTTTAATAAATCATCCTTGGCTTTTCACAGGGTGGTGATGACCTGGACCCCAACTACGTTCTGAGCAGCCGCGTGCGTACTGGCCGCAGCATTAAGGGATATGCCCTGCCCCCCCACAACACCCGTGGAGAGCGCAGAGCTGTGGAGAAGCTGTCAGTTGAGGGTGAGTTTCTAAAGTGCACATACACTTGCAGAATGAATTGAATTTCATTTCAACTACTTAAATTTCATTTCAACCACTACAAAAGCTTTATCAGTGTGAAAGCTTAGTTAAAGCTAACTGCAATGTTATTTTGTTATTGGTATGTCAATGTTTATATATTCCCTACACTAAAAGATCAAATAAATGGCAAAGCATAACAACAAAACATTTTTTCTTCTTTAGCACTGAACAGCCTGGATGGTGAGTTCAAGGGCAAGTACTACCCCCTGAAAGCCATGACTGATGCTGAGCAGGAGCAGCTGATTGCTGACCACTTCCTCTTTGACAAGCCCGTCTCCCCCCTGCTGCTGGCTGCTGGCATGGCCCGTGACTGGCCTGATGCCAGAGGCATCTGGTGAGTGACAGGAGAGTGAAGTGTAAATGGTTACCTTCCTGTGACCTGGGAAGTATAAATCAGAGGGGTCTTCTGATATGTGATTTGGGACATGCCTCCTATTTCCACCTTATCCTACAGGCACAATGAGAACAAGACCTTCCTGGTCTGGGTGAATGAGGAGGACCATCTCCGTGTCATCTCCATGCAGAAGGGTGGCAACATGAAAGAGGTCTTCAGGCGCTTCTGCGTTGGCCTGAACAAGGTGTGGAAATATTCAAACAACTACAGAGTCCCATGTTAAAGAGCTAACAGTAATTGAGTGAAAAGTCCTTTCTGCCAAAATGGCAGGTATACTTCGAAACCTACCTTGTTCCAGAAGAATACAATCTGGTTACATTCTTGCGCTTTCTTTCCTGACACCAGATTGAGGAAGTGTTCAAGAAGCACAACCACGGCTTCATGTGGAACGAGCACTTGGGCTTTGTCCTCACCTGCCCCTCTAACCTCGGCACAGGCCTGCGTGGCGGTGTCCACGTCAAACTGCCCAAGCTCAGCCAGCATGCCAAATTTGAGGAGATCCTGACCAGACTGCGCCTGCAGAAGCGTGGCACAGGTATGTACACAAACACACATGCACATACACCAGACTAATAAGACAGTCACATGACACTTTTGGATAACATAACATAGGCTACTGATGTGATGGCGTGTTTGGATGGTCCTTAACAGCAAGTGTTTAATCACAAGGTAAATTGCACATGATTGTAGATAACACAGCGGTGCAGTAAACCAAGCTGTACACGTTCCAGTTGCAGATGACCAGCTGAACACAAAGTGGTCAAAATGTGTAAACTCAAATTTCATCGTTGACGAACAGGAAGTTTCACTTTAATTCCTGATAAGACTTGTGAACATAAGCAGTAAACTCAGGAAGGTTCCATGTTATATGGGTTCAGACATATAAAATTTGGAAGTGCCAATTACACGACCCTGTTAGGTTCCCAACACTAAGAGGGTAAAGACAAGCACATGCTTCGTCCAATACATGTAAAGACAGCCACCGCTCAGATACAATGGCTAACAGATGCCTGTGCCGGCCAGCATTTTACTGAATGTGATGTGAGGAGAGAGCGCCATCTATCCACCCAGAGAACATGGCCAATTTTGTTGTCTCAGACTATGGCAAGCAGCATGACCCAGAATACACTCTGGGAACCTTGTAAACCAGTGGTTCTCAATTCTGGTCCTGGGGTACCTCTGCCCTGAAAATGGTACTGCAACACATTTGATCCAACCAATGAACTCACTGATGAGTCCTTGCTGAGCCAAACTGGGTGTGTTACAGCACTAGTAATCAAACACAAACCATGACATATTAATATGAAAATGTTAAAGACTTTTATGTTGATGGGGATGGTTCAAACTTAAATAACTAATTCTTTCTTCTAATTTTCTTCTTCTATTTCCTTTTCTTCTTCTGCATCTCAGGTGGAGTGGACACTGCCTCCGTGGGTGGCATTTTTGATATCTCCAACGCTGACCGTATTGGCACCTCAGAGGTGGAGCAGGTTCAGTGTGTGGTGGATGGTGTGAAGCTCATGGTTGAGATGGAGAAGAAGCTGGAGAAGGGTGAAGCCATCGACAGCATGATCCCTGCCCAGAAGTAAAGAGGGAACCTTTCCTTTTCTCCTCCTTTCCTTTGCTTTTTCTTCTTCTTTTTTTACATCCAACCATCCATCCATCCATCCATTGTGTGATTGGGCAGCATGTGGAAGACCGTGCTGCATGATGAGAGACTCAATCTTGCTTCTGTTCCTCTTTTTTTTTTCTCCTCATTCTCTTTTTCTGACATTTGCCCCCTTTTTTGTTCGATGTTCAGTCGATGACATCTTGGGATCAGATTCCTGGTGCGGGCAGGAAGCCTAGCGTCACCATTTCACCTCAATTTGAACTTTGGTTGTAAAAAGTCAATCAAACTGTGATTCAATAAAAGTGTACCCCATGAAATACACACTTGTGGGACTTCTCTTTCTTTGGCATGTCTACCTATGCACTAAAGGCCAGTACGGTGGCTGGTTTTCATTCCATACAAGCAGGATCACACTCTATTCTCCTAGGTATCAGTTGACCTTCAAACTACTGATTAGGTAGATGAGGTGCTCTTGTTTGAATGAAAACTTGGCACTTCCACCAGCTCATTGCAGATAGGACTGATGGCATGAAACCGTTAATTAATTGGTGAAACAATATATAATTGATACATTATAAGACTTTATTTTGCAATTAGTTCCAGTACTGTTGAATTGTGGTCACCCAGACCTAAGATCAGGTCCATCTGCAATCATATTTATTAGACATGAGAAACAAAACCTTTGGCAAAAACGTTTCCTGCAGTGTTAAAGGCTTTTGAAACAAAAATGAGTTTATTAATAGGTAGTTTAAATGTTTGTCAAATCCATGCTTTGGTTTTAAAGAGTTAATACCAATGACATGCCAATTCACTGTACACTCTCACTTAGTCTGGACCAGGTGGTAGCTTCACTTTGCCAAAAACTAGCCATTACCTTCAGAGGTGGCTTCCTTTACCCCTACATGAACTTAAAGGAGTATTAGTCAAGATTCATGACTAGAAGTGGCATGTGTAAGATGTGTGGAAGCACCACTAATACTGAACAGTACATACAACATATGCTGCCATTCAAGCAGTGTTTATTCAGGAATGTCGCTACAACAGTGTGGCTTCATAGTCAAAGAGTGCAGATACCAAGGGCAGATTCCACCAACAAAGCTCCAACAATTAGTGCCCTCAGTTCCCAAACGCTTATGGAGTGTTGTTAAAAGGAAAGGAGATGTAACACACAGTAAAAGTACAAAGTAATGACATTGCTTAAAATGTTGAAAAGTGTATTGTTTGATCTCCAAAAGGCATTGAGTTATAGATGAAACACACCTTTCAACATCTTAAGAAATACCAGAGTATTATTTTGGTTTTGTACAAATTTAGAGTGAAATAAGAAAAGAAGTATCTTTTAAAAAATGGAACCTTAGGAGATTTGAGCACTGAATATTATGGCTTGTTCACAGTCACCATTAGGAAAGGCCAGGTAATGCAAATGTCAAAGCTTTAGAAACCAGACTCCTATAACTTTATCTCAAAAAACAGATGCCTAATACTCAATGAATAGAAATGACTGTGGCCCACAAAGCAGAAGGCTACAAGAAGATAGCATAGAGTTTTCAGGCTGCTATTCCCACAGTTCAAATAGTAATTTAGAAATGACCGTTAATAAGAACAGTGGAGGTCAAGATAAGGTCTGGAAGATCAAGAATTTCTTCAGAGAAAGCAGTTGGTAGAAATACAGATCAGAATCCCCGCTTGACTGCAACAGATCATCAGGAAGATTTAGCAGACTTGTGTTGTGGAGTTGTGGTAGATTGAAAGAAGAAAATCTCTCGTGTGCACAAAATTCAGCATCAGTAGTTTGCAAAAGAACATCTAACAACAAGCTGTGATACTGGGGGTGCTGTTAGGTACTCACCATGCAGGGTGGCTCGAGTTTTGCTTTTGGCCCTTTGTCCCCTTTTTTATTTTGAAAATGTAAAATACAAAGGGAAGGGGTCATCTTTAACTTCATGCCCTTTGGAGATCATTTCATCGTCAACTTGCTTAAATGTCAGGAGTTCACAAACTTTTGCTACTCACAAAATTTTAGGGATATTTGGCTTTCGGGCGAAATTTCAGGATGAACCTAAAATGGACTCTAACCTTTAAAGGTTTAATTGACCTTCTCTAACCTTTTTAATGCACACGTCCAAATGTTCAATGTTTCAGTAATCGGCCCAACTTGCTCTTCTCTAACAAGCTTAACAGAAAAAATTCACAACAGTTGTTTGATCCATGAATCAACCAACAATTTTCCTCAGTTAGAACTGGTATTTACAGTCTTCCTCATCTTGCTGTTCACTTTCGTAAAATGAGACCAAGACGACGCCTGATCAACTGATCAACAGCATCTTGCCATTGCACGGCTTCAAACATGGTGTTCTGGGATAAAAGTGGTCACTGAGTGTCACGAGCAAGTTGGAACAGAGATGCAGAGAGACTGGAAGAGTCACAGTTAGGCATAGAATATATCTCCTTTGTCCAGGTCACACACTGATGACTGATTCATTGTGAACAGTTTCCTGCAGAACCAATTGACGAATGCCACACAATTCCAGGCACATTTAAGGGAGGTGAGAGGAACCCAAGTGTTACATCAGACCACTCCCTCACTCACGTCATTGTCCTACACAAGCCCATGATACTTGAATAACATCATTAACCCAGTCATTGTGCCTATGCATGAACAACATAGAGTAATGGCTGATAATGTTCCAGGTCATTGAGGTTACATCATTAGAGAATGGCTGCTGGAGAGGCCTGAACTTTCTCTGAATCTCATTAAAAAAATCAGATCAGCTGAGTTACCACGTAAAGGCTCGAAACTCCGTACCCCAGAACCTCAATGACCTGTGGGCCACCCTTCCAGAAGAGTGGGATGCTATGCTTCAGCAGATAATAAGTCTAATTTTGAACAAAATGAGACTTCACTGTCAAGCTGTAATTGATGCTCAAGGGCACATGACATGTTTTGAAGACACTGGCATTTTTGTTGGGGTGCACCCACCATTTCTATTGGCTATTATTTCAATACACTGTTTGAGATGAGGATCTCACCATTGCATGCTTCTACTTAAATGCCCTACTTAATATACCATCACTGTAGCGTGTGCGTTTTCCATAAATTTAAACCGAAAGTCAAATGTCCCAAATGTTTATAGTGTGTATGCTGCAGCTCTTATGTTTCTGCTCAATAATGTATAAAAAACTGTAGATATTTGAATATTTTTCAGATTTAACACAATTCTTGAGCCAAGCTGAAAGCCTGCCACATCAGTCGCTAAACCAAAATGCATTTGCTGCCGAGATCCACACTGTTTAAGAGAACACAGACAAACAATTTCAACATCAGTGAAGTTTTATTTCTCTCCAGATCTTTTGTTTCCATTTCTCTTGCTTGGCCAGAGGTGCACAGACTTCTGGGGACGAAAACAAAACAAAACAAAACAGGTTCTCTTAGCAATCAGCCTGAGGGCCTGATTCTGTCCTTCCTTTCTGCCATCTCTGTCGTACTTTCCAATCATATTGCATATTAGAGTAATGCTTTATGAGAAATACCATGCCATCACACACACACACACACACACCCCTCTCACTTACAACCCTGGTTGTAAACACACATTAATTCACCAAAAACACACACTCCCATCAACACTTAATTATAACTGCTTTTGCAAGACCTGGAGAAACTGGAACCTGCCACACTTGCACACACTTGCACACACGCACACACACACACACACGCACACACACACACACAAAATCTGTATTTCGACCTCTCTTTCTTCCTTTCTCTTTCCTTCCCTCTCTCTGGGTCATGCATGACTGCAGGTTACTGTTTGTCTTCACCACACACAGAAGGTTCTGGAGAGCTAGCAGAGTAATTCTGCACTAGCTAGAAATTAACCTGGAGGTTCTAAGATAAATACTATAGTCATATCATCATCATCATCATCATCTTTATATACAGTCATAGTCTGACCGATATAAATCATGTATTTTTTTCTCTTCCAAGATAATTATCCTAGAAAATAAATTAAGTACCTGTGCAAATATCCACAAATTGAAGTGTTCACATTTAAGACATTAGTGCCCTCCAGTGGCAGGATTTGGGTGGTCCCCAAAAGAGCCATAGGATGCAGCTGATTCAAGTCAAAGCGAGTGCATGGAGGTCGAACACACGTCAGAACACGCTTTAATACGTGCTCTGGCTGTCCGGGTCAGAGGGGACCTTGACCGGACCCGCTCTCTTCTTTCACACGCGCTGCTCAGAGTTTGAAATTGGGAAGCATCTCCACAACAGGAGTCCAATCACGGAGCAGACAAAAACAATGAGACGAGGAGTTTCCCATGATTCTCTCATGAGTTGTTTTTTTTTTTTTTTCCTCTTTTTCTTTTCACATACTGAATACAAGGGAAAAAGACGTGAAAACCAAACAGAATGTGGAAAGATAAAGAGATGAAGGAACAGAAGGGTGGCAGGGAAGCAGGGGTCATACAGTGTACACAGTTTGGGTTGAGGGTACAGAGTTGAGCTGAGTGTGTGTCTTGTATTGTTCATAACTATACATTTTAATCGCTTTGATGATCCTTCCCCACCGTTTTTATCATTTGCATGAAATTGATTATCATTAATACTGTCGCCGCAGTGTTCTAGTCCAGAGACCACCAGATTCCATAGTCAGACCACAGCACTGCAGAATGAAAGGCTGTCCAAATTCAAACTAGAGGTCTCCGTTGGGTCCCTTAAAATATAGGGTTTGAGTATAAACTGGGACCAGAAACCACATTTTTTTGTGGCGTGAACATCTTTTAATACTGAAAATCTCTAAAATGAAACTTAGAGAAAGGTACTTTCTTCCTTAAATCAGTCTTTTTTTGCAAGTATAATGGGAGGAGCAGTGGAACGTGAGCCAAAGGTCATCCTGCCCAGTGCCAAGTGCAAGTGAACTGTGGACTATTGAACCCGTTCTGTGGAGTGATCGAGCTCCATCAAGTGCCTTTTGAGTTGAGTGGCAAACTCCTCAATACCTGACCTAATGTTCTTTCATTACTGAATGCAATCGAATCCTCTCAACAATATTGCGACATATGTTACTGCAGGAAATCCCTCTTTACAGACGTGTGAAAATAGCCTGTAGTTGTACTTTTCTATATCAAATGATATGAAAAAAAAAAATAAGGCGGTAAGATTTTAGGTCATTGCTACATCAGTAATGATTCTGCAGTCACACACCTAGTACGGGGCGATTCTGGTAAGGATCGAGGAGAGTGGATCTGCTTGGCTATCAGCACCATATGAAAAAGGCAACAAGGCAAGTTAACCCCACCATGTTTAATAGTTATTTGATTCCCTTGAAGAAAACAATGAACTGGTTTTCAACCAATGAACTTGTCAGTGCTGTGGTCTCCCAATGCTTCTGTAGACCACTGGCAGAAGAACCTTCATAATATTGTTAATCCCCACTGCAATACTGGCAGTATGGATGTTCAGAGCAACACAGGCCTAAATTTGCGAATGAGCTTGTGAGCTTCCCGGTGCGTTTTTGTGTGTTCATGGACTTAAAGTCCAACATTACACATTAGTGGGTGATAAGAAAAATGCTCAGGGCAAAATCTGTGACAGAAAGTACAGCAAGAAAGTACGACAGCTTCCTCATAGATACACAAGTATCCTTATCTGAAAAACACTGTAAAAACAGCTGATTTCAGTTCATTCACACTATCACCTTTATACACTGTAACTATTTGCTCCCACTATATTTTGATCAACAGTAATGATCAAACTTATGGTTTATGGATCAAAAGTATGGTTAATTATGGCAAATATTATTGTTTTTCAGGGTGATTTTGAGAATATGTAATCAGCTGCATGTCTGCAGAAACTATTTAGGGCATGTAAAATTCTTTTCCTGCTAGCCCTAAGTAAAATAATCGCATTTTGACCATATCATGCAGCCCTTATTCTGATTTTCCATTTAGTTTGTGCCTCTACCCCATTTGTAAAGCCAAGTACACACTATACAGTTCTTCCATCAAACCAATGGGACTCCCAAATCACATTCACAGACTTTCCTTCCTGTGACACAATGCTCAGCTCTACTTGGATTAGATAAAAGGAGGCTTCATTTTGTTCACTGTACATGTAATTCTCTGCAGATCTGAATGGAATTTGTGGAAAAGGGAAAATCAGCCAGTAACAGTCTTCTGAAGGGGTTAGGGAAGTTGGTCTTTTTTCAGACTTTTGCTACTTGAACTGCTACGATATAATAAACCTTTACTGATTTATTCTAAAATGGTCAGTTGACTTGTATTAACAAAGCACTGCATTACACCAAGCAGGATTTCTTGGTACACTGCAAAATATGAGCCTAAAGTAAGGACTATCCAATCATAATGAACCTTTACTATTTAAGATGTTTTAATAAAGTTAATCAGGCTAAACAAGAAATCCTGCCTGAGGTATTGCGTCCTACTGTCGAATGCAAAGAAATTCTGTGTTAAATATGTGTATGTAATGTATATGTGATGATACTTTGCTATGTTAAAGGAATAATCCGTTAATGGATTAAGGACTTTAAGGACTTTAATCTAATTATGAACTGTAGAACACTTGACACACTGACAATAGAGACCACAATAACCACTGGGTTCCATTGAGTACTCTAAGCAATTAATAGTATCAATGAAATACGGCCAGACATGAGATGAACTGTACTCTGAAATTAGTCTGCGATTAGCTGGTTTAACTTACTGTCAAATCTGTTAACCAGTGGGACTCAATTCAGAAGTGTGGAAGGCAGGATTGGGAGATATGAATGGTTGGGTGATTTTTTTTTTCAGGGCATTGCTTTCAAGTAGCTCAAGATCTACATGACATCTGGGACTTGATGGAAAAATTAAAAAAAAAAAAAAGTCAAAGGAAAAAGATGAGCCAGTAAAAACAGCAAGAAAACGTACAAAATAGTTATGTGGCAAAAAAACCCCAAAAAAACACAATGACGTCAACCATATAATTCCATGAGTAGAACAAGAATAAAAATACTACTCTGGAATCAATCCAGATCCTGTGGATGAGGTTGCTTCAAGGAAAAGTGTGTGCGATGACACTATGTGTCACATAGTTTCAGATGTGTGTGTAAGGGCTGCACAATATATAATTCGTTCATTGTTATTGTGATAATGGTCTTCACAATACTGTTATCACAGAATGCTACAATATGACAGCTTGTTGTAATCTGTCTTGCGAGCATCATTACCAACCACTGATGTGCTCGTGGGAATGTGGGTGAATCGAGGCTTCCACGTTATTTAACAATAATAAATAATTTATCTGTAAATCAATACAGACCAATTATTTCAATCTACTTCAAAGGCATATTGCAATTTCAGTAAGTACCAATATCATTCTGATGTGATATCTGTCCATATTGTGCAGCTCTGGAGTGTGTGTGTGTGTCTGTGTGTGTGTATGTGTGTATGTTTATCAGGAGACTGTATCAACTGAAGGAGGGTGCAGAGCATTTTCAAGTCAACGCAACCAGATGTGGGCAGGGCCAAGTCTGTTTGTCATGATGACAGCGAGGAGAAGGGGCTGTGTCCTGCTCCAGGCCCCCCCACCTCTCAGAGCTCCACCTCTTTGGAGATTTGCGAGGCGATATGTCTGAAAGCGAGTGGCGCCCCCCACAAGCGTGTGTAGCGCACGCCATTGGTCTCGGCCGAACCCAGGGTCAGCTGGCACACCTCGGCCTGAAAGGCGACCTTTGATCCCGGTGCCTCGTGGCTGCAGCGCAGCAGGAAGGGTCCGGCGTGGCTCACCTGGCAGCCACACCCCCGCGCCGCCTCGCGCACGGCCAGCACCACCTGAGCGGGGGGGCGGGGGGGCCGGGAGGGGCGGAGTCTCACATCCCCCCACCACCCCCCTCCCCCGGGCCAGGGCTCGGCCTCTTTCTGATCCCCAGATAGATGGCCACTGAGGAGGAAAGGACGGGGAGAGAGGAGAGATAGAGGCAAATAAGGATTGAATATCCTCCACAATTCTAGACAAATGTGTGCATAAACATAAATTGCATTATGTAAAGTTTTTTGGTCTGCAGTCTCACAGGACTTAATTAAACAATGCAGTGAATGTGTGAGCAGGACAACATAAACAGAGTCTTGAACCTTTTGCAGTGTCCTAAGTGGCCTCATTTCTGTCATTCTGTAATTTGATGCACCATAACTGATGTGACCGCAGATTTAAACCAGTACAAAAACAGCGTGTGTTGTTAAATGCAGAGACTCACCCTGAGAGCGAAGGTCGGCCGACTCTCTCAGGTTCATTTGTGACCCTGAAAGATAAAAGCATGTTTCAACACACTAAGCACTTTAACGGCAGGGGGACGACCATGCCACAGGACTCGCACAACGAAACCAGCCTCAAGACAGTGGCAATACGGGACAAATCCAGACGTGCAGTGTGATGAATACACACAGACATACCTGAAAGTAACAAGGCTGAAGTGTGAATGAATTGTAACCAGTTTAAATTGAAATACACAATGATATCAGTGTGATCTGAGTTGTAGGGTGGTAGATCTCCAGGACCAAGGTTGGCAGTTGCCGATTGCTCAAAGAAGACATGTGATTTCACTAGTAAAATACAGCGGTGATTGTAATTGGCATGCAAGGGGAGGGTTCAGACTTATAGTCAGGTCCATACGTATTTGGACAGTGACACAATATGCAACACCTCAGTGCTTTGAAAAAGAAATGAAGATGCATTAAGTAACTGAAGTGTAGATTTGAACAAAAGTATTGCAGAAACCATTTAGGAATGATATACATTTTTCTTATTATTGCTTTCATTTTTACAGTCTCAACAGTAAAACGTAACATAGCTATAAACATGAGGAGTATTCTTTAGTCCAAGATGCAAATGCCTTGAGTCTGGAACCCATGAACATCACCAAATACTTTATACTTTGAGATCCTTTTAGGCTTTTACTGCAGATGCTTTCAGTTGCTGCTTGTTTGCCATTTTAGAAAATAAATTTATTTGCCTTAAGAATTTGCTGGGTTGCTTTTGCTGTAAAGTGTCTTCATGTGAGTTTTGTAGCATTTGACCAAATCTGAGTAGAAAATAACACTCTTTACACTTAAGAATTCAACCAGTTACTTCATCAAAACACCAGGAACACAGTTCTATGACCAGTCATACATAATCATGCCATCATAATCAATGTTTGATAAATTATGTGAAATATTTTAGATCATGAATCCTTCTTATCCTTTTCCATACTTGAGTAAACCTTGACTTTTAAAGGCCTTGAATTAAAGTTTGAAGTTTAAACTTTCAACTTTTTTACTGCATCTTTGTACTTTGTGTCACAGTCCAAATACTTGAGTTGACCTGACTTTTTGCCAGTATGTCAAACAATGTGAGAACAGTTGGTGGATTATAATCTCAAGCTTTATAGCAGCAGTGGAAAATGAAGAAGCAAAGATGTCTTGGCCAAAAGTCTACATCTGGGGAAAGTAGAAATTTTTTTCAATGGACTGTTGAATCCCTGACAGACATGATGTCAGTTGTCAAAAATCTCCTTTCTGTTTTCTGTCACAGTCAAAAGACATCATGCACACACATACAAATCCAACTGCATGCACAGACATGCTTAAAAACAGACAAGGATGCACACACACACACACACACACACACACACACACACACACACACACTGAATTTCAAACAAAACCAAGAGCCAGACATGGTAGACAGGCAACAGGTGCAGGAACTTACTAACTGTTTTGGATCCCTGTGGAAGAGTGCAACCCGAAACTGACTTATTAGAACCCTGCCTCTTTGAGGGGTCGAGATTGACCCTGAGAGAGAGAGAGAGAGAGAGAGAGAGAGGGGGAGAGAGAGAGAGAGAGAGAGAGAGAGAGAGAGAGAGAAAGAAGCAGAGCAAGAAGAAGAGTAAGCAAAAGAGAGAGAAAAAAGGGGAAGTAAGGAGGCAGAGAGATAGAGATAGAAAGTGAAAGAGGGAGACAGAGAGAGAGGAAGAAGCAGTAGTATTTTCGAGGGTAAGACCAGCAGCAGTATAAGCTACCACGGCATTAATTCTGTTAATCCACACACACACACACACACACACACACACACACACACACACACACACACACACACACACACACACACACACACACACACACACATTAGTATCATTACTGCCCTCTAAAGGATGCTAAAGCTATGTGTCATGAAGTTCAGAAAATAAATAAAAGCTGCAGAGTAAAATAGACATTGAATCAAATGAAATTATTTTAATTTTCATTCACATCCTTAAACACAGCTGTGTGTACCTGCAGCCAGGACGGCTGAACAGACTCAATGTGTGTTTGTACCAATGGATGTTTTCCAGAAGTTAGAGAGTAGTTAGTTTATGTGTGTACCTGCGAGTGAGTTTGGAGGTGAGTTTGGTGAACAGGTTTGACGTGGCTCTGGAGCGTGTGTGAGGCGGTAGGGCGGCCTGTTCGTGGCCCAGTGTGGGCGAGGTGGGTGGCGGTCCATATGCGGCAGGCACGCGCTCCCTCAACTGGCCGCCATGGAAGGTGCTGCGAATGGTCGAGCCACGGGTCAGTCTGCATCGCTCGCCTGAGGACGAGGAAGAGGAGGCTCCGGCACCCGCAATACTGAGAGTGGAGGGGGAAGTGGGGGGGAGACGGTGGGAGAGAGAGCTATAGGGTGAGAGAGAGAGAGAGAGAGAGAGATAGAGAGATAGAGAGTTAGACTTGTCCTCTGAATTCCTAAGAATTTTAAGCAATTTCTCATATATTCACAGTCCTTTTGTGTTAATGTGATATTTTATATTCACTACATGTAAAGTGACACTTTTGTTTTACTCTTGATCAGATGGCTTACAACTCACAAAAATTTGAAATCTAGTTTCTCAAATTTGTAGAATATTTAATTTGGAATATTTTCACAATATTAACATTTTTGGAGATTGACATTTTATATGGGACAGTCCAGGCTTTTGCGAAAAGTACTAATAAATATTAGCCAAAAGTGAAAACCATTTCTGGCCTTTTGAAGGAGCAGTTAGCCAAAAAAAAAATTGATTGAACATAACTGATCACTGACCCCATATGCAGCTGATCAACTTGAGATATTTGAAATCTGAAGGTGTGAAGTTTGTTAATTTTGTTGGGAGCTGTAACACTAATTCTGCTAACAAACACTGGGCTGTCATCGATTTAATTGAGCTATATTTAAAGTATGCTATACTATATAAAGTATATATATATATATATATATATATATATATATATATATATATATACAGTGGGGAGAACAAGTATTTGATACACTGCTGATTTTTCAGGTTTTCCCACTTGCAAAGCATGTAGAAGGCAAAGCATGTGAAGACTGTAATTTTATCATAGGTACTCTTCAACTGTGAGTGATGGAATCTAAAACAAAAATCCAGAAAAAATGCATTGTATGATTTTAAATATTAATTTCCATTTATTATGTGAAATAGTATTTGATACCAGAAAAAACAATATTTAGTACAGAAACCTTTGTTTGCAATTACAGAGATCAGACGTTTCCTGTAGTTCTTGACAGGTTGCACACACACTGCAGCAGAAGTTTTGGCCTCACTCTGCAGATCTCCTCCAGAGCCTTCAGGTTTCGTGGCTGTCCTTTGGGCCACCTGGACTTTAGAAAGCTCCCCTCCAAAGATTTTCTATTGGGTTCAGGACTGGAGACTGGCTAGGCCTCCAGGACAAGATGTTTCCCCTCACGGAGCCCACTCTTTAGATTTGCCCCTGGCTGTGTGTTTGGGTCATTGTCATGCTGGAAGACCCAGCCACGACCCATCTTCAGTGCTCTTACTGAGGGAAGGAGGTTGTTGGCCAAAATCTCACGATACATGGCCCCATCCATCCTTCCCACAATACGGTGCAGTCGTCCTGTCCCCTTTGCAGAAAAGCATCCCCAAAGAATGATGTTTCCACCGCCATGCTTCACGGTTGGGATGGTGTTCTTGGGGTTGTACTCATCATTCTTCTTCCTCAAATACTGACCCAGTGGAGTTTAAACCAAAAGTTCTATTTACGTCTCATCAGACCACATGACCTTCTCCATTCCTCCTCTGGAGCATTCAGATGGTCATTGCAAACTTCAGGCGAGCACTGACATGCGTTGGCGCGAGGAAGGGCACCTTGCGTGCACTGCAGGATTTCAATCCTTGGCCAGTGTAGAGTGTTAATGATTGTTTCTTTTTTTTTTTGAGACTGTGGTCCCAGCTGCCTTGAAATCTTTTACCAGGTCCTACCGTGTAGTTCTGGGCTCATTCCTCACCTTCCTCAAGATCATTGATGCTCCACGAGGTGAGATCTTGCATGGCGCCCCAGACCGAGGGAGATTTTCCGTTATTTTGCATTTCTTCCATTTTCTAATAATTGCACCAACAGTTGTTGCCTTCTCCTGGCTACTACCAGCTTTGTGGAATCTACAATTTTATCCTGATGTCCTTACACAGCTCTCTAGTCACCAGGCATTGTGGAGATGCTGGAGTCTGACAGATTGAGTGGGTGGACAGGTGTCTTTTATACAGGCAATGAGTTCAAACAGGTGCAGTTAATACAGGTAATGAGTGGAGAACAGGGCTTCTTAAGAAGAAGTAACATGTGAGCCAAAATTCTTACTAGTTGATAGATGATCAAATACTTATTTCACACAATAAAATATTAATTATTTAAAAATCATACAATGTATTTTTCTGGATTTTTGTTTTAGATTCCATCACTCACAGTTGAAGAGTACCTATGATAAAAAATTACAGTCTTCTACATGCTTTGCAAGTGGGAAAACCTGAAAAATCAGCAGTGTATCAAATACTTGTTCTCCCCACTGTATATGCCTGTGCTGACCACAATCACATTGATGACCTGTGGAGAGAGTGCACCATCTACCCACCCAGGCCAATTTCGCTCTCCCACTGACTCGGGTTGCCAATGGCAAGCAGTATGATTGATATATTTATGCTGTTTTTATCACTGTTGTTAAGCAAACGTGTACCTGTTCTCCTTCCCGTTCTGCAGTAAAGAGTGTCTGTCCGTGCTAGAGCGATCCGTACACACGTACGTGTTCCTGCGGGTCATCGCACTGCCAGGGATGTTATTCTTCACATACAAAAACAAACAAGATTTTCACAGCTTACAGTCCTGTGGTCTTACACACAATATCAAATCAGATGCATACATACAGCAACGACCGATTATCTCCATCTTCCACTGTAAAAATCATATTGTTTGCTTACACCTGGACAATAGATAACACTTATAACATTTCACACATGTATGTCTGATCAGGTTCATACACAGACCAGTACAGTAGCTACTTTAGTATACTATGTGGTGCTGGCCATCTTTTATACCAAGGGTCACCACCCCTACTGCTGGAGAGCTACCATCCAGGTTTAAAACTCAAAACCAAATCTCCATCCCATTTAGCCAATAAAAGAAGGCAGTAATTAGTTGGATCAGTTGGGGTGGTAGTGCTCCTGGAGTAGGGTTGGTGACACCTGTTTTATACTCTAGGCCAGTGGTTCTTATTCCTGGTCCTGGAGTACCACTGCTCTGCTTGTTTTAGTGTTTCCCCTAATTCCGGCCCACCTGATCCAACTAATAAACTAACTGACAAGCTCTTGCTCAGATGAACTGGGTGTTTTATAGCAGGGAAACTCTAACACAAGCAGATCAGCGAAACTCCAGGACCAGGTTTGAGAACCACTGCTTTAGTCATTCCCTTACAACAGCATAAACAGCACCTAGCATTAGCTAAAAGTCTGTGTTTGGGAAAATGAAATGAGGCCTATAAATGTTCTTTAAATGAGACACCTTCCTCAAAACATATTCCTTAAAAAAATGGTTGATCTGTGTCTGCCAGCATCACATTGAGTGTAATGCTGGGAGAGAGCGCCATCTACTAACCCAGAAAGAGCACGGGCAATTTCACTCTGTCAGACTCCGGTTGCCGACGGCAAGCAGCATTACCCAGGATTCAAAATTCCATAGTGGTAGTGCATTAGACTGCTGAGCCACTCTGAGCCCCAAGTGATCTTTTATGATCTTTATTATTTTTTTTATCATGTATGTGTGTACTGAGTCTGCTGGCCACCAGTCCTTTGTTTTAAACACTTTGTTATGTAATAATGTGTTTGATTGGCTCATGCTCATGATTTAGAGCATGTATCTGGTCTTTCCGCATAAAGAGTCAAACATGAACATTCCACAAAGCGACACCCCCATTCCACCCGCTCTACTGAGATTATTTAGCTATATACTCCTTACAGTAGTAGCAGTCATGTCCTTGCGGCGGTCAGGAATTTCTGCCTTGTTTGGATTGTTGGCACTGCTGACCATTGGGCTGGAAGGAGGCAGGCTGCGGCTCCCCATCACGCTGCAGCTGGCCTTGCGGGGCGGCATCCGACTCTCGCGTAGCTCGCGATCTCCCCCACTAGTTGGGCTTCGCTTAGGGTGCATCACCGGCATGCTAGGACCACCTGTTAAGAAACATACACACCACCACTGTAGAATTAGACATACTTGGATGCAAGATGAGTTTAAAGTCATGAATTTTGCATTTCAATGTCTATTTTCAGGTCACATGTAATCGATAATGCTAAACACAGGAAAAGTCTCTTACAGAAGTCACTGTGTCGTCGCTGGCGATGGTAGGTGGAGGCGCTGCGCTGGGTCTTGCTGTGAGAGGAAGAGGAGGACGAGGACGAAGAGGCGGTTGCGCCACCCGTGGAGTGTTTGTTCGTTCCATTGGTAATGGGGCTCGGCCGCACCCTCGGCAACGTCATGCTACCACTGACACGCGATTCAGCACCATCCTGTAACCATGAAAACAAAGAGATTTTTGCCAAATACAGCAGATTGCTTAGCATGAAGCACAGCTCAAAGAACATGGTAGTAACCTTTATTTTAGACACGGTCTCTGATAGCAAATCTTAAAAGAACAATTTATTAAATCAAATGATTGAACGTGATTGATCACTGACGAAGTTGATCAGCCAAGAAATGGTGGCTGAAGTTTGCTTCTTTTTGTCCAAATATTTGTGGACACCCCTCCAAATGAATGCATTCAGCTACTAGACTGCTGCCACAGATGTGTAAATTCACACACACAGCTCGTCTAGTCCCTATAGTACCGGTTGCAGTGCCGTGATAAGTTGCTGCTGGACGTTTTTTTAACCTATATTAGGTATTTTATTTTCCTTAATTGCTTTTCTTGTATATTTAACTCATTTTTTAACCCTATTCCTTCCCTTCTACTGAGCTGTCTTTCTGTTTAGTCACAGGGTATTTTTTTGTTATTAGTACTTTTCAGATTGGAGAACAAAGGAGTTGGTGTTGCTGTTCGCCACAAGTGTCAAGCTCCTGGAGCTCAGAAAATCTGCTCCATGCTCTTTTTCTGCTGTTGTTCCCATTCCTGAAAAACTCAGAACTCAACCCTTCATTCCCTCCACAATCATGGGAAACATCAGATCTCTGGTCTAAAAGATGGACGAGCTGAGCACACTTGAGTTCCAGAGGGAGTACTGTGAGGCCAGTCTGCTGCGCTTTTCCGAAATAGGGCTTCATGTGGATATTCTGGAATCCTATGTCTCGATTCCCAGCTTTCAGACCACGAGGGGCGACAGAGATGCCAAATGGACCGGTAAATTGAGAGGTGGAGGGCTTGCACTGTTTGTAAACAACAGGTGGTGTCATCCAGCACATGTTTCTGTGATGGAGCTTCACTGTTGCCTGGATGTTCAACTCTTATTTAACTCTTTCATCACCATTTCAAGTGATTTTAATCACGTTTCACTCTCCTCCACACTACCAGTTTTACCAGTATGTTGGGAAAAAAAACAGGGAGAACAACATACTGGACCATGTGTATGCAAACATATAGAATGCTTACAGTTCATCTGTGCTTCCACCGTTGGGAAGATGAGATCATAATCCAATGAGTTCAATGTGTTTTTTAAAAGGTTACACACATCTTCACCCACCTCCAACAGCTGTAGCCTTACTCCCTCACCACCTACACTGTCTCTGCAGTCCAATTCAATGATTCAAGGACATTTATTGTCAATTTTATCCCATGTACATGAAGTGGAATGAAATCATGATCTCAAGGTCACAGTTACACATATTTCAAAATAGAAATTAACAGAAAATAAAAAGTATAGGAAAAAAATTGTTAAAGAAATACAACAAATAAACTACAATAACAATAAATAATAGTGTTAATAAATAATGTACAGCAGACAGCAAAATGAATCACAGTTGTGAATAGAAGGGCATGAATATAGCAGTTTATCAATGAAGAAAAGGAAACAGATGGATAACGCATGGATAAAGTGTTGAGTGTCCAGTTAAAGTATCAAGCAATGTTTCTCTAGTTAGAATTCTTACAGTTTCAAGGACAATACTGTTCCTCAGTCTGATGGTTCTACATTTAATGCTCTACAACCTCCTGCCTGAGGGGGGCAGGGCACAAAGTGTATGTGCAGGTGGTCCTGCAAGTGTAAATATCTATAGTAGTGGGGAGGCTGACTCCAACAGTCCTCTATGCAGCCTTGACCACTCTCTGCAGAGCTTTCCTGTCTGCTGTAGAGTATTTTCCGTGCCACACGCTGAAGCTGAAGCACAGAATGCTCTCCACCATGCATCTGTAGAAGAGGGGAGGACGGAGCACCCAAGTCCTGCACGCCTCAGCTGCCTGAGCTGCTGATGTACCTTCCTGAGAAATGTCCCTGGAACTTCTGTGCATACATGGCTTTGGCCCTATTAATACCTGCACTCAGCTCTATTCTAGCCCTCCTGAGTTCCTGTGAATCACCAGACCTGAATGCAGCATCCTCGGCTTCCAGCAGAGCACAGACCTCTGCGTTCAGCTAGTGTTTCTGGTTCAGCACCAAGTCACACTCCTGGTGGTCCATTTTCAACATACTTGCTGATGGTTCCAAGGACAGCAGATAATACATAATCCTCCACATACAGTTCCCCTTCATTTACAGCAGCATCCCTGAAGGCCTGCCAGTCTGTGCATTCAAAGCAGTCTGGCAGTACAGAGTCGCCGTCTGCGGGCCACACAATGATGGTTTTCTGTGTAGGTCTGGAGCATCTCAACAGGGGTGGTTGGCAGTAATCAGCATAATAGAAATGTGATCAGAGAGGCCAAGGTGGGGGTGGGAGACGGCTCTGCGTGTTTCTCGTACGTCCCCAACCACCATGTAAAAAGTTCTTGGATGCTCACTGGAGAGATTGGAGGTGGTGGTGGAAGGAAGAACTCTCTACAAACTGATTGGTATCCTAAAAAACATACCTCACCCCCTCCATGACTTACTGGTCAGAAAGTGGAGCACTTTCAGCAACAGACTAATTCAGCTCTGCTGTAGCAGGGAGTGGTACAGGAGGGTGTTTGTACCAACACTGATCACACTGTACAACTCTTCTTCACTGTGTCGGGACATTATGACACAGCGAGCCACTAACAGAACATGCTCACCGAATATGGCTCGACGTTTTACTCTTTCTATCCATGGACATCACTACTCTTCTATTCACAGCTTGGCACAGACACTTTACCCTATACATATACACAACAGACAGGCTTACTGAGCCTTTAATTGTACTGTTACAATTAATGTAATAATATAATTATATAAACATTATATAATAATATATAAAATTATATAAAATTATTATATAGTAATAATTATATAATGTTTATGCAATTACATATTATATTCCTAATAATATAATAGCACGTTATAGGTTCTGTAGCTCAGTAGTTGTAGGTTTACTGTTTTTTGGTGTTGTTTTTGTATATATCTCTTATTTATTCTGTTCTAAATAAGGCTTGAGAACTGTGATCTTTCTGCTCTTTGTTGTTTACTGTGCTGTAATATGTGAATTTTCTTCTGAGATTAATAAAATTAATAGCTGACTATCTGTCTACAGAGAAGTACTGCCAATAGAATAGGACTCTCCGGAAAAGATATAGGTACCATGCCTAATGTCCGGTGTAGGCTATTCTGGGATGAGTTGGGGGGTTTGGGATGAGGTTGGATGGCAATAATCAAACAATCTATTCTCACTAATGTTCTTGACACTCAATGTAGTCAAATTCTCAGAGCAATGCTCCAAAATCTCGAAAGCCTATCCTGAACAGTAGAGACAGTTACTCCAACAAAAGCAGGATAAACTAATTTTTATACCCTTCATTTCAAATGAATCAGTGAATGAGCAGGTGTCCCAATACTTTTGACCAATACAAAAAACAAAACAAAACAAAAAAAAAAACCCAAAAAAACCCCCCCCAGGATATTAGTGTGTGTGTGTGTGTGTGTGTGTGTGTGTGTGTGTGTGTGTGTGTGTATGTGTGTGGGACAGAATATTTGAATGTGTTGTCCTGTCTGGGTATTACCTGGGTCTTCAGGCCAAGCAGAAGGTAGGTTGCAGTGACTTCGTCATATTTGTGATTGAGTAACGAGTCCTTAATCTCCTCTGAAGTGAAACCCATCCCAACCATCACCTCTGCAGAGAGAGAGAGAGAGAAAGAGAGAGAGAGAGAGAGAGAGAGAGAGAGAGAGAGAGAGATCAGTTGCACTGCAGATCCAACCATGGTCAATAAATTCAACCAATATTAAAGTCCCATAAATTTATGAGATCCCATTAATGTCTCTGTAAATATGAGAAAACCTCATCATTCATCTGAGACCTGCTTTTATCTACTGTACCATCAATTGCTCTTGCATGACAGTCTAATATTGTGAAAGTTCATATTATTTTCCTTATTTTATATTTTTACTAGGCACCTATTTGAGCTTCTGTGTTTATTTAAAATGCCAAACAAAAATAATCTGCTAAATGATTGTTTTAATGGTCTCGATACCAAGACCAATAGTCATGAGATAATTATATACCTATATCCTGTGTCCCGTGTCTGTTTCTCAATCCTGGACCTGGAGGCACAACTACCCTGCATTTATTGGTGCATTCCCTGCTCCCACCATAATTAATTGAATTTATAATCCCTTCAGAAAGGATGTGTTAAAGCAGGGAACTACTAAAATGTGCAGGTCAGTGGTGCCCCCAGAACCAGGGTTAAGAATGCTGTCCAATGTCATAATTGTATGGGATGGCCTAAACTAGTACTTATTCCCAAAACCATCCTTAAAAATAATACTTGGGAAATGGGTCCCTTTCCATCCAAATTAAAAATAAATAATTTTATACATTAATGAAAAGTACATAGAACACTAATAAACAGTGAATTCACACACTAGGGGGCAGTGAGGACACTATCCATGACACCCGGGCAGAAGTTGGGGAGTTACGCATTTTTGGTAGCTTGGTAGAGGTCACCCAGTGTCTCCTTGCTATTAGAATTACTCTATATTTCATGTATTCACTATTATAAAGTTGTAAAAACTTGTATTATATGCTTAAAAATCCTGTTACTTCCAGTCCTGATATTAATATAAAACATTTTCTGCTTAGAAACCTTATGAAATTGGCCTGTGATTGACAAACGTGCATTTTTAATAACTAAATGTATGCGTTAGAGTGTTGAAAAAAATATAAAAATGAAGTTTTATTTTAGAAGGGTTACAACAAGTATGATCCTTAAGAGTATGAGTTAAAAAAAGCTCTAGTAGGAGTTATGCATAAACAGTGAATAGTGATGATAGCACAAATAAAGTGCACATATAAAATTATTCAGCTCATTTAGCTCATTTAGTTGCCCCATGGAAATATGTTTATGTTGTTCTGAGTGTAAATAGGAACATATCCTCTATACAGACCTTTCAGTGCACAAGCACTGTTAAATTGAACATGATGGGAAAAATAAAATAAAATAAAACATAAAAGTGGCCTCCATAAGGGTTATGGAAGAGCTTATTTTTTTTGTTTCTTATAGTGTGTTTCATTAAGCAAATAAACCACATATTGTACTGTAACACTGTTGATGTGACTGTTTCCTGAGGAAGACTTGTTCACTTATTTTCACCATTCAAAATATGTAATTTTACCAATCAGGCTTAGAGCCTAGAGTTCAGAGTTCTAATAGGTAATCCAGCATATCTGAGAAATCTTTACAGGTACAGCTGAACCACATACATAAAGAACAGTCCTTATCATTGTATTTCAATTATCTGGATAAGAGATGTGTGTTGCTTTCTGAAATATCTCTCAGAGGTGTCCAAACCTTAGCATAAAACTGTTTATGACAACTGAAAATCATGATTCAGTAAAACACTGCTTAACTGAAATGAAATATGTGTAATTCTGCCATACTATTATACTGCCTGGTGTTGGTTATTGATTAATTTTGAGGACATTTTAATATCAGTCAGGGGACAGTAAGCTCACCAATGCGGCTGGGGTCGCTGAAGTCCTCAACTGGTTCCACATGAGGCTTCAGCTCCTCACCCTCATACCCTGTATTCATCCATTTGTCCTTCATCACTTGCTGTGGAAGCACAGAGAGGGAAGTTATTATAATCACATATGCTTGCCCAGAAGTCAGAGAATGTAATGTAGCTGGTTGTAACTGTGGTATAATACATAATGCATTGGTTCTGTCTTTAAAAATCTCTACAGTAAACAAAGAATTTATAGCTTTATTATTTATTATTTATTTGCTGCATTTAACACACTGAAACGTAAAACAGCCTATGCCCATGACACGTTTTATCTTTTATTTTTTACATGTTAAATTAGGAAATTGTGAAGAATGGTGTTCTCTGTAGAACGCTTGTACATATATTCACTTGGAAAATCGACAAAATATGTGCACAAAAACAAGTAATATTTATATTATTTAAAGCTGTGAATTTCTACAGTTTAGTTTAGAACTTTAGAACTGTACTTTAGAACTTATCTGTCAGAAAAGTATTTAAATTAAAGTCAAATGTAAAAAAGTTAAACTGAAATGTATAAAGATCAAATGGCATCATTGATATTATCGGTTGATCATACTTAATATTATTACTAGATAAAGTCAGAATAGATAACATCCATTTCAGTCAAGCTGAATTAAAGGCGAAGCCAATATCTGTCCCCCACCCCCAGGTGACCCGTCTGCTATTAAGCACAGAGAGAACTATTGTTCTGAAGAATAAGTGTAGGGCAGTAGAGGAATAACAATATCAGCTAGGCGTCGTGGGTGTCTGTGTACCTCCAGTGTACAGCGCTTGCTGGGGTTGAGCACCAGAAACCTGCGCAGGATCCCCTCACAGTCAGTGGACATGTAGAAGGGAACTCGATATTTCCCCCGCAACACACGCTCACGCAGCTCCTAAAACACACACACACACACACACACACACACACACACACACACACACACACACACACACACACACACACACACACACACACACACACACACAGTCATTAAATGACACAGACAAAGTGAGAACATAGCTGCTGAACAGGAATCTAGAGAAGTCATCAGAGAGCCAATGAAGTGTTAAGGGAACTAGAAAGGTAAATAAGGAGGTACTGAAGGGAACTGGGAAATAAACCTATAGGTAGGGAGCAAGTAAAATGAGCAGGGAATTAAAGAAATGAGTAGGGAGCTAATGGAGTAAGAAAGGACCTACTACAATGAGTAGGAAACTAAAAAGTGAATGATTAAGATGCTACTGACATCAGTATGGAGCTGCTGGAGTGAGTAGGGTGTTACTGAAATAAGGGTGACTGGAATACATAGTGAACTACTAAAATGAGTAGGGGGTTTCTTAGTCAGCCACTGAAGTAAGAAGTGAGCTACTGAAGTGAGTAGGTTGCTACTGAAATGAGGTTACTGCTAAAATGAGTAGGACATTACACACACACACATATCAAAATCAACATAGATTGGAGAGCTAAATCATTGAGTAGAGCAATATAGAGGTGTGAGGTGTGTGCAGTTGTGTATATCTCTGAAAGGCTGTGTGCTAAACGGCAAAGAGATGAAACACACCTTTAGATTCTGTCCGTCAAATGGCAGAGAACCACTGACTAGCGTGTAGAGGATGACCCCAAGACTCCAGATGTCCACCTCTGGCCCATCATACTTCTTACCCTGGAAAAGCTCAGGGGCAGCATATGGGGGGCTGCCGCAGAATGTGTCCAGTTTATTCCCCAGAGTGAACTCATTACTGAACCCAAAATCTGCTATCTTAATGTTTGCATCTGCGTCCAGTAACAAGTTCTCTGCCTAGTATGAGAGAGAGAGAGGGAGAGGGAGACAGGGAGAGAGAGAGAGAGAGAGAGAGAGAGAGAGAGAGAGAGAGAGAGAGAGCGAGGGAGGGAGAGAAAGAGTGACAGAGAGAGAAATATAGGGATTGATACAGAGGGAGAGAGGAAAGGAAAGAGACAGAAACACACATAGAGAACAAGAGAGGATGAGAGGAAGATAAAACTGAGAGTATATGAGAGAATAAGAGAGAAAGAAACAGAACACGAAGAATGAGAGAAAGACAGTAGAGTAAGAGTTTCAGGTGAGTCCAGAGTTCAAAGCTGGTATACAAGTTGTTGTGAGTAAAAGAGAGAGATAATAGAGAAGGAGGAGGAGAGCAGAGTGACAGAGACAGAGAAATGGAGTGTGTTCATATGATATGGAATGGTCAGTGTAATTGCCCAGGGATGTCACACCACTAGGCATCACCCTGCTCCCAGATTATGGCGCCTGTTGTGTCTAGAGGTTACAAATTAAAGCACTAGTAGACTAACCTGAACATCAACTCTGTTGAACATGAAACAGCTGAAAAAAATATGATTTTAAGACGTTCTTCAGCTTACCTTCAGGTCCCTGTGCACTATATTCTTCTGGTGACAGTAATGAACAGCAGAGACAATCTGCAGAGAGGAACAAACAAGCAAACGTAACCTAAAAGTGGAAGAATTATTAGTCTGATACTATAATTTAAGAAAAGTTCAAATCCATTATGTATCAATTACAGTGGCAGAAAAATACTGCCAACACTTAATATATAATTAAATTACATGAACTCTATTGTCACGTATATGTCTCCTCCCTGTGGTCTGTCTGTTTTGTTTACCTTCCCATGTGCTTTTGAGCACATGTCATGTCTCCTCCCATTCCCAGCTGTGTTCCATTTGTAACCCTGCCCCATCGTTATCATGTCCCAGCCATGTCCAATGTCATTGTGTATATAACTCCCTTGTCTTTTGTAGTCCTTGTCGGTCTATGTGGCTTTGTAACTTCGTGTTTACTCGTCTTAGTGTTTATCTGTCCCCTGTCAATAAATACAACCCAGCGTGTACGTCCGCCCCTACCTCGGTGTCCGTGAGTCGTTACATCTATGAACTATTTCCCGCTGTAAGGTTACTATTGTGCAGGTACAACTATAAACAATGGATGTCCAAATGGTTGTGGACACCCCTTCTAATCAATGCACTCAACAACTTTAAGTTGCACCCACTGCTAACACAGATGTGCAAATGCACACACACACAGCTTGTCTAGTCTCTGTAGATGCGATAATCCTTTATTAGTCTTGCAGTGGGGAAATTCACATTGTTACAGCAAAAGGAAGGCACTCAGTACAAGAAACAGTACACATGTGTAGCTTAGTGTATGCAGTATGGTATCTACAATATTAACATTATGAATAATAAACAACTCAAAGAAAAAGACCTGAAGAATAATGTATAAAAATAATGTACAGAGATTGCATGTGAGGGGATGGAAGAAGTAGTGCGCATTGACATGCTACATCAGAAAAACTCTTAATACTGTGTGGAGTTAAGTGTGTGTGTGTGTGTGTGTGTGTGTGTGTGTGTGTGTCTGTGGTCTTCTGGGAGCAGTGCTGGTTGTAGAGTCTAACATCAGCAGGAAGGAAGGACCTGCAATACTGCTCCTTCACACACTTCGGATGAAGCATCCTTTCGCTGAAAGCTGCCCAGTGCTGCCAGAGTCTCATGCATGGGGCTCATTCTCCAGCATGGATGCCAGCTTGGCTACCCTTCTGTCTCCCACCAACTGCACTGTGTCAAAGGGGCTTCCCAGGACAGAACTGGCCCTCTTAATGAGTTTGTTCAGCCTCTTCCTCTCTGCCGTCGAAATGCTTCTGCCCCAGCAGATCACTCCATAAAAGATAGTAGACGCCACCACTGTGTCAAAGAAGGTACTCAGGAGTGCTCCCTGCACTCCAAATGACCTCCTTTTTCTAGCTCTAGCCTCTTTTGCAAAGTGCAGTGATGTTAACTGACCAGACCAGTTTGGTGTTTAAGTGAACATCCAAGTACTTATGAGAGTTCACTCTCTCAATGTCCATTCCCTAGATGTTCACTGATGGAGCTGTGTGTCTGCAACTGTGGAAATCCTCCACCAATTCATTTATCCGGTGGTGGTTCTGCAGACACCAGTCAACAAAGTCCTGAATCAGTTCTGTGTCCTCGCTGTCCTCCTCATTATTTGTGAGGCTGACGATTGCGGAGTGATCATAGAACTTCTGGAAGGGACAGGTTTGTGAGCTGTACATACAGTCAGCAGTGGACAGGGTGAAGAGGAACGGTGCCAGGACCATTCCTTGACTTGTACTCCTGACCAGAAGAGTACTGTCAATTGAATAGGACTGTCTGAAGCAGATAAGCAGTAACCTACCTGCATCATTCCTAATGCCAGGTATGGGCTAAGGCGGCACTGAACTGTGGAGCAGTGTAAGTACGTTCTCTGGAATGATGGCGCTCCATCCAATACTTTTGAAAAGATTTAGGAGTTGGGGATGAGCTGGGGTGGTGATCATCCAACATTCTGACATCACTAATGCTCTTTTGCAATCCTCGCCGTAATGCTTCAAAATCTAGCAGAAAGCCTTCTCTGAACAGCAGAAACAGTACAGCCAGTCGGGACGTTCCAGCAGGACACTAAACCCTGCCAGCAGGTTCAAACGGTCCTGAATTGGTTCTGTGGTGTATTCCCATGTACACACGTGACACTGTGTATCAAGAAACGTTAAATGCTGCACAACTTCGGAAATGGAACGTCCCACTGCTTTGCCAGCCACTATCAGACCTCACTCAAACTCCGATTCACACAGCCCGGCCGAGAGCACGCTTGCCAGCCCTCAACCTCAATCACAAGGTAATACCTCACTTATAGAAGTGTGGACATTCCCAAAGCATCCCCTGAGGTAATGCCACTTCATAATCAATGCACATGCTGCTGTGTAACTAGAAGGAGCTTTAATGCCTCAAGTGCTGACAATATCCACCACTAACAACAGGATACATCGAATATATAGAGAACGTTTTGAACACTGCTGTGAGAACCTAACTGCATTCAGCTACACTAAAGCACTTTATTGTGGTCATCCTGAACGATCAGTTCTGCCACTCCAGCTCATCTTAAACGTACTAAATGGAGCTCCATTAGTCCAGAGAACACAGTTCCAATGCTCCAAAGCCCAACACCAGGGGGCTTTATAACCCTGAAGCCTATGCTTTGCATTGGACATGGTGACCTTAGATTTACATGTGGTGGCTCCACAGTGTTCCATTGTATTGGTCAGTGCTTTTCTACAGAAATTATACAAGCTGTGTGAGAAGCCAGTGCCAGAGTGAGTTGAAATCAGTGCAGTAGGACACACTACAACCTTTTGGACATACAGCAGCCCATTTACTCAGCTTCCGTTTGGTTTGTAAACCTCTTCGATAAAGATAATTTGTCCCACTCTGCACTCATGCACCTGGATGGAATGACGGAAGTTCTTCATGACGTGATGTTCTATGACTCACCTGTCTGAATTTGGCTCTGGCCTCGATCTCCTTCATTCTCCCGTGAGACACCAGGTAATCAAACACCTCACCTAGAAAACACATTTATTTCAAGACACATGCTAACACTGTTTTATCCACAAGCTCTATGAACTGTGAATGGAACTGTAAGGTTCTAGGTTCTACATTTTTGTCAGGATTCAGTTATTTACATGTTCTGTTTCTGTGACAACAACACCTGGCATACTTTATGGAATTACCACTCTTGGAAGAAGTTTGTTCAAATGGCTAATATCGAAAAATATTAATAATGCAGACATGCCACAAAATAATTTTTTCTTCAAAATCTGTCTGGCATTAAGAATAAAAAAATGTAATAATGGTAAAAATAAATAATTGTAATCAGTTACAATTGTGGTTTATTTATTAATTTATTTATTTATTAATTTTATTTCTGTGAAGCTGCTCTGTGACAACTTCAGTTGTGAAAACCGGTATAAAAATAAATTTTGATTTGATTTGATTTGAATTTTATATCAAGCAGAGGAAAAAAAATAGAATCGTTAAATTCATAGGAAAATATGATGAAATCGCTCTGTTATTTGCAGTTCTAAAACAAACACCTGCATCAGATCAAATCCGCGAATTAGTCTTCAGTTAAAAAAGAGCTCACACCTCAGAGAGCTGCTGCACAAAGCGGACTGACATGAATCATGGCTCCAACAGTTGAAGCAAAGGAGAGAAATTTAAAACTTCTTCTAGAAGTTAAATCATCACAGAATGTTGCAAAAACATTGGTTGTTCCCAGTAAGTCTAAAATCTGGACCAAGTACAAACAAAATGGGAAGGGTGTAAAATGGAATCATACAGGCAGACCAAGGATAACATCAAAGCGTCAAGAGAGATAACTTAAAGCAATATGTCTTCAACAGAAATTGCACAACAAAGCTAATGAGAAACAAGTGGGCTGAAACCGGAGTCGATGTCTGTGACCTAAGTGTAAGAAATTGCCTGAAGGAAATGGGATTTACGTACAGAAAAGCCAAAGAAAAGCCATCATTAACACCTAAACAGAAAAGAAAAGCAATCATGGACTGTGGACGACTGGATGAAGTAAAACCTCAGTGATGAATGGCGAATCTGCACTGGGAAAGGTGATGATGCTGGAACTTTTGTTGGTGCCGGTCCAATGAAATTTATAAAGATGACTGCCTGAAGAAAACATGTCAAGTTCCACAGTCACTGATGATATGGGGCTGCATGTCAGGTAAAGAAAGGGGGAGATGACAGTCAATACATCATTTTGGTCACTTTTCTTTGTCCATCAGCTGAAAGGACGTTTGGTGATGATGACTTCATTTTTCAAGATGGTAATGTATCCTGCCATACAGCAAAGCCCATGAAAACGTTCCTTCAAGAAGGACGTATAAAGTCACTTGCACAGCCTGCAAATAGTCCAGATCTCAATGCAGTTGAAAATCTCTGGTGGAAATGGAAGAAAATGCTCAATGACAAGGTTTCAACCTGCAAAGCAGATTTGACAACAGCAACAAGGAGATCGATTGATGAAGAACACGGTTTATCATTAGTCCATGCCATTCAAACTGTTATAAAAGCCAGAGATGCGACAAAGGGCAACAGTACAACAAAGTACACATGGTGTAGCGATTTTTTCCATCATTCTATATTTTACTCAGTCATTTAGTTATTCCATACTTGTTTTCCTCGACTTGATCAAAAAACACAATTGTGTCTGACTACAAAAATTACAGTATATTACTTATTTTTATTGTTTCTTAATGCCAGATGGTTTGAAAGTTTGAAATAAGATGGCACTGTGGCATGTCTCTGTAATTAACTTTTGTTTTTCTACAAAATTAAACATCCTACAGGAGTTGTGATTCCATAATTTTTCCAGTGACTGTACTAAACACAATGTGGGGTGTTTTTTTAAATTCAATGCATTGTTTTGACTTTTAATTTGCAAAGGTCCTTAAGGTCATTTTTAAAGTTCAATATCTCAAAACTGCTTCCAGGTGATGTTTTATCCACAAGCTCAGCCAGTATGTTTTCAAGGATAAAAAAATTATTAATAAAAAAATAAGTTGCAGTGGGTGTTAAAACTGTATTTTACACTGTTATGGTCACTTGGCAAATAATCCACAATTCACATGCTTCCCAAACCGTGGGGGGTGATCACGGATTATCTGTGCTTCGTTCCACCACTAATGTTTACTATTATGATTCTCTATCTGTAAATGTTCACACTATGAAATACATTAGATGTGGAGTGAGAGTAGATTTGACAGGGTACCTCCACTGGCATACTCCATGACCAGATAAAGGGTCTTCTCTGTCTCAATCACCTCAAAGAGTTGCACTAAAATCACAAAAACAGGAATCAATAATATGTTGACAATAAAACAAATAAGATAGACAAGCAGAAAGATATACTGTATGGATGGATACATGGATGGAGAGATGCATGGGTGGATACATGGATAGATGGGTAAAAGAATAAGTAGATGGGGGGACAGCCCAGTAGTAACACAGATAAACGGATAAAGACAGATACACTGCATGGATGGACAGAAAAAAAGAATAAGTGGATGGAAGAACAGCCCAAGAGTTACACAGATAAACAGTCACACAGATACACTGTATGGGTGGGTGTTTGGATGGTTGGCTAGAGAGCCAGCCCACGATATATTCTCACAGTCAAAGACAGACAGATATGTGGTACAGTTGGATAAATGTGTGAATGACAGACAGACAGAGAGACAGACAGGAAGGCAGAAATGTGGATGAAGATAAATGAACTGGACTGCAGGATGATTTTTATGTGTTACTGAGTTGAATGAAGACTAATAGTGTTTAATACTCAAGTGCTGATCTCACCGCCAGCTGGACAAGATTACTTTCTGTGTGTGTGTGTGTGTGTGTGTGTGTGTGTGTGTGTGTGTGTGTGTGTGTGTGTGTGTGTGTGTGTGTGTGTGTGTGTGTGTGTGTGCGTGTGAGAAAGCAAGAGTTATAGTGAGAGTGCTTAAGTATGTGTACATGTGATCCAGCATGCCAGTTACACAGTATGCTCATGTACTACCTATACTGTGTGTCTTTGTTTGTATTTGTCTGTGCATGTTACCTATGTTGGGGTGACGAAGAGCCTTCATGATCCGCACCTCTCGAAATAGCTGCAGAAAAGCCAAAGAAGCAGTTGAAAAAAAATCAGAACACACACACACACACACACACATTGACACAGAATGTACAAATAATCTCCACACTCCAAATCTAGTGTGCTCCAGTGATCCAGTATACTGGACTGGACACTGCCCTGATTCTGACCTCATTAAATAGATCAGATACTGGTCAAGACTGATGCTCACGCTATTTATGAGTGAGGGTTAGAATACAGTTAAAATAGTAGTGTAATAACACAGCACTGCTGTATTATATTCTACAGTCTTTGTAAATAGATCAGGTTAGTGTTTGTTTTGTGACCCACCAAGTTTTTTTTTTCTTTCAAATAATGAACAAATGAGTATTTCAAATAATATTGGGATCTCCAAATAAGGACACTACAATACGCAATATGTGCCTTTTAGATGCTTTATCCTCTACATGTGTGTGATTTGCACAGTTTGCTGGAACATGTTCTGAGCGGTAGTGTATACAATCAAGCTGGCTATAGGTTTCTGTTGCCATTTAGTCAATTGAACAACAGTCACTCAAATTCAATCTCTCAGGCAAATATTTATGGCCAACACTTGTGTCCATAGGACAGCAGGTAGTGGGGAGAGCAAGCGTACTGAATGTGAATTGAATGGGTCTGGTCAGGCTAGCCCAGCTTAAAGATCATGTAAAATTCCATAATAATGATCTGAGTCATTATTATATAAACATTTGTTGTTAAACGGTTCAACAGTTATTGAATGATTGTGCACAGTGTTCACTTTAGATGTTTTTTTTGGGGAAATAACAGGAATAGATTACATGAAAGCCACAAAAACAAAATATAAAAACTCAGTGTAAACATGTCAAATCAGCTGTCCAGTTGTTCAGAAAGCAGATGTAAATATTTTACAAAAAAATAAATAAATATTGGCTCAAATAAATATTGAGCCACTGAGATGAATGCATTGTTGCTATTGAGAGCTGATTGGTGACATGATCATCATTAAAACAAAATAGGCACAACCAGTGTTATAAAGCATTAATATTACAGCCCAAAACTATTTGGTGACAACTGACCAAAGGGTGGTGGTCTGGAAGGTGCTTGTGGGGATGTTTGAAGCAGAAAAGCTCTTTGTATCTTTCTACCTCACTTTCTTCTTACTAAACCCCACCATCCATGTGCATTTTCAAATGTTCTAAGTAAGCAGGAGAGTCACTGATACTGAAGCTGGATATATTCTTGAAGTGTCACCGTTCTGGTGGTGTTTCTGGTGCAATTCAGTTGAGCGCATGTTTGGAGCTGATTTCAAGGGTGCAGCCCTATTAAATACTTTTAAACAAACATAAAATCAGTCTTAAATCATATGTTATTCTTTGTTGAAAAAAAAAATAATACAATTTTGGACTCTCTCACATGCGCCCTCTAGTGTCTAAACAACCCAAAACAGCATTTAGGCACAATGTATATAAGCTTAATATTAGCACAATTTTAGTACTTGTTTGGATCATTATTCATCAATATCCTTGTTAAATATCATAATACAGTATCAAATTGAGAGCCACTTATTGTAATATACTGTGAGCTGATTAGCAACACACACACACACACACACACACACACACACACACACACACACACACACACACACACACACACACACACACACACACTCAATATGAATAAAAACACTCCTCTTTCCTCTCTCTATAGGACCCTATAGATGAGAAGTGTTGCTATGGAAACCTCAGCCAGAAGCCTAATGCCCAGCCCAGCTGAGCCGTGGAGGATTATGGGATGCCTGTACAGCTGCCAAGATGCCAATCCACAAACACAGAGCTACAGTAGATTAGACCCATCACAAACATTAGCATTTTCATTTTTGTTCATTTTAAGTAACTGCGCAGAACATTTGAGCTAAATATTTCTAATGATTTGAGCTAGGTCAACCTAATATAATGATACTAAAATATTGATATTTTACACTCTTAGGATCTGGCCTGATAGCTTAGGGCAGAATCCTGGGATTTTGCAGCACATACCTTTTGGATGAAACATAGTGTATCCAGGGTAAACATAAAATGATACAAAAGAAATCTCCACAGATCACAATCAGAATCAATATTAGAAATTACCGTATTTTCCGGACTATAAGCCACTACTTTTTTCCCACGCTTGTTCTTGTGCAGCTTTTTCTTCTTATATATTTTATTTTGCAGGTTTTTTAAAAAACTTTGCGGGTGTGGCTTATAGTCCAGTGCGGCCTATAGTCCGGAAAATACGGTACTTAACAATTATACTCAGTAATTTAATTTAAGGCATGTGTGATCATTTCAGTGATCAGTTTGCATCACGCTACGTGATGGGGCTTCCTGGTAAGCACTGACCTTTTGTAATGAAGAACCAAACCTAACACTGTCCATTCTTCAGCAAACACCCAAAACTGAAGCATGGCAGTGGCAGCATCATCCTGGGATGATGTGTAAATTATTACACACTTGTCTCAAAGTGTGCCTTAACCTCTAATGTGGCTTCTTAGAGCCATTATACAGTTATGCTGTTAATGCTACAAACTCCCAGCGTCCAGCCTTGAGCTATCAGGCTGCAGTGTGATTACACATTGCACTCAGATACACACACCTGATTGACTTCATCAGCTCATTAGCACAATGAGTCAAGGGGTGTTTAAGCAGGGAAACCACTGCACTTTAACACGTGATGGCGCACACGCGTGGAATAGTGAGGCAGGAAATTGTCTACAAGCCCCACAACCTATACATCCTGGAACAGTGCCAGTGATGAGTAACATGTACATGAGCAGCACTATGAACATACAGTACAGATAGTCATCAGATTTTAAAATGCTGCTTGCATAGGAAATCAATCCCTTCAGACTAGTACCTTGTAGAACCTAAGTCAGATCTGCTAGGGTACATTTCTACCAGCTGTTCTTACTGTTCGGAACAGATTTCAGTGTTTTTAATATATGGAGAGTATCTGGTCTTTGTTTTCAATAAATCAGTTACACACTGGATTGTCACTGGAGATGTAATTTTGAGACAAGTTTTGATTTAAGAGCAAAACTCTTAAACATACACATTCATGTATATCTGCTCTAGTTTGTTGGTTGGAGGACACTTGTGGGTGGAACATTTCTAATGTTGCGACGTATTTTCAACTGTAATGAAATCTACGCTTAGTCTTGGGTATTGTAAATCAGTTACCTTTCTACCACTCCTGTTATTATTTCACAGTCTATTCATCCATCAGTTTTAGCTAGATGTCTACTGTCCTTTGAAAAAAAAAAAAGAACCCCATAACCTGATGGTACCACCCCCATGCTTCACAGATTGAGTGGTGATTGTTGAAGACTGCTTGCATTTTGGTAAAATAATCTTTTCATCTGACCACAAAACTTTCCAGTCAGCTGTTTTGATGGTGTGTTTCTTCAGTAAAGGCTTTTTAAGCACCTGTCATTCATACCAGTTAAATGCAGAGGTCTTGGTATCAATGACTGCTGCACCTTCACTCAAAAAAAGGTCAATTTCTCTGTATATCAATCCCTGTAACATATGATTTAGTGCTTCAAGACTTCACAACCACATAACTGATTTGATTTCAAAGAACTGAAGAAGAATCAGAAACTGTTTAATGTTCTGAGAATTCTGACAACAGTAGTGATGTAATGGTTCAGTGTGAGCTGAATTTTCCTCATTCCACTATTATAAAAATGTTTATGTTTCACTACTTTTTGTTTGGTGTCTTCACTAAAGCCAAATGAAGGATACACCATGTTTCTTTGGTATCAGATACTTGAGTACTTTATTGTATTGTAAAGTATTTGAGTTTGAATTTTTTTGCAAAGGCCTTATGTATAATATTTGTTTAGACAAGATAAAAGTAATTTTCTTCTTTTCACATGATATTTTAAGTATTTTGTTCACAAGAAAAGCAAAAAATTTACTTTTTATGGACCTTTCTGTTTGCATTAGTTATAAAAAACAACAGAAACAACAAAATAATTATTCATTAATTGTAACTGAGGCAGAATGTTCAATTAATCGTGATATTGATTTGAGGTCACATCGCCCAGCACTATGTATGAGCTCACCTATGAGAAATAATATCGATATTAAATATACTATGTGTATATATAATATGAAGGTGATTTGATTATATATATAGAAATGGCAGCAACATAATAAGGCCTGGAAGACCTCAAAAGACAACTAATGGTTAACTGTAGAATTCTTTCTAGAATAAAATTATTTGGACAGATGAAACCAAGATTTCTTGAGTATGGATAAGGAAGGGTCATGATCTGTAGCTTACAGAGTCATCATGTCAAACATGATGGTTATGGCATGGACATGTATGACTGCCAATGGAACTAGGTCACTGGTGTGTACTGATGATAAGACTGCTGATGACTGCTCCCATATCCTATGGAAGCTAAAGAACACTGCACTGACCTGTGAGACTTTCGTTTGTGAGTTGCTTGTCTGTTTGTACAGACAATTCTAGCCAGATGTCTCCAGTCACAATCATTAAGCACCCGTGTGTGGTCACTGGGCTATCCGCTGTGGGTGGTAATGACTTCTATGCGGTATTCCCACTACATACGTCACACTGTTAAATGCCTGCACAGCTTCAGAAATACATTGTCCCATCCATCTGGCACCCACTATCATGCCTTGCCCAACCTCCAATAATTCATGTCACCTTGTCATGAGCACGCTGGCCGGCGTTCAACCTCACTCACAAGATAACACCTCATAGATGTGGATAATCCCAAGCCATCCCCTGAGGTAACACCATAATCAATTTCCAAACTACTATGCCATGTCCATTTTGGCATGTCAGTGTATTTAGAATGTTTGTCCAAATGGAGAGACTAAGAAATGGCAATAATTCCTAAAAGTGTTGATGCTATACTGCTGTTAAACCCCTTGAATTAAAGAGTAAACGCTTAAGAGTAAACCCTCCTACATGTGTGTATGTGAGTGTGTGCAGCACAAGTGGTGGGAGTGTATGATATAGGGCTCAGATTGAGACACCATGGGGGACTCTAGGCCTGTGGAGGACCGCAGCTGTCGACCTTTCTTCTCCAACACACACACACATACACACAGGGACAACTATCATGCTTTACAAATAGAGTAACTGTGCATAAGCCAATGCTGTTTCTAAAAACATGTTTCCATTTGAAAAAAACGTTGAGTTCTGACCCAGGATCTGGTTTTATCTTCTAGGCTGTAATGACAATCAGTATACAGACAAGAGGGGCTCTGTTGACATTAAGCCTGTCAATAAATCCTAATTTATGCTCCGGATGAAAAGTTCTCAGCTTGGCTGTGATCAGACAGGAGCTGTGTGGCTCACTTTTTAAAGCATTTAGGATTTGGCAGCTGTGCCCACTGTCACCATGCCAACGACCCAGGTGAGCTGTTTGCATCCTGGAAAAAGGAAGCAGCACCATCATGCAATAAAAATGTGCTGGTGAAACTGCAGAGTTAGAGGCAAAACGACTTTATTAAAGAGCTAAGAACATTTACATGGGTCTTTAAGACGGATGTGTGTGAGTGACTTCCGTTTGTTAAAAACACACCTTCATTACGGCTGCATCCTTGCTTCTACATTCACTCAGCTCCTCTAACCATTACAGGAACACTCTGTGCTTCTATAATTACAGACTGCAGTCCACCTGTTTCTCTGCATACTTTGTTACCCTCTTCTGTTTCTGCAGATTGTATTGGTCATCCTCTAGTTCTTCATCGGAACTCATAGAACACTGGACACAGGCAGCTGTAATTTTTTTGGTTGGTGGAATATTCTTAGTCCAGCAGTGACACTGAGTTGTTTTAAATACTCCAGCAGTAGTGTTGTGTTAGATCCACTCATGCCAGCACGTCACGTGAGAATGACCCATCACACACATTATACCTGTGGTGCTCCTGTGAGGTCCTGATCCTGGAATATCACGGTTAAAGGAGACTAACAAAGTATGCAGAGAAACAGATGGACTACAGTCTGTAATTATAGAACTACAAAATGCTCATAAATGGTAAGATGAGCTGATACAATGAACAGTGAGCAGCAAGAGCTGGGATTCAAACCTAGCATGTTAGACCACTGAGAGCCTTGAAAACTTGTAAGATGTGTTGATTGGAGATTGAATGTTACAATTAAAAACCTCAAAAATGTTTACATATTATGCTTTTTTTATTTCAAAGAACAAAGGTATGAGACAAGATAGACAATTTTATGAGCCTTTTAAATTTGCTGAAATGTAGAAGTATTACGGGCAAATCTAACATCACATTCACACATGACCATCTGTTCAGTTTACAGTCATTTAGTTCACTGCAGTGATACAGACTGTAATCCTGCAGTCTATTCCAGGCTTGCTGGAGGAGGAGATGTTGGGAAAGTCATTAAACAGTGTTCTATTCATATATAGTAAAGTGATCATTGCAGCTTCTGGAGGATCTGTACCATTTATTTTGTCCCACTTTTGCTCAGAAATTCAGTTTAGTTCAATCTGTTTTACAGTTCATCTTGGAATGTTGTAAGCCAAAACTGAGCTCATATACATATATCACTATTAAAGGCATATTAACAAAGGACATTATGTTCTTTTCAGCCAGTCACCAACCTTTCAGGCAGCAGCGTAGCATAAAAACAGATTTATGGAAGCATTTTTCATGTTGAAGGCACTGCCAAAGCATACATTTGGAATTCTTCCATAAGACTGGTGCAGACCTACTGCAGATGGACTAAACAAATTGTTCTGACCCTAGATTCACATTAGCAGGCAACCACTTATTTCCAATGGAAGCAGGAAACTGGTAGCTATAATTTAACAAGAAGCAAAAAACAAAAATATGAACTTTTTTCATTTTGTACAATTCTGTATGATGCAGTGAAGGGACAAGCTAATGCTGTAGATATGAGCATTCAGCATCCATGCTGTTTATACCAAGCATTAACATGTGTTTTATGTCTGTATCATATGTCTGCCATAACATGAACATCATCTATGGGATCAAAATAGGGCCAAATGATTCGAGAACCAAAAAGCAAAATCCATTTGTAGTGAAGAAATTATATTTTGTAGGCAAAAGGACTGTTAATGATATCAATACTTCTCCTCTATTTAACGGTCCATTTTGCATTTTACATTCATTTATAATCTGTAGCTGGGAATAAACCACATCTGTTGAGTGTTCATGACCTGCAGCACAAGTTCACAACCTCACTAACAAAGCACCAACTTCGCACTTTAACTGGAAAGATGGGCAGAAAAAATGCCCCATTATCCAGTGGATCTAACGGGGCAAGCGATCAGAAAAGCTCTGATTATAATATTGTGTCAATGTACAGTGCCTTGCAAAAATATTCACCCCCCTTGGCTTTTTACCTATTTTATCTGCATTTTTTTTAATCTCAATTGTATGTGATACATCTGCACAAATTACTCTCATTTCACTTCATGAAATGTATAATAAAAAACTTACATGTGCTTAAGTATTCACCCACTTTTGCTATGAAGCCCCTAAATAGTTCTGGTGCAACCAATTACCTATAGAAGTCACATTCTAAGTGAAATGAAGCCATCCTATGTGTACAATCCAATGTAAGTGTCACATGATCTGTTAGTATATACACACATTTCTGAAAGGACCCAGAGGCTGCAACACCATTAAGACAAAGGAGATCTCCAAAAAAGTCACGGACAAAGTTGTTGAGAAGTACAAATCAGGCTTGGGTTATAAAAAATTATCCAAATCTATGATGATCCCCCGTAAAGCACCATAAAATCCATTATCATCAATTTGGAATAAACATGGTACCACAATGGTACCTGACAAGAGAAGGCTGCCAACAAAACTCTGAGACCAGGCAAGGAGAACATTAATCAGAGAGGCCACACAGAGACCAAAGGTAACGTTTACATTTAGCTGATGCTCTTATCCAGAGTGACTTACAAGGGTACTCGTATTACAGAGGTGGCCAAGAGTAGTTTTAGGAGTCTTTCCCAAGGACTCTTATTTGTGTAGCACAGATACAGTTACCCACACTGGGAATTGAACCTCAACTGCCCTCATGGTGTGGTGGCTCACAGATGGTCACGCCAATCCACCCTGAATGAGCTGCAGAGTTCCCAAGCAGAGACTGCAGTACCTGTCCACACGACCACAATAAGGTGTACACACAAGGTGGCAAACATGCGAGAGACTCCCCAAATGTATGGAGGAAGGTGCTCTGGCCAGATGAGACCAAAAGATCACCCCAAGAATACCATGTTGATGTTTTTCAAGCTGAGAAGATATATAGATGGTGCTAAATACAGAGATATTCTTATATAGTTTCAATCTGTCAGTGATCTGCCAATGACCTAAAGCATACTGCTAAAGCAACACTTTAATGGCCAAGTGTCTCAAGTGTCTGAATCAACACACACACACACACACACACACACACACACACACACACACACACACACACACACACACACACACACACACACACACACACACACACACACAAATCAGAAACGCTTATTAGATTTTTCTCTAAAGCCACTGTAATTTCTGTACAGTGCTACAACAGTCAGCACAGAGCCACAAAATCACTGTACACTGCGTCAAGTTAACTGTCTCTCTTCCTCTGCTTTTCCTTTTGCTGCCTTTCTCTCTATCTTTCCCTCCATCCTTCCTGCTACGTTGTCCTCGCTGTGGGCTGTTAGTGGACTGCTCTACACTAAGGAGAAATGACAGTCTGGTCCATTGTCACAAGTGTCTAAACGACACGTTGAAAAAAAAGAACTACTATGTCCAACATCAGCAAATTCAATCGGACGAACGTGACCCACGAGAAAGTCCAACAGCAGTAATTTGTGGGTTGTGATCAGTGGAATTTGTGTACGTTTGTGACACACTATGTCTTAATCAGTACAGTCAAATTCTAAAATATAAAACCTGCAGTGTGGGGAGTGAAGAAGAGTAAAGGTATTTCGACTGTATATTCACAAAAAAAATAAAAAATAAAATAGAACAGAAACTAAAACAATGGTTTCTGTATTCCCACCTCAAATTATCAATACAACAAAGTTTAACTACTTCAATATCACTATCACTAAACTTTCCAAAGCTGTCAACACTGACAGTGTTTTGCCCCCTGATTACATTTGCATACCTTAGTCAGGATCATTCAGTGCTAGTCTATTCTGACTACCTTAATGCACAGTATCTGCCAATGGAAAACTGGGTACCCTAACACTGGCCGATGCCAAACCAACCTAAGTATCACAATGATTAGTAATGGCCAAAGCTCAACTGCTATAATTATCAAAATACTCAATACTGGAGGATGCCAATCCAATTAGAAATATCTCAATATTTATACTGGCTGCGGATATTTTACTGACCAAGGTCGACCCAAAGTGAGTAGTTTCAGCAAAGGTACCTTAATACTCAGCCAGTACAATCCAATCTAAGTACCTTAATGAATCTGTAGCCATGCTGATCTGATTTGAGTACCTTAATTCTCAGCACTCGCCGATGCAATCTGATCCAAGTACCTTAATGCTCATGCTAATACAGTCATATTATTTTAATGGTACATCTAATACATCCTATGTTTAGCATAGATAATACAATTACATAGTTTGAGTATAAATATTAATTACAACTTAAGTAAAATAGTTTTTACTATTTTTACTTTCTGCTATTTAACTATTTTTCCTATTTAAGTATGTATACTTTTAATACGGGCTTAGACTTCAATCTCTGTAATCTATGTTAAAATGTAGGCTTCATTTAATTTGTGACCGAATTTCTGCTGTTAAATCTCTGCTGTTAGTGTTTCACTGCTAATGCAGAGTCAGTAACAACACCGTTAAAATAGTTGTCCGTGTAACTGCCTGTATTAAATAAAGCTTTATGTCTGTGTTAACTGGATCTAGACAGCAGGCTATAGGTACTATACCTATACTATACACTAAATGTGTGTGTGTGTGTGTGTGTGTGTGTGTGTGTGTGTGTGTGTGTGTGTGTGTGTGTGTGTGTGTTCCAGAAGTGGCTGTACTCTAATGCAGGGCACAGATAATCTAGTGTGAGAGAGATGAGTCACGGAGCACACATCCATGAACAGGGACTTGCTGTTCCACACTTGTGTACAATATACCCACATATTATCTCTATCCATCCATGCATTCTCTACATACGCCTAAATATAAACAGGCCTGCATGCACAAATAGACCCATCCGTCCTTCAGTCCATCCTGCATCCTGTATGCTTACACACAACCTTTTAACTACCCTTTCAAATGTCCAAATGTTTCTGGACATCCTTTCCAACGAATGTATTCAGCTAGTTTAAATTGCACCCATTGCTGACACAGACTTGCAAATGCACATACAGTGGGGAAAATAAGTATTTAGTCAGTCACCAATTGTGCAAGTTCTCCCACTTAAAAAGATGAAAGAGGCCGTGAATTGACATCATAGGTAGACCTCAACTATGAGAGACAAAATGTGAAAAAAAATTGAGAAAATCATTTTGTCTGACTTTTAAAGAATTTATTTGCAAATAATGGTGGAAAATAAGTATTTGGTCAATAACAAAAGTTCATCTCAATACTTTGTTGTATATCCTCTGTTGGCAATGACAGAGGTCAAACGTTTTCTGTAAGTCTTCACAAGGTTGGCACACACTGTTGCTGGTATGTTGGCCCATTCCTCCATGCAGATCTCCTCTAGAGCAGTGATGTTTTGGGGCTGTCGGCGGGCAACACGGACTTTTAACTCCCTCCAAAGGTTTTCGATGGGGTTGAGATCGGGAGACTGGCTAGGCCACTCCAGGACTTTGAAATGTTTCTTACGAAGCCACTCCTTTGTTGCCCTGGCAGTGTGCTTGGGATCATTGTCATGCTGAAAGACCCAGCCACGTTTCATCTTCATTGCCCTTGCTGATGGAAGGCGGTTTGCACCCAAAATCTCACAATACATGGCCCCATTCATTCTTTCATGTACACGGACCAGTCGTCCTGGTCCCTTTGCAGAGAAACAGCCCCAAAGCATGATGTTGCCACCCCCATGCTTCACAGTTGGTATGGTGTTCTTTGGATGCAACTCCGCATTCACTGTCCTCCAAACACGACGAATTGTGTTTTTACCAAATAGTTCTACTTTGGTTTCATCTGACCATATGACATTCTCCCAATACTCTTCTGGAACATCCAAATGCTCTCTAGCAAACTTCAGACGTGCCTGGATATGGACTGGCTTAAGCAGGGGGACACGTCTGGCACTGCAAGATCTGAGTCCCTGGCGTCGTAGTGTGTTGCTGATGGTAGCCTTTGTAACGTTGGTCCCAGCTTTCTGCAGGTCATTCACTAGATCCCCCCTTGTGGTTCTGGGATTTTTCCTCACCGTTCTTGTGATCATTTTGACCCCACGGGCTGAGATCTTGCGTGGAGCCCCAGATCGAGGGAGATTAGTAGTGGTCTTGTAGGTCTTCCATTTTCTAATTATTGCTCCCACAGTAGATTTCTTCACACCAAGCTGCTTGCCTATTGCAGATTCAGTCTTCCCAGCCTGGTGCAGGTCTACAATTCGGTTTCTGGTGTCCCCCGACAGCTCTTTCGTCTTCACCATAGTGGAGTTTGGAGTGTGACTGTTTGAGGTTGTGGGCAGGTGTCTTTTATACTGTTAACGACTTCAAACAGGTGCCATTAATACAGGTAATGAGTGGGGGAAAGAGGAGCCTCTTAAAAAAGAAGTTACAGGTCTGTGACAGCCAGAAATCTTGCTTGTTTGTAGGTGACCAAATACTTATTTTCCACCATTATTTGCAAATAAATTCTTTAAAAGTCAGACAAAATTATTTTCTCAATTTTTTTTTCACATTTTGTCTCTCATAGTTGAGGTCTACCTATGATGTCAATTACAGGCCTCTCTCATCTTTTTAAGTGGGAGAACTTGCACAATTGGTGACTGACTAAATACTTATTTTCCCCACTGTATATAGCCTGCCTAGTCCCTGTACTGAAACACTGACAATAGAATAGGACTTCATGGAGCACATAATCATGAACCTAGGCACCATGCTTTGTGCCAGGCGTGGGACAGAGGGTATAAAAGCCCCTCAACATTGATCTGTGTACTCTGGAATGATTGTGCTCTATCCAATAAATTTGGGATGAGTTGGTGAGTTAGGGATGACAAGATATGGTGATCATCCAACTCATCCTGACCTCACTAATGCTCTTGTGGCTGAATGCAATCAAATCCTCAAAGCAATGCTCCAAAAAAACAGAAAGCCTTCCCTGGACAATGGAAACAGTTACTCCAACAAAAAAAAGAATAAACTCCTTTTAATAGCCTTAATTTCATAATAAACAATAAACGAGCAGGTGTCCCAATACTTTTGTCTATGTGTTTCACACAGTATCTCACAAAAGTGAGTACACCACTCACATTTCTGCAAATATTTTATTATATCTTTTCATGGGGCAACACTATAGAAATGAAACTTGGAATAACTTAGAGTAGTCATTGTACAGCATGTATAGAAGTATAGATTTACTGATCCTGAAAATAACTCAACACACAAACATTAATGTCCAAATAGTTGACAAGTGAGTACGCCTCACAGTGAACATGTCCAAAAATTGCTTTAACCCTCTTGGGCACAGAATTCACCAGAGTTGCACAGGTTGCTACTGGAATATTCTTCCACTCCTTCACAATGCCATCAAGGTGCTGGTGGATGTTAGACACCTTGTGCTCCTCCACCATCCCCTCAAGGATGCCCCACAGGTGACATACTTGGCCAAGTTCATCACCTTTATCTTCAGCTTCCTCAGCAAGTCAGTTATCATTTTGGAGGTGTGTTTGGGGTCGTTATCAAGTTGGAAAAGCACCAATTGCCTTTGTGCTTCTCACCAGAGTGCTGCCACACATGCTGGACACCATCTGAGCCAAACAAGTTTATCTTGGTCTCATCAGACCACAGAACATTGTTCAAGCCATCAATGCCCTTGTACTGATTGACTTTAGAAAACTCTTCGTGGGCTTTCTTGTGCATCAATTCCAGAAGAGGCTTCATTCTGGGATGATGGCCCTGCAGACTGAGTAGATGCAGGCATATGGTCTGAGCACTGAAAGACTGACCTTCCTCATCTTCAACCTCTACAGCAATGCTGGCAGCACTCATGCATGTCTTTTTTGAAGCCATCCTCTGGATACGATGCTGAATAAGTGGACTCAACTTCTTTGGTCAACCCTGGCAAGGCTTGTTCCAAGTTAAACCCATCCTGGAAAACCGCCGAATGACCTTGGCCACCGTGCTGTAGCTCAGTTCCAGGGTGTTAGCAATCTTCTTATTGCCTAGGCCATTTTTGTGGAGATCAACAATTCTATTCTATTTCTCACATCCAATATCCAGTAGCCAATATGAGAGAATTGTACCCAAAACAGCTACCCATTCACACCTGGAACCTTGTAAGTCGTGTCCCAAGACCCCAGGGAGGGACAACTTTACAATTGGGCACAATTTGGACGTGTTCACTGTGAGGTGCACTCACTTGTGTTGCCAGCTATTTGGACATAAATGGCTGTGTGTTGAGTTATTTTGAGAAGACAGTAAATCAATACTGCTGTACATGCTATACACTGACAACTTTCAGTTACATCCAAGATAGTGTTGTCCCATGAAAGGATATACAATATTTGCAGACATTTCAGGGGTATACTCACTTTTGTGAGACTCTGTATATATGGGAGCATATGTATTCACAAATTGGTCTTAAATCATTTTTCCCATTCTTCTCATAGCAAAGAACAAAAAATCCCAGATAGCAGACATATTTGGACCAAATCTGGGCCACATTTTGCACTCGTGGCTCAGATTCAATGCTATCTGCTACAAAATGTTTGCTTACATGGTCACTGAGTAGAAGTAAACACTGTTCACAATTTTAAATCAATAATGTAACATATGTTAAACCATCAATCTGTCAACAGAACAACAGCTGGAATATTTCAGACTGTTTAAAAAAAAATCATTACTTTACCTAGCATGATAACAACCTATTTCATCATGGATGGCTAACCAAATATATTTCTGGCAAACCAAAACTCCACGTATAAACTTTTAGATGCTGATGACTCAAACCTAGAGGATGAAGGAGAGTAGCTGGTGTTGTAAAAACAGATTTGTGTCTGAGGGAGCAATCTCAAGCGACTGGTGTTGGAGTGACAGAAAGTCGAAATGCAACCAGTTCTAGCTAGGCTTAGCTCAGCTTAGAATAGATATTTAGCAGGTCAGACACTGAAGCTCAGGCAGTGTTCCCGCTGAGGCTCAAACTAAACACATCTGGAGCAAAACGTATCCGATCTGAGCGCATAACGGCTACGTTCAAACATGTAAAGTGGCCCCAATCCAGTTTTCTCACCAAATCTGTCTTTTTAGTCTGTTCACCATCTTTTTAACATAACCAATATCTGACATTGGTCTGAACAGCTCACACTTCTGAACATAATATTTTCCCTTTCTCCTCAGTACGCATTTATGAGGAATGTTGAGTTAAAAGTCATTTGACTTCCAGCTGTTCAGGCTTGCAGTGTATTGGATATGTATTGAAATTTTGATACCTAAGATCAGATTTGGGCCATTTGTAACTGTGATATCCAGTAAATGGTGATCTTACCCTGCATTCGCACTAACAGGCAACGGAATCATGATGCTCAACAATTTCTATATTCAAAATATGATTTGCTGCAGAAAAACCTACATTTTTGTCCTGGTGAGTATGTTTAGTACAGGTGTATGAAAGCTGTTCTCATACCTGCTATGACTTTTAAAAAAAAAAGAATGCTGTTTACCTTTTGCAGGCTGGTTGGATTCAACTGGGTTTTGTCAATGATCTTTATTGCAACCTGAAACACAGGAATATTATGCATGTTAAGCCATAAATAGTTACAAAATCCACAATCCACACTCAAAAGTGTCAGGTCAGACTGGTAGGACTGAGCAGATTGTGCAAATAAGAAGCACCCAAAGTCAATCGTTTAGAGCTAATATTTAGCCGCAGGAGTACTGCACCGTCCTCTTTGTGCCAACAGGCTAAAGATAGATACGGCATCGCTCTATGATTTACACATGATTCAGACGATAAGGGCCAAACACCCACAAAGCAGAGAGGATTTTTCTATTCGCCTGCTGATTTTAGAGCCTCTTCACACTACAAGAAACGCTGCACTTTTACACATAAATAATGAATGTTTCACTTTACACCACTACAGCGTGTGCGCGTGCTGTCCGGTGACACAAATCTGTCAGAGTGTGAAGGCACTCAAGCGTGCTTCCTGAAGGGTCTGATTCAGACACACCGTTCGGCTACGTCTTTCTCTTTCTACCTCTCTCTAACGATCGTCCAACACATCCAATTTGAAATATCCTTGCTTACATTTTATCCAAAAAGAAATTCATTATAAATAAATTCTCTTGTAATTCAGTAAACCCTCACCCTCATGAGATGTCATTTCAAATGAATTATGTCTGACATATTGTGTTACTGAAATTAATAACATGAGCATAATTTTTGTAATCTTATCATTTTTAATTTTATTTTATTCTATCTCATTTTCATGTTATTTTAAATATTTCATGTTTTTATTATAAGTTTATATTTATATTTTATATAATAAATAATAATATTACAGAGAGTGTAAATTCAGCACAGATATATTATCCCACTATATTCTTGCTTACATTTTATCCAAAAAGGAATTCATTATAAATAAATTCTCTTGTAATTCAGTAAACCCTCACCATCATGAGATGTCATTTCAAATGAATTATGTCTGACATATTGTTTTACTGAAATTAGTGGAGAAACTACAGTGTGGAAAGTAAAGATAAACTTTCTATCCATAGATCTGTGTTTGAATAAAAGTAATCATTTTGTGTACCTGTGTCTTGTTTTGATTTGCAACAGGAGAATTCTGGTTGTACCTACTACACAAAATTGCAAACAAAATTATGGCTCTAATCTTTGAAACTCTCTTCCTGATGACTTGAGGGGTCTGTAGATTTGTACTAGAGGAAAGCTTGGATCTGTCTGTCTTATCTGGCTTTTAATGAAACAGATTTCTACTGTTTTTACTTCTCTGTGCTTTATTGCACTTTTATATTTTTATTATTTTAGTCTATATGGATCTGGTGGCACTTATCATGCATTAACGGTGCCAATGGAATTAGGTACGACCACAGTCACCAAGAAGACCACTGTGGTTGTATGAAGATTGTGAGCTGTGTAGGGTTGTTGAACCGTCTTTCATTGCCTTGTTTCATCAAAACACTGATGAAGAGAGGTGCCTATATGATGATCACTGTCAAAAGCTTGCAATAATATTAAAATTATTAAGAGTATAATTTTTGTAATCTTATCCATTTTAATTTAATTTAACTTTATTATATTTAATTTTCAAGTTATTTTACATATTTCATGTTTTTATCATAATAGTTTATATCAATTTCTGTTCAGTTTGTATAATCTCTCTATGTAGATTTGTGAAACCTCTAAAAATACTTTTTAAGTCAATCATATCATTGTTGTTGTTGTTGTTGTTATTAGTACAGCAAGTGTAAGTTCAGCATAGATATATTATCCCACTATGATCCCATTTAAAAACAGACCAAAAACATCAGACTCAAAGTTTTGTTGATGCAGAATGCAAATATATCACAATTCAATGAATAAGTATGTAATTAATTACATAATCCTGTTTAAACAGTATTTTTAAAACAATATTAATATCTATACATGTACCTATATGGGAAGTATATGCGTATATCAATATATGATACTTGCCATATACATTTCTACTACTATAATCTGGACGATCATTAATAAAACATTTATTACTGTTATGATTGCAGTAAAATGAATAAATATAAATATTTAAATAGTCTAGAGACACCTGAACATTCTGCCCCTCAGCAGTTCATTAAATACCTCATCTGATATGACATATGTTTATGTACATTTTTGCATATGGATATGTATATACAGTACTGTGCAAAAGTTTTAGGCACCCTGTGTTAATGAGAAGGAAAATCTCCTTATCTAGGCAGCGAGTGTTTATTACCACAGTAAAACAATAATCTACAAAGCTCTCCTCACAGGATTCTAGTATTATTTATATTCATCCCACACCTGGTTTGATCAATCAGTCCTTAATGTTGGTAAATCAGTTGTGGCAGAGGGTGTCCAGGAGAAATTTGGAATTAGGCTTTGTTCTTCAATCTAGCTCACAAGTTCTTATGTAGTTTCTTCAGAATGAGAAATTCTTCCTTTTTATTGTTTTTCTGTTTACCTGCATCTGTTCTAACAAGATCTGGAATTTCTACACTAAACTCTCTCTTATTGGTCAGAGACAAGAGTTTAAATAATGGGATTAGGTGTCTAAGACTTTTGCACAGCAACGTATGCATATGGGCACCTTTTCTGCGGGATAGCAGAATTTCATTCTTGGTAAACATGCAATGACAATAAATAAATCTCATCTTTTGAGTGTGAAATCTCACCAAATGTCTGCTGTTGACATTTTAAGTATATGCTGATATGAAAATACTGTTTCACATCCTTGGTAACAGCAGCTCCAGGCTGTTAAAATCAGGTAAAATCTCAAAATGAGAATAATGAACTGGGTGTCAAGTACTTTCCTATGTTCTAAGTGCTTTTAAGATGTTAAAAAAACCTCTCACCTCTCGGCCAGTGAGGACATGGCGGGCCAGTTTAACTTTGGCAAAGTTGCCCTTGCCAATGGTCTTGAGGAGCCGGTAGTTTCCGATGTGCGGCTGATCATCCGAGCAGGAAGCCATGGAGTTCCGGCAGCGTGCACCGAGGGAGCGGCTCGACACACTCGTGCCCTTATCCGAGCGGCTCGCTGCCAGAGACGCATGCTGCACAAGACAGAATTAGAGTCCGAGTTAGCAGAGGTACAATAATGTGAATTTTACTGTAAGAATGGGGATCAGTATTAAAACAAGCCAGGTCAGAGAATCAGATTCAAAAAGTAAAAAAATAGGTCCTGAATTCACAAAAATTTCTAAATTAGATGTCTAAGTCTGTTACATTCAGGTTCAGAAGAATGTTCATGAACTGCTCACACTACAGAAACATATCTAAAACAACCAGAAGGTCCACAGTGAAGTGTTTTTCTCATGAAACTGGTTTCAACAGCTGCAAATCAAAACAATTGCAACATCACTTCCTAATTGTGTTGGATATTAATCCAATGTCTAACATCTCTACTGGCTGGTTGAAGTATGATGAATAACTCCGCCCATTTCCACTCATTTCAATGGCAAAACTCAATCAAAAAAGTCTCATTTCACTCCTATCCTGTTTTTATTTTTTCCAGGGGTTCGTTTTCCCTGTGCTAATATTGGCACATTTATTCCCTCCAGAAGTAATTTTTCAAAAAATTTTCAGCATTGTTCATAAAAGGCAGGGTTACACTTAGAAATGACATGATTGATAGCCTTGGTGACAAGAGATGATATGATTTGAGAGGATGGTCCCAGGTTTCTGCGGTCTGAGGGCAAGATTAAAGATGTGACGATCTTGGCTCCGCCCCTATTCTATACTATGCAGACTCAGATTACAAACATGGCAGATGATTTTGTCATCCATCTTTAATATACAGTCATTGGGTTAATATGACAAGCCTTCCGTTTTGGCTTAACCAATGGGAGGGCTTCCTTAGCTGTATATACCCGCATACCATGGGAAACAATATTCTGACTGAACAAAACTTCACAATGAATCGTTCACATATTTTACATATTTCCTTTTCTGCTTCTGAATGTGATTTCTATTGCCTTTTTATATTTCCCTCATCTCTGCAGTTCAAACACATGTCTACCCTCTGTTTATGTGTGCTATTGTGTTTATTACACTATACATAATACCAGTCTAACCCCTAAGACAAATTCCCTTGTATGTGTAACACGTTTAATTACAAATACAGCAATTCCCATTCTTAAGATCTTAATCATTTATGTTACTGATTATGTGATTTACTGATATATACATTTTAAACCAACAACTCACAACTACATTGAGAAAAAAAACAGTAAATAATTCTGAAGTTAAGAAAAAGGCATATTTAAGAAGACTTTAAAACATTTAAGACAATCTGGTGACTCTGACTCCAGAAGGGTTAGAACAGATTGGGATGGTTCATCATTTATTGGGAGTTATAGCCCAGGGGATTGAATTAACCAACTACTGGGAAACTCTCACTTCAGGTTTGGGGTTTTAACAGCACAACAGCAGTAGCTATCAGACAAGAATTAACCCATGTGATACTGGGCTTCAGCTGCAGCTATTCCCACTATCCAGTTGTTTAGAGGCTCTAAAGACATTATGGTACGATAACTTACAGTTAACATCGCCTAGATAAATTAACATTCATCTAACATCAGCTACATATTTGAAAATTTAGTTCACACCAGCTACATATTTGAACATTTAGCTAACATCTGCTACATAATTGAACATTTAGCTAACATCTGCTACATAATTGAACATTTAGCTAACATCAGCTAGAAATGTGAAAATGTAACTAAAATCAGCAAAGAAAAGTAACATTGTAGTTATATCAGTTGGAGAACATCTTGCTAATGTCAGCTAATGTTAGTAGTTTACACACAGCTAACATCAGATGGAGTAGTTAATATTTAGGTAATACAGTGTAAAATATACATTCTTTATTGCAGTCCAATATTTACTACAGGCATCATTATGATGGATTGTGTTTGGACGATCGAAAACGCTGAGCTTAACATTATGCAAATGAATCCCTATGTAGAGGAAGGTGGTAATGCCCTTGTGACACCCACACATAACCAACCAGAGGAAGGATGCCTTGCCAGACCAGTGTAAATACAGCGTTACAGTATGAAGTCCAGCTGACTTGGCTCTCGCCGCACTTCCTAGTAGCAACTGGATTAAAGCCAGAAAGCGATCAAGTGATCAAGATATTGATCTCTTTCCCTTTCTCTCTCTCTCTCTCTCTCTCTCTCTCTCTCTCTCTCTCTCTCTCTCTCACACACACACAGACACACGGTTTGTAATAAAAGTATGTAACTATCAGCACCGTATTTCAAATGAAGTGTTCTGTTGGTAAAGATATGTGGCTACATATTCAGCCTGTACTCCTAGCATGAACGTACTGATGCAGGAACAGTGAAAATGCCAATATCTGGTATTTTTCATGTATCTCTGGATGCTGATAAATATTTAGAAAATGACTAATCTACATTATACTGTATGGAAAAAAACTATTGGGACACCTGTCCATTTATTGTTTCTTCAAGGCTGTTTATACAATATTTGTAGTGCCTTTACTCCCAAAGTCATCCCAGAAATACAACATGGAACACCATCACTCCAGAAAGCATAGTTCCACTGCCCCACAGCTCAATGCTGGGGGGCTTTATACCCCTCCAGCCCACACCTTGCATTAGGCAGGGTTTCAATAGGGTCATGTTTTTCTGCTCCAGAGTCCTATTATATTGGCAGTACTTCTCAACAGGGACTAGACAAGCTGTGAGTGCATATGTGTCAGCAATGGGTACAATATAAAGTAGTTGAAAGCATTCCTTAGAAGGGGTGTTTGCAAACATTTGGATATAGTGTACTTAGTGTACAATATTTATATCTGTTATAAATGCAGTGAAATTAGTAAAATGTTTAACTGGGCAGGCCATTGTCATCTAAACAACTAAACAACCTAAAAACTTAAGCAACACCCTGCATATATTTAAATGCTTGTCCAAATATTTTACACAAAAATATTTTCCAAGGAAATGCATCACTGATTTCTTCTGCTTGTTTTCTGATCCTTTACAACCAGACTTCTTTGCATCCAGTTTTTATTTCTTACTTTTAAATGAAAAAGCAGTTGCCTGTTTAACTGCCCTGAAATTAGAGCTACAATTAAGGTAGGTGATGACTGATGTGAAATACGATATTAGCATGTAATCACTGTCCAATGAAAACCAAGCATCTCCATTTTTGGCCATTTTTAGTTTTTGCCATGGATTAAACTAAGGAGCTACATCACCATGTACAAAATGTAGAAAACACCATGCACAAACATAGAAATGCTGTAAAATTACTTCAAAATTACTCCTGTAAAGTTTTGGAGATACATGTTTTTCATTAGACAGCAACAATATTCCAGTTGCACACTTTCAGAATAGTAAAAATGTATTAGAGGTAAAGCGCCTTTCATTGCCAAATACTCAAGGGAACATAACTGGCCTCCAGAGAGTATTACTACTCCATAATTGAACAGGATGGCCCTCAAACTCCTTCATCACTCAGAGCACTGCTAACAAGTTTGGGCATCTGTAAGTTGATGTAACAGAACAGGCAGTTATTTTTCTCCTTCAAGCCTGTTCAGCTGTCCAATTATGTGTTGTTAGCAGAAGTTTAAAAAGATGTAATGGAGCATAATGTGACTATGAGGAAGCTGAGGATAGGCTTTGCCCTCCCAACACTGAGACCATGGAAAGTTATTCCAATAGAAGTGCAGCACCACCTCTGAGCACAAATCAACCCGAATGGGTCTTCAGACTACGTTATTGGCACCAGACATGAACGCAGAGTTGTCCATTATTGATAATATTGTATTAATACAGAGTACAATATAAGTACAGAAAGAATGTTTAGATGGACTAAATGACAGATGAACTGAATTTGAAAAGTTGTTTTTAAATACAATCAGTCAGTCATTATCTAATCCACTTCTTCCTGAACAGGGTCACGGTGGATCCAGAGCCCACCTGGAATCATTGGGCGCAAAGCAGGAATACCCCCTGGACAGGGCACCAGTCCATCGCAGGGTACAACACACCTGAGGGCAATTTAATCTGTCCAATTTACCTACCATGTGCATTTTTGGGAGGTGGAAGGAAAAGTACCTACTGGAAACCCACGTGGACACAGGGAGGACACGGGGAGGGCACGCCAAACTACTCAGACAGCAAACCAAGCAGGGATGAAACCCACAACCCCTGGTTCCTGGAACTGTGTGACGAACACACAACCTGCGGCACCACTGTGTCTTTCATGTTTTTAAATTATTTAATTTTATTAAGTTCTGTATGTATACGTCTGTACACTCAAGAAAATAAGATGAGATTTTACAATGCACCTGTGAAAACGTGATCGGCCAAAAAAAATCTGTTTAAATAGAATAAATTTAAAGCAATCTGGCTAAATGATGAATGACTGTAAGTCATGTATGTTTGGTAGTTAAGTTAAGACAGAGAGAGGACACACCCTATTTCATGGACATAAGCAGCAATTTTACCTAAATGGACAACACTTTGTTTTGGATTATACAGGATCTACTTGAATGGCCTTCTCACATTAGCATTAAAATAGGACAAAGCATGGGCAGATCTACTTTTTCTGCAGAAACACACACACACACACACACACACACACACACACACACACACACACAGATGAGTAGATGAAGTCCTCCATAACAAAAAGTAAAAGATTATCAGTTTAATTACGATGCTGATCAACCCTTGGTTTGATTGTTGAACAATTTATTAACATGCAGTTAGCAGTTAGAAATCACTGACCACCATGGAGAGGTCTGTGTGTGTGCGTCTGTGTGTGTAAATCTCCATGGTAATCCAGGATTAACATTCTCCGTCATTGAGGTTGCAGTCCGGCCCAGTCTTAGATAAAAACAAATTAAATCAAACAAAAACTAACATTTGCAATCCACACATCCCTGTGTGTGTGTGTGTGTGTGTGTGTGTCTGTGTAGACATTCATATCTCTGCAACACTTTGTGGAAGGGTGGCCTCACACTGGGTATGAAAACACACACACACACACACACACACACACACACAATGCCCTCCATCTGTGCAACACTAGAAATGATCATGTGATCATGAGAGAAAGAAGGTGTGTGAGTGAGTGAGAGGGAGGGAGAGAGAGAGAGAGAGAGAGAGAGAGAGAGAGAGACTACATTAGAAAGGAGAACGAGAAGGAAATGATCAGAGAGAAAGAGGGCAAGGGAGTAAATCTAATTATTTAATATCTGGCTGAATATAATTGGATTAAGGGGTCTATGTTTACTGTCCTTACCCAGTCACTCCTGTGCCACTCACGCTGCACTACACACTCAGCCCATGCTAACCACACTAACATCTACCCTTAAGGCCTGAAACATACTCAACAACACAAACGCAACCCTCAAACTCCCAGTCATTGAACAGCAAGCCAATGACCTTATAGAGCAACCTGAAGGGAGTGACAGAAGTTAACTCAGAGCTAGAGGTTTATACAGAGCCCTACAAAATCACTTTTATTTATAACCAAATTCCATTTTATTTTTTATTTTATTAAAATGCCACAATATTTATTGAAATGAATGTGTGTTGAATATTGACAACTAGCATATAACAAAAGATGTTTATTCAATCTAGAAATACACATATGTATACATTTGAACAGCTACACTGTTTTAACACCATTTCCTCATGTAAGGATGTATCTTCGTTTATTCGAGTGGTATGTTTGAGCATAATTATCCTCTGCAAACCAATTCTGTTCCTTGGTTATTTGAATAAGCAGACTGGCTGAGCTTAATTTCCCCCTGCTCTTCAGGTATATTTTGGATTTAACGCAAGTATCTGCAAGAGTCTTTCCATGTCATGTCTATATGTTAACAAAACTTGAGGAGAACCGTTCCCCTGTGGGGTTCTGTTGTGTTTTGAATTTAGCTGTTAATGCTGTGTTTTTCTACACTAATGGCAAACCCAATGCTAATCTGCTCAGCATTATTGCAGCATTATGCTCCAAAATCTAGTAGAACACTTTCCATGGACAGCAGAGACAGTTACCGCAACCAAAGCAGTATAAAGTCTAATACTCTTGAACTCAGAAGAAACAATAAATGCAAATGTGTACCAATACTTTTGTCCATATAGTGTACCTTTAAGCATTTGTTTTGGTTTGTTTTTTAACCAAACCAAACCACAGTGTAAACAGAACCATGATTTTTGTGTATCATTACACCTCTTGTCAGGGCATCTGTAAACAAGATCTGTGTACTATAATATCTGGCTACTGGAAGGAACAGATGGTGATGTATGATATGCTTGTTTACAGGAGTGAACTAGTTCTGCTTTGTTGTGATAGCTGACCAGAAGAACTCACCAGCAACATGATGGCTTAGGATTTCTGCAGGAGTTGACAATATGAGTACAATATGAATAATATTAATTGTCCTTCTAAATAAAGGACCACACATCAGGAGCATAATCCCACTGATGTTTAAGGAATGTGCAATAAATTACTTAAAATGAGTTACGTAGCATGAACATTAACACCAAACACACTAGTAACCATTTGCGTCTACTCGTGACATGTCATTTGGGTCATCCAAATCTTTTCCAAACTTTGCTAACACTTGCAATTAAAGCTAATATCACTAAAAAATAGAAATAGAAAATAGAAAAATTTACACTTGCCCATTAATTAATTGAGGAAAATGATCCATTATTACATATCTGTAAGTAGCAAAAGTATGAACCTTCAGGATTAGCAGATTCTTTGAATGTGAAATTAGATTTGGATGTTTTCGATGAATAGGAGACAATCGGGTGAGAGTGGGTGCCTGATTTTAATGACAGAACAGAAATCTATCAAAGTCTGATCTTCACAACTCAAGGTTGTGGACGTGTATTATGGAATTAACAAATGAGATTTCTGAGGAGCTCAGAAGAAGCGTTGATTATCATCAAGTTGTAAAAAGTTACAAAACCATGTTTGGACTTCACCAATAAACATTCTCACAGTGGTGAGTCTTAATGTTCATGAGTCCACCATCAGAAGAACACCGGGTTGCAAGGACAAATATTGTTGTCCATTTGCATTTGGATGACATAGACAAGCCAGAAGGCAACTGGACCATTTTTTGCGGAAGGATAAGACCAACATAAAAATCTTTTGATTTCAATAACAAACATTATGTTTGGAGAAAGGAAAACACTGCATTCCAGTATAAAAGCCTTATCCAATCTGTGACACATGGTGATAGTAGTATCATGGTTTGGGCCTGTTTTGCTGTAGCTGGGCCATTAAAATCCCACCAACATAACAGAGGTAAAGTGGTTTTTTGGAGGAATAGGACAAAATACTTCTGAGCTGTTGTGCAGGACTAAACAAGTTACCAAATAATGTTTAGTTGACATTATTGCTGCACAAGGGGGTCACACCAGACACTGTAATAAAGGTTCATGTATGTTTACCACACAGATATGTAATGGTGGATTATTCTTAATTGATTTGTCTTCTTTAACATCTGATTAAATGTATGCAGAAATCTAGAAAAGTCTACAGGGGTCACAAACTTCCACACACCACCGTAGCACAGTTTTTCTCATTTTGATGGACGTGTTTTGTGATTTCTGTTTTATTCTGCAGTGTGTTGGACTTTTTGCCACCATACATTTCCACACATTAACACAGTTTCCTGAGGTCTTAATGTCATGTCTGTGACATACTAAACAAAAAAGGATTAATCACCACAGAACCATTCTCACCCTGTCTATACAACCCTGTTCCAAACGGTGCAAGCACGTTCTTATAAAATCAACAGCAAGAAACCCTCAATTCACTATTGCATGTCAGTGATATCGCTGCTCTCCTTTTATGTAGCTGCTCTGTACACTGTGTAAACAATTCAGAATTAATAGACCAATACAAATGCGCTAACATTGGTGAAATAAGCACTTATTTCACATTCCCTTCCATTCAAATTTAAGAGCATTTGCCATCTCCTATAAAGTTGTCATTTTGTAGTTACATGTTTTTCATTGGACAGCGCCGGTATGAAGCTCTTCTTACAGAAAATAAACTACGGTAATAAACTAGCAATGACTGGCACACTAAGATTGTCAAGTCCTGTCATTTATTCCATGATAGGACTCTGTTACTGACACAAGCCCAGCACATGTTCAATGTACACTATATGGACAAAAGTTTTGGGACACGTTTTCATCACTGAAATCAGGTGTTTCACTCGGGCCAATCAGTTGCCAGTTTTATAGAATCAAGCACCTAGCCATGAAGCCTGCCTTTACAGACATCAGTAATATAATGTGTCCTTCTATAGAGGTCACTGAATTCAAGTAAATCGAGTAAGAGGATGTCACCATTGCAACAATCAGCCACAAAATGCCAGACCACATAAACTTATAGAAAGGAGGCGTTGAGTGCTGAGGCATTTCATTTATACATGTCACCCAACAAGTTTCAAACCTGCTGCTATAACTGCAGAGGGGGGAGCAAATCAATATTAAAACATATGCATTTAAAAGGGGGCATCATAAACCTTCCTGTCAATGTAATGTGTAGACGTCGCAGAAGATTTATCCATATAGTGTGCTGTTTTGGATAAAGAGTCATATGCTACATTCTCACTAGATTTCTGCCAGGGTTCTGTAAAGCTCGTCCAACCTTGCCACAAGATCTGCAACAGAATGCATTTGTGGGTGAAGCATGAATAGATAAAATCAGAGGCGTGTTCAAGAATGTTTAGGGCTTAGCCCTGCAGAGTGTCCAAGTCATAATCTCTATATACTATACTGCACCACCTCAGTGGCTTGGCTGGCTCTAACACACCTGATTCAGCACATGAAGGACCTGCTAAGCTAATGAGGTGACTCCGCGTGGTGGGGGTGGTGGGGGTATTACAGCAGAGCTGCATTTGGGAACCACCACCACACTCCTCGACTAATACACCAGCCAAATGCTGCAGCAATACAAAATGAACACAATCACTATTAAACTGATTAGGCAAAGGGCTTTCAAATATTTCCAGTTGTTTGCAATGGTGTCCTGTATCACCTGAACTATCTGCCTCATTTTATAAGAAAGCATCTTTAATAAGAAGTGCTTTTCACCCAAATGCTATAAAATAAAACCTATTTTTGGAGTGATGAGAGGTTAGACAGAAAGACAGAGACAGACAGACAGACAGACAGACAGACAGACAGACAGATAGATAGATAGATAGATAGATAGATAGATAGATAGATAGATAGATAGATAGAAAGAAAGAACTTTATTGATCCCTTGGGAGGGTAAAGTTCTATATCTATCCATCAGTCTGTCTGTCTGTCTAATCACTTATCACTCATACAGACTTACGGATGGACAGACAGATGGATGAAACTTTTTGACATCCGATTGACAGACTAGATAGACAGATAGATCAATAGACATACAGACAGATAAAGAGATGGATGAAATGAACCTTTGTGACATTTGTGATATGTATTCATGTATTCAGAGGTATGAAACTGGGCCTCGCACTGGCTCATCATAAGTAAATGCAGACTGAAGTATCAACAATATCTGTGCATTGCTTGTTTGTATCCATTTGTGAGTCACTGCTGGTTTTGCAGTATTCAGTTGTGACTGGATCATGGATGCTCTGCTTATCCTACAGCAGGTGACCCCACAGACCTGGGCAGTGCATGCTTTCTCAGAATGCTCTGAGAAGATGTTGTTGCACTTATTTCTGCTCATAAAGCCCCTCTTCCACCGTTCATACACGCTCAATTCACTCCTCAGTTCATTTGCTCGTCTGTTTACTTATTTTTGCATCGGGGCTGATGAGCTTCGCCAGGCCTGCGATATCCGGGCTCATGAAGGGGATACTGGGGGGGGTAAGCCGAATGTGACGTCATTCAGTGTACAGATTGAGGCGTTGTTCACCCCCCACCCCCTCCCCCCGACCGTATTCTGACAGCCGCGACGACAAACCAAACCCGTCCAGGAACGGCGGACAGCTTGAGTCAGCCAATCACAGAGCAGGAGAGGAGGGCGATGGCGTTCCAGATCTCCTCGCGATTACAAAGGACCGACCAATCCTGCGCGGAGAGGAGCGACTGGTCTAGCCAATCACAGCGCGGGAGGCGGAGCTTCACGGAAAACAGGCGTGAAAGAAAGCGAGCAAAACAAATAACGCCTCGGCGGCCGCGCACGCGCATGCGCAGGCGGCGGTAGGAGCTGCTGCGCTGATCGCTACAGTATGCGGATGGATGGCTGCTGTATGTCGCTCATTTATACGTTAAAGGGGCAAAAAATAAACTGTCCGTTGCGTTTTGGCCAACGTTACATTGGCGAACGTTAGTGTACAGTTACCACCTCCCTGCAAGCACCCCCCCCCCCACAAACACACACACTCAGACACCATCCAGCAGTAGCCAGATGAGCGATCCAGGGCCTGCTAAGGCGAAAAATGGAGAACGCTACCACACAAACACAGACAGACACACGCACAAAACGGAAAATGCACACAAACGCACACATGCATCGGTGCAGCCGTGCACGCGCAGATGCGCGCGCGCAGTTTGCAGATAAACACCGCAACGGATGCATGTGAGCGCTCGCTGTCAGGCTGTACGGAGCACGCATATCATAATGCATATGAAATGAATGGCCGGCCGTTCACTTACGTGATCCGAGCTCCGGTCAGTGGCAGACGGCAAAGCTGAGCGCGAGGACATTTTTTCCCACTTATTTAATTATTTCTTTTTCCCTGAGATTCCAAACGAATAACGAGAGAAATGTCTGTTTTGTATTTTTCTCCTATTTTTAATGAATTATTTTATTTTTTTTGCACGATTTATCTCCTCGCGCACACAGCATCAGGCGGAGGGCCGTGGTGGTGGTGTTGGTGGTGTTGGTGCTGCAGCTGGTGCAAAATCGCGCCGCGCGCTAACCCCAACCCGTGGGCCCCCGAGCTGCTGCTGCTGCTGCTGCAATCGCGCGCGCTAACCGGCCACGCCGCGCCCGCCTGGGGAAGCTCCGCGCGCCCTCATGGCGGCACGTCTCTGCAGATCTCGCGCACGGAGGATGCTCAGTCAAGGCAGCCGCGTCTCCATCGTCGTCGTGGTGGCGGTCTTCGTTGTCGTCGTTCCCGTTCCCGTCGTCCTCCCGGCGCGCGTGCACACACGAGCAGCGCGATCTAAATGCGGACCGGCGGCGCCAGCGTTAACACACGGCGAGGATGCTGCTGCGGCTGCTCTCCTCCTCCTCCAGCCTCATGTCCGCGAGAGAAAACAAACACAACACCCACAGCAGCGGCAGCCCCCACCTCCCATAGCTAATCATGAAGCTCTACACTCCTCGGTGCCTCGCGCGCACTCGTTCGTTCGTTCGTTCGTTCGCTCGCTCTCTCCGAGAGAGAGAGAGAGAGAGAGAGAGACAGAGACAGAGCACAACGGAAGCTTGGACCGGATGACGAAAACCTGAACGGTTCTCATGCTAAAGCCCTCCTCCTCCTCCTCCCTCTTTCCGTTATTCCAGCTGCGGGCTCCGCGAGGCGCGCGCGCGAGACTAAAGGGTCTTCACGTGCAGTATTAGAAAACCGTCCATGTGTAACATCTGTCGGTAAACACATGTGCGAGATATTCATTATTTTTTATTTTATTTTATTTCATCTATTTTTTTATTTCATTTTTAATTTTTTTTGCTCAGAATGTGTTCATGTGCCTTAAAGACTGATATATGTAAATGAGCTCTGCTCTGATTGGCTGTCCTCAAACCCTTTCACACCTGCACCCAGAATTTTTCTGGACATTACCCAGAGAATCGTATCCTGAGTTCATCTCTGTTCTGGGCTTCATACCTAAAGCAGTCCAGGCTGAAACACTCCTTATGACTTCAGTGGGAGTGGGTGGGGCTAGGGAGAGCGTATACACCAATCAGGCAGTGGCTTTAACTGGCTGGCTCGAACACACCTGATTCAGCACATGAAGAGTCTGCTAAACCAATGAGGTGACACTGAGTAGTGGGGGTATTAGAGCAGAGCTGTATTGTGGAAGCAGTAAAATCACAGTACTGTAACTGTTATTACAGTAAAGTCACAGTACTGTAACTGTTATTAGAGTAAGGTCATAGTGCCATAACTGTTACTACAGTAAAATCACAGTACTGTAACTGCTTACAGTAAAAATCAGTTTTGTAATTGTTATTGCGGTAAAAATCACAGTACTGTGATTGTTTTCATATTATAAAATCACAGCACTGTATTGTTAAAGTAAAACATCACAGTATTGTAATTACTATATAATTAGCAAAAATTGATTACTGTTTTTCACAGTACTATAACTTATTACTGTAAAATCACAGTACTGTAACCGTTATTACAGTCAAACATCATGGTAATGTAACTTATTACTGTGAAAATCACAGTAATGTAATTGTTTTTATATAAAAATAACAGTACTGTATTGTTATGGTAAAATCATAGTGTTGTAATTGCTATTGTAGTACAAATCACAGTTTTCCCAGCAAAAAATCACAGTATTGTAACTTTATTACAGCAATTACAGCCATTACAGCAAAAAGGTGTTGTATTTCACAATAAATATTGAACTTCTTTACACTACCTTACTGATTCAATTTTAAAACTTAAATTAACATGTATAAAAATTATATATTTTAAAATGAAGACATTATTCTTGTGAGAAAACAATTTATTTTAGCATGTTCAACATTATAAAACATTTTTTGAAAACACACAAACACACACACACACACACACACACACACGCATTAGCTACATCAAGGGTGTAGTTTTAGCATGGATGGAGGTGATGCGTACCCACCAATATCCAGCAGGAATTGAAATTGAAATCCCCCTCAATAATTTGATTGCGGGTTGTAGAATTAGAATATATGGACTGACACAACCACATCAATATCCAGCAAATTATCCCCACCAATTTGTCACTTGTGACACAGATAGATCCTTAGATAGAGACTTTCCTAACTGATCTTTAGCATATCGTATAGGTCCTCACTGTAACTGTTATGGAGGATATAAAGATGCCCTTCTGTCTGCACAATAAATAATTAGTATCTTTTATAAGGTAAAATATAACATTAGCAAAGACGGATTGCTGTTTAAATTGCTGGAAGGTCACATATATTGTGATTCACAGTATAAATATGTTTACTGTACCACCACTCAATTTTGACAATGATGCTTTACTGATCTACTGTAACATGCTGGTATACATTCTAGGCTCTACAGTAACATGCAGGTATAGGTTCTACAGTAACATGCTAGTATACATTCTACAGTAACATGCTGCATAAATGAAAAACAGCAAGAATTTGTTCATTATGCTGTAGTAATCCTGTGAAAACTACAGTGTGTTACAGTGTACAAAAAAACCCCAAGGAAGGACTATTGATGAAACTTGAATTCATATGTGAAAGTCAACAGCAAGTTAACAGTATGTTCTTGAAGTTGATGCTTTAGAAGCAGAAGAAAATGTATGTAAGATTCTGAGACCCTTTCACAAGAGCCAGATTGTAATGGCTGGATAATGATGTTTGTATGTTTGAACATTTTAAAAAACAGACAGTATTTAACTCATTCTGAATCTTGTTTGTCCCAATCTGACATTTGTTTTTTCGTTAGCATCTAAGTGTGATGAATCTCTGGATTCTAGCCTCGTGTACTACGGATATGTTCTGAGTGAACAGCAAAGCACTTGTAAGTCGATCTGGATAAGGGCATCTTCTAAATGCCATAAAGTAAATGGGGTGTTCTTAGTATGTAGTGGTCAGTACCTATTAAAAATACTTTAAGGAAGGACAACCAGTGAACCAGTAACAGGGTCATAGGTGTCCAAGGCTCATTGTTACGGTGAGGAAAATAAGTATTTGATACACTGCTGGTTATGCTGGTTTTCCCAACTACAAAGAATGGAAAGGTCTGTAATTTTTTATCGTAGGTGTCCAGAAAATCACCTTGTAGGATTTTAAAATAATTAATGTGCATTTTATTGCATGAAATAAGTATTTGATACAATAGAAAAACAGAACTTAATATTTGGTACAGAAACCATTGTTTGCATTTACAGAGGTCTGACATTTCCTATAGTTCTTGACCAAGTTTCAAACACTGCAGCAGGGATTTTGGCCCATTTGTCCAGATCTTGTCCACATCTTTCAGAGCTGTTGCTGGACAGCATTGAGTTTCAGCTCAGTCTAAAGATTTTCTATTGCTTTCAGGTCTGGCTAGGCCTCTCCAAGACCTTAAAAGGCTTCTTATAGAGCCATTTCTTAGTTGCCCTGGCAGTGTGTTTTGCGTCATTGTCATACCATATCATTTTCAATGTTCTTCCTGAGCGAAGGAGATTGCTCCCTTTAGTACGCTGCAGTTGGCCATGGTGGAGACATTGGAGTATGATTGTCTGAGTGTGTGGAAGGGTGTCTTTTATACAGGTAACAAGTTCAAACAGGTGAATCAATACAGGTAATGAGTGCAGAGTAGGATGCCTCCTAAAAGAAAACAGGTCTGTGAGAGCCAGAATACTTGCTGGTTGGTAGGGGATCAAATACTTATCTCATGCAATAAAATGGAACTTAATTATTTAAAAATCATACAGTGTGACTTACAGTTGAAATGTACCTATGATGAAAAAGAGACCTCTTGATGGTGGGAAAACTTGCAGAATTGGCATTGTATCAAATACTTGTTTTCCCCACTGTGTGCATGGGAAGTGAAGGCTAGCTTGTCTGTTCCAATTTCTGAGAAAAGCGACTGTATCACAATAATGAGTAATAAAATCAAATTTGTTTGTGGAGTGCTTTTAAGAGCTGATGTTATCATTATGCAGCTTTAAAGAAATCAAAATAAGAAAAAGATCAGCAAGACGTGAAACATAAAGAGTATAAAACTATAACCACCTGGTGATCAAGGGTCACAGCAGCACAGATAAAGCTCAGGTGTACTGAAGAAATGATGATGGTTTGATTGTGGTCATACAACAATAATGGAGAGTTAGGGTTAATGTACATTTCTACATAGTCAGTGATAGCAGGTAGGCAACTAGTCCAAGCAGGGTGGGCAAATAGACCAAGTCCAGCAGTGGAAAGGCAGGCAGTAGGGAGCCCAAGGTCAGCCTCTGAAGGGCTGGCAGGGGAGCCTGTGGCCAGCCTTCCACTGATGTCAGCCCAGGCCAGTGGGCAGTCATTAACTTAGAATAGACAGAGAGATAGAATTAGTTGTGTTTTGATGGGAATGTGAACATTCTCGTTATTGTTAGCATTCTCTGTGAACTCAAACTCAACCGCAGCAAGACCGAACTACTATTCATTCCTGGAAGCACTGGTCCTCTCCCTGATCTTACCATTTCCCTTGAGAACTCACTGGTCACTCCATCTGCTGAAGCACGGAGCCTTGGTGTAGTAGTGGATGACCAGATATCATTCTCGGCTTATGTTGCAAACCTGACTCGGTCCTGCAGATTTCTCCTTTACACATCAGGAGAATTCGACCTTTTCTGTCTAGAGAGGCCACTCAGGTGCTTCAGTCTCTTGTCATTTCAAGACTAGACGACTGCAACTCCCTACTGGCTGGCCTTCCTATACCCATTGCAACTTATCCAGAATGTAGCAGCGCGGCTCATCTTCAGTGTTCCTAAATTCAGTCACGTAAATCGTCTGCTGCATTCCCTTCATTGGCTCCCTGTAGCTGCCTGCATCAGATTCAAAATCTTGATGCTGACCTACAAAAACAAAGATGGACCAGCCCCTCCAAAATCCGAGCTGTACCAAGAGCCCTTCGAGCTTCAGTACAGTTCGGCTTGACCCACCGTCCCTCAAAACACAAGGAAAACATGCATCCAGACTCTTTTCTGTTCTGGTATCAAAATGGTGGAACGAACTTTCCCAGGGAGTCCGAACAGCTGAGTCCCTCACTGTCTTCAAATGCAGACTGAAGACATTCAGGAGTATTTAACTCCATGGTGACATTTGTTTCAACAGGATCTAAGTGTGAGGAATCTCTAGATTCTAGCCTTGTCTACTAGCTAAGGATATTCTGAGTGAACAGCAAAGCACTTTTGTAAGTCACTCTTGATAAGGGCGTCTGCTAAATGCCATAAATGTAAAGGTAAATGTAAACATTCCCGGAGTGTGGTGAGTGAAACTTTGGTTTTTAATGTTACACCAGACTCTTGTTTCTTAAAAAAAATATGGAAAATGTATAGATGTAAGGAAATACACTCTCAGAAAGTAAAGATCTCAGAAAGTACAGTTACCTGTACTTTTTTTATGTAACCAAATTCATACCATTTTATGATACTAAAATCAGTGAAAAACACTAAATTGAAAAAATGCTTGGACACTTAAAACAATCTGATTTGGGTCATTTGCACAACACACAAATATACTATATAACAGATTATATACACTTTATGTCCAAATGTTTGTGGACACCCCTTCTAATGCTCCAAAATCGAGTTGAAATCCTTCCCTGGACAGTAGAGACAGTTATTCTAACAAAAGCAGGATACACTCTTTTAATAGCCTTTATTTTGAAAGAAACAATGAATGAGCAGATGTCTCAATACTTTTGTCCATACAGTGTAGTTACTTTGACTCAGGGATGGAATGTCTTTTGTTGAGCTTTTTGTATCTTAACTAATATGTTTAGATATCATTTTGCATTTCCCACCAGTGAAATGCAAGGAGCTCAGAAAAATACAGCAATACTAGATGGGTTTCTGTACAACATCATGTGAGTACAACCAGGGGACAGAAAGCATCAGGAAGCAGCACTGTTCACAGCAATGATTTGTTAAAAAGTACCCTCATCTTATACATACTTTATTTGACTTGACACAATGCTATGGGTAATACAGTGCTCCTGACTTTGTGAAATAGGGAGGGGATAGACAGCATCAACAAAACCAAGTTTAACTAGCTAAATTGAGCTTTTTTTATTGGCTATAAAAGTTTTTGCAATAAATATTTATTTAATAGTAAATATAGTGAGGCATTCATAGAGACCTGATGACTAGACAATACTGGCATCAACTACTGATAGCTAAACTTTCAAAAATGTTATATTAATGTTGATGTTAATGCTGATTTCTTTTTACAAATCTTTTACAAAGATTTCCTCCCTACATTTCCATTGTCACAGAAGAAAACATTTGGTCATACTAGCCTTGTATGAGGTGATAGTACCTGATAAAGTGAGATATCAAAACATCAAGAGGAAGGAAGAAGTTTAATCCCAAGTTACACACTACTATTAACTCTGTGTTTCTCTCTCTCCATTTACCCCTCATCCTTTTTAAGGAGCTGTTGTTGAGGATGAAAATTGGTTGCTGTAGGTGGACGCTCTCACGATTTAAGGGGCAGTAATGTGTGCAAAAAGGGGGGCTGTTCTGCTTGTGTGCAAAATCACTACTCAAAACAGTTCTGGAGGCAGCTCTAACTCTGAGGCAGAACAAACACAATTGGTTCAGATAATATCCAAGACAATTACCAGAAAGCAGAGCTTTCTGCTCCTCTGAGCTGTATCTGTAAGATTCAGCTAGAGATTTTGTTGTTTTGAAATTCGTTCATATGATGTTGGTGTCTCAGAAAATTGGAAACTAGCTACTTAGTTTCTAAGGCAGCATTTCGCAGCTTCTAGCCGATCTTTTCTTTACTGCATGCCTGCACTGAGAGTACCATGATATTTTCAAGTGACAGTGTCACACTAAGAGACACATCTTCATTTCCATTATATAAACACAGGTTTAATGTTCGTGTTTAGTTAACTTCACAATTTTCCTGCACAGCTTTACTTGACCAGTTTTCAGGCAGTTTTCTGATAAATCAACTCCAACTTATTTATTCTTTGAACCACTTGCATCTGCCTCAGAGGCAGATTTTTCTGTTGGGGAGTTGTATTATTTGTTGCATTTGTATTTTGATTATCTATTTAGTTAGTGAGCCTAAGCTCACTTCTGAAGTTAATACGTCCTCTGACCTAACAAATGCACTTGAACAGTTCAAGGCTAGTTTTGTTGTCATTGTACCCTTGTCTATCACATCTTTCAACTCAATCTTAAAAAATGCATTTAACCCGAGCAAACTATAAGAAATAAATCCTGTAATTTTGTCAAGTACTGCGCAGTTTGGTGTGTTGTTCTGGTGGTTGGGTTGGCATTAGCCTATTTTTTTATGTACAGTGTCCAATTACCCCGAATTACAGTATATGGGGCTGTAACATTTTAGAAATTTGCAGATTCTAAACATAAATCATACATTTGTAGTACAACAGTAGTTACATTTACATACTATTCTTTTGTAACTGCATGCTCAGAGCATCTGCCTCAGTTATCTATGGTTTTTGTGAGACTAGAACATGATTATGCTGAAAACAAAAACAAACCTTCTATTCTATTTCCCTATTTCAGAAGAAGAAACTGTTAATAACAGTTAATTTATTATACATATGGCCCCAAAATTTACATACACTGACTGATACTGAAAATTGCAGTGATGTTACTTCAGGAAAATGTGTTTTGGATTGAGATGAGCAGCATATCACATCTAGACTATGCTAGATATAAAAATGTGGGTTGCTATGTGAAACTGGCCTCCTAACTGTGGTTGTTCCTGTGCCAATGTAAGTGTTTTTTCTGTGGTGTTAACAATGCTATTAGTAGTTCAATTTCGTCATGTCAGTTAACATACACAGAATCATATTAAAACCATAATTTTTATTGTTCTGATGACTGTTACTACATTAAACTGTACAAAACCAAGAATATGCTACGGCCTCACTGAAACACGGCACAGTGACATCACATTGACAATGCGATAGTAAGTCTTACTCATGTTTCTCGTAACCACTGTGAAGGTTGATCTGTAATCAGAGTGAATAACCTTTGTCCCCACTTTCTTTTATATGTGAAAAGACACAATAATCATGTGTGTTGTGTGTTTAATGTTTTCTAAAATAGACAGCCCTAAGTGCCTCAGGGAGATCTGGCAACACCTTGAATCTGACTTTCAGAAAGTGACCACTACAGTGGCATGCAAAAGTTCACATACTTTTGCAAAGCAACTTATTTCCTTTTTTATTCTAAAATCTACAAAACCAAAACTGTTCATTGTAACAGTAATTTGTGCAAAGGCCACATAACATCACTATTTAATCCAATCTATCTATTTATATGGGTTTGATAATGTTTCTCAATCAATTTAGGACTATATGTCATAGTCATTCCAGCCTAAATGTATAATAATTTTGTAATAACTTGCTTTAATGAGACAAGACTTTTGTTTACTTGAAGGCTGACAGATTCTATGCACAGGTCACCGTTAACACTGCCAAAGACCGATCAGTGTGCACTGCATTCTCAAGTTAAAGTTAGACTTTACTTTTAAGCACAAGTTAATTATCAATTCAATTTTAATGCTGTTTATGTGGATTTAAACAGAAGTGAAAATTCAATCTAACAGGAAGTATTTAGATTCTCCAGAATAGCTAAAAACATCTCAACAACAGTCTACTTAACTGTTAAGACCAATCAAAATGTTCTAGAATATGTTCATTAAAAATATTCATAAATATTAAATGTCACATAGCTGGCTATTGAAGTAGCATTAACTAATTCTCAGTGCTTCATCTGGGTGAAAGGGAAAAAAGCCTGACTTGGACAAATAATCTTGAATTAGTATAAAAATGAGGATAATATCTGTCCATCTTTTGTGTGTGCATTTATTGGTTATACATTTATAATTCATATACAGTCTCTTCACAAGTTTATTATTTACCGTTCGGACTGAACGGTGTAATCACACTGGTCGCCGCTAGATGGAAACAGCGAACCAGAGTTTTAGTGAGTCATTCCAAAGTGATTGATTCCGAGCCAGATATATATTATATTGGTTTTATATATATATATATATATATATATAGTTTTTAGTTTTTAGTTTGTCTCACTAGTAAAAAAAAAAAAAAGGTTAGCCATCTACACCCCAGATAATCCAGTCCCATGTAATCCAAGTAATTATTGTCTTCATGAATCCTGACTTTTTGATTTTTTGAGGGGTGGAGGACAGCAGTCATTGTCCAAGCTTTGCCTTGTGTCATCAAAACATTAACAAAACTATGTATATTGAGAATGCAGGATTTGCATAAACCCAATTAACAGTGTAACACAACCCTCCACTATAAAGTAGGAGTAATGCATAGTTATTGACACTGCAGCCATGAGCCATTCATGTCTGGCTTTCAGACACTGGCATTTTGGTACAGCCATGTTTAACTTTTGTAGTAAAGCAACAATATAAGAGCCAAAATATATCTAAAGATGCTTTTACAATTGGCTTTTTGTTTTGGAAAAAAAGTTGTACAGGTTAAGTTTATCAAGTGGGATGGCCAACGTAGCCTCACTTGTTCTGTTAAAACAACCCTGACTCTACAAGGACTAACTATCACTTTGAAACATTAGAATATCACTAAAGCCAAAATGCCATTTCAAGGCATAAGTGCTTTTATCAGTTAGCATGGATGGCTGGTAACAGGAAACAGTTAGCTCAACACATGATCCAATAATGAGATTTTTCAAAGGTTGTTTGCTTAAATGCAGAATCCAAAGGTGGTCCGAAAGTCTCTCTGCAGTACCCTCTGCCAGAACTGTCTGGTGCTTTTGTCTTCCTAGATGCATGGTGGACACAGAGATTTCAGTCCTCATTAGGTTGACCACTGCTCTTCCGACCCGTTTCAGTGCCACTCCTAATCGCATCTGTTTAAATCTCAAGATTGCACAAAACATTAGCAAAACTTTTGAATGGAAAAAGTGTTGCCGTGGTATCAGTTTATCACAGCTAACAAAAACTAAAAATGTAAATGTGCATCGAGACTGACTGTGTTTGCACACAGAGGAATTTGTCCTCTGCATTTTGGCCATCCATGCAGTAAAACAGACACATACACACTACTAAGTAAACACACTAGGGGGCAGTGAGCACATGGTGCCTGGGGCTCAAGTGTCTTGCTTAGGGGCACTTCAGTCGTGTACTGCAAGTTCAGGGAAATTATCTGGCAACCTCACAGTCACAAGGCTGGTTCCCTAACCACCAGGCCACAACTGCTCAAAAAAATGTATGACCCCAATGTGATTTAAACACACAACCTTCTGAACTGGAGTCAGATGCACTACCACTGCACCACAAGGTTTCACTGGTGCCCTAAAAAAAGTTTTTTTCTAACCAAATTTATATCACAACATAACAATGGAAATTTCTGTAGCATTTTTGTACAATGTACATACTCTTGCATGCAAATTCAGGCATGTATTCACAGTTCCTTGTTGGTCATATAATGGATTATTATGGTGTAGAATTTAAAATTTCATAACTATAATAATGCATAAATAGTATAGTGCCAAATTGAGATTCAGAAGTTCTGATGATCCAACCTAGAACAGGGACATTTGAAGCTGGTAGGGCATTCAAGTACCATACTTCACTTGCATTAAATAGCATTAAATATAATACAATTTCAAGCTGGTATGGCAATAATAACCTTTATATGTATTCCATAACATTATCTAACCCATAAAGCTAGCAATAAAGTAAACAGTAGCTTATCATTATCATAAAAAAGTCCTGAAGTCAAGCAGAAAGTGAACTGCATGACATTTTACAGTTTTAAGCTTTAGAACCCTAGGCCATTATTTAAATTCTTTTGGGAATGATTCAACCAGAATATTTTTGAGCTGAAAATGCAACAATTGAAATGAAATATTGGCCATATTTAGATTGACAAGGATATTTGTAATAATAAATTCTAATAGAAAAATAATAAATTAATAATATGTTCTTCAAAATACTAAAATAAATAAACCAAATGTCCTTTATTATTTTTTTATTATTATTTATGTGTATAACAGTATCAGTACATCTCAGGACCTTTAATTACACAATGATGAGCTATGATTATTCATGTAGTTTGTTATGATAAGTGCACCATGTCTGTTTGTTACTCTGATCCTGAGAAGTGTTGGATCTCAGTTTAGAGTAATCCCATTTCTGCTGCTTTGGTCTGATTACTACTGGAATATTTACCTCAAATGTGTTTTACTGGCTAACAGCTTAAGGTTGCCTCTAATGACAGTGCTATGGCTCTGGGTAAACAGCTATCTAACCAATACTGTTCTAAATGAGTAGCTATCTAATTCCATGTACCGTACAGAGAACTTCTAGCTAGCTAACAGACTCCTCAGCAGGTGCTTCACTGAGCAGGGTAAACCTCTGACAGTTGAATTGGTGGAGAGTTAAGATGGGCTTTGCACATATTCCAGGATGTGAAGTTGGATTTGAGGTGTCAGCTCTCACTGAGTTGCCCAGGGCTGTCCACTTTGGAAGACAGAAAACCAACACAGAATATGATCATATAATTTCACATATAAAAGGAAGCAAACAAAAAGAAGTCTGATTATAGCACAGCCTCTTCACACTGGCTACCACAAACATGGTGCTTAAATAAAAAAAACCTTCAATGATGGGTGATGTTTATACTATAGTTTAGAAACAAATCAGTGAGAAAATGCTTTATTTCAAATCTAAATGCTGAACCTCAATGGAGATGTCCCAGTCCCAGTTCTAGTCCCAGCTCCAAATCAAACTTATTTGGTATAAGCTAAAGATTGTGTAAATTTGATATCTGTCCAAACTATCGCAGTATTCTGTTTAAACTGGGTGTGAAAAATCTGTGATTGCTGTGGCATCAACTCATGCCAAACTTTCCAGCACACAGAGTGACGTATGGCACTAAGAGTCATCATTGATACATGTGTGCTTCTGGTAGAAGGCCTTTGTTAGGCCTAGACCTTGTTGTGTTTCTGTGCCTGTTTGTGTTTGGATGGCCTGTGTGTGGGTGTGTGTGTATAGGTGGGTCTGTTGTCTTGAGTTTGCCCTGTGTCAGACCTTTGCCGCCCCTTGCCTTTTCCTGCGACGCCTCTTCCTGATTGGCCGGTCCGGTAGAGCGGGGCTCCATTTGCGTAAACAGGCGGCGCTGGGCATTGCAGAGGGTCACAGGTCACGCCTCCCGCTGCTGTGCGTCAGCCCCCTGCTCTATTGTTTCCCTCACTCTCTTTCTTTCTCTCTCTCTCTCTCTCTCTCTGTCTCTTACTCATTCTCCAAATCCTCCCCTCAGCGGTCAGGCTAAAGTGCTTCCCGCCCCACACTACCCAGGAGACGTAAATTATCTGATCTTCAGTACCACAGACGTGTTCTTGGCCCAGACTGCGTGAACATGAGGGACATTTTGTGGCTCATGTGCTTGTTTGTTTGCTGAAAGACACACACCTGTGTACACACATGGTGTGTGAATTCCACAGTTCACATATTCACAATATGCTATATGTATTTACGTATATGTAAATATACTAGTGGAAAAAAGTTCATAATCCGTTCAAAAAGTTAAAGTGTCAGCTACAAAAGGTCAAGCTTATTAATGTAAAGTTGACCTGAAGGAGGAAATGTGGAGGGAAAAGGTGCACAAACAACAGGGAAGACCACAGTCTTAAGAGAATTGCGAAGAAAAAATTTAAGAAATGGGCACCACTTTACAGACAGTGGACTAAGGGTGCTGTCAGTCCATCACCACACATATATGTCTCCAGTAAAGGGGCTATTAATGCAGCATTCCTAATATCAAGCCACTCCTGAACCAGAGACAACGTCAGAAGTATCTTGCCTGGACTAGAAAGAAATAAAAGCTTTAGTGAAAGTTCTATCAGGAGACTCAAATGTCACGCCTTCCTTCCTCAATCACTTGCCCCCACCTGTCTTTAAAAGGTTCTTAATTACACACACCTTTGCTGCTTTACAGATACTGCCATCTTGCCTTTCCTCCCAGACGCCACAAGCTTGGTCCGGATGGTCATTTTATGGGTTGGCTCTGCCCCTGCCATCTAGGGCCCAGATATTTCAACTACAGGACAAATGCCAAAGACTTTAACTCATAAATATTAACCTTTGGTCAGACTAAAATGTTTCTGCATACTCATCAAACTTCTGGTAGACATGGACTGTTGCTCTGTGCTCCAGAGTACTTTTTTCTGATGGTTTTCTGATTCAATTTTGCATTTCATTTGGATATCAAGGGTCTCAACCCCAGCTCAGAGTCTAGAGGAAGTGTGGAGAGGCATACAATTCAAAGCGTCTGAAGTCTGAAGTCTGAAGTTTCCACAGTTGGTCATATTTTGGAGTGCCGCATCATCTACCGGTGTTGGGCCACTGGGTTTTAACAAGTCCAGAGTTAACACAGCATCTATTTTAGGGCTCTTCATGTTTCCATCTGTTAACAAGCATTATGGATGTTGATTTCCTTTTCTAGTAAGTGCCTGCCCACAGTGATTCATATATCTAATCGTAATACATCTAAATAAATATTCTAATGATTTGAGATCCTGGATTTCTGATTTTCATGAGTTATAAACTATACGTTATAAGTTACACGCATACTGAAGCAAATGTAAAAAGGCTTGAAATATTTCACTGTACATGTAATATATACAAAATGTGAGAAATTACCTTTTCTTAATTTGAATTATGAACAAGAATATACATTTTGACAATATTCAATTTTTTTCAGCTGTACTATTATGTACATAGTCACTGTAAACTATACTAATCCTAATTAAAAACTGTTTACTATGCTAATCAAAATAGTTTAAACAATGAACTCATTATCATGTTCATTAGAATAGATTTTGAAAACATTTGCTTTGTGATATGGGCCATTACTGTGCTGAATGTAGGCTTTAGAAGAAGGTTATTTGTGGCAATGAAGGAACTGACAGAAATACACAATAATAACAAGAGTAACAATAATACTCTGTGGCATTCAAGTAATGATTGATTTGTATTAATGAACCCAAAATGTCCCAAGAAACCATTCCCCACACCATAACACCACTTTCTGTTCTTGACTGCATAAAGTAGAACCCAACCTGGTGACAGTGTAGACCATCTGCTACAGGACTGGATTTGTTTAGCATTTTGAGATGTTTTTCTGTTCAACACAACTATAAAAAGTGATTACTTTAGTAAAGGAAATAGTTCATGGCAACTTAAAGAACCATTTGAATGTGATCAACGATGGCTCATTGACCCAGTCTAGTCTACATAGTGTATCATATAATGTAAAACTGAGTTAGAACATGTGAAATAAGACCTAAAGCAAGACGTAGACAGATCATAGCCTGCTGTCATCCATCTGAATGCAGGATGGAGAGAGCAAACACTGGAGCGTTATTCTGTCAGTGTGTAGAAGGAAACTAAGCCACATCCTCACTGACGTGATGTGACCTTCTGAAGTGTCAGTGTTGTGTCATGGGGATCATAAACACTCATCAAACGAGCTGGAAAGAAGTTGGAAAAGCTGGACTAAACGGCACGAGACTGTCAAAAGGCATAAACATCACAGAGCAGTCCACCTGCGGATGTTCTGACCTAAGTAGAATGACCAAAACAAAAACCAGACCACAGCATATGATACACACAATACCCATGATGGCGGGCTTACAGACATACAGTACTGTGCTTATTATGAGCTTATTATTACATTTACAAGTTGTTAGCCTTTCATCAATGGACAGTTTCTGACCCCAGAGCTGCTCTTAGTTGGATATTTTTGTTCAGTGGACCCAGTCGCAACCTAACAGTGACACTGACATGCGCAAAATGATCCACCACCCCAAAAATATCTGGAAAACAAAGGCCCTATAAAAATTGACCAGTGAAAAATGGGGTGTATATATTGTGTTGCAAGACATCTGCACACCTGTACTCTTAATTGATGGATTCTTCAAGCATTCTTAATTAAAGACAATAGTTCCATATAGATTTATGATAATGCACCATCTGAATGCTTAAATGAACCTTTTTGATTAGGGTATTCATAGTTAAGCCACAAGGTCATGTTTTCTATTACAGGAGCAAGTATGTGGAAACACAAGTGTCTAATAAAGTGACCAGAAGGTAGATATTTCTTATAAAGTAGATAATAAAAATCAGTTAATAAGCAAAACAGGCTCAAATTAAATACATGCTATTTCATCGGCTCTTCCCCAAAGAGCAGTCACTTCTGGAAGAACAGAGGGAAAATATTTTTTGGATGACCTGCTACATGCAGCATGTGTGGTATTTTTTGCTAAAGTTTGCAATTAATCATACATTTCACATGTATTTTTAAAACCTGCTGGGTCATGGCCTGTTATGTTTGAAGACTGCACTGGATAATGATGGTGGGATGTTTTCCAGGACATTTGAAATGCACTGATGACGCGTGCCTTGCTTCCGCCTATAGAACGATGGTTTGAGGGCCAAACGCTTCACACAAACACTGCTGTTTTTCTTGCGTTCGGTACAGAGTCATAGGCAAAGGAGAGGAAATACAGGTTTACAGAAAAAATAGGATGGTTGTGTGTGTGTGTGTGTGTGTGTGTGTGTGTGTGTGTGAGAGAGAGAGAGAGAGAGAGAGAGAGAGAAATGGAGCCACTGTCCTCAATGCACTGGGGAGGGGTGGGGGGGGGGGGGTGCAAAGGCGTGACATCTCAGATTAATGTGATTGCGTGTTGACATTAAAACAATGGGGCTCAGTAGAGCACACTTATGTGTGGTGATGGACTGTGTGTGTTATGGGTCTGAGGTCAAAAGCTCTGTGTGTGTGTGTGTGTGTGTGTGTGTGTGTGTGTGTGTGTGTGTGTGTGTGTGTGTTGTGTTGTGTGTGTGTGTGTGTGTGTGTGTGTGTGTGTGTGTGTGTGTGTGTGTGTGTGTGTTCAAATAAAGTATATGTAAAAGGGTCAATGTTTGTATGTATGTGTACTAGTGTATCTCAAGTAGTGTAATGAAAAAGATATTTTTGTCCATAAATTAATTTACTGCAGCAAACTATATTATGTTCATTGTACATTTTTTGTTTTACTTTCATCAGCATGGCTTATAGCTCATTGAAACCAGAAACCCAGTATCTCAAAATATTCCAATATTTCAGAAGATCAAAGAGAAAATGATGTACAATGCAGAAATGTCCCATTTCTGCACTGTGGGCAGGAACCACATAAAGTTTTTCAGCAGATGGAAGCATGAAGGGATTTAAAAGCTCTTGGCAGTTGCTGTGTTGACTCTGCTGTGTGAACACAGTGGACCATCACCAGCAGATGACATGGCACCCTAAACCATCACAGACTCCAGAAACTCTACACTGAACGTCAGGCACCTTGGAATCTGTGCCGCTCCACTCTTCCTCCAGTCTCCAGGAATTTGAGTTGTAACTCTATGATTTGATTTCCAAATGAAATGCAAAATTTACTTTCATCTGAAAAGAGGACTTTGGAGCAATGAGCAACAATTATTTTTCTCCTCAGCCCAGCTCAGGTGCTTCGGATTCTGTCTCCAGGTCAGGAGAGGCTTAACATCAGGAAATGCTGCAGATGTAGCCCCTTTCCTGGAGACATCTGTGTGTGGAGTGCCCTCAGTCCACTCCTTGTGAAACTCTCCCAAGTTCTTGAAATTTGCACTTTATTGAGATGCACTAGTATGTTTATGTGCATGTGCATAGTAATGTAATAATAATGTATTAGTATGCATGAATAAGGCCTGTTCACCTACCTATTCATGCAATTCTCTAATCAGCCATGTGGCAGCAGTGCAGTTTATGAAATCATACAGATATGATCCAGAAGCACCAGCTAATATTCGCCATCCGAAATGAGGAACCAATATCATCTCAGGTATTTTGGTGTGGCATCATTGTTGGTGCCAGGCTGCTTTGAGTATTTGTAGAACTGCTGATCTCCTGGGGTTTTCAGCACATCAGTCTATGGAGTTCAAAACCATCCAGGTGGAGCAATTCTCCTGACGGAAATGCCTTGTTCATGAGCAAGGTCAATGGAGAATGGCCAGAGGGGATCAAGCTGACAAAGTATCTCAGAATGCACAACACATCATACCTTAAGGCCATTTGGCTACAACAGCAAAAGACCATCTGAGCCAAGAACAGAAAGCTGAGGCTGCAGTGGACACAGGCTCATCAGAACCTGACAGATTGAAGAATGGGAAAAGCATAGCCTGGTCTGATGAATCTGGATTTCTGTTAAGGAATACAGAAGGTAGACTCAGACTTTGGCACCAACAGTTCAAATCCATGGTTCCAACCTGTCTTGTGTCAACAGCCCAGGCTGATGGAAGTAATGGGGTGAAATGGGGTTTCTTGGAATGCTTTCATCCCTTTAATACCATCCATCTTCACTGGAATGCCACAGCCAGTGAATTTACTCAATTTTTCTTGTAATTGACATGTCCAGTATAATAATGCATCATGTCAATTTAAAAATTAGTCCAGTGTTTTCCAGTGGTCTTCCCAGTCACTGGACCTGATTCCAATAGAACTTCTTTGGGATGTGGTATGCTGTGACATACACACAAACACTATCTCCATGGCTCTCAGACCTCAATGAGTGTATGTATCAAAATGTGTATAAGTGTGTAAATGTGTATGTGTATGGGGGTATGTGGGTATATGTGTGTTTATGCCTATATGTTTGTGTGTGTGTGTGTGTGTGTGTGTGTGTGTATGTGTGTGTGTGTGTGTGTGTGTGTGTGTGTGTGTGTGTGTGTGCGCGCGTCTGTGTGTGTTCTCTTATTAAGGATGTCCGCTTGTCCACCCTGTACACATCAGATGTACCACACACTCAGAGACACATACACAAGCATACACAACACACAAACACTCTTTCCATGGCTCTATGAATAGATGTGTTTTGTATTTTGTAGTATTTTTTCCTGCGCTGAGCTGTTTCTGAGTATGTGAGTGTGTAGAGGGCTATTTATACTCATCAGTGTTATTATGAAAAACAAAACTTAAAAAACTCCCACCTCACCCTGAGCATGGGAAACCTATCTCTGCTCTCTATTTGTGTTGGTGAGGGAACTCTCATAAGATTGCGGTACTTTCCTTTTTTTCCCTAGTTTGCAGAAGGCTCATATGAACATGTTTTTGCTTGAAAGAGATATTGTGTGTGGTCATGTGGGCTTGACTTTTATTTTGTACATTTTAAGGACAATACTGTTCTGTAAACCCACAGAAAACTGGACAGAAATACATATGCTGTGTATTACTAATACATATAGAACTTATTCTAAATATAAAGGGCACAATATGGACAAACCTTTTGGGACACATACACATTACACATAAAAGCCTTTGCAGCAGGTTTGTTACTCTGCAGTTATAGAGTTGCTGTGCTTCCTAAATGCTTCCTCCTTTCAATAATACTACTCCCAGTTATTTAGGGAACATCTAGAATGGATGCAATGGTGGCACCCGATCATGGTGCAACAAGGTATATATCTATATACACTCATTGTCAAAAAAAATAGATGGACCCAGAAGAATCAGCTGACAGGAATGAAACTAGGGGTCTAGGTTTTACATTGTGAGACATGTGAATGAAAAAGTTTCATGCTGCTCTCTGCAGGGGGTTAATACGGGCTGTTTCTCCACACAGCGGGACTTTTCTGGATATATAATAGAGGAACTAAATCACTGCCAGGAGATAATATCTGTCTGCTGAGGAAAGCACTTTACGTGAACTTTCTCTTGAAGCAAGATGTCAGTTAACTTATGTTGAATCAATGGTTTGAACTGCAGTATCAAGAGGTTGGACACACCTAGTTCACTCTTTTCCCACAAAAGTGTTAAACAAATCTCCTTATGTTTCAGAAGATAAGTAGTAAACCCTCCCTTTCTCTTAACTTTTAGATGTGCCTTTTTTTTTTTTGCAAGACAATTGAAAATGTATGTATGTGGAGACATGCATGCCAGATACTGTTATTTTCAGAAGATCCTAAGCTAGTCAAATTTGTCTTCATTTAAGATTTGATATTTGTTTGAATTTGACCGTGTTTGACCATGTTTGACCAAAAAAAATTAAAAGGAGAATTCGGTTGAAAATTGATCATCGAGAGTGTGTTTGGGCTGAAAATGCAAGAATTTTGATCAGAAATCCAGGGTGAAATGTTATATGAGTATCAGGGATGACCACAGCCTTGTGAGAATTGTCAAGAAAAGTCAAGCTTCACAAGGAGTGGACTGAGGCTGGTGTCACTGTGTCCAAAGCCACCACACAGACATCTCCAGGAAAGGGGATACAACTGCTGCATTCCAGATATCCAAATATCAAGCCCCTCCTGAAGCAGAGACACTGCCAGAAGCATCTTTCCTGGGCTAAGGAGAATTGGACTGTGTGCTGCAAAGTCTTACTTTCAGATGAAAATAAATTTTACATTTCATTTGGAAATCAAGAGTCCTAGAATCTCAAACTCCTATAATATGGAGGAACAAAATCAAAAAGAGGCCTAAAATCCAAGGTGTTTGAAGTTCATTGGGGGGAATTTTATGTGTGATGGTTTCCCACCATCATCTGTTGGCATTGATCCACTGTTTGATCATGTCCAGGGTCAACACATCTACTAGGAGATTGTAGAGCACATGCTTCCATCTGCTGACAAGATTATGGTACTTGATTGTCCAGCCAGCTCTCCAAACCTGAACCCCATAGATAATCTATGAGTTATTTTCAAGAAGAAGATGAGAAACACTTGACCGAACAATACAGATGAACTAAAGGCCATTATCAGAACAACCTGGGTTTCAGTAACATCTCAGCCATGGCACAAGCTTATTGCATCCATACCACACTCTACTTGGGAAAGGAGCCCCAACAAAATACTGAGTGTATAAATGAACATATTTTTCAGAAGTTGGACTTTTCTGTATTATACTTTTTCTGTTTGATCTTAGATTCCAATCTGAGATACTGGAATCTACTTTTCTTGAAATAAAAGCCATACTGATCAAAAATAAAACAAAAATATTTCCCTTTATGTGTAAAGAATATGATAGATATGACAGTTTACATCATAATTATCACACTTTTCCCATAATATTGTAATACATGTACGTCAGCTTTATATTTAGAACCCAGCTTAGTAGGTAGAAAGGTAGTACAGTCATTGTCATTGTGGTATCATAAATGTACGTCATGGAAAAGTGTGTATTGTTAAGGTTAAATTTGGTGTGTTTGTGTGTGTGCTTGTGTGTCAGTGTTGAGCCTCTGTCTGCCAGGTTGGCTAAAGCGCGGGATGTGCCGTCATAAATAAAACACTTTGTTTATCCATACTCAGAGACATAAACTGTGTGTGTGTGTGTGTGTGTGTGTGTGTGTGTGTGTGTGTGTGTGTGTGTGTGTGTGTGTGTGTGTGTGTGTGTGTTTGTGTGTGAGTGTATGTGTGTGTGTGTTGTTCTCACGACTATTGAAACGTCAAAATTGTTTACCTACAGGAAAGACCCTGTCAGTCGCCCTGATGACTGTTTACAAAGTCTGTGACATCATCAGACATATTTATAACCACTGCCAGTGTCTTAAAGAAGCCAGAGGGAGACAGGTATGATTCCTCTCCCTCTCCTACACAATGGAAAATAAACGGATATGATTATTACTTAACTACAGACAAAGAAATATTTACACAATCTTGCCCTTGCTGGGATGCACAAAGTGATTAATATCCAGTAGGAAAGTAAAGAGTTGAATCAGTGGCTGCTCACTTTCCTGCATGTCCCACCTCCAGGAAACACATTTGAAAAAGATCAGGAAGAAAGGGTTCATCATCCAAGTTCTGCCAACCTCCATCACTCTGGAGAGCCATTTGTGCCTGTCAGTGGCAATTTAGTGGTTACGTATAAATTATGACCACAAAACACTATATGTCAAAATAATTGACACAGATATGCAAACACACACATCATCATGTCACACATAATATAGGGCCCTCTGGGGTAGACAAAGACCCCCAGCATTGAGCCCTGACTTACCCCTACTCATGCTTTTGACACTGAATGTAATCTAATGCTGCATTTCTCCAAAATCTAGAAGAAAGCCTTTCCTGAACAGACAGTCTCTCTGACTCCAAAGCAGGATGAACTGCTTTTGATGCACAGGTGACCAGGTATCCCAATACTTTTGTCTGTATATTATATATATACTAGCAGTCGAATGTTTTAGAACACCCCCTAAAACCCCTAAGGTTGTTGTTTTTTATTTGGAATGTTGTCAAATATTTTGACGGATGTATTATTTTAAATATCTCGTCAATCTTATCATTACAAACCACAAAGATTTGTAGGCACATGTAAGTTTTTGAAGAAAATTTGAGTAGGATCTCCTGAAAATAACACTATCTGGCATGTGTGGTTGTCACCTATTTTGGGAAAATAAAAGTATGGCTAACTAGGAAAACATTCTATAAAATTAATCTAGGGTTGTGAAGGTTAAAGTTTCTGCTGGTGTGATCGGCGGAGCCATCGCTTGGTCACACCTAGTAGTGATACAAGGGACACTAACAGCTCAGCGATATGTACAGGACATCCTGCAGCCACATGTTGCCTCTTATTGCAGGATCAAGGATGAGCATTAAATCAAGGATTTCTCAGGAATACGTTGGCCAGATTGCAACACTTCCTTGGCCTGTTTATCACCAATTCAGCATTTATTGGACCTGGTGGGATGCCAGCTTTGGCCATCTAAAAGTTTGCAGGATCTACAGGCCCAGCTGCTATATCTCTAAACAAATGCAGACACCATTGGTTAGGCAGATGCCATAGGAACCTGTGTGCATGCATATCCAACTGTCTCACATCTTGTGTCCAGGCTAGAGACTGCCTCGCTAAGTCTCCATTCAATTGTACAGTTTTCCCCAATATACTTGTGCTTTAGCTTTAATATTGTAATAAGGTACATATAGCATCATAACATTCACACATATTTTCATTTAATTCCAACAACTCCTTTTTGGTGTGTTAATGGTGGAATGTATTGTTCAGCTATCACAATGATATCCTGAAGAAATCCGAAGATGGGCATGATATTTTATGTTCACATATCTTGACGAAATTTTGAGACGGGTCTGACATCCTGTTGGAATATAAAGATTGACCTGATGCATATCTTGATGGAATTTGGAGTTAACGTGCTACACTATATGTACAAGGATTTCAGGACACTTCTTAATCCTTGAAATCAAATTTTTCATTCAGTCCCATTACCACTGGTATATAAAATCATGCCCCTAGTCAAGAAGTCTGCCTTTACACACATTTATGAAAGAACAGACCTTTCTAAATACCACACTGAATTTGAGCATGGTATTATGTTAGATACATTGACTATGTAAAGACCAGTAAAGAGTTCCAAACCTGCTGTTATAGCTGTAGAGAATCTATATATTGTATTTTTAAAACCTTAGTTGGACTTGAAGCTAATGTATATCTAGTAGTGATAATATCGTACAATGGGTAGCACAATACAAATAGTTATAGCAAAAAAAAAACCAACAAAATATGAAGCTGGGCTTGATATCTTGATCTATCTTGATTTATCTATCTTTAGAGACTGACCTACTATTTAGTGTCATCAAGACAATGTCTGCTCCTTCTTGTCATCTTGATAGGTCTTGATATCTTGATGTTGTACTAATGGTGTTTGGACATTGGTCTGATAATGAATCATTTTAAGAGATTAATCTTGGCAGCTGATATTGTTATTTTTTTTGGAATTTGGAGATTAGTCTAATTTTGATTATTTCTTAGACATAAAACATAGACCTGGAGAACTAAGAGCTAGCCCTAATAATACAATCATAATGGAATTCCAAAATAGTCCTGATATCCTATATCTGTACAGAATTTGGAGAGAAGGCTAATTTCTTGATATTCTGTTGAAATTCTGGGATTGGCTTGATATATTGCTGGTGATGTTGTCTTGTTTTAACTTTAACGGCACAGTGAAACTGGAAATTGGCCTGATATCTTGATCGTGAGATTTAGGCATCATATCATGGTGATGTGTTCATGGACTATGGAGGCAGTTCTGTTTGTCAATACAATCTGAACATTTGCCTGTCGTTTCCATGATATGTTGAGAGTAACTGAATAGAAAGGATTTTGCAGAGTCATTGTTGGGCCACTGGCTGCCAAGCTGGTCAGGATAAACAATCATTATGATACTCTGTTTATTTACATGAAGAGTCATAAACTCTGCAAGGTTGAGTGGACAGAACGGGTAAAAAGCACAGAAACTGATATTGCAGGAAATAAATTCCTCCAGTACCACTACCCGCTTTGAAGGACTTTGCTGTGCAGGCTTAATTTTGTAATTAATCAAATGTTAACTAACAAACTAACAAAAATGCGTGATGTAAACAGCAGTTCAAGACATGCTAATTGCAATGTCTCACAATGTGTGTTTTTTTTTTTATTATTATTATTATCTGTGTGTGTCTGGGAAACCACTCATCACTTTGAGCAAACAAAAGATCAGCACATTAAAGGTCAAAGAGAAACAGAAACAGAGACAGAGAGAGAGAGAGAGAGAGAGAGAGAGAGAGAGAGAGAGAGAGAGAGAGAGAGCTAATGAAGAGTTCCAGATGCTGAATGTTCTCCTTAGACATTCTCTGTGTGGAGGTGGTGATGGTTCCCTTACAGCATTCAGTAATGAGAGGAAACCTGGAACTTGCTTCTGGGAATTCCATTTAGGCCTTCGGAGATTTCCCAATTTCCCTTGTTCCTCCAGGCCTTACTGATTGGAGCGTCTGATGAATCAATTACCTACAATACTCCCAGTGGCGGAAGGCTGTACAAGATGGTGGGGCTTGATGTGTAAGAATGAGGGGCCACAGCCAACCTAAATAAAACATCAAGCATATACAGTGACATGCAAAACTTTGGGCACCCCTGGTTAAAATGATTGTAACTGTGAACAGATAAGCAAGATGAAATGATCTCCAAATGCATAGAGTTAAAGATGAAACAAACATTTCAACATTTTAAGCAAAACCGGTGTATTTTGATTTGATACAATTTCAGAGTTAAAAAAAAGAAATTAGTAAATTGCAAAGGTATGGGAACCTAGGGGATTTGGGCACTCAGATAACTTTCACTGAGGTCTCAGATCCAAAGGTATGGTTGGAAAGAAAATTTCTTGACTGCTTTGTGGCACAGGGAACATTTCACAGCTAGAGGCAAGAATGGATTCAATTAAATCGCAGCAAATTCTGGAAGCAAACAGAACACCATCTGTTAGAAAGTTGAAGTTGAAAAATATGTTTGATGTTTTATCATGACCCTCACAATCCTCTCATCTGAACATCATTTGTGGAAAGACCTCAAAAGAGCAGTGCATGCAAGATGACCCAGGAATCACACAGAACTGGAAGACTTTTACAAAGAAGAATGGATGAAAATACCTCAAATAAGAAATAAATGACACTTATTGTCTACAAAAGTGTTTACAAGCTGCGATACTTGCCAAAGAAGGTGTTACTAGATACTAACCAAGGTGCCCAAAGATTTGCTTGAGGCCATTTTCCTTTTTTGTTATTTTCAAAAATGTAAAAGATTAATATAAAATAAATAGTTTTTCTTAAAATACAAAGGGAATGTGTCATCTTTAACTTTATATTTTTTTGGAGATAATCATCTTCAACTTGCTTAACTATTCACAGTAAGTCATTTTGGCCTGGGGTGCCCAAGTGTATCCCACTGTATAATATGTCCTCAGCCATATATTTGCTCAATTACCAGGTTTTTTCATTGTTGTTAATACACTATAAATACTACTGTTAATGACTTCATTGTTAGTAATATTGAACCAGTTTTAATTCAAATTGAGTTTCAAATTTGATTTAAAATTGGGGTTCAGTGTTGACTTCAAATTGGGTTTTATGTTGGAATCTCTAAAAATTAAGTCCTATTTATGAAAAAAAAAAAAACCCCATTTAATACATTTCATTTTAATATGTTTTCACATTTTAGGCTTTTTACATTGACAATTAGATTATTGTTTTTTCTCCAAAATATCAAACCAGTTACAACCTTAAGCCACAAGCACACATGGTTTCAAATTTGATTTCAGAACTTAATTGTGGGTTGAACTCGTTTTTGAAACAGAATTTAAGGATCACCAGAGACATAATGGTACAACCAGTGTTGTGTTGACCCAACATTTATATACATTTAAATAAATGCAAACAAATATTTACATATCAGTAAAATAAATATCTAATATATTATATTAAATATATGTATATATTATTAGATATGGATGTTGCAGATAAATATGCATTATGTAGATTTCTGGCTTAATATCTAAACTTCTGAAGTCCTGCTAAGTGTTTTTATCCATTTGTTCTCACTGTATTTCTATTTGAAGGCAGAGGAAATATGATGAAAAACAGAACAGCAGGGGAATTTTGAGAAAGTTTAGGTCTTTTAAGTAAAAGTATGTGCTCTATAAATATAGATTTAAAGCTTGTATAAGTCAGTGAACATGTATGCTTGTTTGTGTGTGTGTGTGTGTGTGTGTGTGTGTGTGTGTGTGTGTGTGTGTGTGTGTTATTCTCAGACGGCGTGCTTTGTTGGAGATGAAAGCATGTGTTGCTGTGTGAGAGAGGAAATGGCCGCCTGCACTGGTTTGTAAACTTGGCTCTAATCGAAGGATCCGTTTGGCACCTCACAACACAACAGGAAACGCCCATTTACTCCCCGAAAAACCCCTTCACTCCTCCAAAAACCCTTTCACCCCAAAAAGAACCCATCCCACCAAAGACCCCTACACAGGCCCTTTCACCCAAAACGCCTTGTTTATCCTAAAAGCCCAGCTGATTCAAAACATCCCATTCATTCAAAACATCCCTTTGACTCAAAACACAGTTCATCCAAAGAATGCTGTTACCTCATATATTAAATAATCAATAGATATGCTTGTTTACACAAAACAATCATTTTCCAAATAATGAGAGAATAAATAAACACACATAAAAAAAAACATAATAATGAGTTCTGTTTTTCAGTTTATTACCCAGTCAATGGGATTTTTATTTTCATTCTGATAATCTTAAAGATGATCACTTTGAACCCGAACCACTTCAGTCCATTTTTCGGTCAACTGTCAATGTATGGAAATGTACATAGATATTGTAAAGGCAAAGAATTGAAAAGATATTACAGTTCAAGACCAGCAAGAATATATATATATACATTTTAGTCATATTAACTTCAGCTGTTCCACTTCATGGCTTCACTTCATTTCCCTTGATGAAATGCTGATGAACAAAGTTCATCTTCAAACTATAGGAACTTGGATGATGAATGAATTTGTGCTTTGACTGAATCCTGGGACACCCTGCTGAAAATGTACTACTGCTCATAAGCTTAGAATCACTGTTAGCAGCATGTACATGTATACTGCCTTTTCAAATTTGGTTTCAACTGATTTTAATTTTGTTTTCATTTTATATAATTTGAAATCTGATTTAAAATTATGCTTAAAATCAGATTTTAAATTTCTTTTTAATCTGATTTTAAAAAAGTGATTGGTTCATTTTGTCCCCTTCAGATATATTTTTATTCACATTTTATTTCTGGGGTGCAAAGTCTATTTGATATTGCTGAACAGGGGTGCTTGATCCTGGCCCTGGTGATCAGACAATCACACATAAAATACTGTACTATAACTACAGAATTGTAGTGTATCATTTACATAATATATTAAAATATATTAAAAACAACTTCTAGTGTCTAGTTTATAATATTGCAATCTGATAAGTGATTCCAAAACTTTGAACAATGGTGTACATAATGCAGCTTACAGCTACCCTTCCTTGAATCTGCTACCTTTGACTTGTACTGAATGTTCTTTTCTGAAACTCCCTCCTTCCCAAATACTGATTACTTCCACCTTTTCTTTTTTTTTTCTTGAGACAGAAAAAGGGGGTGTTGACATGGAGACACAGCAAGATGTCACCCCATAACACCACTTCTATTCACCCGTGACTGCCCCCTACTGTTATTCCATTTCAATCTTCTGGACACATCAGCAATAAATTCAAAACCCAAATATTTTAGGAGCTGATTCTGTACGCAACATAATGACATTCCAACCACACTACCATGAACATAAGCATCCCTTTGTAAAGGTTATGGAAAATGAAACATTTCGGGTGGAATTGGGAATGAGCAGTACCTTGTGCTGTGTTTCTCACATACATGCTCACAAAAATTAACATTACATGACATATAAGCACTAACATGAAGCTGACGTTGATCAGCCCGCAGACATTAGCACCAAGCAATCAGGTCACTAATGCATTTCTTCTCGTCACACACAGGCTGTTGCTTTATCATGGCAGGAACCCATAAACACTTTTATCACAATAAGCATGTACGTTTTCAATGTGATTTTCCAACAGTTTTGACAATACAATATGTGAGGGTGCTGATAAGGTTAATTCGGATGAGACCTTGTCTCTTTTCACGAATGCACCCCATTGTTTAGATGGACTTGGGGTGGTGCTCTGTCTCCATTAGCTGTGACAGTCACAGGGACTGATGACTTGGCAGTCAGTAAGTCTACTTCCTGTTAACTGTGTTAATAATGGAGAGTACTTCCTGTTTAAATCCTACATGTCTCCAAAAAAAAAAAGAAGAAAAAATTGTGGGACATGTTTGTGTCTCTTTTCTTCTTTTTTTGCTTCGCCAGATTTTCAGTCTTCCGTCACATTCCTTGACTGTGCACTTCTTCAGAGGTTGCTAGAATGTTAATGCTCTGAGAAAGACAGTCCTTGTAATTGCTGATAGAAAAGCTATGGTGATGCTTTTCTTTGTTAGTCTTTGTTTGACTGGCTCACTAGTTACAGGCTGACTTGACAAATCTGTGAACTTGTTGACGTATAATATGTCAATTATGTGAGAGGTTGCTTGTTGCCAATGTATTGACTTGTCGAATAGTTGCAGACTGATTTGTATAAAATATTGTCTGATTACAGCTTAACTCTTATAATAGGTTGAATAGTAACAGGTTAACATGTGTTGACTGGTTATAGTAACTATTTCCTCTGGGTGTAATGGATGAATTGTTTTGCACAGAACTTATGAGTTTTAGGTGTAACATGCTTACTAATTTCTGCTTTCTGTTGACATATTAAGTCCTCAGTATACTTCCTGTGAAACTAAATGTACTATGACTTCTGGAAAGGGATTATCACAGTTCTAGCTACTGTGATTTATGAAATCAGATAGCCAGGACAAAACACTGAAGGATCTTGTTGCCACAGGTATCTCCACATTGACCTCTCGTGTATTTTGTCTTTGCTTTTACAAATTTGTGACAGATGTTTTGTTGTTGTTTTTTTTTTTTCAATTTAAATGCAAAAATGTGGATTTCTACCAAGTTTAATGCTTTTTTTTATGGCATTCTTCTTTTACACGAAACAGTTACAGGCTTTGTCATGTAGTGTCATCATCTGTGGAGTACATGTTCATGACAAGACAAGCAAAGCATCTAAGTGATGTCTGTGGCTGTTTGTTTGCTTCACAGTCACATATTGTTCACAAAAGTGAGGTAAATGTCATCTCTGCTAGAAGTATGCTGAGGCCTTTACTGGATGGTTTGCTTAATATGTTAATGGAAACTGGATGACTTGTGTAGCATGTTGACTAGAAACTTGTTTTGTGTAAACTGTTTTTTTTGTGTAAACTGTTGATAGGTTACTGGGTTGACTTGTGATTCCTTGACTTGTGTAACATATCTTGACTAGAAACTTGAAGAAGTTGTGTTATATGTGTATTGGTAACATATTACCTGATTACAGGCTATGATGTTTACTTTTTACTGTCTAACTTATGTAACATGTTGACTTGTTAGCACCTGACTTGTTGACTGTTGTTTTTTTGCTGACTTATGTTACATGTGTTATTGATAACCTGTTGCCCAATTACTGGCTGACTTGTAATGTGCTGACTGGTTACTCAAGTTTGTAATGTCTTCAAAGGTTACCAACTGACACGTGTAACACGTTGACGTATTGGTTACTTGTTGATACATGTAAGATGTTGACTTGTTCACTGATTACTGGTTGACTTGTACAACATGTTGATTGGCATCATCTTCTTTGTGGTTTGCGCTCCTTTTAGTGTATCTCCTGTGGGGTCGAACGCTGGACACCCACGATGACACTGTCAGTGCAAAACGGATCAGAACAAGTCCCAGACAGGGCATGTCTGTTGCCACGGCAATTTCAGAGAACAGAGCATGGTCCCTGGGCATATCGTTGTTGGTCTCGAAGTCCCGCACGACAGCAAGAATCTCCTGACGCTCAGATTGCTGGACCATGCCCCTCACATTCAACACAGCAGAAACATGTTTCCTCCTGAGAGAGAGAGAGAGAGAGAGAGAGAGAGAGAGAGAGAGAGAGAGAGAGAGAGAGAGAGATTGGGAAGAGGCACATATGAGAGAGAGTCTGAGACAGAAACACACTAAACTAATGAAAACACAAGAGAGTAAACAAATTTCAGTTCAGCTCAATTTCAGATCCTAGAAACAGACTGAGGGTACCAATCTACCACGTGTCTCTGGAAAGCAGTGCAGACTTCCTGTTTTTTGTTGATCTAAGTTAAACGAAGATCTCCTCAATTGTTGTTCTCAATTTGATTACACAAGCCAGTGTTGTCATATTGCATTCCAGGAGGTCAACAGTTGGGTTCAGTGTTTTCCCTACTTAATCTAAAATACAATACAATTTTCACAATCCCCCCCTTGCCCCACATAAAGTCAATCAGCTTGACGCCTTTAGTTTCATACTGGGGCTATGTCTGAAACTCTATGACTCCCTGAAATCTATGTGGTTAAGATTTTGCGCTGTGTTGAAGATGAGTATCCTGCTGTAAAATACATAAGTGGTATGATATTTGCTTCCAGAATTTGCTGGTATTTAACTGAATTAATTCTTCTTCAGATTTCAGAGACAATTCCTTGTTCAACTGGCTGCATGATTGATCCACTCATGTTTAACAGTTAGAGAAAAGTTCTTTTCATTCAATTCTGCACCAGTAAATCGGTTTTGAACTGTTTGAATCCCGTATCATGCTACTTTGTTATCTGGTCACATTACATCTAGTTTATTAACTGATGTATTTGTCTCTTTTCTGCCAGAAATGTGTTTGTCTTCCCCTCCTTGTGTCAGAAGCAAATGTGATGTAATATTCCTAATGTGTAATGGGTAATTGGCACTTCTAATTTGTTGTTGAAAATGGTAAAATGGTTGGTAAAATAAGCCTTGTTCTGCCTTGCAGGCATCAGGAAAAGTGTTAGGCAGCAACCTAGAGGGCCCATGGCTGCTGACGGATGAGACAAGGCTTGAGGAATCAGATCGTTTATAAAGCTTTGAAATCACCTGCATCACCTTTGCAAATTTGTTTTTTGAAGATTTTTGACCAGGAGAGCCCAAGCATTTAAATGCCACTGAATGTAACTGCCCTCAGCATAAATACAGTTCTAACTCTATGTCCCTATTGGTTGTAAGGATGTGAGGTTTTTGTGAGTTGTTTGATGACAAAGTTCAGCTGACCCAGTCCATCAACAACAGGAAACTGAATCAGTGTAGGGTCTAGGGATGAGTTTGATCTCTTTAAACTGAGCTGACAACAGAGTATTCACAAGTATTCTCTGGTCTTCTCTCTCTCTCTCTCTCTCTCTCTCTCTCTCTCTCTGTGTGTGTGTGTGTGTGTGTGTGTGTATGTTAGGAGTGTGGCACCAGTTTGTTTCCTGCAACCACGCAAGAACAGGAAGTATTCCACAGCTACTTCCTGTCTGCTGCGCTGGGTTGTGCGTCAGCAACCAGGAGCATTGCCAGCCAGAGAATACACAGACAGACAGACACATACGCGCGCGCACACACACACACACACACACACACTGTTAGACAGACCTGTCAAGTGTTTCACGCTGATATACTGATGTACTGTTGTGTTTCAGGCTGATTTAGTAATGTATATTTGCGTTTAAGGCTGGCTGATTTACTGATGCATCTTTGTGTTTTACATTGATTTAGTGATCTACCTTTGTGTTTCGGGCTCATTGAGTCATGGATCTTTGTGTTTTAGGCTGATTTACAGTTGTATATTTATATTTTAGGCTGAGTTAGTGATGTATTTTTGTATTCTAGGCTGATTTAGAGATGTATCTTTATGTTTTAGGCTGATTTAGTAATGAATATTTGTGTTTTAGGCTGATTGAGTGATGTATATTGTGTTTTAGGCTGGCTGATTTAATGAGGTATCTTTGTGTTTCAGGCTGATTTAGTAATGAATATTTGTGTTTTAGGCTGATTTAATGAGGTATCTTTGTGTTTTAGGGTGTTTTAGTGAGGTATCCTCTTGTTTTAGGCCAATTTAGTAACATACCTTTGAGCGGTGTATCATTGAGTTTTAGGCTAATTTACTGTTGAAAATTTATATTTACGCTGATTTAGTGATTTATCCTTGTGTGGTAGACTGTTATGCTGGCCTATTTACTTTTTTGCAAAATGTTTTTATTAGTTTGTTATAACTTTAGTCGTATGGTCAGTTTTAATGACTAACTCATTTATATGTATTATTATTATTATTATTATTATTATTATTATTATTATTGTTGTTCTTGTTCTTGTTCTTGTTGTTGTTGTCTAAGTTGTCACACTCATTAAGACTATGCTACATGGACAAAAGTATTGGGACATTTGCTCATTCTTTATTTCAAGAGTTTTTTCTGGAGTTACAGTCTCAACTGTCCACTGAAGGCCTTCTATTAGATAGAATGGTGGTCTGCTATTAGGATTTGATTGCGTTCAGTAACAAAAGCATTATCAAGGTCAGGATGTTGGTCAGCACATTTCCAAGTGCTCCGACACCAGTATTGGACGGAGCACCATCAACACATTTCCACTGCTCTACACTCTCTAGCCCATGCCTGGAATTAGGCTTTGTGCACTGTGCATTTGCACATTTGTGTCAGCAATAGAAGCTAAAGCAGCTGAATGCATCTCTTTCACTTTTTCACAAAGCAGACCCCAACACACAGTCCCAGCTAAAAGCTCTGTATCACACACACACACACACACACACACACACACACACACACACACACACACACACACAAGGGAAGCTGGTATGGACACTTTCCATGCAGGTCTGAGTGCAGGAGAACTATTTTCAGCAAGACATTGTGACATTCTTAAGAGTTCAGGAAGGTGAAGTGTTTTGAAAAATAGCGTGTGTGTGCTGAGACAGGAAAGGGCAGGGTCAGGAGGTTTACTTATTCATGAATGAAGGGTGTCTGTGACAGACAGAGTTCTGACCCACATACTTCCGCCCAGCAGCTCCGCATTTCAGACGGACGTTATGTAAAATGATGAAATGCTGGGTGTTAAAGGGGTGAAGTGGAGATAACACCTGAAAAATGAGTGTCCCCTCCCCCTTTCCTGCTTTATTCTGTGTTTGACATCCTGTGTGTGTGTGTGTGTGTGTGTGTGTGTGTGTGTGTCTGTGTGAGGGGGGGGTAATTTTGTGGAAAGTGCAAGTGTGTGCATATGTTTGCTTCTATAATAGCCACTATGTGTATGTGTGCATCCATAGGCATCTAAATTTAGTCAGAGGGTTTGCAGAAGAAGGTGCACCAGCACCATGATTTTACTGCTGTTCTGCACTGGCTCATGTATCCAATGACAACTGGCTTTAGAACTGGCTGGGTACCAGTCAGTGTGCAGAGCTGACAGATTCATATTCATATATAATTCAATATATATTCATATATTCAGATTCATATGACATCAATAGTGATATCAACCCCAAAACAATATTTGAAACTTGAACGTATTGGTAACATGCCTAATGCCCCTCGGCATAGTCTATCAGATTGTAAATGAACAGCAGGTTATTATTCTTGTTATGTGGAACTTTAAAGCATCCTCATGTGAGAACTAGTGTTTCTTGCTTCTGGGCTCTTCTTACAGTGTTTTTTGCACTGTAAATGACATGCTCTATACAATATTTGTTGAGTTCCATGTGACACAGTAGAGTAATAGTACAGGATATTGCAAAATTATGCCTCAGGTTACACAGCATTATCTGGGCCTCGAATGGCAATGATAGAGAGGCCATTCTGACTAACCAATGGAGAATCAAAATGATTTTGAAACTGTTATTTTAATGAAAATGTTACATTACGTTGCTTTACATAATGCTTTTTTTTTAATAGAATTAATATAAATTAGTGCATTAGTCAGTGTGATAATGTTAAGAGCTTACAACTTACTATTCAATCAGTACAGAGTGCTTATTCAACTTGGCTAGGCAGTGTCTAATTCCTTTTTTACAATTAATCATTTGTTTTATTAAGAAACCTAATAAATGATAAAAATGAACACAATATTTTAATATTTCCAAATTTAGTAGCATTGTGGGAATCAGCAGCTTGCATTACTGGAGGCACATACCAAAATGCAGGAAACCATTCAAAACATTTTGAAAAAAATTGGGAACAAATCTGAATGGTTCTTCTAAATCAGTGGTTCTCCAATTTGTTTTCCTTCTCCTGTAAATTTGCCATTTTTGAGATTTTCGCATGACAGCAATGATATGTATGATGATATGTAAGTGAGTTTCATACCGTAAATCTGGAAACTCTTTGACCAGCACTCCCACCTCCATCTGAATGGAGGGTGTGTCCTCCAGGAGGATGATGTCAGCCAAGTGACCAATCACATTATCCAGCCACGAACAGGTAGACTCCTTAGACAGTGAAAGAGAAAGAGAGAGAGAGAGAGAGAGAGAGAGAGAGAGAGAGAGAGAGAGAGAGTCAAATGCTTTCTACTCTAGATTATAACTAAATGTGTATTTCTGAGATTAGTGTGTAGAGATTGAAAACTCATCGCTGAAGGGGTGTGTGTGTGTGTGTGTGTGTTTGTGTGTGTGTGTCTGTGTGTGTGTGTGTGTGTGTGTGTGTGTTTATGTGAAACACTTTAAAAGAGCAGATCAACTGCAGGGCAAATATGGCACTTGCCTGACCATTTCCGGATGTATTTATTATGTCTTATTTGGACAAAAACTCAAAGTTATTTAGGCTTTTTGTCTAAATTTCTGTTTTATCCAGCCAGCAGAGATATAAGGTGAGGTTTTGCTTTTCAAGGTGTTTAATGCAACCAGGCACAGGTTCCCTTGATTTCTGTATTTTCTACAATATACATGAAAATATTACAAAATGGATAGAATCATATTTGCACATCTAGTCTTCAGTCTGCCATTCTGAAAGGTCTGACAATTGACTGGTTGAATGTTCATCAAAGTATCACCTTTGCACTTTTAACCAACACAAGGCTTTTGTTCGTGTTGGATGCAGAGCACAATTTGAATCAGTAAGTGCTTATTCATGCTTGACATGCAGTTATATACCTGTTCACATGTTTCCTTGTTCAGAATGAGAATTTCTGACACTAAAATTGACATTAAAATGTTTTAACCACCTTCATTACAGATCGAGTACATGCCAAAACCTTTGTAAGTAACCACATAAACAATAGAGAAAACAGAGATGAAACCACAGAAATTGAGACTTTATGATACTGAGAACATAATTTTTAAATAACCATTTTATAACTTCATTTTTTAATTAAACATTCTGGTTTTGATACCATGCCTTTAACACTGACTGCAGTCCCATCAACCATAAAAGCACCACTGACAGATAAAGTGAAAAACACTGATTATCTTCATATACTGTGTCACCTGTCTAGGAGTGGATGTATTAGACAGCAGGTGAACAGTGAGTTGATAACAGTCAGTTCCTGACTGTAGTAAGTCTGGGAAGTAGTAAATATGAGCAAGCATAAGGATCTGATTCACTTTGACAAGAAACATTAGTCCTGTGTGATGGTATGCAGTGATAAGACCCTTATAAATGTACTCCAAAAAAGGACAACTGGTGAAACCAGCAATAGGGCCATGGACTCATAGATGTGATCCATGGAGGGCCCCACCTCACAACTTAGAGGAGTTAAAGGGTCTGCTGCTAATATCTTGGTGGACAGATCTGGGGGGTTGGCTGTCTTACTGCAACATGAATGGTTCACAAAACTCCTATAGGCTAATAAGGTGTATATTCTGAATTGTTCCATTCCAAAATGGAGTGAATTGTATTATTTGAAAAGAATGATTTGCTATTTTTATTTATCATTTAGTTCTCATTGGTTTTCTGCATTTAAATGTATTTAACCATCCAACCCCTCATGCTTGGGGAGAAGATGACATAAAATGCAAATGGATAAGTCCATGATAACCTGGGTCCTGGACTAACTGTCTCAAAGACTCCAGTATGTGCAGTTGGAAACCAGCTGGTCTGATCTTCTAGTCTGCAACACTGGATCAGAGGAAGCAGAGCACTTTCAGCAACATACTCATTCAGCTCTGCTGTAGCAAAGAGCGGTACAGGTGGTTGTTTGTACCAACAACAACCACACTGTAGAACTCTTTTTCACTCTGTCTGGGTATTATTACACACTGAACCACAAGCAGGATAGGCTCACTACAGTACTATTATTATTGGACATTATTACTCCTATCCAATCACTGCACTGACACTTTATCTATACATTTACATAACAGACAGATGCACATAATGGCTGGACATTACTGGACCTTACTGCTCCACTTTCCTTATCTCTTTGCATAGACAATATTCAGATCTACTATTCATATCTTTGCACAGACACATTACCTTTACATGTACACAACAGGATTACTGTATTGTCATGATTGTTATCTGCATTATGTTTATGCATTTACTTATTACATACTAATACTCACAAAGGAACACTTCTGTAGTTAAATAGTTTTAGCTTTAGCCTTGGTTTTAGTTTTTAGGTATTATATTTAATATATCTCCTGTGTATAATGTTCTGAATAAGGCTTGAGTACAGTGCTCTTTCTGCTCATTATTCATTGTGCTGCTGTGATATGTTATTTTAATATTGAGATTAAAAAGTTGTCTGTCCATCACTGTCTGTCTGTATTATCCTACCCTGATATTTAACACTTAATGTTACAGCTGACCAGAGGAGTTTCACACCAGACTTAACTATAAATATCCTCACACACTCACACACACACACACACACACATACACACACACACACACACACACACTGACACACACATATACACACTAAATATCCTCAATATTCTCTTAGGAATTAAAAGCTCGTTTTCTTCATTTCCACGGAAATGGTCAGTGCAAGGGAAAGCCTTCAAAGACAGCAGGCAGGAAGTGGCCAAGCAGCCGACTTCCTGTTTTCAGTTAAGATGATGGATGGCTGATTTAAGTGGAACAGAGGACAGATAACAACAACACTACACAGACACACACATACTCATTAAACAGCTGAGAATCTCTATAAGGAAATGGAAATGTTGTCTCAGGGAGTCACTTTCTCTAATCTCAGGTGTTTTTGAGCTGATTACTCTGAGCTTTCATTATAGTCAAACAACAGCTGTTGTTTATCTCCACATTCACCTACAATCACTGCAGCACAGTGTTCTAAAGCTGGACTCTGTAAGCCAGGGTGGATCAGTTGTATCAGATTGATCCAAATGGATCAGTTGATTAAATTAGTGAAATCAGGTGTCACGTGGTTGTTCAGAATGAAAATTGCAGCCACACCGGCACCTTTTTCAGATAAAATTGGACACCCATGCTGTAAGCATTTAGCCAGATAGCAAATTCTGTGTCATAGACAGCCCAGCAAAGTCTGTTTTTGGTCAGTTATGAAACTAGTAAGTGTACTGTAGCCTGGGCCACTTGTAGCAACCATGTTTGAACTCCGAGCTACATGTGGCCTACATACAGGCAACACTGGGAAATGTTTGCACAGCATTTCTGTTTTTGCCTTTAGCCAGCTGTGTCTGTGTTCTGACATGCAGACTTACACAAAGACATTTCACAGTGCTAATAAAACAACATCCAGGTAAAAGTAGGCCACAATTGGGTCATGAATTGTTTGTTGTCTGTGGCTCCCAAAACTAACTATCATACTGAAGTTCAAAACTGGTGTACAGAACTGTACCCCGAGAGCTCCAGAGAGTCCTATTAAATTGCCAGCACTTCTCTACAGGGACTAGACAAGCTGTCTGTGCATTTGTACATCAGTGTCAGTAATGGGTGCAAATTAAAGTAGCTGAATGCATTTATGAGAAGGGGTGTTCACAAACATTTGGACATTTACTATTAAATTTTATAAATATTTTAACCTTTTCCAGCAGCCAATTCGAAACAAATGTTGACCACATAAAGCATAAGCTGCTATATCTCAGCCACCTAAAAACAACATTTTAAAATCACAAAGCTGTTGTGTGCAGCTGGTCAGACTGAAATACACTGTGATATGACAGGTTGAGAGAGAATCTGAGAAGAGAAGTGGAGTGATTGGTGTTGAATGGACTGAAAGCCAAAACTGCACCAGTTCTGTACTGCTGGATCTGTAGCCAGTGAGCTAAGGAAATATAGTCAGCATTAGTCTATACCATATTAGCAGTTATAATTTTGTACAATTTATTTTGTTTTTCTCATTTGCACTAATAAATAATAATAATGAAGAAGAAAGATACAGGCAACTGAACTAGGATGGATTTCCTATCTACACATGGAGTTCTGCTCTCTGAAGATGTAGTATTTGGTGGCAGACAGTCCAGCAACCCTACAGTTCAAGAGGATTACGAGCTGTTCATGTAATATGCAGTGTGTGTTGATGTGTGTACCAGGTCTTTGAAGAGTGTTTTGAGTTGTTTGGCCTCATCCTGCAGGCGGAACGCAAGTCTTTTCCTCATTTTCAGTGAAGTGCAGATGACCCGGCCCCTCATGATGGCACGAACATATTCGACCATCACCCGCCTGTGCACCTCATTCACCAGCGTCTAGCAATCAGTGAATCAATCAATCCATTAATCAATCAATAAATCAAAGGCAATAATAAAAATGAACAGAACTAGGGATGTGAATCTCAAACCTCACAACATTTAAATGTAATGAACTGAATTCAGCAAATCTATGAAATGTCAAATTTACATCAAAAAGGTCTGATTCAGTATTATTAACTGCATATTCAATAAAAACTGTTACTTGAGAAACTATGAACACAGTAGTGTAAGATACAAGAAAATGTTATTACTTTGGTAAAAAGAAAAACTGAGAATGTTCCTTAAGTGTCACTTTTCCTGCAAACCCTAAAGTATAACTTTTCAGAAGAAAATTCCACTTCAGCCTACATTGGTACATCTCTATTCCAACCTTTCTTTATTATTTAAACACCTTTGCTCTGTGAGTTTTACTACACCCTAAGGATTACTGTAAATCCAAGCAATCCAAACTTGGCTGAGATATACTAGTGGGGGAGAAACAGGATAAACACAAAGTAATCAGTCAAATATTTGTTGTTGTCCATTAAATGTTCAGAAATGGAACTGAAAAATCAAATCAGCAGGAGTGAATGAGGAAAGAACATCAATTTTCCCAACAATCAACCACAAATATGACACACCAACCAAATGTTTGTGCTTCTGTGTATGTCTGGTTGAAGTACATTCTCTGTGCTGTGCCTCATATAAAATGCAGTTCAGAATTAAAACAGATATCTGCATGAAGAGGTGAAGCTAAATTGCCGTTTGCTAATTGTCCCACTCCCCCAGAACTGTAAATGGTGGACGAACTCTGATGTTGTTGGGTTGGAGTTTGGAGTGACTTCAGGGTGGCAGGAGAAATCAATGAGGCTGAATGCCCCCCTTGGCAAGATAAGAAGAATGAGTAAAATGGAAGGTGATGGGTAGGAGGAGGGTGCAAAACGATGGTGTGGTGGAAATGACAGGTTACAGCGGGAGGAGATTGGAGTATGGACTATCTCCCAAAAATAATTTATGGTATAACTCCACTAGTCTGAATTGTTATTTTACTCTTAAATTTAAGGCAGAAGTGTTTTTTAAGTGTGTGTGTGTGTGTGCGTGTGTGTTTGTACCTGATAAGGAGGACAGTCCATTCTGCGGAATTTTTTAAAGTGCTGTTTAATGGAGGCCTCGATGCTCTCATAGGCCTCAGTGTTATTCAGCCATTTCTTCCTCAGCAGTTTATCAAAGAAGGGCTGCAAGACAAAGGAAACATACCTGCATTAAGTGTGTGTGTGTGTGTGTGTGTGTGCGTGTGTGTGTGTGTGTGTGTGTGTTTGTTCTTGTCTGAACACTCACTGGCCACTTTATTAGAAAACAAGAAAGTACTAATATTAAGAATCTCCTGTAATATCTTCTGGTCTCCATTGCCCTTTTTTCATGAGTTATTTCTTCATGATCTCTTCTTACCCTGATGTTTTCGAACAGTTGGTCCGATAGAACTTGTACGGACTGGCTGATGATGCGTTCAAGTGATGAGTGCGCTCTCTGGGATGAATCTGCACTACCCAGAGGATCACACTGCCTACAGCGCTCCACAAAACTCCTACACACACACACACACACACACACACACACACACACACACACACACACACACACACACATGCGCACACACACACACAGACACACAATAATTAAATTATTTGGAAGTAAAACTATAAACTTAAAATTTTGTTTCCCTTTAAAGCCAAGTGTGTCATATCCGATACATATTTCACTTTTCTGCAACATCAGTGTTGGAATTAAATCATTTGATATCTTAAATAATAATTAAATATATAAATTAACAATAATATACAAAATTTAAATGAATAATAAAAAATAAAAGAATAATTATTTACATACATTTGTTTTACAAAAAAAATAATTTATGATATAACTCAATTGCTATTTTATTTTTAAATTTAAGGCAGAAGTGTTGTTTAAGCATGTGTGTGTGTGTGTGTGTGTGTGTGTGTGTGTGTGTGTGTGTGTGTGTGTGTGTGTGTGTGTGTGTCTGTTTGTACTTGATAAGGAGGGTTGTCCGTTCTGCAGAATGTTTTAAAGTGCTATCCTATGCTAAGTCACTCTGGATAAGGGTATTTGCTAAATGCCATAAATGTAAATGTAAAAGTAAAATACAAAAAGGTGTTTATTGTAATAATTGGTCTGAAGGTAAAATAAACACTAAGGAATAAGAATTATCTGCCTGCTGTTTGATGGTCCAGGATTTAAAGGATCCATTATGAGTTATAACTTGTTAAATACTGTTAAATACTGTTTTTATAAATTACCTCACACTACCAACCAAACTTTGCTACTGGTTGTTTTATAGGTTTTGAGTGTGTGCGCGTGCGTGTGTGCATGTTTAATGATTTATGTAATCTGTTCAGTATATATTTGTATGATGATAAAGCCAAATATAAATTTCCACTTGTGAACAATAACTTTATGTTGTTGAATAATCCAATCCAATCTACATCTAAACTGTAAACAATGCCATGAAGCAAATTCTGTTTTTTAGTGCTGTGTTGTTTTTCCAAAGTCTCAAATAGAGAAAAATGCTCTTTAATTTAATTTATGTTAACGTAAAAAAAGAAGAATTGCAAGTAATTTAGGATGAATTACTAATTGAAATTGTTTATAAAATAATAGAAATATCAATAATTATTCTACAAATATTCACTAAATGTAAAGATTAAAAATAGGACCCCTTCTATGTGTTTCTAAGTGTATGGAGCTGTACCTGAATGGAGGGACACAGTTAGCCAGTGCAATGGTTCGCGACACATAACCGTCTCCCCGATCTCCAAACTCTAACTGAGTCTCATGGAACATCTCAACCTTTCTCTGGAAACTAAGTAAACACATAATCACAAGCATAATCATGAGCACTACTGCTTATGACATCATTCCTACTGCTGAAGACATCAACAACAAAGATAACTAAAGCTTCAGACCAGTGGGTTCCTAACTATTACCTTTATATTCCCTGCACACCGAGTGCAGACCAAGGTTTAAGTAAATTACAGCTGATTAAATACCTTCATTTGTAACATCCTGCAACATCATCATCAAACTCATGAATGAGCACTCACTTTTTAGCAGACATTAAATATTTTTATTCTCTCTGGTTCAGTTCCACGCTTGAAATGGCTGAATACTCAACATTTGAACAGCGTTTAAAGATTTGGAGTATTTACAGCCAACCAGCAAATCTCTTCACATTTTGTTTAAAATGAGGACTTATTTAGCTACAACAACTGACACATATTGTCATGTAAAATCGTTAGGACATCCAATGAACATCTTTGACTTTAACATAGTTAAACATATAGTCATTTGATCTTCATTTTAGCTAATTTTAGCAGACAGATGTGATATATCTAAACACCTGAAACTGAAGAAATGTCTATTAAAAGTAATTTGCAAAATATATGCAAGAAATTTCTTGTGACACCCTATGCCCTAATAGCTGCTGTTAATGTAAAATGTGAATTGGATGTTTCCAATAATCATTCCCCAATCTCTGACATCAACTGAAAGAAAGAATTTCTTCACTCCATGCAGAATTCGTTCAGCTATGTGATATTTTAGTGACATTATTTTTCACATTACTATAGCTAAACTAAGAGCCCATTAACAAGCAAACAAGAGCTACTGAGTAGCTCCAATTAAGAAACTAGCATTATAATGGCGCTAAATAATATGCTAAATAATGCTAAACAACTGCGTGCAGTAAATAAAGTGGTCAGTGAAGGTGGTAAAAGAATTTGTGGTGTACAGCAGGATCCCAGTGCAGCACAGACTATCATTATCCTCACCTGTGCAGGAAGTCGGACAGTCCATTAAGAGTGCATCTGGCCACACGTGCACCCAACAGCTGGCTAACACTTGTGGATCTGTCCAGGTCCACTTTCAGCCTCTGTGAACACAAACAAACACGTATTAGTACTAATGCACAGAGATGTAGGTTAAAGAATTCTCTTTTTTTATTTACTCCTCAGACTCCCAGGCTATTTTCACATTTAATATCTCCTTTTAAATATTAGCTTCTAAGTTCTGACTTGCATCCCAACAAAAACGTGAAAAGTTCAGATTGCAAATTGTAGATATGGTACTTTGAATTAATTATGTAAATATGACATAATGGAAAACATACTTGAGTTATACAGTGTGGATTAAATATCCTAGGTTAAACTTTTCTTTCAGCAAGTTCATGTGACTGACTGCAGATTTTACCTGTATGATTGAGCGTGCAAGGCCAGACTGATATTCTTCAATATGTAGCGTCTGAGTCCACCTTTTCTCCTCATCCTCCAAAACCTGAGAAAGCTCTGTAGTTACCTTATCCTGCACACACATTATAATACAGGGCCACATTAAAAGTCAGTATTTATTGTAATTAACTGCAGCCTCAACACAATTGCTATAATTAATCTATAATTAAAGTACTGCCTTTGAGCAGCTGTTTTCTCTTTTCAGACCTCTAATAGATTTTACAGCATGGTTCCTGAACACTGTCACTGTCCATGGTGCTGAATCCAAACCCCTTCCACTCCATATTGGAACTTTACAGGAAAGGGAAACTGGCACACTGTGATTGTTTTAGTTTGCATACATTTTTTAGAATAATTATGTCCAAAACGCAAGGGTAACTTACTTAAAATGTAAAAAGCAAAAAGCATGCTATTTACTGAGGTTACAAACATATACTTTTTACAGTATTATAGTTTTACACATAGGTAGTACTTGGGTGTTTTGTAATGTATATGGTTGTTTAATTTTTACATAGAGTTACACAAATATTATCCATACGAAGCATTAAAAATACTTATTACATATGGGTCATTTTAGAACTGTTTGTGAAGGTGTGTTTACCCAGACGGTATTGAGACACTCCTGTTCCAGTCTGTCAATGACTTCTGGAGGTAACAGTGGATCCAAGGCAGAACAGTCTACAGAGCCCATTGTTCTCACTGTGGCCAGCACGTCTCTGCAACATACAACCTTACTGTCAGTCTGAACACAGCAGTGATATGAGGTACATGTGCATTTTTTAACCATACAAAGATATGGACTGATGTGAAGTACCATCTTCCATTTTACCAGTGGGTGCTTTATTTTGGGCATGTAGTCATCTCCACTCTCCTACCATTAGAAACAAGATGTTCAAGACTCAATTTAGCCTAGAATAAATATGTGTATATGAGTACATACCTGTTGTAGATGTTGTAGATCCAGTCCAGCAGTGAGTAGATATCAGTGATCTGCACAGGCCCAGAGGTGATGGTCTTCAGCCGTAAGGCCACAGCTCTGTGGTAACTCTGCAAGTAAACCTGTAACACAGCAAACTCCGTCGGATACACAGCCACCACATTCCTCCTGGCTGCGTCCATGTCCTCCACCATACGGCCCCTCAGGCGCTCCAGAAACACAGCCATCTGACCTGCAGCCAGGCCCCCTGGCTGTGGCAGCGACCAATCAGCAGCTTCACCCACTGCCTCTGACCACTTCTGCCTCAGCTTCCTGGGTCGCTTGCCAGTATGGGCCCCTTCATGCAGGTCAGAATGGGCTCCCTCAGAATCATTCCCTTCACTGGGTTGCTGGTCCTCTGTGCGGAGGTTGGCCTGGGCCTCCTGGTGCAATGCCCAGACATGATCAGCATGCTCCTCCTGCTGAATGACAAGGACCACAAGTCCCAGCTGTGGTCCAGCACATGGTTGCCGTAGTGACTCACGCACCACATCCCACATTTCCCTTTGCAGTGCTTCATACAGCAACTCCACATCTTTGACCTTACGGAGTCTTGCGTCCCAAGGGCTGGGGGGTGCCTCCTCACACAGCCCTGCCACCAGGGGTAGCCGTAGAGGAGATGAGAAACAGGGAGGGGTTAGGGCAGTGGGTGTGGTTGGAGTAGGTGGAGTTTGGGCAAAAAGCGCTGGGTCCAATGCACACTCTCTCTCCAGCTCCTGGATGTGGGTGTCAGCCAGGAGGAGGTCCCTCTGATTGACCAGCTGCAGAATTTCTAGGACTGTGAGAATCATTAACACACATAGTCAAAACAAAAGCAGTGTCTAAAAGTAGATTTAATTTAATGAAGAAAATTTACATTTTGTATAGCACTAGTGAAAACAATTCAGCTCGCTGAAAAAAAAAACTTTTTTAAAATGAATCGATTTTATTATTTTAATAATAATAAATTTTATTTATTAACTTAATTTGCTTCAGTTACTGTTCGTTGTACACATTATTGTTTTGTTTTTTTTATTTGTGCTATATTTTATAATTGAACTTGATATGGAGTGTAAATTAATGTTATTAATTATATAATTATAATTATGTCATTTTATAATCATAATTGTATAGTAAAATAAACAAAGTGTTTAAAAATGAGTGGTCCAAATTTCAAAGCATTTGCTCCTTGATTGGGGTATCACAAGTTTATTCCCCAATGATGCCACAGCCATCCGTATTTAGGAGGGATGGCTCTCAAAAGGGACAGCCCTTCCCCTCTCCATCACTAAGATAAATGTTAGGCAACATTATCTGAACTGAACTCCAGTCTTCCAGTGTACTCCAGTGTTGCCCAATGAAATCCTCAAACAATTGTTTAAAAGTTTAAATTTGTTTTTATGCTTATTTCAATTCTCAACCCCTATTTTCTTAAAAATCTAAATTAAATTTCCTTTTTTAAAAGACAATAACCCAAAGTGTTATTAAAGCAGAAGGTGGATTATGTTTTTAACATGACTGAAAAGAGAACAACCATGACAATCATGAAATTTGATCATTACGGTGGTGCTTGTATAACTGATACAAAGCAAAATGTAATATTATTAGTCTCTGTTGACATGGGGGGGTTTAGTAAGTCCCCCCCCCAGCATCATATTCAAGGTGTGGACCTTCCATTGCTCCATAATGATAACGTCCTCTTGAACATATAATTTGTTCAGAGGTTTTAACAAAGGTGTTGTTTTCTCATTAAGTGAGTTATCTTGTTCAGAGCATGTTGTGTTGACACAGCTTTTCCCTTATATAACGGAATCTGCAGTGCCGCGTATGTATGTCATTTCCTGTCTGTGCACTGGCGTCTGATTGGCCAATGACTCAATGGCTCCCTGGGAGCTCTGGGTGGTCATTAAGAGCAAAGTATCACGGTTAGGTTTGCGGAAGTCTCTGACTGCCAATGGAACACACTTCCGCCTTGTTAAGGTTAAACACACACATGCAGAACATGTTGATGGCTTTCCAATAAAAAGGTTCAGAGCAGTTTTCCAGCAAAGAACATTACAACACGACAAATGAAGGCCTATGAAGTGTGCAGTTCAACAGTTCAGAACAACAGCAGCTGGGTCAAGACATGTTGTTTCTGACTACAGAGTGTTCTTTAAGAGGTGCGTAAACAGACTGAGGAAAGACTTGGGTCAGGTCAAACAGGTCCCACTGCACAGTCATTACAGAGCACATGCTGTTTATTAGTGATGACTTCACCATAAAGGACACTCAGCTGCGCTTTGTCTCACAGCTCTTTTGTGTTTCTGCTCTCGCTTCACATTTAAAAATACTGAAGTGAAACGTTTTCTCACACAAACATTGTGTTTGGTGTCTGAAGTTCAGTTCATTAGTTTTAAGTACAGGTTTGCAAAAATGAGACAGGGAAGCGTCAGTTATTGTCAGTAATCTCTAACATCTCTAACAGACATGCTTAGGTGGTTCCTAACAAGTAACCCTGTTTGTCTATATTTGATCTACGTTTTATGTAAATATGACTTCCAAGTGGCTTTTGCTCTTGATTTCACTACATGACAAACATATATCCAAGCTCATCTGTCTGATTTGATTTGATTTGATGAACAGGTTTAAGAGATTATTTAGGCATATAGAGGATAATGGCCCACAAGAAAGTTTTTTTTCTGTGTTTTTATGCAGACATTTTCACAGAAGTAGCACAAGGCACCAGAGATGTAGAATTGTTTTAAATGAAGAAAAAAAAAAAAAAATATATATATATATATATTCTTCATTTAAAACTATTCTACTCTCTCCATCTTTGGTGCCTTGTGCTACTTCTGTGATAATTTCTGCATTTCTATAAATGTTTATATAATGTTTATAGTTTGAACACAAATGATCTCTCAATTTTCACCAAATTATTTTTTTCAGCATTTTATTATTTAAAGTATTTTTTTTAATGTTACTTTTTTACTTTTATTATATAAAATACTGTCACCCCTGAGGACGGGCTAGAGAGTGCTTCACAGCCCGCGGGCTGATAAACCCTGTCATATAAGGTACAGTAGCCACCTGGCTTCAGAATCATCTTTCGAACCTGAGAGAGGTTCTCTGCGCTTGACTGGTGGCTCCTCCTCTGGGCTCTCCCGCTCTGCCTCCTCGGAGCTGCGGTTCGTTAATGAGTCTCCTCGGAGCTTACTCAGACTGCGCAGGAACGAGGGCCGCCGGTGGGCACCTTCATCATCTTCATCATTTAAATCTCCTACTGGAAGACTCTCCCTCCGCTCACTCTTCTTCCTCCGACCCGCCAGCCTGCAGAGAGAGAGAGAGAGAGTGAGAGAGAGAGAGAGAGAGAGACTTTAACTTTATAGAGACTGAGACTTTAATTTTGTCTGAAAAAAAATTACTAATGAAAAGAAAGTGAAAATGAGATTGTACCAATGAGATTCAAAGCAATAAATCAGTTTTCTGCAGGACATTGCAAAAATCACCAGGGGGTTTATGTAGGCTAATACATTCCCGGGAAAACACTGACATCTAGATTACAGCCAACCAAAAGCTGCATATGTTAATAGTAAAAATCAGTTTATGTCCATATGTTTAATATGTTAAAGATACGAATTTAACATGACTGCGTTTCTCATACCATGATTTAGTATACTGCAGCTTAGTCGAACAGAGCTGCACTGGAAGTAGCCCAAAAACTGTTACCCTCCCCAGCACTAACTGTAGTTAGATTAAATTCTTTATGGTTCTTCTTGGCTCAGGAGCTGCTCCAGAGGTGTGTCTTTTTAGCCATGTCCTGAATGACTCTATAAGAATTAATTAAACTCCCGCAGGGGTTGCCGGACATGACCTGAGCGTTTTCATTGTGTCCATCCCGTGAAACGGTTTTCTGTGTATTATAAATAAACAAACGGATGTGTGTTTGTGTGTTTATCATGTGAGGGAGACGGTGACTCTGCCCACCAGCTATTCACCCCTTAATACTGCAGACTGCGAGGAACAATGAGCCTAGTATTAATAGCCCCCCCCAGTCTTTCCACTGTGTGATACAGTGGATACAAACCTACTTTTTGCTTAAAACACACACACACACACACACACACACACAGTCTGACCATGATATACAGCACTCTGTCATTATATCTATACACTTCTGACACATTTAGGTAAACTCCACTGACCATACAGCACTCTGGCATTATATCTATAATTATAGACTGTATGTAGTCCATCTGTTTATCTGCATATTTTGTTAGCCTCCCTTTACCTCGTTCTTCAGTGGCTGGGAACCCACAGGACCACCACAGAGCAGGTATTATGTGGGTGATGGGTCATTCTCAGCACTGCAGTGACACTGGCATAGTGGTGGTGGTGGTGTTAGTATATGTTGTGCTGGTATGAGTGGATTAGGCACAGCATAGCTTCTGGAGTAGAGACTGACCAACACAATCTGCAGAAACAGATGAGCTTCTGTCTCTGAAGTTACTTCTACAACAGGGATAATCTTGGTCCTGGAGTGCCAAATTCTTGCACAGTTTTGTGCCCTTCTTGATCAAGCACACTTGATTCAACTTGCCTGTTAACTGCCAGGTTTTCTAGGTCTGTTAGAGCAGGAAAATTAGCAAACTGTGTAGGAAGCTGGCACTCCAGTACCGGGATTGCCTACCCCTGATCTACGAAGTGGAGCAATCAGTTAGAAGTGTGTAACTGAGGGGACAATGGATACAATGTATTAACACTGTAGCAGCACTGTGGTATCACATCCACTCATATCAGAGCAGCATACACTAACCACCATGTTAGTGTCATTGCTGTGTTGAGAATGACCCACCACCCATCTAATACCTACTCTGTGGGACTACAGTCTGTAATTATAGTGCTACAAAGTGCTCTTATATGGTAAGTGGGAGTGATACAATGGGGTAAAACAGACAGTGTGAGCAAAAACAAGGTTCATCTGTGCATGTGCATGTGTGTGTGTGTGTGTGTGTGTGTGTGTGTGTGTGTGTGTGTGTGTGTGTGTGTGTATGTGTGTGTGTGAGAAGCAGTAAAGCATGCAAACCCTGCTCATTTTTCACAAAGCCCCACTACTTGACTCTTGACTCTCTAACTTTCATTCTTCAAACATGCTGAGATGGAATGACACCCACTGATATTGGGGCTGGATGTAATATTTAAGCCTCAATAAGGTGTATATGTCTATTTGTCTAATACAAGATACCTTTGTATATTTATAAAAATAGAGAATATCCCTGTCAGTAACCATATGACATCTTCACAGTGTAACAGTGATGACCTACTAAGGGATTTTACCTATTTGTCATTTTTTAATATAATAAAGTAAATGTGTTTAACATAACATAATCCATATATGTTTAATGTTCCCTTTTAAAAAGCTAAGAGATATGGTAGGCACCTACAGGTTAACCACGTGTGTAAGCACCACTACTCTCACATAAACCCATTTTCACTTGCCTCAGCAGGGTCATGATTTCCTCAGATGCTCGCCGATTATTTTTCTTCTTCTTCTTCTCCTTTGCTGATGTAGGTGTGGCCGGTAGGGTGGAACTCCGCAGGTTCCGCCCTGTGATTCGCAGGCCCTTGCTGAGCTTGCCCAGTGTCTTCACCGTGGATGAACTGCAGATACGTTCCAAGGTCCCTCTCAGGGGCAGGCCACCCTTTGTCCTCTCTGTAACCTTTGAGCCTCCATGCAGCTCAGCGTTCACCTCATTCTCTAGTGCCTCGCCTTTTCTGGATGACATCACCTCACTGAAGCCCATGTCCGGTTCTGCATCTTCAAAGGGGTTCAGGCTGGATGGTGGCAGGATGAGCTCTCCATTTCCGTGGCTTTTCTGCAGGTCAATCTCAACATTGCTGAGGTGACTTTTTAGTATCATCTCATCATTACCATTGTAACTCTTGGACCTGCCAGGCAGCTTCTTCAGGATAGGCATTTTTGACTCTGAAAGGATGAACACTGAAAAAGAGAAAAGCCAGAGAGAAATAAAGGGCCCTTTGAGTTTGATTCAGTACATGCTTCAAAATGTACCACCCACACCCCAGTCCATATACTCAATAAGTGAAAATTAAGCCATAAAATTAATTTGTTTTGAATTTTAAAGGCACATTAACAATGAGGCATGGAACAATGAGACGGGAAAACTGTTGCATAAAAATGAATGTTATGAATGTTTTTATAACATAATCCCACACTAACAACATGGTGAGGACTCATCTGCCAATTTTTGATTAAAGATAATTAGTAGAGGATTAGAACCACTGTAGTATTAGGAAATCTGCATTTTTCTATTATGGAAAGTGCATAACCTCAGGCTAAACCGGCGAGAGAATTCATTAACTGTTTATAAAAAGGTGAGGGGGGAAGCACATTCCAGTTAGCCCATAACTCTCTAATTGGACCAATGCACTGCAGCCTCAAATTCCCACGTGTATTTATAGCCCATTCCAAGGCCTGCAGCATTTCCTCATTTTTATACAAAAGCATACCTAGACTGCTAGTGGCAGCTTAGTGCAGCTAAAACCAATTATATTTAATTTGCTTGGTATACTAGAGAGTATTTGAATTTAAATGGTATTTCATTCAGTTAAACTAAATTCATTATCTTTTATCCACAAAGATACAGTGGGTACAGTGTTGATTTATAAAGGGCATGTGGATCCTGCACACATTGTATATCCAACAGTGAGGAGATACCAGCTTGTAAAGAGATTGTACTCTTCTGGAAAGGGTTTACACAAGATGTTACAGCATTGTTGTGAGGATTTGATAGCATTTATTCATGGGAGCGTTAGTGGAATAAAGTACTGATATTGAATTGCAAATTAAGAATTCTCATATTAAAGGTAGGAACTGCACAGCCAAGTTTGGAGGGCTATGTACCCCATGACATTAGACTCATGTGCTGCAGCTCCAGGATGTCCTTTAATAATAATAATAATAATAATAATAATAATAATAATAATAATAATAATAATAATAATAATAATAATAATCTTAGAATTAAAACCTGTCCTAACCACCTCAGTCTGGTCTATGTTAAGTGTCCTGTATCCTGCCATAGTGTTTCATTGTTCACAGTGTTCCGGTGTGTGTTCTTGCAGTAAGTACATTAGCAGTGTTAGCGTGTGTTGGCTTGGACAGTGGCTAGAGCACGATAAGAGCTTCCTTTCACCATCACTCTCCATGCAGAGTTCTTTTGACCTGCTGAGTGTGAGCACACAACTGGCATTCAAGTCATCAAGTAACATTCATCAATAATAATAAATAATACCCCCACACCCACCCACACACAAAAAACACCACACAACAAGATTTAGTTTTTTTTCATTGATAATTAAATGTTTTTAGTTTTTATTAAAGTAATCTCACATTGGCTTTTTACTCAGATACAAAAGCCCAGAACCTCAACAGCAGCAGAACAGCCCACAGCCAGAGCAGCAGCACAGTGCATAGCCAGAGCAGCAGCACAGCGCATAGCCAGAGCAGCAGCAGCACAGCCCAGAACCAGAGCAGCAACACATCCCAGCAGCAGCACAGCACATAGCCAGAGCAGTAGCAGCACAGCCCAGAACCAGGGCAGCAGCAGCAGAGCCCATGGCCAGAGTAGCAACAGCACAGCACACAGCTAGAGCAGCAGCACATCCAGAACCAGAAGAGCAGCAGCACAGCGCATAGCCAGAGCAGAAGCACAGCCCAGAATCACAGCAGCAAGAGCAGCATAGTCTATAGCCAGAGCAACAGCAGCACAACCCATAGCCAGAGCAGCAGCAACAAGGCCCATGGCCAGAGCAGCAGTATAATATAATGTATAATTAAAAATGTATAATAATTATATTGTATTTGGCTAACATTAGACTATCAAGTGAGATAGATAGCTCTCCTAGCAAATGTTTCATGTGTTCTATTGAAATTCTGTAATTGTGTGTATATTTATGAATTTTCTCCATGTAGGTAGGAACAACATGGCCGATTATCTGTAGCATGCTGGGAAGGATCTTAAAAATTTGCCAGAGCAAGTCCAGATTAAGACGCATTTTCTTTTCTTTTCTTTTATTAGGAAAATGAAAATAAAACACAGCTAGGTCCAAGTAACTGCAATATCTTTGGGTAAACGACCCCATATAATGGGCGTTTCATATAACACAACAATGCTGTGTTTATTCCAGCATGCTGGGTTCTGAAGACCCAAATGATTGTTTTGAACAATAGTAATGTAATCTGATTACTTTTCATTCTTTTTACATTACTCACCCTCCTTATGTCATGGCCTAAAATGACCTTATTGTCATAGCATTTGCTGATTTTTTTGTAACTGTAATGTAATAAATACCTATTTGTTACATGTACATATATTCTGTTCCTGTCCAAGTCTGCAACTGGAACAGAAATGCAGTTTTCTCCAATAATTGCATTTACTTTCTCCAGTAATTGCAGTTGAACGCCCAAGTGAGTAAGAAAATAATTAAAACAGTGAATTAATCAGTAAAAAGTACAAATGGATATATTTTCCATCTCCAAAAAGTTATTGATCTTTGATCTATGACCAGTGTAGGCCAGACTGACGTTCCACACAATATAAGTGTATTAGATACCATAACATTATATAACATTAATGTACATTGCATATTTTGGAAACAGAGGGAGGAACATTGATTAGATCTCTCTGTGTGTGTGTGTGTCCATCCCGGACCAACTTGGTTTTCATTTTGGGTAACTTGTTTAAATTTTGACTGTGTTTGTTGAATGCTGGAGCTGCGTCCTCTTCCAATATTTTTATCTGTTGTCAGTGCAGCAGTGCCGCAGGAAACCCACCTCATAAATATTACAGTCATGAGAGGAAAGTGCTGTTTATTTCCCTGGTAATATGTATGTGTTAAGGACAGTTCTAACTAAACACTGGCGATTCGCTAGAGAATTCCCGGGTTTGGCTCAACATACTGCTGCGCAAGTGATTCAGTTCAATTGATAAATTACAAACAAGGACTTCTGCAATCAGATTTTAAAGAGACTTCCAGGACAGTGCTGCCAAAAATTTGTATATCAGAGCACACAATCGACTCTAAAACATGAGGCTCAACTACTGTGTGTAGGTAAATAGAAATCAGCCATATTATTAAAATCACTATTAGGCAAACAGGGCATCTGCCAAAGGCTGAATATATAATGGGCGGCAAGTGAACAGTCAAGGTGATGAGTTTACAGCAAGTGTAAGAATCTGAGTCATTTTGACAAGGGTCAAATTGTGATGTTTAGATGACTGGACTAGATTGTCTTCTTGTGGGTCTTGTTTCTGACATGAAGTGGTCAATACTTACCAAAAGTGATCAACCAGTGAACCAGTGTCAGTTGTCATGGGCAACAAAAGCTCATTAATGGGATTCATTGAGGCCCTTCCTTGCATCCTTCAGCATTTAAATGATCTGTTGCAAACATTTGGTGACAGATACCAAAGGACACAGATTTTGCAGAGTCCATTCCTTAACTGATAATAGTTATTTTGGTGGCAAGATGGGGACCTACTATGTATACTGACAATAAACTAGAGTATTCACTTATTTGGATATAGGTATTTATCTGTTGTCCCAAAAGAAGGGATACAGATAAACCATCAATCAAAAAATCTGACAAACTTATTTCTCAGTTCTATAATTCTATAATAATGCTTTTGCACTATTTTTTTTTATCTAGTTTTAGTGAAACGTCCTCACTTCTTGCAGGTGTTAAGGTCAAGCAAGTTGAACGGATTCTATTTAAGATGTTAACACCAACTGAAACACACAGATCTAAATGACCACACACTCTCTCACACACACCTGCTGACACTGCAGGAAGGACTCTCTGTATCAGATTAAAGTAGTGTGTCCTGTAATCTGCTTGTGTTTGTTCATTCATTTCAAAATGTTCTCATCCTTCAACCCCCATCACATCTATATCTTTGATTTAGGTCGCCAATCATTTAAAGCCTCAGGCAACATAGGGTAAAATATTACGAATGTTTTTGTGGTGCTAAAATTGGTATTTTAAGCAACCAGCAAAGTTTGGATAAAAACAAGACAGTAATCTGATAAATGTGCAAGCTTGATTGATTTGATGCTGTTTGAGATTTCCAGTCTGCTATGCATCAGAACTGAGAAAAAACAACAAACAAGGTGGAAATGAGTGAAACAATCTCTACATGTACAGGTGATGCCATAGACTGTGCTGCATTTGCTTATTCAAAACATTACTAAATATAAAGTAGTTCTCAAATGGTTATAATCATTGGATGGGTGGGCACACTAGACTGCTGGGCAGTTTGGTTAAAGAAATGCTGGGGTAAAGTGCCACAGTGTCCCTTCTGAGACAACATGCCCATGTGGGGCCTATATAGGTATATAGAACCCAACTCGATAGGGTTCCACGTTGGCCCCACATATATTCCCACTGGAGTACACAGCACTTGGGGGACCCAAGTGAGATTAAGGTGGGTTGTAATGATGGGGCCCATTTAGGAAGTCCAACTGGTTCCCAGTAACAACACATATATAAACCCACTCAGAGCCCATGCCCACCTTGATCTCACCTACCTCATGCTCCACCCATATAATGGAGCATGGTTGCATCTACAAATTGGACCACTGTCATAAAGAAGCTAGAGCTCTTGTTTAGTTTTCACAAATGGACTCAGAAATGAACAGATGGAAAGAGACTGCTTAGCTATCGTGCTTGCTTTTGGTTCAATCGGTTTGATTAGTTTTTGTGTGCTTACATTTACAAGGATTCTTTGAAGGGGATGAAACCGTTTTCTAACAGCCGTGTGGGTAGGACATCCCATATCAGCTTTGAGACTACTGAGAGACAAACTGATCAGTGAGAGGGGGTGGGACTAATGACACCACTGATCCAGATATTGGGTTACACAGAAAATGAGAAGGGAGGGACTGTTTGCTCTTTTTCTTTGCAAATTTTAGAATAACTGTCCTGAGAAGGAATAATGCTGATAACTACAATAATAAATACAAAAATACAATAATAAATGATAAAAGAAAATAATAAATGATATTCAGGGGTTATTTATTTGGAATATTATTCAAGTATTCTGAAGAACCTGTCCAGCTAATCATTACAAATAAGGAATCAAAATTATTGCATTTTTAGCTCAAAAGCACTCTGGAATTTCTGATATGTAAAATGTTTTTAGACCTTATAAACAAGAAAACAGACAAGTAGGTGCAAGTAAATCAAAACATGGTCAAATTCATACAGATATTTACATTTCTTTTATTTTTTCCAAATGAAGACAAAATTGAGTAGCCGGGGATCTCCTGAAAATAACATCTGGCATATGTCACTGTCTCTATAAATACATCTGTAAATTTTAGTTGAATTTAGTTGTATATCAGACTACAAAAACATCTCACAAAATATGGTTGTAATGGCTAACAAGACCTTCAAAGTTGCATGGGGTGTGTTAAAGCTACAATGTACAGGGCAGGGTTGAGAAACACTTCTTTACACTTTCTTTGGTTATTACTTAAAAACTGAAGTCATTTGGCCAGATTTTAACAGGCAATTTTTCCTTGACAGCAAACTAGCTGGCCATGTTCCTAAAGCTTCAAGTCAGCACTTAACCTTGCACGTGAAGCTGCTACTGATGTGTTTTGAATGAAAAAGTGATGAAAATAAAAACAGCATGATATACTGATCAAAATGTTTGATTGGTATGCCAATCAACCTGCACCACATCAGCACCAGACCAGCGTGACTCATTGTGGATTAAAAGCATGGACAGCATTTGCTTTATTTTCCAGGAAGTGTCAACAGTAACTCTTAATTGAGGTTACAAGGTGCAAGTCCAGTACCACACAATTCATCAACCCCATTCCTTATTGGTCAGTTTCTAGTGTATGCTGAATAGTACTACTGCACTCTGGGAAGCTGAGCCCTCTAAACCTTGTGTATGTGCATGTACAAGAATGAACTTAAATTGAACGATGGTTAAGGTCATGCACTGCATGTGTTTCTCTCATTTAACCAACCTGATCAGCAGAATAAATGGTCTTATTGCAGATAAAACAATGAAGTCCTTAGAAAGTTATCAGAAGGAGTAATGCTTGAAATCAAAGATAGATTATTATTTTCTGGCCACAAATCCTACTTTACAACATCTAATACGAGTTACACATCCCAACACAAGATTAATAGTGTTGTTTTAAACAAGGTCTGCAAAAATAAAAGGAAGCAATACTTCCACTTAATATCCTCTGAATGTTGGAACCATGTTTCAAAATATATTGTGGACATTTGTGGAGTTCCACAGGATGTCTTCCCAATGTGTTGCATGTAACATTATTTAGCAGACCAAAATAGAACATTCGTGATTAAAAGGACACCGCTAATGAGCTGAAATGGCCTTTGGGAAATTTATATTGTTTGGAGACGTGGTTTTCAGGACATAAATGCCTTCATTAGCTGCCCTATGAAAGTGTCAGTGACACTTATAAAGCATCCATTTACAAAAAATATTCAGTCAAAATACTCAGCACTGATTTTCAAGCTCTGATATCAAGTTTTAAGATAGATTAGATATTTATATATACTACTTTTTTGTCTTCTAATTTGGAATCAGTGTAATTTTTTCTTCCTAAACACTGGGTATGTGGAGATCCATGCTTAGTTTTTGGAGATTAGTGGAAATGCTCCTTTGCTGTTAAATCCAGGAGATGACAAATACAAAACTTTTTTTTTTCCAATTAAACAGTTCAGGTCAGTAATTGATGATTGCACAATCTGAGCTCATAACAAATCCCTTCTCAATGGAGATCACTTAGTGCAATTATATTAATCTAGGCTGAAACCCAACCATGACAACCAGATAACAATGAAATATTGTATACAAATATTGTAAGTTAGCCTAAAACTGCTGAATACATGCAAATTCTAGACTGATAATTGTAACACATATTGCATAAAAATATTAAGCATCTTTCTTTAAATTCAATACTTACTGTCATTGGTCTCTTAAACATCTTGTTTAGCAAACACATACACATGCACACGCACACACACACACACACACACACACACACACACACACACACACACACTCTATCTTACCTTAGCTTATGATGTACATGCGTCTCACTGCAATGCCATTCCAGTGTGTGAAGGCATACAGGAGTGAGAGTGTGTGTGCATGCGTGAGTCTCTGTGTTGGGGGATTCTCTTTAGAGATGCCAGAGCAGTCTGGTGGAATGTTGGATGCCGTCGCTTACTTTGCTACCAGATGATGATGCGTTATCCTGAGGAAACAGAGACACCCTCCCTAAACACACACACACACACACACACACACACACACACACACACACACACACACACACACACATTCAAGGAACATGCTGAGAGACGTACCTTATTTACATTTGAGGTTACATTTTGTGACATTTTGTTTAAATGTATATCCTATTTCATTTAAAATTGTTTAATTTAACACTAATATTATTTTCAATATTCTGGAAATTTTAAAGGATGTTTGGTCATAAATTAAATAAACATGATTTATCACTGACTCCAGATACAGTTGATTAACCAAGACATGTTTGGAAACTGTGATTTTATTCACAGATAAGGATGCTTTGCTATTAATGTTAACAAATACTAGACTTACAATTGTCACCAATAACATGTATAAAATGTTAAAATATATTAAAAAATGAGTTAGTAACAAACAAAATAGTCTAACAGCACAAATATATCTACTTAAAAATGTAGGCTAAAGCTAGACTAGAAACTAGAGCTAAAACTACATTATCATTGGCATAACATACCTGCTTTAAAGTAATATTCCACTTTCAAACTGAAACATTCAAACTGTGGTGCCACACACTGTGCTGAGGTCAAAGTGGTTCTGGTTCCTCTGAATTGCTGCAATGCCTTCAGCATTGTGGAGATATGGGTGTTTTTGAGCAGGCTGAGGATGTCAGATATGAAACATCTTTCTAACTAACCCTATCTGAGGTTAGTGAATAGTGATATTCATAGGATTTTTAACGTTTTCATTTACAGTAACATCTCTTTAACCATTTAACCAACTTCATATTTTATTCTAGATTTTGAAGTTTTGATCCCACATTATACTCTAAGTATGTTATATTAAAGTTCAACATTTGTTATTTGCTTAGCTGAATACTGTTCTCTAATTTTATCCTCATGCCAATCGCAGGGCAGGGCTCCAGTGTCATCTTCAGAAGGAGAAGCATCAGGGGGCCTGGGGGGGTTGAGGCCCTCCAGGGTGGCCCTCCAGGATAAACAATTAAAAGATTGCAGGTTCATAAAAGTGAATTTGGCCTTGTCTAATTTCATAGTTCCACCTACTAGCTAGGCTTCTCCAACAAAGTGTAGGGAGGGTAAAGGCTAACATGTCCTTCCTCTAATACACATGAAGCCATGATGCACCACTACATCTTTAGAACTTCTCCAAACTCAGCTTCACTGAACAAACCTAACATACTTGGAGGCAATCAATAAGTACCAGATCTGTTACGTTAGACAACAAAAGCCCACACTGGATATAATGACTCTCAGTGAGGTTTTTTCAGGATAGCCAGATAACGTAAGCTTAGAGTCCCTCCTGTCTGATGAGAGAAGAGCTGAGCAATGTAAGCGTATATGTGCATATGTACCCAATTGCTTGCACAAAGGGAAATTTGTCCTCCACATTTAACCCATTCACACAGCAAAACACACACATACACACTAATGAATTCACACCCTAGGGGGCAGAGAGCACAAGTGCCTGGAGCAGTGGGCAGCCCTACCCACAGCACTGAGGGAGCAGCTCGGGGGTTACGTGCCTTCAGGGAATCAAACAAGCAACCTTCCAGTCAAAACACTAGTTCACTAACCACCAGGCCACACCTGCACTTGGTGAACACACACCTCCTGGTTAAAGTTACTGGGCTAATTCATGAGAAGTCATGCTTGGGACCTGAATGGCTGTGACATTGCTGTAGGACGGACACATGCTGTTATAATGAGTGTAAATAACTGCTGAATTCTGATCATGATCTGCTCAAACATAGAGACATAAATCTGTGTTTGTGTTTCCAGAGCTTTCAGCCCAATCATGCTCCTGACTTTGCGGTTGGTTTACAAAAATTGTCCTAACCTGCCCTCTGGTGGTCATCAGTAGACTGTGCACAAGGAAAACAAATGTTTAAATTAAAAAATAAAATCGCGCGCGCGCGTACACACACACACACACACACACACACACGTCCTCCCTTTCTTTTGCATTCACAAACAAATGCATACCTCAGCTACTAAGCCATGTGCCCTAACCAGTGTAACTGCCCTTGTTACATAACAAAGCACACAAACCTGGTATCTGATCTCAGGCCCACCCATCTCCCATCCTGAATAGAGCTTAAAGCACAGGGTTTAAATGTGGATGGAGCTTCAGTCTTGCTGATTCAGCACTGAAGTGTACTGTTGACATTTGCTGGCAGTGAGATTAGCTTTGACGGCAGAGCTCACTTTCAGTCCAGTTTGCTTCTGAAATGTCAGCACACCTGAAATCATGTTGAACTGGATCAGAGCAGGAATGAAAATCTTACTTGTATTACTTTATTATTAACTTTATTACAATTACATTCTGAATATTAATGTTGGGGCTTTTTATTTTGAGATACTTTATTCAGAAGTTCTTTTTTTATCACTTTATTTTGTATATTAATTACATTACAAATACATTTTAGAAAAGAATAAGAGTGAAAAATGTATAGTTTTTCTGACTGAAATCAAAGATCCATGTAAGAGTAGGTAAAGAAATTGGAATTTGAATTTCTCCCTCACTTCTTTACAAATGACCTCAGGGGACTGTGAGGACCATTCCAAAAAACTAGTTTGTGTGCCTTCAGGGAGATTTTTGTCTGGGTGGATGATCCTGTTGTCTTTTCCATTTCAACATTTTAACACATGGTTTGACACTTGCCTCCAGGATTCACTGGTATTTTGTGGAATCCATTCCTTCCTCCTCCTGTGAAATACTGACAGTGTCACTAGCAGCAACACAACCTCAAAGCATGATCAATCCATCTTATTCTTCACAGTTGGCAAAGTGCTCTTTTTGTGAAATGCAGTTGCTTTTTTTTCTCCAAATGTGGCTTTGCTGATTGTTATATTTTGGCTGTCTCAATGTCCTGTAGCACACTTCAAACATTCATTTTTGTGATGAGCTTGCAGATGAAGACTCTTCCATGAAGAACTTGTTTGTGCAAGCAAAACTGCACAGTGGACTCAGCTAAACCTCTTCCAAATCTCATCTTGATTCAACAATTTCCATGAATTGCAAACTTCTTGTGGGCATCAATTACTTTAGGTAGTTGTGTAGTGAAACCTGTTTGATGAGTGTGGTAAAATGTACAATGTTTAAAACATAAAAGTCAAGCTCACATGATCAGCCTCAGGTGTGATTTGCTAATCAAGGTCCTTGTAAAAAAAATACTGTAACTTAACCATGAACTAACATTTGCTGAAAATAGTTTTATGTTTCTGATGTGTTCACAATGTGACATTGTGCTTTGCAAAAGGCTTTTTACCTATTTTGTTACATTACAACCTGTATTTAAATATTTTGTTTTGTTTTAATCTCAACTGCATGTGAAGCACCTGCACAAAAATGTTGGTGAATTGAAATGAGAAATATATATAAAGAATATTTGGAAATAAAAAACTGAAAAATGTGCACATGCATATGTATTCACCCTCTTTGCTAGGAAGCCCCTAAATAGTTCTGGTGCAACCAATTACCTTCAGAAGTCATACTTAGTGAAATGAAGTCCATCTGTGTGCAAGTGTCAGATCTGAAAATATTTAACAATTCAAACAATTAAACAAGAGACATCACAAAGCAAACAACACTACGAGGACCAAAGAGATCTCCAACTTAGTTGTTCAGACATGCAAGTCAGGGTTGGGTTATAAAAAATATCCTAATCGCTGATGATCTGTTATACTTACAGACAAAAATAGGAAGGCTTGTTTTGAGTTTAGCAAAAGGCATGTGGGAAACCCCTCAAACGTATGGAAGAAGGTGCTCTGGTCAGATGGCCAAAATTGAACTTTACATCCACCAAGGAAACCAACACATCTCATCACCCCAAGAACACCATCCCCACAGTGAAACATGGTGGTGGCAGCATCATGCATTGGGGATGTTTTTGACAAGCAGGGACTGGGAAACTGGGTTGAGGGGATGATGGAGGGTGCCAAATACAGGGATTTTGATTATTAAATAATCTATTTATCAGATAATCTGATTATTATCTGAATAAGAAGATTTATATATATATATATATATATATATATATATATATATATATATATATATACAGTAAAAACATTATAGTTTTTGTTTTTTACATTTGAGGCTGAATGTTTATAAAATGTAATATAAGTATTACAAGATGACAGTAAATATTTCACAAAATATTTTCATGTTTCACAAAGGTTTATAAACCTGGACAATCATACAAACAGAAATAATGATTAATTATTTATCAAACCACTTATCAAAATGTAAATTAATCAGTGCATGCCCTACAACCACAATAGTATGCTTTTATATGATTATATTTAATGAAGATTGCTCTCAGTGTGTTTCTCCTCCTTAACTGAATTGTACTGTTAGGGACCATAGCACAAGTACTGGACAAAATAAGTATCTAATTAACATGTGAATGACTTTCACATGATGTCAAACTACATATACAGATACATATTTCTTCCCTGTAAACAAAAGCAAATGGTTGTTTTTGTTCAAAAATTAACTGTGGTAAAAACTGTGATCTTTTTTTAGGGAAGTTTGAAAACAAAAGAAGGAAAGAAAAGCTGCACATGCCTTGGAGCTCTTTTGAACTATATTGTATCCAGCTAATTATTATTTGATTAATCAGCTGGCTATTTTCATCATTAATTGATTGTTTTTTTTAAACTCTGAAAATAAAAAAGGCTGGGATTAATTGAATTTTTTCCCACTACCTGTTTTAAGCAAATGTTCATGTAAAGATAACTAACAATATAAATACGGCATACCCAAAACAAGTACTCTGCTGCAACCCTACATACAAGACTTTTCACTCAGGAACTCCGATTTAAAGTCACTGCATTCACATTTCTCATCTCTTTAATATAAATAAATATTCCATTAATGCCGGTATCGACCTACATGGTGGTTGTTATTGGCTGGTAGCTTAGTAATGCAAAAACTCGTTAACACAGTGTTTTTTTTCTGTTCTTCTCAATCAACTTACAGTTTCAGAAAAGTGTCGGAAGGAAAAGCCACACAAAGACCATATCAACTCCTTTTCACTGAAGCTGTTGGTCTCATACTGCTGTTTATTAGATCAAACTGAACGTTTTATCTGCGCACAGTTACAAGTATCCTAGTCAGTGTATCTATACATTTGTCATAAGAATGGTCACTCAGTAGTTTGGCCATAAAAAATTAATTCCTCCTTCTTTCTCCAAGACTACCAGGCCAAACTGGCACAAATCTGATCTAATGTTTTCAGGGCTGTGTGGACACATCAATCTGATCTTTTCAAATCCAATCTGAGCCATTTTATATGTCAGATCAGAGTTCATGTGTTTTCCCTTCTGTATGTGTACCATTATTCTTCATTAACAAGAAAATACCTAACTTTAAACTAATGACGGTAAACACTGCAAAAGAAAGGCACATGGCCTTTTTTCACCTCAATGTTCACCTCTGCTCCAATAAGAAGAGCCAAGATTAGTTCAGAGAAAATTATCCTCATAACAATGGCCTGAGACGCATCTTCACTGACTCCCAACTCTCTATGTAGTGCACTGTGTAAGGCATAAAAAAATAGCACCTTGTGTAGCTATTGTGAACTAATCTAGCCCAAAATGTTTTGTATGTTTAACAGATTCTTTGTGATTTGGTGTGCACACATCCATGTAAAAACATATTGCACTATTTGGGTTTAGAAACCAATGGTTCTCTTTTGTGGTTGGTCATAGTAGACCTCTGTGTACACAGGCACAACCACAGTTTGACCGGAAGTCTGTCAATGTAAAAATCCCTGTTAGTTAACTTTCAACTACAAACAGTACAATTACAAAGAAAAAATAATTATAAAAGAAGATTAAAATTATACTGGTAGTGCCGCTTTAAAGCTGGTGTGACTGGACCAGAAAACAGTAAAAACCAGAATATAGCTTTAAACATTAGGCAACATGAAAACCTCTTATATAGTCATATAGTTACAAACTGTCTGTATTGAACCTTCAAATTAGGCTGGTTAGTTAAATGCTTTAATCTGAGGGTTGTTAGTGAAGTCACAGGAAGGGAGGTGTGTTTGTTTATTCAGAGTCTGTCCATGAGGGGTGCTCAGCCTGCCCCCCTTCAGCAAGCCAGTGCAATGCACTGCGGGATCTGGCTAGAGTGTCTGGTGCGTTTGCTGCTGATGTTGGTGAGAGGCATTGCCGTGGTGATGGACGTTGCCATGATGATGGGGGTAACTGTGGATGCAGGGATGGCCAATACCCTTATTCTGAAGTTCCTCCTGTTTTTGAAGGCCATGCAGTTTCTGGAGCAACTCGGTGATAAATGCCTACACAAACAAACACACACACACACACACACACACACACACACACACACACACACAGTGTTAATGTTGCCAGTGTAGGATGTTTTGCATTCCTTTCAAATCCATTAAATGGCTGAACAAGTTCAAAGAAGAAAGTCATTCAGAACAGGTTTCTAATGAATGAATGGTGACAAACCCGCAGTTTCACTACCACAACTCAGTATTAAGGGTGTGAATCTGTCTTTAAGCCAATATGATATGCATCTCAATACACACATTACTATATATAAATGATAAAGCAAAACAAGTAACAGGTCAATATACTGCAATTCACTACTGATCCAATTAGGTTTGTTTTAGCGCAGTGTCGATACAGGAGTCATACAATCAGTCAAACATTCAGTTTAGCACAAACATGACTTGATTCAGGCTTAATCCAATTAGATGTGGTTTATGATTTTAATTGGGGCCTGATCAAATATGATTTGGTTTAGGACATGAAGATAATTTCAGGTCTAATTCAATATGATTCAATTTAGTCCCAATATGATTTTATACAGGCCTGGTCAAAACTGATTCAGATTAGTATTGATATGATTTGATTCAGGTCTGATTCAAAATTATTCACTTTAACATTCATACAGTTTGATTCAGGTCTGATCCAATTTGTTTCCGATAAATATTTTTTATTCAGGATTCAATATAATCGATATAAGTTTAGTTAACTTCATACTGATCTCATCAATTGAACCAATATGATTGTATATCTTTAGCTTTCTGCATTCTGCCTTTGGAAAGGAAACGTATTATATATGTTATAAAAACTGACATTCATTGAGTGTGTGTGTGTGTGTGTGTGTGTGTGTGTGTGTGTGTGTGTGTGTGTTATCTGTTCTGATTTCTTCCCTGCTGGTCCTGTACCATGAGTCATCACTTCAACACTGGCCAATGGAGCTGACCCAGCAACACACACACATTCTGATGATTAGGGCTGAGTGCAAGCAGTGTTACAGAGCTCTAATGAAAAAGAACATCTTTGTGCTGATGTAGCAGAGAAATAACAGAGAGAGAGAGAGAGAGAGAGAGAGAGAGAGAGAGAGAGAGAGAGAGACAGAAGACTACGTTGACTATGTATGTCTCTGAGGAAGAACAAAGAAGTGAGAGAGATGATGGAAAGAAGGAGAAAATTTGAACAAGTAATTCATTGTAGGATCTGCGGTACAAGCAAGTGTCAGTCACTGGAGAGATGGAGAGAGAGAGAGAGAGAGAGAGAGAGAGAGAGAGAGAGAGAGACTGAACAGCAAATAGAAGAGGAACAGAGAAAGACAGTGAGAGACCAAGATATAGAGATAAAGTAAAAGTTACAGAGGTAGAAATGAGAGACAAAAGTGAACTACAGGTATAAACACACACACAGAGATACAGGTAGAAAACACTCTATATATATATATATATATATATAGAGAGAGAGAGAGAGAGAGAGAGAGAGAAGGTAGAGGCGAGGGCCAGAGAGGAAAGAGAGAGACACAGAGAGAGGGAGAGGCAATCTAAGCTGAGATCCACCTTGAAGACAGACTCTTTGCTTGCAGCCTGGCTATAGAGACAGGAAGGCACAGTCCTACCTACCAAAAAACAGGGCTGTACTTACAGTGCACACCAAATACAAAACACCTTCAGATCAGAACCAAATTCTACACCAAACTATCCATCATATGTTCTACATTCATAAACCTTTCTGACCCTGAAAAACTACCCACCCTATCTCCTTGGGGACAGCGAGTGACCTTCATGCCATGTCAAAAATACACACATGTGAGAACATCCTGTTTATCCTTCACCAAAACGAATTATTGTAACCGTTATTATACAATGGCAAATATGCGTAATTTATATATATATATATATATATATATATATATATATATATATATATATATATATATAAGCAAAATAAGTGCTTTCATCTACTACAGTTATGCTAAGAAGCTTTAGAGGACGTACACCACCATGATCAGGAGCAGCACTGAATCAAGTAAAATGTAAAAAGTCTTTGCTTTTAAGAGAATCATCTTTACATCCATGTGCCATATTTTGAAGGCTTTATGTTTGCAGTTCCAGAATGACATGCCAGAGAAACAGTGGCGACTTAGGAGGATGACTTTCAGACCAGCTTTGCAGATTCCAAATTTCCAGAATTAGCTGTGTTTAATTGACTGTAGGGGCAATCTTTTCCAGTTACTGTATCGAACCATGCTAACCGATAAGAGAATCATGTGATGACTTGATATTTCATTGTGTGCATATATTTTCAAAACTTGTAAAGGGAGTAGCTCTAACCTGAGTGTCATTTGTGCAGGTCTGCAGCAGCTCCTATAGGATGTAAAAAGAATAAAAGTCAGTGCAAATATTTAGAGCCATCTTGATCAGTCTTTCAAACAATCAAATTCAACATAGCGAAGCTGCGCACAAACATCTCAGACAGCTGTAAATACTGCTAGACATCCACTGCTGTGTTTGGCCTTTAATATGTTATAAAATGTTATTTATATGTTAACCACAACATTGCATTTATAAACAGCTTCATCTTACTGGAATTTGAGCTTTGCTGTTATCACCAGCCTGATGACACAACAGAGCAGGCTGGCACACTACACTGTATCTGCAAAGGTTTGAGGAAACCAAAGGCACAGACTGAGGTTATCTCCCTTTTGCTGCGATAATAGCCTCTATCTTCTGGGAAAGCTTTACACTAAATTTTGGAACACTGCTGCGTGGATTTAGTTGATTTCAGTCACACTTGAGGCTTTAGTGAGGTCCGGTATGATCAGTTCTGTCAGTTCAACTCATCTCAAGGTACTGACATACATCCCTCCAGAGAAAACAATTCCAACAGATGCCATTTATTACTGTGGGGCTTTATAACCTTATAGCTGACACTTGGCACTGGGTATGGTGGTCTTACAATCATGTACGGTTGCTCCAGAGCACCCTGTTCTATTGGTCACTGCTTTTCTATGGAGATATATAATCTGTGTGTGCAATGGAACAGCAGTGACAGAGATATGACAGCTGTCAGTTAATGAGGACCATCCGACCATGTTATACATGTGAGCATGATGCAGAGGGGCTTAATGGAACCTGTAGATTTTGCGCTCGCTCCTCATCACTTTGGAGAACCAACAGGGCATCAATATCGATCTCGTCTGGCATTTCGTCCTCCTAGACACACACACACACACACACAAACAAATATTTGAGGTCAAATTTTATTATAACAGGCCAATAAAATGAACAATTTTATTATTAGAGTTTAGAAATTAATCTAATAGTTAATATAGTGACAAAATCACCAAGTTAAAAATGAATGTTTTTGTTTATTCAAATGTGAATGTTTCACTGATACACTTTTGGCCCAGATAAGAAGATTAATTGTTATTTCAAGGTGCAGGTGCTTAAGGTATTGGACAGTGCTGTGTGGTATATTCAGAAGCCTTGCAATACATCCAAACCTTGGGACCTTCTGCTAATTGGGCCAACCCTCCCCTTCACTGGTCTTGAAGTCCATTTGGCTATGTGTGACATGATATCATCGTACCTTACACCAATTTTAAAGGCCCCAGAGGCTGCAACACCATTAAGCAAGAGGCACCACTAAACAAACAATGAGATCTCCAAAGAAGGTCAGGGACAACACTGTTGAGAAGTACACTACATACACTCAATAGAACTGCGCTTTATGGAAGATTGGCCAGAATAAAGCCTTTATTTACAATAAAGAGGAGAGGAGTTCGCCAAAGGCACGTCCTGTATGGAGGAAGGTGCTCTGGTCAGATGAGACCAAAACCTAACTTTTCAGCCACCAGAGAAATGCTATATCTAATGCAAAACCAACGCATCTCATCACCCCACAAACACCATCAGTAGTTTTTCAGCAGTAGGGAAATGGATGGTGTAATACAGGCATATTCTTGAGCAAAACCTGTTTATGTCTTTGAGAGATTTGAGCCTGGGATGAGCCAACAGGACGCTGACCCAAAGCATACTGCTAAAGCAGCACTCTCATAGTTGAGGTCTACCTATGATGTCAATTAACGGCCTCTCTCATCTTTTTAAGTGGGAGAACTTGCACAATTGGTGACTGACTAAATACTTATTTTCCCCACTGTATGCACATCTGAAGTTTTCTGTTATTTTATTTGTTGTTTGCTTCACAATAAAAAAACATTGAAAGTTGTAGGAATGTTCTGTAAATGAAATGATGCAAACCCTCAAATAATCCCTTTTAATTCCAGGTTGTGAGGTAGCAAAAATGCTTTCACAAGGCACTGTAATCACTCCACAATTCTTGTAATTCAGCCTAAATTGCATTTCTCACACTGTGTGACTGAACTGTTTACGGCAATGAAAAGGCCAAATCAGACTCAGCATCTGAGTTTAGTGGCCATACAGGGCTGGGACTGACCGCCACTTTTATAAACACAGTGTGATAAGCAAGAACACATAAATGACTAATTGCATCTTTTTGGTCTGCTGCACAAAACCGGGCTGCTCTCACTGAGCTGAAAGTTCCCATATAACTGGCACACATCAGTCTAAACACACACATTACTGCATTACAGCACATCTCCTGAGACACTCACACACACACCCACACACACACACACACACACAAACACACACACACACACAATCCACTGAGAAACACACCCATCACACACTGTCTCCTGAGACCTACTGTATTTCTTTTGCTCTCTCACACACACTCTCTAGAGAGCCATCACTGCTTCCGCTAGCCATGAGACTTCTCTGTCCTGAGAGCTTTGAATACCTGCACTATAACAGCTTAACAATTTAAATGAAGGCCTCATTACACAGGTCTATGATTATTTACATTTTGCATTTGAATGAAAAAATCATGTCGGATTACCCAGCTTGACTTAAAAAGTTAGTTAGTGACAAGAAATTAAGAAGAGTGTGTTATAGCTGATGTAAACAGCTAAATTGGTCAGTGTTATGTCTATAACTGCTCATATCCACAACATTTCCAAGAAGAGAGCAGAAATATCTGGTCTCAAATTAAAATATAATATTATTAAACTATTATTAAATTAAACAGTGATATTTTGTGTTCAATGCGTCAAACTGAAATATCTCAAGCCGTTTTGGTGTACATTTGAGCATGGCTTAAGGCTCACAGCTAAAATACACTGTGGGCAGGTGCAGGTGCTAAGTCTTGCTGGTATTTTCAAGGGAAGCATGAAGTGTTGTAACACACACACACACACACACACACACACACACACACACACACACACACACACACACACACACACACACACACACACACATTATACATAATAAAATCACAAATATACTACTATAGTCCCATTAGAGAAGGTCTGGGTATAACAGTCATGGTTCTCTACTTATATTTACACAATAAAACATACATTCACACATTCTCATAAATCACACATATGGATGCCAACATACAACCACATGTAAACACACTCACACACAGTGACCATGTAAGGCAGTGGTAAAGCCCAGGGATCGCTAGTGTTTGTGTGTGGGACAGGAAGTCTGTTATCTCCCTCAGAGAATCCAAAACGCCTGGCCTTATATGGCCCTCACACATCTGCACCAAGCACATCTGTCAGCTGTGTCTGTGTGTATGTGTGAGAGAGAGTGATAGAGAGTGTGTGTGGGAGAGAGATAGAGAAAAAGTGAGTCTGTATTTGTATAGAGAGATATATACAGGAGAGATACATGTTTTCAAACCAACTCTACTGTTTCCAAGTTTGTTATATTTTAGAGTTAAGTAAGTTAGCCAGTTTCCAAACCTTATAAAAATTATTATATATTATATATTATATTTATATTATTATATAAAAATTTGTTTATATACAAGCAGTCTAAAACTATTTCACAATATTCCACTGGAGCTGTAGTTATGGTACAGTCAGTTATGGTAATGGCAGAATTTATTTAGTAGGCCAGGCGATTAAGGTACGAAAAGCTATTTCAAGCATTAGTGGATGGAATCACCAATTGATCAAAGCCATTACAACCTGAATCCTGAGAACAATAGCATCAGTAATACTGTGGTCACTTCTGTCAGGTATGGTACAAGAGAACAGAGAATGCTTAAGGTGCAGTGGTTGCATCATATAATGAATGCCATCATCACCTTGCACAGAGGACATAGAGGTACCACTGCAAGAAAATGGATGCTCTACCTTATGCTCTACCTCTCTACCTTACTTTACCATATAGCTTTTGTCTCCTTCATCTGATGGGTCAATTCATACTCACTCTGTTGCAATGATGATTTGAAGTGTTAGTGTTTGTGTCCTCCCTGTCCAATAAACAACATAAATAAATTGATGAAAATGTTATTAACTGTGAATTGCTGTAAATGTAAAATAATAGCTCTTACCAAGTCAATTTAGATAGTTTTACTGGTCAAATCATCCTCTTTACAAAGAGCAGCTGCAGCATTGAAATGGACAAAATAAAACTTGGAGATACATGTTTCTCATTGGAAAGCAGCTTCCTGCCATTAAGGCAAGCTAACTAGATCCTTGTGAGCCAGTGAGCCAGCTTGCTGTCAAAAAAGTAGACGCAGCACTATGAAATTGTTTTTGAACTGTGAACATATGTCATCAGAAGTGGGTTTAAGAGGTATTGTCAATGGAATAGGACTGCGAATCTGATGACCAGGAATGTATTGGCACTATACCTAATGGCAAGCATGGGCTAGAAGGGTATAAAGGGAAGGTAGGTATAAATCAAATCTTCGCAGCAAATCTAGAAGAAGGCCGTGCCTGGACAGTAGAGTCTCAAACTAAAAAACTCTTCTTAATCCTTGAAAAAACAATGAATGAACAATTGTCCCAGTACATTTGTTCATATGTGTGTATATTGTAGTGTATATTCTCTGTGTGGACAACATAAAATGGTTGTAAATCTTTCTGTCTCTCAACAGTCATACGGCACACGTCCACCTGCTAATCCAACACAGCACAGCTCCTTATAAAGCTCTGAGACTGAGTAAGGTCAAAGGGGAAGCAGCACACTATCATACATCCCTCTGAACAGAGAACAAGTAAATGTTCCAGCATTTTTACAAGCAGCGAAAGAAGAGGAGCTACAAATATTACAAGACACAACCTAATTTTCACATATACACTCCAATTCAGTAACTGGTTGCTGGTTGCATGTTTTAATATATGATCACTGACTCTGTTTGACTGTTTGCCAAATTTAGCCCTTTGACTTTTAGCCTGTAGTCGGCCACCAGACAAGCCTTTTGGAGATATTGATGACAGACTGCCTGTGAAATCACTAGGGGCATATTTCACAAACCAGGATTTCTCAATTGGCCACATAGTTTAGGCCAAAAGTCAGGCCATGTCCAATCAGGATAAGGCAGGAATGTTCCTAAAAGACAGTTCAGTCAGTAAGAAATGCCACTTTGCAAAATACCTTCCAATCTGTTGGCCAACAGTTTGACGTAACAGCACTGATGCATGGTAGAGTTAACGCTAATGTTGTTGTTGTGTAATGTGAGTCTGCCCGGTCACATGGGCTGGACACTGACTACATTTTTGAAACAAAAAAATCACAAGCTGTTGTTTTCTGCAGATACACTAAATGGTGGGACAGTGAACAAAGTTTTTGAGATGCTGAGAGAACAATATGCTGTATTCAAGATTCACAATCTGTCTGAAGGTTGCAAGTGTTCCACTCAAAGATACTTCTAAATAAATCTAACCCTCTACACATCTGTAAAAGTCATTAAATTGAATGGAACTATATGGAAACTTATAATTAATTATTTTGATATGAACTTAACTTCACAAATTACTAACATATTATTCTGAAAGAATTAAATAATTTCTTAAATTACATTCTTAGAAATTAATTATTCATTATTTAAAGTAGTAAACCATTATTCAAACATAGTCATTGATCCAAGAAGCAAAGTATCAAGAGCAAAAGCAAGTTATTATTTTGAGGTACATAAGCAAATGTCTGTCATTATTGTATGATAAACTATATGGACAAATGTATTGGGACACATATTCATTGGTTCTTACAAAATCAAGGGTATAGTGTTTATCCTGGTTTTGTAACTCACCCTCCTGTCCAGAGAAGGTTTTCTACTATATTTACAGGCACGATACCATCAGAGTCATGTTTATTTGCTCCAGACAATTCTGTTGCATTGGCAATGCTTTGCTATGGGGACTAGACAACCTGTGTATGCATTAGCACATCTGTTCAACAATGGGTGTAACTTAAAGTACTTTGTAACACATTTCTGTAGTTTACTACTGTACAATGAACAAATTCTTACTGTAGATGAGAAAAGCTTCATGGTCACAGTTCAGTGGTGGTGATTCTACAGTAAACACATTTCTACTGTGAATCACAAGACGCTCATTGTGTTAATTTTACTTTATAAAATATACTATTTTATCATGCAGACATATACCAAAATAGTTAAATGAATTAGAAGCTATAACTTGCTGATAATGACCTGCCTGATGATACGGAAATGGTCTGTTAACGTCATTAATCAGGCCTTTAACAGCTTTATCAGCTCTTGAAAACTGCCTGTGTGAGTGTGTGTGTGTGTGTGTGTGTGTGTGTGTGTACACCTGTGCTGCTGTGCTAAGCTAACAGAGCTCCATTTGGTGAAGACCATCACTGATGTATTTCTTGATAGGAATGGAGGATAAATTGAAGTTTCACTCGTTTATTTATTTTGTTTAGTTCGTGTGATTTCTAAAATGTTTTATACGGTTGAACATTATAAAATTATACACTACAATAAATTCATATGTCACAAGAACAATGTCGTCATTTTACAATATATCATTTTTACACTTATTAAAGTAAATGACTGTTGATACTTGAATTCGACACAACTTTCTCCTCCCTTCATAGCTCCTTCAAAAACTCCACCCTCAAAAGGGTTTCCAAGATAATGACACTGCTACAGTATTGTGATTTTTACTGTAATAACAACTGCAGTACTGTGATTTTTTTACTGTAATAACAGCTACAGCAATGTGATTTTTTTACTGTAATAACAGAAAAAGTACTTATTTCTACTGTAATAACTACTGTTACAATACTGTGATTTTTTTTTTACTGTAATAACAGAGTAGTGTGATTTTTTTTTGATGTAACAACAGTTAAATTGCTGATATCTACTGTAATAACAGCTGTGATTTTTTGTGCAGTAGTAACTACAGAATTGTGATATGATTCCAGCTGCGGGTCCCTACAGACCAGCGCGTTTCCTCAGCACCCACCAGCCCCGCGTACAGCTCCTCCAGCGCGTCCTCGATCCACGTCTCCACATTCAGTCTCTTCTGCAGCTCCTTCCGGTTGTACTTCACCGTCACCCGAGACTGGCGCTTCTGCGCGCTCAGAGAGACGCCCGCGCGCGGGTAGCGCTCACACTCTCCGCCAGGACCGCCGCGCTGCTCCTCCGCCATGATCCGAGTGTGTGTGTGTGTGTGTGTGTGTGTGTGAGAGAGAGAGAGCTTGTACTTGGAGAGAGAGAGAGAGAGAGAGAGAGAGAGAGAGAGAGAGAGCTTGTACTTGGAGAGAGAGAGAGAGAGAGAGAGCTTGTACTTGGAGAGAGAGAGAGAGAGAGAGAGAGCTTGTACTTGGAGAGAGTGAGAGATAGAGAGAGATTGTACTTGGAGAGAGAGAGCGAGAGCTTGTACTTGGAGAGAGAGAGAGAGAGAGAGATTCTGATTAACAGTTTCTCTGCTTTACTGACAGGTTGCTTGTACGTGTCTTAACGTGTAACATTTCTGTGCTCAGAAAGACGTTCAACAGCATTCTGCTCACCTTCATTCTAATGTTACCAACAAAGACAGCTAAACAACTTTCACAAACATTTATTTACAAGCGTTGTCAACCCTTGGGGGTGAGGGGTAGCTAGCAGACATTCATTTTTTCTCTTCATTCATTCATCTCTATAACCCAGTCTTTGGGACAGTTATATAGTTGGTTATGATATGTGTGTCATGTCTGTAGGTTACTCTGATTTTGAGATATAAAGCTGAGAGTACTGGCATGTAACTGCCCATAAAGTGCAGATCTCTGGTTCTAAGTGTTTACTAATGACCGTGTTAACAGTAGGGATGGACCAGACCCCTGATTTATCATTCGATCTGATACCAAGTAATACAGAGGCAAATTCTGATTTTGATACTTTAAAGTTTATGGTTTTCAACAATGATAGATGGTAAGTGTGAACAGAAAGTCTGACAAATATTAAATAAACTTTCAGAAATCAGTTTCTCTCTTTGCTTCTTTTTTAATACCAACAAATCTCAGTAATTTTCAAATATTATGTTCAGTTAAATGTACAGTTCCACTTTACATGTCAACTGAAAATTCACTAGAACTAATACTTAATCTTCCATCACTTTCAATAAAGGAGCCATAATACTGTAGCTAGATGAATAGTTTTCATAGTTCACAGGTTTGTTCAAAAACAACAGGCTGACATTGTTTTGAGTGAAATTGTGATTGCTGGCTGCCCACACTACTTTTTCACTTCTGTGCTGTGGGAGAAGAGGTAGAAGGCTGAATAGAAATTAACTAACATAATTAACTAAATTAATTAACATTTTTTTGAAAGATAGGACACACATCCATTCTACCAGAAAATAAACAAATGATATTAATATGTTCCAGCCAGGATTGATTCTCAAAGGTAAAGACAATGGATCGAAAATATCGATATTTAGTATTAATCCACCCATCCGTTGTAAACAGAACAGGGTTGTTGTTTTTTTTGTTTGTGGTTGTACCCTGAAACCAACTTGGATACCACAGAAAGCATCTACTAATTGCTTAGCAACTTCATAGCAACCACTGCGGATGCAAAGCAACCAGGAACAATGAACAATTGAAGAACAATGGTTTGCAATGCACAACCTAACCAAAACACAACCCAACCTCTGCTGGGTGAAAACAACCCAATGCAGTGTTGACCAATATTGGCCCCATGTTGTGCTGTTTCAACAAAGTGTAGGGTTTAAGTCATTATATTGAGATACTAAGTCTTTTTCACATACTGTAAATATTCTGAGATACATTATTTACAGATGATAAGTGATTATTACTATCTGTTGACTTGTCTTCTTTGTAATAAAACTTATTATTCAAGCAAGACTGTCAGCAGAGATTTCTTCAGACCACTTCACAGCATCACCAAACAAATAAACAACAATACTTCTTCATGTCAGTCGGTGTTTGTGAGTCTATTGGTTATGTTATCTGGTTAAAGTGTTACCCTGTTATCTGGTTGTTCTGTTATCTAGTTTCGTGTATCTTTGTTATCTGGTCTTTGTCAATAAACCCCTGCACGTTTTGTGACAACACAGCATGGGGTCAGTATTGCTTCATGTATGATGGTTGATTTTTTGGGTCATGAACCAATTAGGTTCAAATTCATTCTACTGGGACAAGCTGTGTGTGATTTTGCACATCTGTGTCAGCAATGTGTGCACCTAAAAATAGATAAACGCATTCATTCATAGAAGGGGTGTCCACAAACATGTATCGTATCTCTTGATACAATCCTTACCTTTATTAAAGCAATTAAAGATATGCCCCTTTGCCCTGGGAGGGTGAATATAGTGTATCTATCATTAGGTGCACAGTCAGACCACGAGGACCATGTTTACACTGTTACTTTGAGTATCTGTTTTTAAATAGTAACAGTGACTTTATTTTCATTGTGCTATCCCATCTCTACCAAACAAGATTGTCTAAGTTCCTCTTGACCAGAGATAGTTTTTTTGTGCCCCTGGCTTGTTCACTTGTTGAAAACACTGTATAAATAATCTTTAATTTAACTATGAGAACTCTATTCAAATATAAACTGCAAGAAGAGCTTTGGCATGTGTTCATTATACTGAAGAGAATTTCTGTTACAGGGTAAATGTGACAGATGGGTATGATGGAATTTACTGTTATCATAATACCTCATATGCTCAAACACATAGTTCATGAACTACCTGTGAAAATTTGTGTTAAGCCATGTGCAAATGTCTGATCTCTATTATCGCAAGTTATTATTATTTTTCCTTTGCCTTTGTTTTCATTGTTTAATCATTTATCTACCAGTGCATTTTCTGCATTTTCAAACCTATACACTGAATCATTAACATATTCACATTAAATGAACAGGTTTAGTTATCCAGATTGAATCTCATGACTGGACATACCTGACAATAAAATCTGAGACTTCCAAGGTCCAGACATTCTTTAAAGAAACATTAAAGAGGAGTTGTTGCCCATTCTGCAAGTTAAATCCATTCTATACAGTTCTCTTTTCTTTATGTCAAACTCTGAAAGGCAATTTCTTTATTTCTTAATATTATTTATTTTTTATTTTCATTGACATGACAAACACACGTACAAAATAAATTAACATAAATTTTTACAAAATGATTGAAAGCAAAAGTACAAAAACGCAAAATAAGAACTTAGGCATAAACTCGGGTTTAAAATTCAGGGAGGTGAAATGGCCACAGAAATCAACATATGAGTCAGAAACATATTCAGAATGCTTAACGTAACGTAGTCAAAAAGTAAAAGAAAATCAATTATCATTTCCCCTCTTTAAAAGAAGGGAAGAAGCTCACTGCTACATAGCAATACAATGGTGGGGTAATAATATCCCCATTTTGTCTTAGGAAAATATTATAAATATATTTCTGACTTTAACAACAACAATGGAAATACATATTTAATATTCCATTTGTTTAGATTTTTTAGATCATACAAGTACAGCAAACATCCTTACAGAAAGGATATAAGGAGTCTTAAGTAGATGCCAGTGTTTTTGGAATTGTTTTTTGTTACAATCCAATGTCGGTGTAAATGCAGACTTCAAACTTTCCTGGTTTAATATCAGGTACAGATCACAAAGCAGGAATTCAGTGAGCTGGATAATGTAAACCAGAGGCTAACAGTGTCCAGTAGGATCATTCAGGAACTCTGAAACTATTGGTTATTGTTTTTGGTATTGAACAAAATAAACTATAAATTATGGGATGTTGGGTCAGCTGGTAATGTTAGTATACGTTATCAATCTAACTGAAATGTCTTGCATTTGTAAACTTGAACATCAGAACAATGAGGTAAAAAGAGCAAAGAACATTCACTGTAAAAAGGAAACGTTTGAATTACAACAAAATGGCATTCATCTCCCTTTTGAAGGTACAAATTATTCAAAACACCTAATGTTAGTTCTTTAGAACACAACCTGACAAAACCTGAGGTTTTGCAGGAACTTTCCATTCGTGTTCTCTTTAGTAGAAAACTATGCGTGTATATGTATCTCTTTTTTTTTGGTTTTGGGAGTCTAAACTCCATCCTTCCATCAGCATTGATAGAAAAGATCCTATCTGCCCTTCAGAAGCATTCAGTCTGCACAGGGCGTTTAAAATACTCAACACGTCCTCATTCTCTACACTTTCTCACCTGTATTTGTTTCATCATTTCATCATTACTTTATTCATCCATTCATTCATTCAGCCACTCATTCATTCACTTACACACTCAGCCAGTCACTGTAATAAGATAGAAATGAGGAGGGAAAAAAAGAAGTGCTTTCACAATTTCACATTTTACCCTTGGTCCCTTATTGGCAGTAGGTGTATATATTTATATATACATACCTATTTGTGTGTGTGTGTGTGTGTGTGTGTGTGTGTGTGTGTGTGTGTGTGTGTGTGTGTATACAAAGCAGGAGGTATTTTACACAAAGCAGGATCTGTAGGTGTAGCTAAAGGATGTGAGGCAAAACTCTCATACTCCTCATACTACTTCTAGACAATCCAAAGTTTAGGCTTAAATTGTGATGCTCTGCTTTATGATATTCACCAGGATTTTTACATATGGTATACTAGTGTCTATAGAAACAGACAAATGTACAGAGTGAGTTTGAGCTTCAGTATGTCATACAGTGTTAGAGATCACAAAAGCAAACCCGATAGGGATTACTGAACAACTGGACATGGTTTGAGGTGTGATGATTTTGGCATGCAGTTTGTATCATGTTAACACCCTAGTGGCTGTAGCCGTTTATATTTCTTATTTGCTTCTTTTGCCTTGTAAATCCAGTGCAAAACTTAGAAAGCTACCTTTCCACACTAAACTATAGCTATAGCTCAGCGTCCCTGCTGAGAAATCCTGCTTTGTATTACACCCCCTGCTTTACATGTGTACTGTTCGTGTGTGTATTTAGTGTGGATCTAGTTTCCTGTTGTGTGAAACTTTGTGTGTTTGTATGGGTACATTTGTGCTTATCTTATCCCCACCCCTCCTGCGCTCCACAGGAAGTCCCTCCCAGCTGGAAGTGTATGCCCTGGGGCCAGTGGGCAGCTAAGTCTGGCCTCAGTGTTGCTGGGCTTCGCCTGGCTGACTGCTCTGGTCAGGAAGTCTCGTTCATAGGGATATTGCTGCTGCCTGTCCAGGTTATTGACCGTCTCCAGGTCATTGAAGACAGACTCACAAAGCTGACGCCTCCTCAACCTCTGCCTTCTGCGTCTCAGCACTACTAGTCCCACACACACACCCAAACACACAGCTAGTACTCCCAAAATGCACGATGCAGCCACAGTGGATGGGGATGAGCCCTTGGAACTTCGGGCCGCAGCAGCAGCAGCAGCAGATGCTGACCGTTCCAGGACAGGAAACTCACAGCTAGGACCCATAAAACCTGGCACACATTGGCATACAGGGCCTGAGAAGTGTGTGTAGCAGGTTCCACCGTGTAGGCAGGGGTGTGTGAGACAAGCATGGGCTCTCACACTGCAGTTTTTGCCAGTAAAGCCCAGCGTACAGCTGCAGGTGTAATCGTTAACTCCGTCAACACAGGTACCTGAATTCTGGCATGGTGACTGGACGCAGTCATCCACATTCATTTCACAGAATGGGCCAGAAAAACCAGGACGGCAACGGCACAGGGCAGAAGAGCCCACATCCACACACTCGCCACCTGGTCAAAATAGAAGAAAGAAAACTTCAGTAAATATTGTATGTAATGTGCATTTACACCTTTTAACCACTAGGTGACACCAATAGAGTGGTGTTAATATAACCTTCATCTAACTTGTGTATTCTGGGTTCACTACAACCCCTCAAGCCCTGCAGGGAAATTATCTAATTACTAATTCCTTAATTATCTAGTTGCTTAACTTACTTAAACTCAACAAGTGTCACATGACCGTACCTTAAAGACACTGTAAAATACACTGTTATCTATGGACTAACATGGATTAAAATTCATTCATCTAAAATGTAATGTTCTATGGTTAGACTAATGCATGCACCTGCACACTCACCATTGGAGCATGGTTTGTGGCTACAGCGGTCCAGCTTCTTCTCACAGTTTGAGCCAGTGTAGGCTGGAGGGCAGCGGCATACATATCCTCCAGTAAAACGTTCCTCACAGGTTCCCCCATTAAAGCACGGGTCATCTGCACATGTCATGGCCACGATCTCACAGTTCTTACCATAGAACCCTTGAGGGCAAGTGCAGGAGTAATCGTTCTCCAGGTCCTACAACACACAAGAGGGACATGGTGTGGACATGGTTAGAACATATGTTACATGATAATGCTTGTCCTTTGACATTGAACAGTGTTTCACTTTAAATCCTTGTTTTAAAGTAATGGAGATTACTGAACAATTCAACATGATTTGAGGCCAGTGTGAAATTTAGTCAGTAAATTAATTAATAATGTCAGTTTAGGACACTCAAGACCTGAGCAGTACTGCTACTGCATGCTGTTTGATGACATCACTACAAATAAGACCTTATAACTGAAGCTGAAAAAGCTGAAAAATATGTAAATATATAAAATATTAAATTCTGTTCTGCTTAAGTGGATGTTCTTCCCTCTACAAGATTTTTCTTAAATTAAATTCTCTTTTAAGGTTAAGGACTTTTATATTAAGGGTCTTGATGTTAGCGTGAGCTGCAGACATATTGTTAGATTTAATTTTAAAACTTATTCCATTATTTATTAAGTTGATATTCTATTTTGAAGAGTTTACTTTGAAAGATAGATTGATAGACTCACGTTGCAGCTGCCACCATTCTTGCAGGGGTTACAGTCACACTCATTAATTTCCAGCTCACAGTTGGTGCCACCGTAGCCAGGCCTGCAGGTGCAGGTGTAGCTGCCCTGGCCAGTGTTGGTGCAGGTGGCCCCATTAGCACAGGGCCTGTGGTTGGTGCAGTAGTTCAGGTCCTGGTTGCAGAAGAGTCCACCCCAGCCCTCCTTACACACACACTGCCATGGCTGTGAGCAGGTGCCATGAAGACAACCCGGGTGTCTCACACACTCACTGCAGGAAGGGCCCTGCCAGCCCAGACGACACTTACACTCCCCAGGGGACTCGCAGTAACCGTGGCGTTCGCTGCAGTCGGCTGAGCAGATGGCTGCGAAAGGAGAGAGGCAGAGGGGTTACACACACACCCCCACACTTGATTTTATACAGGGTCAAGAATCCATATATAATATGTAAGATGTGTGTACCCAAAACACTTTACAAAGTAGATCCAGTTTTTGATCCAGTTTTGCTTTTAGAAAGTCAAAACATTTTAACCTGAAAACGTCCAAAAAGGAACACCCCCTGTCTCCCTCTCACACACACAGACAGACACACACACACACACACACACACACACACCACGCCCCTAGTGAATGAGAGCAGATGAATGGGAGTGTTAAGTGTTGAGGCCGGCAGCTGGTGTGCTGGCAGGCTTTTGTGTCTATGATCACACACACACACACACACACACACGCGCACACACACACACACACACACGCCAAACGAGTCTCCAGCATGTGTTTAGTGAGTCCTATGCTCTGCTCCTATTGTTCATATGAACAAAAGAACTCAACAAGGTTCCTACACACACACACACACACACACACACACATACACACACACACACACACACACACACACACAGGAAAGCACACCCACAGTTTTACCCCACACCATCATCTTTACATACACACTTGAAACACACACAGGGATTCAACTCCCAACTCTGATATGTGAGATAAATAAGATTCAGAGCAGCAACTCAGATTTCTACACACACACAGTCTTAGTCACTGACCCTCTTACATAAAAGCACATGAATTCACTCACAGAAACACACACTCACAAAGACAGGACCAGACACAAATCCAGGGAGACTCATCAGATTTATTCTCTCTCTCTCTCTCTCTCTCTCTCTCTCTCTCTCTCTCTATCTCTCTATCTATCTCTATCTCTCTCTCTTTCTCTCTCTCTTTCTCTCTCTCTCTCTCTCTCTCTCTCTCTCTCTCTCTCTCTCTCACACACACACACACACACACACACACACACACAAAGACATAGAATCTCTAAAATATACCAGAACAGGTCTGGCCCTCACAGGTCAAACCTGAGACCTAAAACGTGGATCCAGGCAGTCACTATTAGAGTCATGTTTTAGAGTTTTGGACACAGTCAAACACATATTTTGCTTATTTATGGCTGGGTAATTTAACAGTGTATTATTGTGTATTATTGTTATTACTTCTTTTTGCCCCTGCTGTCTGTAACCTTAACATGACAAGTTAGTCTTGTGGTGTGTAATGAAGTTCTGTCACAGTTTAGGAAGCTATGAGACTCTGTCCAGTGCTGAATAGAGAAGGTGTTTACTCACGGTCAGAACAGTAGTCCCCCTGCCAGCCCTCCAGACACTCTTTGTTCCCATTTTCATCACAAGTGTAGTGTCCCAGTGTGTCATCCCGAGGCCGGCAATAGTCTGAGCATGCGTCTCCATAATAAAACTCATCACAGAAAACATGGTAGGAGTAGCGCAGTTCGCTCTGTTCACCAAAATGGACATCTTGAGACCAGTCCTCACCGACGGCCAACCGCCGACGTGTTGCCAAGCGGCTTATTAGGTTATTCTGGTTCTCTAAGAAAAGAAAAAAACAACATGTTGGTACAGATACACACTCATGAAATTAAAGGCCCAAAAGGGTTCTTTGGACTAATTACCTCCAAAGACCTTTTCAGTGGATGTACTTGATCCAAGAACAATTTTAGAAAACCTATTTTAAGGGTCTAATCAGAAAAAAAACACCTGTTCCTGCTGTAAAAAGCCCTGTGGAGAGAGTAAGGGGCCTACCTGTGTGGTCAGGGTGTTCCTTGGGTGACTCTGCATTCCAGGCTTCAATGATCAGAGAAAATGTTCCCTAAAAAAGAGACATTACAAAAATAAGATCCAATGAAATGTGTTCTTGCACATATTTACAGTGTAAACATTGCCAATAGACAACAACTATAAAGCTATATCATCATATACCTGGTATAATCATAACAATTATATACATATTTTTGACTAAGCACACTTTTAGATGCAAGTCCACCTTGTAGACCTGGCTTATAACTCATTTTCTCACCAATTCATCTTTAGCACAGTGATGATTCCCCACAAAGGATTATTACTCATCCCCAGAGTGGTGCTTCACATTAGGGACATTTTGTGTCCTTGTTTCCTATTAATTTGTGATTTCACCACTATTTTCTTGAACATACCTACATCTTACAGAACAGCCTAATTTGCCAGATTGTCTTTGTCTGACTGTTATTTGAAGGGGGTCAATCATACCGGCCACTTGAAGTGAAAAGGCACGCGGATGGCAGCACTGTTGGCGATGGCACTGTGTTCAGCCCTTAGCACCCCCGTCTGCCCTGTCCCAAAAGTGCAGGGAGGATCAGCAGAAATTACATCCTCAGAGTGCTTCAGACAGATGCGAAAGAAGATGTTACAGTCGCGTGGCCGCCGGCAGAAGCGGCGTGTGGTGCTAAATGCATGAACTTTTAGCTCAAACACACCTGAGGATGCAACCTAACGAGAGAACAGAGCATTATACACATGAGCAGAGACACCTAAAAATGACAAAAGCATAAAAAATATTTGAATTAATGAAATAAATAAAGGTATGATATAATGTGGTATAATAATTTAGACTTTAATCTTAAAACTGAAAATGCTACAGCATCATCAACAACATTTATTATAGATAATACTACATGTACTATGTACTAAACAATTAAATGTCACCTAGCTAACCTAAAAAAAGTTTTTAAATGTTACAATTGAGTGGATTGATATAAACTGATATGGTCTCTGTACTAATTAGTGTGTGAGACCAGAAAAAAAGTTATTTGAATCAATAAAAAAAGGTTTACAATGTGCTGATTCCAAATTCCAAAATTCTATTAAAAAACAAACCAAAACAAACAAACACAAACTACAGCATAGAAGTCATGTCCCATTTCTAAACAACTAAATAGAGTAAAGCATCCCTGTTGAACTGACCAGGTGCAGTAGACACAGAGGCAGGAAGCACCACAGAGCTAAATTAGCCATTTCTCCTCAGGTCCTGAGCCAAAAATTTCCAACTGTCTGCATCCAATGTTTAATCCCACAGATCCAGTCACGGCTCCTTTAAAACATCTGTGTAGCTCCAGCTCTGGTGGTCAGTATCCAAACATCCAGCCACCCTGAGTTCTGGTGTCCTCTTCGTGTTGCTCTTGCTTCTTTAGTCTCAAGCCAAGTGAATGGAGCAAGCTTAAATACCCCCACTGCCCAGCCCCCTGCTATGATGTCACAATCAGGGCATGAAGGAGGGACGAGAGGGTAAATGCAGCCATTAATGCAAGTACTGACATAAGTTGGAAAGGAAATGCTGAATATTGAGCATTGCTTGTTCTAATATAAAGCACTGTAAATGTTGTGTCATATTGTATACGATGTATGTGCCTCAGTGTTTATGCTTAGTTCAAAGTGGAGAATAAAACTCTGAAAATGATATTCTGTAGGGAGTCATTTCTTCTCACTATATGGAACATTAAATGTGTTTGAAGGATCATATTAATAGTGGATGGTTATGGAGCTTATCAAGTGATGGGTTTACAAGGAAGGAAGCTTAAGTATTGGCAGAACACCTTAAAGCTTATGGGAGTATGAAAAAAAAAAAAAACACTCTGAAAGGTATGAGAGATATAGATGGGTGCAGCTGTAAGAATTAGCAATTTCCCTCTGGGATTAATAAAGTAATTCTGATCTGAGAGTGGAGAATGTGTAAGAAGCAGTTCATGAAGATTTTAGAAAGACTTGACCAAATGACCAAGCCTGATATTTGTTCATGACACTGAGCCAAACACCAGTGGACCACCAGCTTTGCTGTCAGCAGGCCAACAGTGGGCCACTCTTCTCTATCGGGGTAACTAACTAGTTAGCTAGATAGGTTTCTTTCCAACTAACTATTCAACAAGTTAACTTGTTGGCTAACCTTCACTAGAAATCTATCTTTATATCTAACAAATTATACAATTAACCAACTAACATAGACAATGGTATGGGAACAGGCGAAGTTTGTCGGTTTTTCCGATCATAAATAAACCCAACATTATAAAGAGGTTAGTTTACAGCAGCCGAGATTTACAAATCTTAAGGCGAGGGACTGAACCAGTTCACAACGTTTTCCTTATTATTTCCAAAACAACTCTGAGCTTTCTGTTCTGTTGTCTAAAATCGGGTTGTTTAATAACAATGTAAATATTAATATTAATATTAATTAATGAAGCACAGCTGTGCATGTACATACTCCTGCTCCGGCACTAAAATGAACATTTCTCATTGATTTATTCTTCCAGTTTAATTAGCATCGCTGATAAACACTAATTGTGGCTATGTGTGTAATGACCTGCTTGTGCCAGTAAGTTATTTGTTCTCTGAAGTTGAAGTGTAAAGTCTTTCTCTGTTCTCTAACCGGAAGAAGAAATTCTGAAAAGAAGCAAAGAAAGAAAGAAAGAAAGAAAGAGAGTCATAGAGTTGGGGGTGGGTATGTGTGAGGTAAGTGGCTCCACCCACTTTTCCATTCAATTGGGCTGGAGTAATTACCCCGACACGTGCTTCAGCCTCATCTGCTCTTTGTGTGTGTGTGTGTGTGTGTGTGTGCGTGTGTGTGTGTGTGTGTGGGGGGGTGTCTTTTGTGGTGTGGCTTTTCAGGGGTTAGTGAAGCACAGACTGTGTTGGGGGTTGGTATAGGGGTGGATCGTGTGTGTGTGTGTGTGTGTGTGTGTGCTTTTGTCAGGGTTCATACGCACAGCTGTATGATAATAGGCAGCACATGGTCAGCTATTGTCTGCCTCCTGAACGGCCGGCCCATACAGCATCTGTTCCTGTGACTGGACGCTTCTGTATTAACGACACACACACACACACACACACACACACACACACACACACAACTACCATAGCATACTTTATTTCTAAACAACTGCTATGACTTGTGGCACTGTTGACTCATCAAACACTGGCCTGGAATGACAGACTGTTGTATGGTAATAAGCACATACCTGATCATTATCTGATGTTTCAACATTTCTACACTAAAAAACAATCCAAAAACCTCAATCTGCTGCCCGATGTCACGTAAACAAAGAATAAAGGTGTGGGTTTAGTCAGTCCAACACACTCTGCCTCAGTGTTAGAAACATTCACCTAATCCACGTAAACAACTGGACAGCCCAAGATAAAGAGATGCCCAGGGGCACCCGGTGATGGGAAGAGTGCCAGCTAGTGATAAAATTCAACTACAAAATGAATCAGATATATCATACATCATTCACAAAAAGCATTTAGACAGTGTTAACTAGTGGGAGAACATTTAGGAGAACATGTAGGAGAATGCTTGTCTATGCCAAGAAGTTAGGCGAACTCTGTTGTCATCAAATTGATTAACTGCTTGGCAGCTGTGTTTAAACAAAATAATCAGTTGTATTTTGTAAACATTAAGGTTCTCTGAAGAATTCATTTTTTTTTTAGTTTTTTTTTTAAAGTATTGTGTTCCATAGCTTTTCTACCACAATAGAAAAACTTTAAACCAGAAAACCATTTAAACTGTTTGTTTTGTTGTTGTTGTTGTTTATAACATTTAACCATAAATATATAATATATAACCACTCCTTGTACAAAGTATAGTAAAGTATACTAAAATTATGTTATTTTGGAACCACTAATTGGTCCTAAAGCACTACTAAAATATACTAAAAAAAATAATACCTTCTAAGTATACATGTTATGTTATTTTCTCCCCTCTTCTAATACAGTTTAAATATATTAGTCTGCTAATTACATCCTACACATTCAGATATGCTGAATATGTGATTAATAAGCACAGGGATCATATTACAACAATAATGTAAGTACACTTTTAATGTGTAAGTTCAATCACTTAAACTGTACTAAAAAGTGAGGAAATAGAATATGACCAATATATTTATTATATATACCAATATACTTATTATTTACATGGGAACTGCCTTAATTAGAAAAAACATTTTCAGAAAAAAGGGTATAAGTGGACTAATAATTGAGTATATAAATATTTATAAATGGACTAATAAACAAATTGCACATTCATTTGATCACATATTCCAGGATTCGAATAACTGGGGCTTGTTGTTAAAACAGCAGTTCACCATAAACTGGAGAACTTCAGTTTACCTCGTCTGGAGAACAAGTCAGATTTACTGACTAGAGAGATTTTTTTACAGCCAGAACAAGAACATTTGGGTTTGTGCCAGAGAATTAAACATATGACATTGTGTGTGTGTGTGTGTGTGTGTGTGTGTATGTGTGTGTGTGTGTGTGTGTGTGTGTGTGTGTGTGTGTGTGTGTGTGTCTGTGAGTTGGCCTCAGTGCTGCATTGTTATTATAATGAGTGAAGCGTGCCTCTACGATCTCTTTCATATAGCTCTAAAACATAAACACCAGAATTACACACACACACACACACACACACACACACACATTTGCCTTTTCTAAAAATTATTCTTATTAACATAAGTCATTGTTATTATTAGCATGCATTTTAACATCAGTTCATAAAAACAATTATTTTTTCTATTGCTATTATTATTATTACTGTAGTAGTAAGTAGTAGCATTGGAATGAAAAAGTGATATATATCACTCAATAATGAAGACGACAACAACATCAAGATGATGATGATGATCCTCGTTTATTATTATAATTATTATATTTTTATTAATACTATTTATTTATTTATTGTAAATGTGGAAAACTTTGTGATTATAATTTCTCCACCCATACAGTGAGCATGCTGCTTGGTGTGTGCTGGGTCATTTTCTTGGGTGTGCGTCCTTTACCATTGTCCCATTGAGTGTGTAGCTTTTAGTGTGTGTGTGTGTGTGTGTGTGTGTGTGTGTGTGTGTGTGTGTGTGTGTGTGTGTGTGTGTGGAGAGAGAGACAGAGAGACAGAGGGAGAGGGAGAGAGAGAGAGAGAGAGAGAGGCAGCAGATGGGTAGTGACTGTGATTTCTGGCCTGTAGGGGGTGGAGGTCCCTTGAGGGGTGACACAAGCATGGCAAGAGCATGGGAAAGACAGAGGAACCTACACTACATATACACATCTACACATCTACACATACACATGACTTTACATTACCATGCACTCATTAACATACCAGCGCCTACAGAAGGAAGAACAGAGGTAATTAAAGCAGCATGAAATCACCCTCCAATGAACGTGTCATTATTTCAGTGAAGTAATGAGTCAAGTGGAAGGAGAAGTAGCAAAAAAACAGCCTGTGTAAAGAGGTCTGATGTCCAAACATTTATGATGTGCTGAGAGGTGTGAGCAACAGTAAAGCATTCCAGAGAGTACTTCTGAAAACAGTTTTTCTTAATCATTCAGAACAGTTAAGCACAATGTCATGGATTGTTTAATAGGAATATCCCTCCTTTTGCTTTTGGCTTGACTTTGGGATTAAGACATCATTCATCTGAAGAAATCCTGTTTTCTGAAATACCCACCCAGATAGCAAAATGGGCCAGATTTGCCCCAAATGTGGTCAACATAACAGACTGAAACTAAACACTGAAAAGGAAATTGGAACCATAGTGTACATGCACTTGTCTTAATGGTATTCATATTTTGATTTATCTTGGTCTTGTTCATATTTGTACTTGACTTGGTCTAAAGTATATTTTTAACAGACATGTCTTAGTCTCGATATTTATTTATAATTTAACATCTTGGTCTCGATAGTATTTCTTAAGTTTTATTCCAGCTCCTTTAAAATTACTGTTTCAGATATGTGAGAATAATTACAGCTCTTCAGACATTTTAACATAAATACAGCAAGAACTTAATTAAATCCAATTTAAGTAAAAACAATTTAATTGCATTTAGTTTAAAAAGCATTTAGTTTACTGTGGAACTACTTACTACACACAGCAAAAAAGTACTTTCACACTGAAAAAACTACAAAATCACACATGATGTCTGTCAACAGACAATACACAGAGTGCACACACTCCTCTGCATCATCAATAGACATGACCTCACACATGCACAGGGATTCTATTTCCATGCATCTGCCCTAATAACACACACACACACACACACACACACGTCATGGCATCTGTCTGACCTGTAGATCAGCTCCCTCAGGGTATGGATCCCCTCCACAAACAGAAATGCACACACACTCCATCTGCCTGCGTCAGGGATGCATGGATGACCAATTTCCTCAGGACACACACACACACACACACACACACACTGACATCCCTGCCAGCACAATCATATAAACACATGTAGACCTCCATGTCACCTTAAAAATGCTCCTGGCCTAAGGCCAGTTTAAATAGATGTTTACTGCTATAGATAATGTTAGTTAGACATTGACTTATGCTAATTTAGACTTTAGCCATGATGTCAGCTAGATGGGAATCCCACTGATGTTGGCTAGATCTTGGCTATTTCAGATGACATTAGGCATGGTGCCAATGGGCTCATGATTATCTTCTCCAGAGAGACATATTCTGGACACAACACAAAGTAACTGAATGCATTTAATGTAAGGGGCATCTGTATAGTTGCAGCCTCCAGGATTGCCCTGTATTTAGGTCCATCCATCTTCCCATCAACACAGCTTCCCTGTGCCTGCTGAAAAGCACCCCCTGCATGCTGCTGCCACCTCCATGTTTCAAAGGATGGTGTGTTCAGGGTAATGTACAATGTTAATTTTCTGCCACACATAGCATTTTGCATTTAGGCCAAAAATTTCAAGAGCACCTCCTTCCACATTTGCTGTGTGCTCTACATGGTTTGTGGCAAACTACAAATGCTACTTCTTATGGCTTCTCTCTCTCACACACACACACACACACACACACACACACACACACACACACACACACACACACACACACACACACACATACATAGCTCGTGTTCTTTATCTTCTAACACTGTCTATGTTTCTAACACTGTCTCTGGTTCAGAAGAGACTTGATATTAGGAATAAATAGGGTGTGGTCATCCCTGTCACTTGTGCACCTTTTCACACTACATTTCCCCCTTTTCTTCTTTCTGAATAGCACTGCAATCCAAAACTACCTTCTAGGTGACATATATGTAGATATTTTTGACCCTCTCCAAGACTTTCGGTGGTCCTATATGATTAATGAGGACATATAGCTATAAGCACAAATGCAGACTCAGGATTCAGACCAATGGAGAACACAGTAGAGAATAAAAAAATGAAAGAAATATTTTGATGAAAGACCAGTTTCCATGACAACAACAAAATTTATAACATATTATCTACCTTACAACACACACACTTCACTCTCTCCCACTCTCTCCATCTGCCTGACTCAGGATCGATCATGCCTTGTGATTAACAGACACACACGCGGGCACACACACACACACACACACACACACAAACACACACACACAATAAGCATCTGTCTTGAATACAAAACTGCTTCCTCCCTATGGAAGAGGCAACGTGCTTCTTCTCTCTCTCTCTCTCTCTCTCTCTCTCTCTCTCTCTCACACACACACACACACACACACACACACACACACACACACACACACACACACACAAACACACACACACACACACACACACACACACACACACACACACACACACACACACACAGCCTGCTAGCCTCAGGGGAAGTGCTGACCCTCACCTCATAATCAAACCACTTAGAGATGAGGGCAGGGGCCAATCTAACCTTGTGCGTGTGTGTGTGTATGTGTGTGTGTGTGTTCAGTGAACTCAGCCACACAGCTGCTAAGAGTCCCAGGTCTGTGTGTGTGTGTGGCACTATATAACTATCCTTTCTGAGACTGAAGTAAAAATGGTTGACTCCCAGAATACAATACAGAACTATTACACTCCTGACCTCTTCTGTAAAACTACACTGCTTTTAGTACTGTCCATAGAAGCCTACACCATTCACTGAAAAACAATGGAAATGTTTTAACCAAACCATGGTCACATGAGCAAACTTCTCCATTAGCCATCTTCTTTGTCCAGTTTTGTTTCTGTTATTGTTTCCAGAGCCTTCTGAAATGAAACACTTGCCCCAGTGGGTTTAACACCCCACTGCTTCTGTACTGCCATACTTATGTATCACTTACAGGGAAAAAAATGATGCTAGAGTATGTCACCTAAAACCTCCCGCCATTCCCACTATGACAGGACCATCATTACACATACACTGTAGGTCCAAATGTTTTTCGACACCCCTTGTAAAAAATGCACATATTTTACATGAAGTAACACCAATTGCTGACACACATGTGGAAATGCACACATACAGCTTGTCTAGTCCCTTAGATAAGTACTGCCAATAGAATATGACTCTGTTGGTCAGATAAACAAGAATCTGAATAAAGTTCTATTCTATTCTATTAGTTTATGTACTGACACCATGTCTAATGCGGGCATGGCTAGGAGTATAGGCTAGCACTGAGCAATGGAGCATGGACATTGTGTTTTCTGGAATGTTATCGCTCCATCCATTTCTTTTGGGATGAGTTGGGGAGTTGGGGATGAGTTAGGGTGGCGATCATCCCAAATAATGACCTCAATATCCCTCTTGTTGTGAATATGGTCAGATCCTCAGTTGCTCCAACAACTATTGAAAAGTCTTTCTAGACACAGTAGAAATGATTACTTCAATGAAAGCAGAATCAACTGTTTTTAATACCATTGTTACCCTTGAAATGATGAATGAGGTTTCCCAATCCATTTGGCAACATACTGTGTCTTATGAAGGCCTTAGCAGAGCTAGTTCATCATTAGTGACTGAGAATTAGTGGTTTTAGTGCAGGGGTTCCCAAAAAAGACCCTCTATCATATATAGAAATAATTGGTTTTCTTGCCAAGGCTACCGACCAAGCACCTTGCGACCACTGTTTTTGACTAAAAAGCACATCAGTGTTACACACTCAGTGAATGTGTGAAATAGAAAAGTAATAAATAATGATACATGTTTTCATTTGTTTTAGTTGTTTACATCCATTTAGCAATAACCTTTAATATAAACATATGTCAGCAATATTTAAACAATATTCTCATACCTCATACCTGTTCTGATCTATACAGTCAAATTAATAAAGTCTCTCAGCACTAATGAAACACTGTTTGTGCTTTGATTGTGTGATGAACTTATTTTGTGCAAATATTTGGTCCACTTGTTTCCACCAAGGTGGAGCTCTGGATTTTGTGTTCAGGCTTTTTTAGGTTGTGATGTGAAGTACTTTGACCATGTGGTTGCATGTAGATGCAGGTATGTATATAATGGTGGTGGGTGAGAACAGAGGGCTTAATCAGACAAGTTTAAAGCTGTAAAAATATGCTGACATGCATGAAATTCCGAATCTTTTATACAAATTGTAAATAAATCCTGTTGGGATCCATTTTTCTCACCCTAAAAAGAGGCTATGTCCAAGAAAAAAAGAATACAGGGTCACTTAGCATTAGTGGTTTAGTGTGAACTATTTTTGCTAGAACACATTTGAAGCTACAAGGTTAATTTTAGTAATTGACTACGTTTGGAGAATTAATTTCAAGACAATGTTTGTTTCTAAAGTTACTACGCATTTTGTGAGCAGAATTTTACACCTTCTCATCTCCGTTACAAGTACCAGCATCTACATAAACCTTTGGTCAACCTCCTTCCCAACACTGATTGGGCACAGCCTAAATTAGCTAAATGCAAATGTAAATAAACCCAAACCAGTCTGACATTACCTGACATTTTCATTTTGTTGGTAATTTTATTATTTATTATTATTTTTACTGATTGTAATTTAAGATGTCATTTAGCAATATAGGCTATTATGGTCTCAAAAATTGAGTAAAAGGTATATGTTAATTCATTTTCATTAATAAGTTCATACTCTAATTCCACTGAAGTTGTGTAGAACTGTGAAATGTAAGTTGCTCCAAAATGTGTATGTACCTTTCGGCATTAATGGTTCCTTCACAGATGTGCAAGTTACCCATGCCATGGGCACTAAAACATACCCATACCATAAGAGATCCTGGCTTTTAAACTACTGATACCAATCTGGACATTCCTTTTCCTCTGTGATCAAAGGTCACAGGCTTTCAATGTTGGTTTTTGGTCTTGCTGCTTACTTGCTGATTTCTCCAGATTCTCTGAATCTTATGATGATATTATGGACTGTAGATGATGAAATCCCTAAATTCCTTGCAATTACACATTGAGAGACCTTGTTCTTAAACTGTTGGACTACTTGCTCACACAGTTGTTCACAAAGTGGTGAACCTCAACCCATCTTTGCTGGTGAACAACTGAGCTTTTTGGGGATGCGCCCCTTTAAATCCAATAACAAACACTCACCTGTTTCCAATTAACCTGTTCACCTGTGGAATGTTCCAAACAGGTGTTTTTTGAACGTTCCTCAATTTTCCCAGTCTTTGTTGCCCCTGTCCCAATTTTATTTGTTTTACATAACATCCCAACTTCAGTGGAATTTGAGTTGTATATTACTTTATGATTTTATATATATATATATATATATATATATATATATATATATATATATATATATATATATATATACAAGAATCACACTATGACAAGTAATATATATTTAGATTCTATATAGCAGAAAATATATATACTTAACCTCTTACCCTCCCTCTCTCTCAAGACACACACATTTATATATATATATATATATATATATATATATATATATATATATATATATATATATATATATATATACTGTATACTGTATGTGTGGAACATTGAGTGTGGAACACAGACACACACACACACACACACATATATATATATAAACACATCCCCTTAGTGTTCCATAAAGTATATAGATGGATGGATAAATATGTAAAAAGCGAGAATGAAAGATGAGTCCAGAATAATAGTCCAAGAATGATGATGCATTTAGAGGCAATTATGTGATACTTTAGCCATGCACTTAGTACACCTCTAATTGCTACATTAGTCTTGTGGCTTCAGTGTGAAACCAAAGAAGCAAATTTTGCACACCAAACATATCTTGGGTGTTTGAGTGGTTCTGCCTGTGGAGTAAAACAGGGTTAAACAGTGTAAATGTGAATTTCTGAGCAGCAGACAGAAAAAAAGGAAACTCAGGAGTGAAGAGAAAATTAGGTGAACAGGAGCTGAAGGTGGAGGTGCTGCAGGGGGCCCCCATAGACGAGGGGCCGCACTTCTTTGGAGCGACAGATGTGAGATGAAAGAGAGGAGGAGGGAGTCTGTGGGGAGAGGGGAAAGAAAAGGAGAGGTCATCGGGTCAACACTGAAACTGAATGTGGGGAAGAAAACGATCGATAGAGCTGTTCCCTTTCTCCACTCCTCCACCACTAATCTCTTGCTCTTTTGTCACCACGACAGGTGACGGCTGGCAAGTCGAACTGGACAGATGAACATGTTAAAAACATGCGTGCATGTGCAAGCACACACACACACACACACACACACACACACACACACACACACACACACACACACACACACACACAATGACCTATCCAAACTAAACACCCACATATCTTTCAATTTGTTGTTTTTGCAGTATTTGTACATTATTATAATTTTTGTGCTGTTGTACTGTATGTGTGGGGGGTGGGAGTCATATATGATACCTGTTTCTTTTGTTTATGTACCAACAATTGAACAATTATGTACCAACAATTGAAGTTACATCTGTGTACAAGTGGATGGTACTGTGTACAAGTAATTGTAGATATTTGTATGTAGGTTTTACTAGTATAATGGAATTATAGATAAGGTGAGTAAGTTCTATTACCAGGATGACATACCAACATTCAAAATGACTTTATAGATCTGATATTATTACTGGTAAACAGTTCAAATGGATAACTGAAAAACTGCAACACAGAGATCTGTAATTTAAGCTTTTACCAGTAATAACTGTAGAACCTGTAACACTGGTTTCATTTTAGGTCAGAACAGCCTGTCTTCACTGTATCTTTGTCAAAATACAGACCCAAACACTTTTGGTCCCAAGGTGGTTTGACTTCTGTGTTTTTCCATGTCACTCAGGCAACTGCAGCTGGAAACCGTGCTTGGGTAGAAGTGTTACAGTGCAGGTGTGCAGCACCGGTAAAGAGGTGTGTGATCAGTGTGTGTAAACTGTACAGAAGTGATTCATCACCATGTTTAAGTATTAAAGTGCAGGTGCAGTGGTGATAAAAGGAAAATCATATTTACACAGTTTTCCTCTTAACCCAGATGTAGTTGATTTGCCAAGAACTGTTTGATGTCCAAAATGTTGCCTCTTCAAATGGGCACAGGAGCTATAAGCCTAAAGCCGCTAACAGACACTAGAGGTAAATAAAAGTGTTTTACATAAATACCTGCTCAAACACTTCTCTCAACCTACTCAGACCCAGGGGATCATTAAGGTGATGAGGACCCTAAAGTGTGAGAACTCTTTTCTGTTCTGGCACCAAAATGGTGGAACGAACTTCCCCTGGGAGTCCAAACAGCTGAGTCCCTCACTGTCTTCAAACGCAGACTGAAGACTCATCTGTTCCAGGAGTATTTTACTCCATTAAGACATTTGTTTCAACAGGATCTAAGCGTGAGGAACCTCTAGTTTCTAGCCTAGTCTACTAGCTAAGGATATTCTGAGTGAACAGCAAAGCACTTTTGTAAGTCGCTCTGGATAAGGGCGTCTACTAAATGCCGCAAATGTAAATGTAAACGTGAGAACAAACAAATGCCCTTCCTGTAGCTGAACGCTAGAGAGAAACAGTGCACATAAAGGTTTGTTCATTTTTTATAGTTTCCAGGCAGTTGTATCACTGAACTGAAAAGCAGCAGTAAAAGTCAAACATGATGCATTACTTTAGTAAAGAAAAAACAAAAAGGCAAAGCACTTCAAAGCACTTGCACTTCAAAGCACAAGGATAAATTTTTGCTAATAACGTGGCCAATGAGTGGAAGTATAAGGTAGGTGTTTCTGATAAAGTGGCCAGTGAAAGAGAGAATAAGGTAGATGTTTCTAATAAAGTGGCCAGTAAGTGGAAATACAAGGTAGGTGTTTCTGTGGCCAACGAAGGGGATACGTTATAAAGCATTAGCTCTTAGTTGTTTTGAAGTGGTGAAGCAATTCAAAACATTTTTATCACAGTATTAAAAAGTATTTAAAACCAAACATGACGCACTACGTTAATAAGAAATTGAAGTGTTTCTCTCTCTCTCTCTCTCTCTCTCTCTCTCTCTCTGTCGCTGTGTGTTAAGGATGTCTAGCATAAAGGATGATAAATGGTGGATATATTACAGACACGCACTGGAGTGAACAGACTGAAACACAATACAGGAGGCCTCTATCCAGACAGAACAGCCAGCTGCTATGGCACGCGTGCGAACACACACAAACACACACACACACACACACACACACACACACACACACACACACACACACACCCCAGCCATGGTTCTGCATCAGGATACACAACCACAAGCATACAGTTGTAAAAAGACATTAAGGCACCCGTGTCTTTAATTAATAATAGCAACAATAATAATAGTAGTAGTAATAATAATAATAATAATAATAATAATAATAATAATAATAATAATAATAATAATAATAATAATACTTTCTCTCAATAATGTTGTTTATTTACAGTTTTAAATTAAAGAAATCCAGATTTCAGACCTCACTGTATGGCCACATACACACACACAGACACACAAAATCCTGATTGTGAAATGAAGGGAAAGTTAACATGTGGGAGACCTCAACCTCTGTGAAGACCAAAGTAAAGAGATGTGTGAACTGTACATCACCCACAGACACTGACCTCTAGTGGACAACTGGTACGTACTCCTCCCCACCCACTGCGTCAGTGAACAGTTTCAGATCTGCTCTTGGCAGGATATGGTTTACTCTCAGCCGAACAGTGGCACGTATGTGTGTAGAACCCCCAGAATGCACCAACACCAAAATATCTGCTAAACAGAAGCTCTGGACAGAAATAAAGATATAGAACTGTTACACCCATATAGTGGAGCTAGACGATGGTGTTTCGAATACAGTGGTGAGCAGATGGAAGTACAACCCAGGGGTTTCTAATAAAGTTGCTGGAAGGTTGCTAGTTTGATTCCCTGAACTGGCAGGACATGACTGAAGTGTATTCACTAGTCTGTGTGTGTGTGTGTGTGTCACTTCATGGATGGGTAGTTTGCAGAGGACAGTTTTCTCTGTGTGCAGGAAAATATGTAGGTTAATGTTTAACAAAGTGGCCAGTGAAGAGAAGCACAAGGTAGGTGTTTCTAATAAATTGGCCAGTGAGTGGAAGCACAAGGTAGGTGTTTCTAATAAAGTGGCCAGTGAGTGGAAACACAAAAGTACAAGGCAGGAGTTTTTAATAAAGTAGACAATGAGTCTACAGCTCTTAAGAGCTCTACTGCCCTCTACTGTATACTATAGTATGTTACACAGCACCAGTATCATAATAGTAATTTGATATTTTAGTTTTCTTTTTGACAAGGTTGTGAAGCCTCCATACTGTTCACACAGGAATTAAACCAAATGTAAATTCCTTACGCAGCTATATACACTGATCAGCCATAACATTATGACCACCTTGTACACATTTTAATACACATTTTGCCACTGACCACACAGGAGCACGTTGTAGATTTATAATTACACTGTAGTCCATCTGTTTCTCTACATACTGTGTTGGCCTGCTTTCACCCTGACCTTCAATGTTCAGGACCCCACAGGACCATCACAGAGCTGGTATCATGTGGGTGGTGACATGGTGGTGGGTTTGTGTGTGTTGTACTTGTAGTAGTGGTTTAGACACAGCAGTGCTGCTGGTGTGTTTAAACACTGTATCCACTCACTGTACACTCTATTTGACACTCCTACCAACTCTAGAAGCTCATCGGTTTGTTGCTCTCTAGTCTTTCATCAGTGTTCACGGGATGCTGTTAGCTGGATATTTCTGATTGTTGAACTATTCTCAGTCCAGCTGTGACATTGAGGGATTTAAACACTCAAGCAGCACTGCTGTGCCTGATCCATTCTCTTACCAGCACAACAAACACCAACATACCACCACTGTGCCAGTGTCACTGAAGAAGACCCTCACCACCCCCATAATGGTCTCTGTCATGGTCCTGACCATTGAAAAAAATGATTAACAGGGTGAATGGAGGCCAACAGAGTATGCAGAGAAACAGGTGGATTACAGTATGTAATTATAGATCTACAAAGTGCTTCTGTATGATAATCAGAGGTGATAAAACTGACAGTGAGTGTAGAAATAAGTAGGTGGTCATAAGGGTTATGTACAAGTATATGCTACAGGAATCCATATTATTATGAAATTGTTACATTTTATTTACATATTAAACAATACTATAGCCTGTAATTTTACTATATATATGATACAAAAACAAACGTCCATTTACAAAACAAAACAAACGCTTCCCCCTCAGTTAACAAAACAGCTGTGTTGTGTTTTGATAGATTACATTATGACATAAAGACAACACAAGGTTAAAAATAAAAAGTGTCCATAATCATCTGCAGCAAGACATTCTCGTGATTTACTGGAGAAGCATCTGCCACATTAAAGTATTGATTCCAGCCGTTTCCACAATGTCTAGTGAGGATGAAGCTGAACTGAAGGCCAGAGTAGACTCTGAAGTGTTGGATACAGATGTAAATGATCTAATTTACAGTTTCCTCGCTTACTTTAATGTAGTTGATCATCCAAGAAATGTTTGATACCTGAAGTTTACTTAACTCATTCTGCACTGATGCTACAAGACTAGTGTAGTTAACAAGAAAAACTACATTACAAAAAACAAGCGTGGTGTTAACTGACCAATGTTAATGTGGTTTCTGAAACCAATTTCTTTAAATATGATGGAGTGGAAAAGTCTGTGGCATATCTATATTGTAATTTGTTTCTCCATGTAGTGTGTATGTATATATATATATATATATATATATATATATATATATATATATATACATACATACATACAGAGAGAGAGAGCGAGAGAGAGAGAGAGAGAGAGAGAGAGATGATGTGAACTTGCACTTAACATTAACAATATGGTATTTGACCACGTGCTTATACTTCTGCAAGTGGGAAAATGTTACAAATAAAAAAAACTATATAAATATGGCTGTTTTTGAGAATAAATATTTAGGTAATCGCTTAGAAACACAAATGTATATTCCACAACTGTACAACAATGTTTGGGGCAGCCATGGATAACAGACCAAAACATGTAGCTGTGTATCTCAAGAAGAGGTAACAGTCTCAGAAACCACACAAACAAGCTTAACAAGAAATATGTCTTGGTTAGTCAACTACATCTGAGGTAAGGCACAAATATATGAATCATAAATATTTTTGCCAAACTGTTGGTTTGCACAGGCATTGCAACAGCAACAGTAATGAGACTGGGCTTGCAGACCAAAATAAATATGGTGGAAGTATTTAATTAGTTAGTTTAGTTAGTATTTGCTTGGTTGTGGGTTAGAAAACTGTTGCAAGAATTCCTGTTAAACCAACCAGTTGTGATTATCAAAACATTCCCAAATGTTTCTGTGAAACAGCAAAAAATGTCAGCATTACCCACCTATCAAGCAGGAGTAAAGCAACATCCTCTTTCAGCATTTAAACCCTTTTTTTTTTTTTTTGCCTTTGTCTGATGTAAGAATTTTTGTTCCTTTTTGGCTGTTTCTCAGCCATTTCTCCTTGACAATGCATGTAGCTTTTTCTAGGTTTACTTAAACCTTCCTAACCCTTTGTTTTTCCTTCCAACTCTTTCTCATGTATCAAGATCCCTTGTCCCAACTGATCTACCCTGATGTCACCTGCCCCAGCCTCTGACTACCCCACCGTCCTCTGTGATGCTGTCCTCATTGAGATCTTCGCATTGGCTCACTTACGCCACATTCAAGTATTTTTAAACTGCTTGGACGACTTATTAATATTTAGCTTGTATCTTATACTAGCATAACTCATCATATACTCATCCACACATTGCACACACTTTAGCTAGTTCTTTATTATTTTGTTTCAAGTACTTTTGTGCCACTCTCTTTGTTCATTATGTTCTTTTTCTGTGCTATTTGTTGTCAACCAGAAGAGGCCTTGGTTCCTCCCAAAGTTTCTTCTTCAATCTGAGGGAGTTTGTCCTTGCCATGGTCACCCACTGGCTTGCTCATAAGAGGCTGCTACATTACAAAAGGCTGTTACAAAGTGAAGGACCCTTCATATAAAGCTAACAAATACAACATTCAGAGCAATTTGGAGGACACAACTGACGTATCCTTCCTGGACCTTAGTTACTCACAGTTCTCTTCACACATACCACAAAAATGACAGTCAATGTAGTTTGTTTAAATAGTTTTTCACATACTTGAATTCAAGTATTACATTTCAGTTGCCTCACAAGTTTAATGTAACATTTGCAAGAACCAGGACCTTTCTGAAGTCACCAATGTCATTAGACCATCTCAATCCCAGAGGTTTTAGAGTTTTCCCTAATTCCAACACACCTGATCCAGATAATGAACAAATTGATGAGCCCTTGCTGAACCAAACTGGGTGCATTACAACAAGAAAACAATAAAAATAAGCACGATAGTGGTATTCCAGGACCAGGATTGCAAACCACTACATTAGACTGTAGCATCTAGTGACCAATAGGTTTCTAAGGAGACCTGACCTCCCTCACCTGCAGGGTCGGTTTTGGAACGCAACTCTCCCCTGCCCCCATACTATGCACAAGTGCAAATGCACCCTGTTGCTGATTGGCTGGATTTGTGTTTTGTTTAGTCACTGGAGCCATGGCTGAGTACAAACATCAGAAATTGTATACAGCACCTTTAAGAATACTAAACATCATTCATCTGTGCAGAAACACCACTTCCAATTTTCACCATGACTGGTTTAACAGTAACATATGTTTGACTTTTACAATGTGTGTGTTATGCAGTCTGGAGTCAAACAAATACATTTTTATAACTCAAATATAGAGTCCAGATGCCAAAGTTTCATAAAAGAGCAGCAAAGAGACTTTTATTTCAGTTCCTCTGGACCTGGAACCTCCCCCGATTACACAGGCACGGCCACATCCATTCAAGGAGAACTGCTACAGAACTGCCAACGAATCACTAGCAAGTTATCGGGCTCTTCTTGGGCACCATCAGACATGCAAAAGCTGTGAAGATAAACACCATGACTCATTTATTTCCTCCCTCATTCTCAGAAGCCCAATAAGGCAGTGGGGTCATGTTTACAATATATTGGGGCTGGGCGATATGGAAAGAAAGAAAAAAAAACCAACTGATATATTTTAGTTGAATGGCAATATAGGATATACAATACATGATGTGAAAAATACAATGCAAAATATTAGAACATTCCATTTGAAATTTGATCATTTCTCCTTTACACACACATCTTATACCCCCTCCATAGGAATAAAGTAAAAGGCAAAGCCAAGTGAGGGAGCAGAAAGGTTTTCCACAGAATTTAAAATTTTTACAAATTTGTGTTACTTAAAACTCAATATAAATGATATTGCCTCTACCCATATCAATATTTACATCCTGATGAAGATATAAATATCAATATAATCGCCCAGCCCTACAATATCTGTTTTTATATTTAGTGTCACTGCCGTTTAAAGACAAACCATCTATATTTAAGGGTACTCCAGTAGCATCCAACATAATTCAGTGGATGTTATCTGAAGAGGTGGATTATCACAAATTATGAGATAGATGTGCAACCATGTAAGAACAGCAAAACCAAATGGCTGATGTGAAACAAACTTACAGTACCATTCATAAGTATAAACACACCTACTCTCTTCAAACCTTACAATATAACGTGCTTGTCCAGTCCTGTTTCAACCAAATAGAAATCGTACAATATTTCTGTAGTAGTTGTAGTCTCAATTTCATTATAAACAAAATAATTTGGTTCATACAAACCTAGTACAAAACCTTCCCTTGACAGTAAAGACAGTTACTCCAACAAAAGCAGGATAAACACTTTTTAAGTCCCTTCATTTTTAAATGAATGAGGTGTCCAAATATTTTTGTACTATCAAAATAAGAAGCCAAGTTATGTAATTTATAATACATTCAGTCCCAAAATTTGACTGGCACAGGAGCCAGTGAGCATTTTATCATGAGCAGAGGAAAACTAATGATTTTTTCAGACCTTTTCAGAACTTGATGCTTTAAGAAGGTACGATCCAGAGCAGCCAATTAGAATAGATCGTTTACATATCAGTCTTAAAGGTACACAAACAAAAAAAGCAAAATATATTCTAAGAGATTAAAAAATATTCCATACTCTGGGACACCTGCTACTTCACAGCTTCTCAAATCAAATCCTGTTTTTGTTGGAGCAACTGTCTCTACAGTCCAGGGAAGAAGTTCTAGATTTTGGAGCATTGCTGCAAGGATTTGACTGCGTTCAGTGATCAGAGCTTTAGTGAGGTCAGGATGCTGATTAGTGTTTGCTCACAAGAAAAACTGTACGGGTCTTCATATATCTAATGGGTCACACTCAAACTGACTGTTCAGAACAAATTTCACCATTCATACACCATGCTGTCTTTAACACATACATTTTCCCATCCAGACAATTGTTTTGACTGTGTGGACAGACAGCAGGCAAAACAGTAGTGATCAAAAATATTCATGTGTGAACAGAACACACATTCAGAGGACCCGACAGTGTGAGCACATGCAATATCACCACCAGTCTGAAGCACTGTCAAACCATCTGATAGTGAAGGGTCTGGATAAAAAAAACATTTTTCAAGTTCTCCTTTAACCACATAGCCAAGACACAACTGGTATCCTGAGAAGACTTTTAATCTTTTAGATTTCTGGGCTGGAACCATGAGTTGATCTGAAGGGCTCAGTAATAATCCTCAATAATCCACTCACCCCTAACGTAGTATTTTGTAATACATATTCAGAATCCAGACTTCACTACTTATGTTCTGGATCTACGAGGCTAATGTTGTTAAACACTAGAAGTCAATTTTCACCTTAATAGTCTCTATTAAAACACAAATCAGTCAACCAGCTCAATTCATAAACTGGTCTTCATTAAGGTGGCACAGAATATTCAGTGTTTAAGGTGCAGTATGAACATAACCTCACAAAGTAGCTCAACACCAAGGGCTGCCATTTCAGACAGAAAGTGCTTTGCTGAATGTCTTTTAATGTATACACATTACACTTAGGGTTGCAAGATTACATTTGTGATTTCTGTTGTTTCCATTTACAAACCACCATCTAAATAAAAACTGTCAAGATTGTACCTGTACCTGTACCTGTTATCTATAAATGTATAAACATTGAAAGTCCCATTAAGTGTGTGCATCCAAAAAAAGTCAGATTCTGCTGGGGAAGCCTGAATTCTGCATCACACCAGCCTTCAGCTACAAATTCTTATAATATTGTAGTTAATGGCAAGCCATACTAAGTCATACAAAAATGAATCGGACAATCATGTTAAACTAACCCAAAACTAATTCATTTAGTCATCACCAAATGATATCATGCTAATTGGTGACAATGGGCCTCAGTTCACTGTAAGTATTTCCTATCCCCTTAATGAACACATGGATGCAGTTTAATCAAGTAAAAAGAAGCATGTAGAAACTTTTTGGATGGCAACTGAGCTCTTGTGTTTGTTAGCAACATTAGCCTCATAGCTCTAGTTGAAAACAAAAAGAAGCAAAGTATGAAACAACAGTTTTGGTTGATCAGTTACATCTGTGTCAAATGGATAACTGAGTACTGTGTTCCTTTAAGACAACACAAAGGCTACAATCACACAGGTGAAGTGGCTCAAATCTTATTTTAGCACAAAATCTTTTATTTTTTTAGGATGTTTCAACTTTTTTGACCTATATTCAGCATTTGTAAGAACATTCCCGGTCCATGCACGCACAAAATGTCTGCTCTGCCCAGTGCATTTCAGCTCATTATTCAGACACATCTTTTTGTGTCCTTGGTGTCTTTAAATTTTGCTTTTAATCATTTTATTTTCCTTTACAACTACAGACACTTTTTAAAAGAAATTTCTTCAAATACAGAGTGGTTATGGTATGTGCTTTCTAATTATGTTTTAACAGAGGCATCAGCCCAAATATTTGAGGGCTCAGGGCTGTTTAGACTTGAGTCGTACTGCCACATATTGGATATCCGAGCTAGAAGCTTACTGCTAGTAGAATGTAAGGTGAACACTGTCAATGAATTTTGGCTTTTCACATTTGTTCAGCATATTTTAGAAGTAAATGTATGATTAGTATTGGGAAGGTTTTTCCCATTATGTTCCCATAATGTTCCTGGAACCTTATAAAACATTGCTGAACAACATACTCTGCTAGCTGGAATGTATCAGATATCAATAGATATCAAAAGTATCATCAAACTGATCGGAACTGAATTTGGGATTTTGGCTGTTCACATTGCCACAAAGTTAAAGACAGGATTTGGGTGACTTTTATCTGTTGTGAACAATCATAATGAACTATTGCATCGTGCCTAAATCAATAGCAATAGTAAGGGTGGGCACTGTGGGGGAAAAAATGAAATATAATCATGCCTAAAAATATTTTTGCAACACAAAAATATAGCATTTTGTTTTTCTTAGGTTTGACAAACTGGAACCAGCAGAGCCAAAACACACACAATATCCTGCAAAAAAAACCAACTGAAATGATTGATTACGATTTCTATTTAATTAAACATGCAGCTCTTTAGTGTTCCAGGAGTACTGTCTGTATTCATATACTCAAAAAAGCAGTGTCATGGATTTCACCACAACCTCGTAGCTCCGTTTTTCAAAAACAGAGAAGCTAACCTTCAGACACCACCACAGACTTGGCTGCTCCACCCCATGTGGGATAAGGGGTTGGGGTGAATGTGAATGATTGATTCTTCCTCAAACTACTCCTTTAAAGACACAGCGGTTTATCTACAGCAGCACAGTTCATCCTTGCCTCAACTCCTCCAGCTCGAGTCCCATCCTGCCGTAAGGTTGTTACAATGTAACTGTCAGCATTCAAATCTTGAGATTCACATCCTTAGAACAGTGGGGGTTTCCCGTTGACCTTTTCATGTAGCAGCGTCAGTGCTCCGGAGGCAAACTCCCGCAACACCTGCACTGTTTCCCGCTGCAGCTGCAGCGACTCACGTACAAACTCCTGCTGCGTCTCAGCCAGCTGCTGCACAGATTCAGCCAGCAGCTCAAGTGATCGGGACACGGTAGACAGCAGCGCATTAGTGGTGTGCTGCTCCTGCACACTAAGGCTAGCACTCTGTGCTAACTGCTCACGAGCACTGTCCGACTCTGGTGCTGCGATGGGAGGGGCCTGTTGGTTGTGGGGATGGTTAGTGGAAGAGGAGACGTGTGTGACATTGGCACCTGAGAGAGTCCCATCTTCTTCTGCAAACAAATTATTTACAGATGACCGAGAAGATGGCAAAACATCGTGATGGTCTTCGTCAGAGTCCACCAAGTGAGAATCTGGGTCTGAAAGTACAAGAAAGCACAAAAAAAAAAAAAAAAAAAACAGTCACAAACATCCAACTTGGAGCCTTACATTATTGCTACTGATAATGTTTGCATGGGTTTAAGAACTTTGACTCGGTTATATCCAAAGAAGTTCTGTTCTGACTGGCTGACCTGCTATGACATTGGTTCAAATACTCCAGACTGAAACACTTGAATATGAATGAGAATGTCTAAACTACTAGCCAGATTTACGCAAAGATCAGAAAACACTGATGGAATGAACGCAAACAAGCACAGATGTTGGATTGGTGAGACACTGCTGTTTATGTTTATTCAGAAATGTTTGGCCAAATTCAACAAGTCCAAGTATGTTTGTGCTTGAAGACATTTTGGCAGCTGGCCATTATTTAAAACTGACATTTCCAGACATATCAGCATCTCAACAGAGATCAAACTGTGCTTTCCTGGTTACCACAGTAACCAGTTAATTAACTCCACTTTTCAGCTTGTTTATGCTAAGCTAAGACATCAATAATGTCATTATTTTGTACTTATGAAAGAAAAAAAAAATACTGTTAGGCCAGCCACAAAACAATGGGTAAACTAGCAGCATATAAGATGTGTGTGCATGGCTATTAGTATTGTCTGTTTAACACGACAATGACTTATGTTAATCTCCTAATATCCATTAATATGCTTTAACGCACAGCAGTTTCATGTAGCAGTTTCAACTTACCTGCAGTGTTTGCAGTGTCCTGCTGTGCCTCAACAGTGGCACCCCCTGCTGGAAGTGGCATTGTCCTTGTCTCAGCTCCCATCCCAGGCGAGCTTTGTACAGAGCCCATTCCCAAAAACCCGGCGTCATCATCATCATCTATACCACCTCCCTCCTGGTCGGTGCTGCGACTGCGAGAGCGTGATGGCAGCACTGCTTCCCATGGCTTTTTGTCCAGTTCCAGGATGGACTCAACAATGCACTCTGTGGGGGACAGTTCAGCCTGTGCGAGTGCTGTGTGAGGAATGTTACCTGAATGCAATGAAGCTATTTTGCGTTTAGTGTCGCATTTGAGATCAGACCACTTCTTAATGATCTCTCCAACCTCACGGTCACATTCTCCAATCTCGTTTACACGGTCTGTAATTTCCGACCACTTCCTCCTCTTCACGTCTGAAGGTACCCCTGAGTTAAACTTACCTACAAAACACACACACACACACACACACACACACACACACACACACACACACACACACACACACACACACACACAAAATTGAGTACTATTCATTCCATCCACAAGGTCATTTAATTTGCACTGTTACCCCATGCTTGATAATCAAAGGCAGCTTCAGTTAGTCTGATTGACCTCTGTTACATGTTGTGTGATAAGAGAAAGAATTGTGCACACTCTGCAGGAGATGCTTCAGTTCAAAGCAATAAAATAGCTTATTTAATAGCTAACTAGTTTTTCAAGCAACATTTTGCTTTTGTACCAAAACCAACAGCTTCGAAATCATTCTGATGTTCCACTGGCTTGTATTATGAAGAATACCATCTCTGTCTGTTACTGTGGGTCCAGCTTGTCAGCAAATGCACATTTATAGTGGTTCATAAATCAGTACATACAGCAGTTCTGAAAAAGTGAATTACACTCCCAAACTAGTGGAGCACACGAGCTCCATACATAAATTCTTATATAATAATGCTTTAAAAAAAATATTGAATCTGTATTGGCTGATACTCAAGAGAAGATGTAATTTCTAATTACATGCCCAAGTTATGTGCAGTTTTTTCAGCTTTTCTGAACTGGCCTCTCAATACAACAAAAAATTACATACTTACCCACAACAATGTGCCGGTTTTTCCGCACTTCATCCAGCAAAATGTGCACTTCACTGAAAGTAAAGTTGGCTTTCCGCTTTTTGAAGCGCACCATGCTCTCTTGGCTCAGATACAGTGAAGACGACATCCTTGTTCTGCTTGTATGTTGGACCTCCAACTGATTGTATTAGTTAACCTACATGAAAGCAAAACATACATAATTAATGATGGCTTGCCCCTTTAAAATAAGAGTGTTTCCCAGGCATTCACAGATCAATTTAACTACCAATGAAAGTATTTTGATTTAGATTTGCAGAACTGGGCCTAGTTTCCCAAAAGCATCTTAATGCATCTATGCATTTAGGAACTACCTTTGTGTTAAGATCCTTTCAGGAAACCCAGCCCTGAGTGAGGATCATACAAACACAGGGAAAGATGAAACTTCAGTGTCAGTGCAAGTGAGTGGAAAAACATAATATGCATTTCAGGACATGACTATGGAAGCCCATTTCCACAAAAAAAGGGAATGAAATACTCATTATTATGACTTCCAATCATTTCCTATGTTAGTATACTATACTAGTAACTTACAACTCATTATCATCATTATTGTCATTACAACATAGTATTCCATGAAATAAGCCTTCCTATGTCATCATTACAACTTCCTACCTTATCTCATTATTAGGACATCCAATAATGTCATAATTAACTTAGTATTTCATTATAACGCCTTCATATCTCATTACAACTTCTTACCTTATCATCTCATTATTAGGACTTCCTATGATATCATAATTAACTTATGAATTAGCAATTCGTTATTAATACTTCCTATCTCACCATTACAACTTATCTCATTAGGACTTCCTCTGTATGTTAAAAATTGACTTAGGAAGTCTTAATAATGAATTACTAACTCATCATTACAATTTAGTATATAATTATTAAGCCTTCTATCTCATCATTGCATTATTAGGACTTTCTATTATTTTCTATATGTCATAAATTATTTATTATTGCATTATTAAGACTTCCTATCTCACCATTACAATTTATTATTTCATTATTGTGCTTTCCTCTCACCATTACGGCTTAGTATTTCATTATTAAGGCTTCCTATGTCATCATTACAATTTACTCCCTTATTATGTCATTATTAAGCCTTCCTATCTCATCATTATGATTTACTCCTTTATCTATTATCAGGACTTCCTATCTCATGACTGACTGACTGCCTGACTGCCTGACAGACAGACAGACAGACAGACAGACAGACAGACAGACAGACAGACTTTATTGAACCCTTCACCAGACTTTATTCAACCCTTCAGTTGTCAGGGAAATTCATTGGAAAAACAATAGCAGTATACATGAGGTAAGGAAGGAAGAAAAAAACACACCCAGACTATGTTCCAGGAGGATCATAATTTATGATTTATGGAAGATAAAAAACATCCAAGCACTTAAGCAAGAGAGATAAGGGAGGAGAGGGAGGAAAGTGCGCCTGCCTTCGCCGAAAGCCAGAGAGAAGAGCCTTAACGACTTAGTATCTAATTATCTCATTAACCCTTCCGAGTATGTCACAATTGACTTAATCTCTCACATGGTCTACTGTCTGGTCGATTTAAGTGGTGGACACAGGCTTTCTTTACATCAATGTATTCTAGATTAAATTTCTATATACAGTGCATCCAGAAAGTATTCACAGCGCTTCACATTTTGCTATCTTATAGCCTTATTCCAAAATGGATTCAATTCATTTTTTGGCCAGAATTCTACACACAATACCCCACAATGACAAACTGAGAAATGTTTATGTGAAATCCCTGCAGTTTATAACAAATAAAAACACAGAAATAAAACATGTATATAAGTATTCACAGCCTTTGCTTCCACACTCAAAAGTGAGCTCAGATGCATTTTGTTTCCATTGATCATCCTTCAGATGTTTGTACAGCTTGATTGGAAAACACCTGTGGTAAATTCAGTTGATTGGACATGATTTGGAAAGGCACACACCTGTTTATATAAGGTACCATAGTAGTGTGCATATCAGAGCACAAAGCATGAAGTCTAAGTAATTTTCTGTAGACCTCTGAGACAGTATTGTATTGAGACATGGAGAAGGGTACAGAAAACTTTCTGCTGCACTGAAAGTCCCAATAAGCACAATGTTCTCCACCATCCATAAATGGAAGAAGTTTGAAACCACCAGGACTCTATAGAACTGAGTGATCATGGTAGGAGGGTCTTAGTCAGGAAGGTGACCAAGAACTAAATGGTCACTCTGACAGAGCTCCAACATTGCTCTGTGGACAGAGGAGAACCTTCCAGAAGGACAACCATATATACAGCCCTCCACAAATCAGGCCTGTATTATAGAGTGGACAGACGGAATGCCAAGCATCATGTCTGGAGGAAACCAGGCACTGCTCGTCACATAGCCAATACATTCCTACAGTGAAGCATGGTCGTGGCAGCGTCAAGCTGTGGAGTAGCAGAAACTGGGAGACTAGTCAGGGTCGAGGGAAAGATGACTGCAGTGATGTACAGAGACATCCTTGATGATAACCTGCTCCAGACCGCTCAAGACCTCAGACTGGAATGAAGGTTTATCTTCCAGCAGGACAATGACCCTAAACACACAGCCAAGATAACAAAAATTGGCTTCGGGAAAACTCTGTGAGTGTCCTTGAGTGGCCCAGCCAGAACACAGACTTGAACCCAGTTGAACATCTCTGGAGATATCTACAAACTGCTGTGCACTGACACTCCGCATCCAATCTGATGGAGGTTGAGAGGTTCTGCAAAGAAGGGAGACACTTCCCATAAACAGGTGTTCCAAGCTTGTAGCATCATTCTCAAAAAGACCAGAGGCTGTAACTGGCAGAGGTGCTTCAACAGAGTATTGAGAAAGTCTGTGAACACTTATGTACCTTATTTTTAATACATTTGCAAAACAATGTAAACAAACTTCTCACTGTCATTGTGTGCGGAGTTTGGAATGAACTGAATGTATTTTAAAGTAAGGGTATAACAACTATTTTAACGTTATTGTTTGTGCTCTGTGGACCATCTCGACCAGTAGAGCACCGAGTTGTGCACGGGTGAGCCACTGGTCAGCAGCAGTCCCGGACGCCTGAGGGACACAGGACACTTTCAGATTCTCGGGACTTTCATTTCAGACAGCATGTGGGAGCAGCCCGGTCCATTAATTCCGGTAAGAAACCTGCAGTTACACTCCAACGGCCCTGACAGAGACGGACAGCACTCAGGTCAGCTCTCCACTGCGCGTCCAGATGGAAGCATCTACACCAGCGCCATCACGCTCAGCTAGCCCGACAATGCAGCCAGCTACAGCAAGAGCAGACAAACACCTAACAGTGCAGCCCCCACAGCACGCTACAGGAGGAACCAGTAACCGGCTCCCAATTCCACCTGCTCTCAAAGCAAAGCAGGCAAACAGACGCGCTGTAATTTTAACAATAGCTAGCTACTCACGCGTCGTAGCTACAAACCCCCCCCTCCCTGTGTGGGCGCGCGCGCGCGCGCCTGCCGGCTAAATGACACACTTTAGAAGCACTTCACAAACTCCACACACACCCCGCGTGCATATAACCAACAGTGCGGTTCGGATTCACCTGCAAATACTGCCTGTGACCAAGATTTGCGCCCGGAGATCCAGAAAGTTCGTAGAGACGCGGAGAAGCAGCGCTGCGCATGCTCAGTGTGCCCGTCCCCACCTCCGCGGACTGCCTGCAGTAACACGCTTGGGCCACAGCGACCTACAAAGGGCGCTGTTGAGCGCATAACCTCATCAGTTACATAGCACCTTAGCTAGAGCTTAACAGCAGGTAAAGATTAACTGGCCATATTTATGGGCACTTTGCGTGGTTTTATTTGCTTAAATGTGTGCAGGACTTAATAAATGTCCACCTTTTTCACCTGCCTGATTTAAAAGTGAAACTTTCTGCCCTGGCAGGTTGACAAAAGACTGGTTGGAGTCCTTTTTAATCCGAACAGACACACACACATGCACAAAACCAAAGAAAATGTAATAAATAATCACACACTTTTAATTTTTCCATCCTTTATTTAATATAAAATATGACACTGGACACTGTTCAGTCCCATCTTCAGTCTTGCTTTGGCACCCCCTACTGGCTTCATGAGCCAATAGCACATGCTGAGTGTTAATACGTTCATGCTGTACAGCTATACAAACCACACCTCTGGCCATGATGGCTGACTGAAGACTCTTGTTCTAAAAAGTCTCTTGGGCCACTATTCTTCGTATAAATGATGCTAGCTAACATACGACAGCAGTAATGTATTATGATATAACTAAAAACGAAAATAAGCTCTGGCTCACTATGGAGCATTAGGGAACTCGTGTTAGAATTGAAAGAGTGAAAAGGTGCTGTGTGAAGTCAACAGGCTATTGGTGTAGGCATGGGTCAGTTAGATAAAGTCGACATCAATTTCAGGCACGGCGAGACACTCAGGAGTACATGGTCAGCTGCAGCCACTGCGGATGAACAGAAAAGCATAGGGATGTTACTTATTATGGAAGAGTAAAACTATATCACATGCACTGTGATGTCACATCAGCCATTAATATTTTATTTCATTCTAGTGTTCACGATATAAATATTTATCTTAATATGAACATATTGTTTGAAAGAACAAGGAGGCCACTCCTTTCAAATAGTCTGAAATGAATCTGTATGAATTAAAAATTATTTATTTTAAAACTGCAGTATTTAACTTTCTATAATGCCAACTAATATTAAAATTCAGGGTATTACAGCTCACTTTAGTCCCTAGCTAATATGCAGTGTTTACATAAACTGCTGCACATTGCACCCACTGCTGGACCAGAAACCTGTGACTTACAAACTGCTGTACTAACATGTTAACATGAGAATGCTTCACAGTTATAGTTTTCTATTCTTCTCTAAGTGCTGCAGTATCATATAGATCACTTAAATGTATGTAGCCCAAGTTTACCATCAGATGCAGCATATTAAAGAAAGGAATTTTTTCAGAATGAAAGTAACAGTCCTAGTGAAAAGTGTGCGAGTAGCTGATATCATCTTTAATTCTACTAGTAATCGTAGTGGTTTCCCACCTCCTGGATGTTCACTTTTATGGTGCCATTGTTGTCTTTATCCAGTGTCTTGAAGGCACCTGAAAAAAAAAAGATCATTTAACTGAACAGGAAAATATGATTGCAGTATTACAGCTGATGTAGAAGTTCAACAACAAGGTCCATTTTTCTAAGTTAAACTAATTTGGGCCCAGTTTTCCAGAAGCATCTTTTTGTTAATATCATTTTAATCTCAACTTCTATAGAGTGTTCAGTGACACTTCCACACCAAATAAGATGCTTTTTGTTAACCCAGTCCGGTGTAGTAAATAATTTCACATAAAATATAGAAAATCTAATAAAATCTTGATCTCAGATTTGAAAATTGCCTTAAAACATGAAAATAGGTTTATCAACAGCTTTTTCAAACAGCTCAGTGTAGATTATAGACTACTGCTAGAACTGTGTTTTTCAACAACAATGGCAAAAATGGCAAGCCTTTGTCATTAATTACATTACAAATACCACTTGTGGACTATTTCACTGAATTGATACCAGCATGCGTTGATACCAGCATGCTGAGACAACTCCAAGCCTCTAGAGGGAGCTATGAGATAACAAAATGTGCTAGCACTGACACTGCAGTGATAGCACAGAACAGAGGCCATTTTGCCATAACCCATCCGATGCAAGTGTGCAGTTGTCCGATGGGTAATGCAACTCAGGACAGCAGTTTGGAACATAAACAATATGAATGAACATCTTTTTATCACCAGACTTATTCTCACCAGTTTACTGATTATAACCACACATTGTAATAAACATTTTTTTTCTTTAATAACAATAAAATTCAATTACCACTGAACTGAAAATTCTATGTTAAACAAACATGAGTTAATAGCCCATACTTATCTATTATCAAAGTCAGTTAAGGTTCACTGAATTCAACTACAAAGCTGATGAAAGGTGATCTTAGATCAGTATTCTGACCTGCTTTATAAATGGGGCACAGTGATTCTACAAGGTTTTACTTTTCCATTTATATAAAACTGCTTTTGGTGACAGCCTATTATATTTTAGGCATCCTCCTTCAATTTTGATTTGATGGAGTGTGCTTAATTTACACCATTTTAGCTTGACTGTTGGGAATTTTTTGTATCTATGCACCAGCACTGAAACTTGTGTGTGGCAGTAGCTAAAGTATATATATGTTTTTCTCATTGGACAACAAAGCACTATTGTTGGTTGCTGTGTCTACCAAATGGCATAAATGTAAAAAATGGATCCAGTGGCTAAGACTAGACCGATTAAATGTGACAATTAATGCAATAAACTTGTGTTGTGTTGGTAAATTGTAAAATAATATAAAATAAAATTTAATCACCAATCACTTCCCTATGTTTGGAAAGTAGAGGACATATAACTCAAGTCCAGCCACAGCAACAAAGTGCACAATGAATAACAAAATATATCATCCTGCATTTGCTTACTGTAGCCTCCAGGAAGGCCTCAGTGATGGTAATGGAGAAGCTGTACTCACGACACATGGCATCCAGGCGCACCAGGCAGCCAATGTAATTATCAAAGTCCATGTTTCCATTCTCGTCACTGTATCTGCGGATGATCAGCTGGAAGAGCTGCTCATTCAGAGGGAAGCCTACACACACACACACACACACACACACACACACACACACACACACACACACACACACACACACACACACACACACACACACACACACACACACACACACAGAGCTGAGGATCCATATCAAAATTTACATCTGAAGGCCTGGGATCATGATTTACAATTACACTTTTTCTATTTGAACATTAGAATCATCTATCAACAAATAACACACAATAATGCTAAGTATAAGTGGCAACACAAGGATCCAAGTACTTAGGCAAAATTAAGAATTGCATAACATTTTTTGCAATGCCATTGAAGAGGTACAAGTAATTTTATAAAAAAATAATACAAATGAACAATCAGTTTACAACATTTGTGTACACTGTATACAATGTCATTGAAACTAGCGTCATACAGGACACCCTAAATGAAAGCTAAAAAGTGCTGAACAGAGATGCAGAATAAGTGTGTGTTGCACTGAAAGTGGATTTCTTCTACAGTTACTTGCTTGTTCACACAGAAAATTCTGCCCAGACAATCATTAAGCATGTGTGTGGTTACTGTTCTATCCACTGTGGGTGGAGAAATGTCTGAACTTTGGAAATATAATTTCCCATCCACCTGGCACCCACTATCATGCCTTGCTCAAACTCTGATAATTCACCTGGCCTAGCCATAGAGCACACTGACCACTTTATGACAAGACAACACTTCACATTTTTACAGGTGTGGCACTCCCACACTTTTTACACAACACTTTTCATGATCAATTTACATACGCTATCCAAGCATGTATCAGCTATCAGCAATGCTAATGATGTATGTAAATATAATATGATGTATAAATGTGAAGAAGTGTGGGTGATGTGGTACATGCAAATGACACCTGAAGTCTTACATACATAACTGAGTATTACTGTAGTCAGCATCTTCTAAAGCTCGCAATAACCTGTTAGTTCATGCAAGAATAACTACTTTGTACCTGGATACAGCATAGTCTAACAGTGTTCACACCAAACAAGTACCAAGGTCTGGTTTCCTGGATGAACTTATTCTTGGACTTAACTGCAGTGCCAATTGTGAATGCCTGTTATTAGTCTATGTTTAACCTTAACCTGAGTCTAGGAACCCAGCTCCAAATGTGTCCTGGATCTTTTTTCAATTCAGTGTCTTATCGCTACAAATGTCTTGGAAACCCATGATGCCTGTGACATACTCAGATAAGCCTACCGTAATGTATCAAAAATAAGTCTAATATCATATCCTCCACCAGACTGGCTTTTCAGAGAATACATCCAGATTTCTTGCCTAAGAGTTAGTGTGAACTGTAGACAATGGTGTGCTCAGTGATGGGGTCACTGCTTCCTCTTACCTGCAGCTTTGAAATGCATTAAGCCCAGCCTGGCCAGCTCCGAAGGACAATTGTGATTGATCAACATCAAACTGCTTGTAGACAGCCTGTAACAGCGCAAACACACAGTTACACAATGACAACGACCATGTTTGTTCACTACAAGCACATCTGTGCAATTTATAATATGCAAATATACACTATATGGACAGTACCAGGGGAACCTGCTCATTCAGCATTCATTAGAAACCAAGGATATTTAAAAAAAAAAAAAAAAAAAAAAAAAAAAAGATTTATCTAGATTTTGTTGGAGTAACAATTTCTATTGTGCATGGAGGACTGAACACAGTTCCACTGCTTCATATTTTTTATCAGAAGGCACCAAACAAACATCCAATGAAGTCGGATACATCGAGATCAGCATGAACTGACCAGATTGTGAGGAAACACAATTCCCCACAGCCGTACAGTTCAACAATTACAAAAAACTCAACAGTCCCCAGGTTTTTTTAACTTCCTACAAAAACCATATGAATGTGACCAAGTTGGAAGAACGAGTTTCACCTCATTCATCCAACTGCCTGGCATGTAGTTCAAAACACCAAATAAAAATCTGCTGTATGCCTTTGTATTCATCTTTTTTAATGATGGTGTTTGATCACTTATGTTCACTAAAAATGTCTGAGGCCTTCACAGAACAGCTTTAGTTATACAGAGATTACATTACACACAGGTGGACTGTGTGTTGAACAGGTGGTAATTGATCATATTTGATTTTATTTAGGGGTATCAGAGTACAGGGCTGGAAACAAATGCACACAATATTTTCAACACAAATTGTTTAGGTATTAAAGGTACCTAAAAAGGTACCATGTATAATTTTTTTTCACTTCACAAAAATGTGCTACTTTGTGTTGTCCCATCACATTAAATCCCAATTAAATGCATTTAGATTTGTGTGTATATCTTGAAAATATATGCAAAAATGAAAAAGGGGTATGAAAAACTTTTCTATGCACTGTACCAACACATAGGACCTTACTGTCATACAACATGGACACAACAGACCAGTGCAATGGGATAAAACTCACCTGCCATTTTTTGATATTGTTCCAAAGGTGTTTGAACTCATGAAAACCCAATTTACCTGTGCTGTCACTCTGCACACAGCATTAAGGAACAACAAAAGAAAAGTAGCATCCTAATCAGATCTTTAAAATCACATCTTTGAGTATTCTTACCTGACAAATGTGTTTTAAAAGGACCCATATTATACAAATACGAGTTTGACACATGTAAACACATAGTTCAGTTCACTCCCTATACCATATATGGAAATTAAACAGCAAAAGCATTCTATTAATTAATAACAAAACCTTGTAAGTTGCTCTGGATAAGAGCATCAGCTAAATGATGTAAATGTAAATGTAATAAAATAAAATTATTTAATTATTAAATCAGCCTATTTTTTAAAATAACACTTTTTATGAATCATTATTTTTACGACATTTATATACATTCTCAGGCAAAAGTTTTGACATTGGACTTTAACATTTTAACATTTAAGGTGTCCAATCTTATTCGCAAAAGCCTGGTGTGGCTGCAGGTTTTCATTCTGAACAATCACTTGTGACACCTGATCTCACTTATTTAATCAACAGGCCAGTTTTCAAACAACTGATTCATTTAGCTGGAATGAGAACCTGCAGCCACACCAGCCCTGTGTTGATAACATTGTACACCCCTGCTGTAGAGGAATGTGCACATTTTACTGCATTATGACTAAACAAGTACTAATTAAACAAGTCAGCTAGCTTTATATATTTTTATGCATGAGAATTGAAAACTCTCAAAGAGAAACCTTATACAAATGCCCAATTAAGTAAATACACAGTTTAAGATTTCTGTATTTCAGAAAGTATGCCTGCATTGCTTGTTCTTTATGAGCCATAAGCTGCAAGCTTCTTCATTTAATAATTCCCTGTTCAAACACAACTGCTTGATCTTTCAAATGTTATGTCTAATGAGTGTTTAAGGAGGGAAATCACCAGTCTGTGTTGCACACTGGCATTTTTGGAATCCTCTCAGTGGTTATCCCTTATTTTACCTTTAAGGGCATTTCCACACTTGAATGAGTAACATAAGTTTGCATCCAGGACCAATTTATGATTTGTTTGAGGGAGAGGTTAATTATTGCTGATTCCAATTCCAATTCCATATGTTTTATTCAGCTGTATTTTTTTTTACCCATGCAGGCAATAGTTGAAATAGTCATGTAACAAAATTAATCAACTCTCACAACTGCACATGTAGTGCCAGACTCCTCTTGAAGCAAAACCCATACCACTGATTTCAGGAGAATGAAATCTCTGGAACTCCCTTGGGCTCACAAAACAGCTTTTACACCTGGCAACAGTACCTAGTAACTTTCAAAACAAGAACTCAAGAAAACAACACCATAAAACACCAGTACTATGATCCCTGATACACAAAACGAGTACATAGAAGATGTGATGGTGTTGATTAAAAAAAGGATACATCCATGACAGCCACCATACTCCTGCAAGACTCAATAGTGAAGCCATCTGTCTTCAGGTCAGCATCTGAAGAGAGAACAATATGCAAGTTAGTAGTCAAGCGTTATTACAAATTTAGCAGAATTTTGCTGATCTCATCACATTGGCAAAACAAGTCAATGTTTAATATACTGCTATATTACAATATGCAGCAATAAAATCCCAATACTGTCTTCTTCACTTACGTTTGGAGATGATTTTGTTCAGTATGTTCATCAGTTCATTGGGGCTCACTTCCATGTCCTAAAACAGAAACACACACATGCATTTAGGATCTGTGTTGGTGTGTTCTCATATGTGTGTAATGTGTGTACGAGAAAAGCACTTACATCCCCAGCAAGCTGCTGAAACACCTTCCGGAACTGTCTCTGCTCATCAGTCTCATTTGCCTCAGCATATGCATAAGGCCTGCGAGGTGGGGGCTATACCACACACGAAAAATCACTCAGTTACTAATAAAACTTACAATCCAAATAAGCACATAGACAGGTCATACATCACCAGGGATATTACAGCCAGTTTTAAGTTAAAGCTTCAGTACCTCCAAGCAAATTAGATATTTTGATAAATTTGTGTTTTCATATAGACATTTCTTTGCATTTAAAAAAACTAATCACAAAATAAAATGTCATGGTCAAAGGAAATTGTACATTAAATATGTATTTTATTTCCATTATGTAAAATTCAGCAAAATAATAAACAATTGTGCTCAAATTGTGAGAAGATGGTTTCCTAAAGAGAATTTGCTTACTTTGTTCACTAAAGCAATGTGTACACTACATGACCTTTTAAGTCACAGCAGATTCCCCGACTTTAAAATGCACAAAAATCCTGTCTATAGCAGATATTTATGGCAAATGAAAAAATATCCACTGCACACTAAATGACTTCACCCTGTGGCTGAACCAAACCAAACTCATCCCATAAATTTCAGGACTCACAACAGTGGTTATGTAAAAAAATTCAAAGAAAGTAAACAATATATAATGTAGGCTATCAAACATACAAGTTAAGATCCAAGATCTTGGCTTCTTGTGCAAAAAAATGCTTTTGTATCAGATATGTACTAGCAGCAGAATGAAGTTGTTGCATCATTTAAAGTGGAGTGGAAAATTAAATGTGAACACATGCATGTATTTCTTTAGCTTCACCCTATGTGTGGCTCTTGTAGCATATCAAATATTTAGTATGCTCCCACTGGTCTGAAAGTTTGTGCCCCTCATATTCTATGATACACCTGATAAATAAAATTACAGAATTTAAAAAAAAAAATTATAATAATAATAATTAAACTGGTTACTTTACAGGAGAAGGCAAAAGATTTTCTTAACACTGAATGGAATTTATTGCAAGGTAAGAGTAATTAAAAGTAATTTTAGGGCCTTTCTATTGGTTTATTAATTCAGAATTATTTACAGTTTACAGAGCAGCTACACGATTCAAATGATGGAGAAAACTATAAAAAAAAAAACAAAAAAAAAAAAATAGTTGGACAGCAGCAAAACACAGGCTGTTGTAAGGTCAGGGCATTTTTGTTATCTGTAGCTAACGACATTAATACTAGCCTAGATAATGTTATTTTTTCTGTCGTTATCCAGACAGTGATGCAGTTACTACATCACTAAACCAGTAGCCCTAAACCATAACCCTGAAGAAGAGCTGACAAGGTATTAAAAGGTCACTGCTATTGCTCTTCAACACGTGTGTGTTACTTATTTAGGTGGAGTTTGACTAAGCAAACATACTCTTTGCTGAGTGTTCTGGTTTCATCAGGCTTATGTATACAATTAAATATCTATTGGCCACTGTATTTGGTTCACTGAAATCCCAGCTGCTACAAAACATATATTCTTCCCCTTTCCATTTAAGATACAAACCAACCCATGTGAGACATGTTAATATTACAAATGTATACATTTGTGTGAATTTTTGGTGAAGTGCTACAGAACGTGTGAGTGTTTTGTAACAGGTATGTGGTCTTTAGCATGCTCCTGGCCAAACCTGCCCATTTTGTTTGATGTGAAAACACTGTGTATGATGGTTATGTTTCAGATTACTGCACTTTACAACATGGATCAGATAAAACCACAAACAGACCACTAACTTAATCAAGATATCAGTCATATAGCCTATACCCCGGATTAGACTTTCAAAAATGAAAGTTATATTTATGATGTAATATTGGGGCACTAAGATGTAGAAATAACAATGTAATGTACTAATACTAATTTACTATGCAATATGTGTTTGTATTACATATGAAAACTGCACACACAATAAATGCTCCATTTGTGTGTAACCATTATAATAAACAAAGTAGTCACTTACAGGGTCTGAGGGTACAAACTGTCCAGGGTCGATGTTGCTGTAAATAAAAAAGGAGAAGATGACAAAATGTTACAATACCTAAAAGGATACAACTATAATTTACACTAGCTGATTTGTGTGCAAGTGACCTGAACACAAGTGACCTGACTTGTGTGCGACTGGCACTTATGACTAAGGACATACTGTAGATATGGAAAAAGTATTTTGGGAGGTCTGGAGAAGGATGTTTTCAGCAGCTAGCACTCACAGTGAATAATACCACTTTTCTGTTAAAAGCATGTCTTACAAGCTTATAACATTACCTCTCTGACTGCAGTGAAGGACATATAATGTGCATCTTGGTATGTGTTAAAAAACTGTACTGTAATCAGCTATTTACTTGCTCATAAAAACACTAACAGTAGAATAAATACCAATAAGAGAGCTAGCTAGAGAAAAGCCATGGTAGTGAAATTTCTAACAGAGTGACAAAGTGAAACTATAATTTATTTCCTTGTTCTTTCCTCTAAGGTGCTCCCAGTCAAAATGGTGGAAAAGATTTTTGAGGTAGTTTCAAAACAACAGAAAATCAGAAATTTGTAGGCTTCCATATTTTTTAGGTAATTTTTAAATGTGTTGAACAGCTGGCAACCTTGTAGCCTTGGCACATACAGGCAAGGTTGATGGCACATAAATAACATAAACTGGCAAAAGATTTATTGACGAAAACAATTCTGTGGCTGATATCAGCTTCTACAGAAATAGTTTTGAGGTAATGTTCTTCTGATTTATGTAATTAATTGTTACATGAAATAAGGTCTGCTGCTGCTGGTGGAACTGAACAAATTCATGTGATGTCTGGGGGCATCAAGGACCTCTGTAGATCTAACGAGCTTTAAAACATAACCATTTATATGGAAACAAGGTTTTTATTGAATTTATAGTTACATTACTTACTGATATCATCTGCATAGCTTTTATAAACAAACATAAAAAATATTATTTGCAAAGTATTGAATGTGAGTAACAAGCAGACACTTACCTGACAACATCAATAATCCCTCCAATCAGTTTCTTAGCCAGAAACATCTTTGGTAGCAGAGAGTCAATTGAAACTGCAGGGGGTAAAGATTGGTGTTAATGGAGCTCTACCTCATGTACAGCTTTCATATTTATTTAATTTACTTGTAGTCAAAAGGGAGACTTTTCACATAATAATGCATTTACATTATACTTCCAGTATAAAATAATTTCTAATTTTTACTATAGAAACATCCATATTTTCTGAGATCATTATCATACCTTGCAAATCTAAACCAGACACAATTTTATTTTCTGAGAGTGAAAAATAGAAAAAAAAAGAAATCTGAAAAATTGAAAATTAAAAAAAAAATAATAATAAACTGTTGCTGTACTTGTTAAATGTGTTCTGACCTGTATGCTTTTTCATTGTGTTGTTGTTGGTGGTCTTTGTCTAGCTCTGCTGTGTTCTAATACTCACTGTACTAGGCTGAGTGATGTTCTCTCAGGGTGATCCGTTTACTAGTGTTAAAAGTCTTCTCCCTTGAGCCACATTAGTTTTTGACATTTCAGAACTATTTGAGTTGGCTTTAAAGGGTTTCTGCATTCATGCAGGAGATCTGAATTTCCATTTAGTGGTTGATTGTGGAAATGAAGGGTCCTGTAAGGGTCATGTGACCTGTAATTTTTCACTTGTGTGATCTAAGAGTTGGCTTTGCGATTCTCTAGCCTGATTTGGCATGTGCTGGGACATGGGTAATGGGGGGAGTCTGGGCTGAAAGACATGGCCGATGTCTGGCAGTTCCTGAGCTATGTGCAAAGGACTGCTCAGCCCAGCCCTCGTACCTCAGCAGCTTCAGCGGGGCCAGCTACCCGAGCCTCACAGGCTGCAGTGGGGTGGACCACTGAGCCTGCACTGCTGAGGGAATTAGGGTTGTGCGCTGCGGTCGCTCCCGTCGAGGCAGTGCCTAAAGCAACAAGGGTTGCGAAGAAAATGTTAAAAGGAGGGGGCGTGACACCATAGAGATCCTGTGTGGCACTATCCAGAACCAGCTATCCTGGTTCTATTCAGAGAGTGGAGTCAGCCGCTCATGTTCCTGTTCAGAAGGGGAAGGCTGCCATTCCTGGTTCTATCCAGAGGATGGAATCATCTGCTCATTTTCCTGTTCAGAAGACAGAGTCTGCCATTTCTGGTTCTATCTAGAGGGTGGAATCAGCTGCTCATAATCCTGTCATTCGTAATCCTGTGGTCTCTGAGGAGGCCTCTTCTTGTGTCTGTCCCTGTCAGTGTATTTGTATCTCTATGGGCTTCACTACCGTGAGAGCCGACAGAGATACTAAAGCCTGCGGGAAAAGCAATGGTGGGGGATTGATCATCTATGTGAACAGTCGCTGGTGTCATCCAGCCCATATTACTGTAAAGATGGTCTTAGGTTGTCCGGATCTGGAGCTGTTAGCAGTTAGCCCCCGACCCTACTACGTCCCACGTTAGTTTAGTCATGTGATCGCCGTCTGTGTTTACATCGCGCCGAGCACAGATGCAGCAGCTGCACGTGAGCACATACATGCTCATATTGCACAACTACAGACACAATGATAATTTCTGGAGACTTAAATCATGCTACTTTGGATTCTACTTTGGATGCTTTTCACCAGTGTGTGGACTGTCCTACGAGAAACAACAGGACAATTGATCTGCTGTATGCTAATGTTAAAGAAGCATACAGCGTCACACCCCTCCCCCCACTGGGGAAGTCGGACCACAACCTGGTCCACCTTCAGCCAAAGTACACCCCCATGGTCCAAAGACAGCCTGCAACCACCAGAACCATCAGGAGGTGGTCTCCAGAAGTAGAAGAAATGCTCAGGGACTGTTACGACACCACTGAGTGGGATGCTCTGCTTCGTCCACACGGTGAGGACATCGAGGGGATGACACACTGTCTGACAGATCTCAACTTCTGCGCAGATGTGGTCTCCCCCACAAAGACTGGTGTTACCCCAACAACAAGCCATGGGTAACACAGAAAGTCAAAGCTGTCCTCAACAAGAAGAAAGCCGCCTTTAGGAGCGGGGACAGGGAGGCGATGAGAGCAGCACAGAAGGAGGTAAAGCGCTGTCTGCGGGAGGCCAAAGACAGCTACAGGAGGAAGGTGGAATGGAAGCTGGAGGAGAACAACATGAGGGAGGTCTGGGAAGGTGTGAAAACCATCACAGGCCACAATACCAACACCAGAGTTGTGCGGGGAACAGTGGAGAAGACGAACAAAATGAATGACTTCTTCAACCGGTTCAACCAGCCCATGTACCCCACACCCTCTCCCTCGCTGCATCCATCTCTCCTTTCCTCAACGCATACCCACCCACCCACCAACCACAGCAACTGCCTCCTCCTACTCCTCCTCCCCCCCATCCACCACCACAACACAGACCTCTTCACTGCAGACCAGGTCAGAGGTCAACTGAAGAGGCTTCATCCCAGGAAAGCAGCAGGCCCTGACAAAGTTTGTCCTCGACTGCTGAAGAACTGGGTGAGCCACTCCAACGTCTCTTCAACCTCAGCCTGCAGGTGGGGAGAGTTCCTACCCTCTGGAAGACATTGTGCATTGTTCCAGTTCCAAAAAAGAACTGACCATGTGACCTGAATGACTTCCAACCGGTGGCACTCACTTCCCACCTGATGAAGACACTGGAGCAGCTCTTCCTCTGTCTCCTCAGACCCCAGGTGCAACATGCCCAGGATGGTCTGCAGTTTGCATACCAGGCAGGTGTTGGTGTGGAAGACCCAATCATTTACCTGCTACACCGAGCCCACTCGCACCTAGATAAGGGGAATGGCACAGTGAGGATTCTGTTTCTGGATTTCTCAAGTGCATTCAACACCATCCAGCCCCTTATGCTCCAGGACTGGGATGCGAGGGGACCCCTGCCTGGTCACATGGATCTCCAGCTACCTCACAGACAGGCCGCAGTATGTCAGGCTGAAGGACACCACGTCTGACACTGTGATCAGCAGCACTGGAGCACCCCAGGGCACAGTGCTGGCCCCTCTTCTCTTCACCCTGTACACAGCAGACTTCTGCTACAACTCAGAGCAGTGTCACATCCAGAAGTTTGCTGATGATACAGCCATTGTTGGGTGTATCATGGATGATAGTGAGGAGGAGTATCAGAGCCTGGTGCCACAGGATTCATCTGCAGCTCAACACCTCAAAGACCAAAGAGCTGGTCATTGACTTTGGGAGGTCCAGACCAAAGTCACAACCAGTTCTGATCGAGGCAGATGAGGTGGAGGCTGTGGACTCCTACAAGTACCTCAGGGTGTGGCTGGACAGAAAGTTGGACTGGTCATGTAACATGGACCACCTGTACAGAAAGGGACAGTCCAGGCTGTACTTTCTGAGGAGGCTACGGTCCTTCAACATTTGCAAGAAACTCATGGGGATGTTTTATCAGTCTGTGGTTGCTAGTGTCCTGTTCTACACTGTGGTATGCTGGTGGGGCAGCATATCCAAGAAGGACACACACAGGCTGGAGAAACTGATCAGGCGGCTGGCTCTGTGGTTGGCACAAAGCTGGCTCTGAAAAAATTGCTGGACATTATGGACAATGCCAGTCATCCTCTACACACTGTCATCAGCCACCAGAGGAGCCTGTTCAGTGAGAGACTGCTCCTTCCCAAGTGCAAGACCAATAGACTTAAACTAAACTCTTTTGTCCCGCACGCCATCAGACTGTACAACTCCTCTCTTTTTCTACTTTTTCTCACGCACTATTTATATATATTGTATATTGTAATATAGTCTTTATATTATATATTCATTATATTTATATAGTGTTTCTTTGCTAAATTATCTCGTTCTATCTTTCTCTACTGTACTTATGTTGCGGCTGGAACCTTAATTTCCCTGAGGGAACCCTCCCAAGGGATCAATAAAGTCCTATCCTATAAAGTTCTATCCTATCCTATTTGTCCCTATTCCTGTGCCCACTCCAGTTTCATCCAGAATCCAGTCATCTGTTTTGTCAGTGTCATCCTTGGTTCATTCTTACCTATTACACTGACCTACAATGTTCACAAGATATTACACATGGACTGTGGGAAATTGTAGTGGCTCCTTCACTCTAGATTTCAATTTAGCAATTTAGAAACTAAGAGAAACATGTCTGACATACTCAAGTTTCCTCATTCTTTTCCAAATGAGAAACACATTTCCCTCAGCAAAAGCCTGAAAAAAATGTACCAACAGTAACAGGTCACACCTACTGCCGGTGGCAGTATTATTTTTCAGGTCATTTCCATGACAACTGACCTGCCCTCTCTACAATACTATATCACTAGCACAAGCCAATCCCATTCTTTGTGGGATTGTATAGTCAAGCTGCTGCAACTGCCTTTTGGTGTAATTACGTCATTTGATCTCCCAGCATCATCACTGCAAGTAGTATTCCAAGAAATCTACCCAAAAAGACAGTCAGCACGAATGTAGGCAAAGGAAGTTGTTCAAACTAGAGCTGGAAGAGAAACTTTAACAATGCCTTCACTGCAAACATGCAGCAGTGACTGCAAAGGACAATCGCACAGACTTTGATTCCCTACACAGGGATGGTGTACTTGTAACAACAAGTTATTTCACATCAGCACTTTGATTTTTAGTGGGAAGACCATTTTTGTCAGACAGAATACTTCATTTTGTACACACTCTGACAACTTTAGCTGGTGAAGCGCAACTAAAGGAACAACAGCCAAAAGTTTCATTTCAACTAAAATTAAAATCATCTCTGTTACACTTTTTTTTTTAACTAATATTCTCCATTCCTTCCAAGGCTTTCACGTCTAAATTGACAGCCTTGGGACAAAAAGGCATGGTCTTCATGTGAGTAAGAGAAAAGAGGAATGTGAAAGAGTCATGCAAAAAGAAATTCCCTGCTGGTAAACCCTGTATTTGTTAACAGGGTTGAGGATGATGAATCATGAAAAGAATGAATCACCTCCTGAGGGATTTAAGGCTTTTTCACAACTGACTCTTCCTTTCTCAGCTCAGAGCCGCCCTGTCTGCACCCCCAGCACTGGATATGAGTTTACAGGACACACCTAACTACACACACACACACACACATACACACACAGAGGATTCATCCCCTCTCCACATGGAAACACACTCACTAATGGAGCTAATAATGCCGAATACAGTTTAGCCTGGTTAAGGCACTCTCTACAAGCCCTGTCTGCAGAGTTTACAGGACACACCTAACCACATACACACAGGATTCATCCACATGAAAAAAACACTAATACAGCTGAGCCTAGTTAAGACAGTCATAAAGCTCCTGAAAGTCTAACGGTGCTTTAGTTTAACCCAGATGTGTGAACAGGGCCAAAGTTACAGCACAAGCACCCAATCCAGCTACAGAAACAGTGGAGACCCTTAAAATACAACAATAAAGTGAGCTACGCCGTGTCTCAGTTCTCCAGGCTGGGTCTGATTAAACTAGAGACAGTCGGCCAGATAACGGAATTCGGCCCTGACTACCACTATCAGCCCTGACTACCTAACTTCAACGTCTTATCAACTGATTTGAACGTCGAAAGTTTCAGCATTTCAGCCCACAAACGAAGTGTCTGGAGTTTAAAAACAAAACCACAAACGCGTCCGAACTGCTCGTCTCAAAATCTGTCTCTTATTTTCGCCCCTCGTTAGCTAACAGGCTAACCCAGCTAGCCTGGCCGCAGCCTGCGCGTCTGCGCTGCAGCCGGAATTAAGATGGTCTCTGCAGCAACTTTCTGCACAAACACAAACATTAGGCGATAAGTTCAGAAACACGTCCAGGCAGTCCCGTGTCGTTGGTTCAGGAGTAAAGTGTAGAACTGACCGGAGAAGAGCGCAGTTTGTCCGGCAGCGAGTCTGTGCTGGGCAGCTCCGGAGGGTGTGGACACCAGCAAACCCACAACAGTCTGAGTGCTACAGGGAAAGCCTGGCTTCACCACACAGAACACGCACTAGTGCTTTCCCTGCTAGTGAACATTTATTCCACACCTACAGAAGCTTTCTGACAGCCCTTCCACTAAACTCACCCCAGTTCCACAGGAGTTCCTCTTACAAATCTCCACTTTCACCCATTTCTACATTTCCACTATTTACATTTAAGCCCATGTAGCTGCTCTTTACGCTGTTTATCATTCATTACCAATAAATATGCTCCAAAACTACCATTTAATTACAATTTTTGGAGACGCAACAAAATGTTTAAGTCTTTTGTTTTCAATGTACAAATGATTAAAACCAACATTGTATATGGATTTTACATTACATTACATTAACATTGTATATTGAATTTTGCTAATGTTTCTTAAATTCAAATATATGGCAAATATCAGAAGCTGCAACATAGAAATCACATCAAGTTTAAATGCAGGAAAGTTGACCAAGTCTTGTGTTTGTACCACAGTGAAGAAAGAAATAATTCTTGGAAGATCTGAAGGTGAGAGCCAAACTCCTGTAATGGTGTGGGTATTCTCGTCTCTTGAAAGCTGGACGTTCCTGTGTTCACTGTGCACAGCATCACTAAGACATTTACACCCCATGGTCCTGGTCAGTGGAACTGCCAGAGAGCATTATAGGAACATTCATCAATGTATTTATAATGTCGAGGAACATGTGATGTAATAATGGTTTGCATCACATTATTAGAACGTTTCTCACAGTTACACAAAAACTAACAATAAGGGAACATTTGAAGTTTCCCAGTACATAAACATACCTGAAATAAAAAACCACATTACTTTCATTAGAGTAGGAATACCAAATGTGAAAAGGTCATCATTTCAAAGATGTTTTGGGGTTTTGCTGCTTCTGACATTGGATAGCGTAACTATGTGCATGCTGTTATGAAATCTGACGACTACCAAAGAATTCAGAGTGTAATGTAGGGCCCAGCGCCAGAAAGCTGTGCCTCCGTTTCTTTCAACAGGAATGACCCAAAGCATACCATTTCAAAAAGTACCCAAAAGACTGGAGAGTTCTGAAGTAGCCACCAGAACTTTAGTCCAGATATAAATCCTATAGATCTCACAAAAACTAACTGGAAGAAGACACTCTTCAAATCTGAAAAACCTAGAGCTGCTGGCAAGTGTTTAAAGTCCAGTAGAGTGTGTAAAAAACTCATTTATGGTTACAGGAAGTGATTGATTTCAATTATTGAATTAAGACGTGTTTTTTCCAATAGGTCTGGGAGACATGGCTACAAAAGGTTTATTGCCCAGCCCTATTTGAGGGTGTTAATCATTTTTTCTGCTCCTTTTCTGGAGTTCTGTCATCAGATTTTTACTTTTTTAAAATGTAGGGAAGATATATAATTATTTCATAAGTTAAGTTTTTGATAAATTCTGAACAAAATCAAGCTTATTGTTATGCTTGTGTTTGATAACCATTGCTGTGTAGTACTGTATTCCTCTGCATCATCAGTTTCACATAATTCATGATTTTGTAGTCTGTGTGTTCTGTCCATCACTGCAGTACCCTGCATGCATTTCACAAACACATCATGTTGTTGGTAATAAATACAGGCTATAGTAACATTAGCTGACTTTATTCAGCAGTTCCCAGTTCACCACTTTTCCATCCTTCACAGTACAGTTATAGCAGGCCAGGAAAATCACAGACCAACTGCACATTTTGTAAGTATCACTTGATGCTATTAAGACAATTAAATCTGTGCATTATGATTATTAAAAAGTGAGAAACAGTGGTTAGAGCAGTAAAGGTCAGAGGGACATTAGTGCACATGGCAGCTCTAAAGAGAGAAAAGTACAGCATAATTGAGCCTTTAATCATGAATGGACAGACTATTTTTCCCACATTCAGTGCTAAACCAGTATATTATGTATTGTGTATGTTTGAAGACCATGGTCATTATTAAAGCCATATTAGGTGATATGTCTTCAAAAACATTTTCGATACATTTCTTGAAATCACTTTTTATATCCTGTAAGCAGAAACCGCTTAATACATTATACACTCACATACAAACACAATGTTTAGGAGCAAACCTTCAAAAGCTTTCATTGCCAATGACCGAAAAACAGACAGAAGTAAAAATGGCTTTGATTCAAAAGACCGGAAAACGTTCCTGTTAAACAGGTAACATAATTAGCATTTTTATGGCGGAATTTCTTAGCTGTTAACTTTTCTGGCATAAATCAGGTTTTGAGTGTGTGTGAAGGAAGCGTGCTGTTTGAGCAACACAGTGAGAGTCCTCCCCTCTTCTATGCCTCCCTTCTGCACACACTGGGTGAATAGTCGAGCCCTTTGAGTTTGTGTGTTTTGGGGAGCTTTAGAAGGTCAGGTGAAAGATGAGGGTGGAATTACGCTACTGGTTTCTACAAAAAGCACCTTATTTTAGGATGAACATTTTTCAAAAGCAAGTTAAATTTTAATCTGAGAAAAGCACACTTAGTATTTATTATTTACAATTTGTCCAGGTCAGCGTGAAAACTGACAATAAATATTTCTGAAATATATTGATTTTTAACTGTACTTTTAATTTGATTTGACATTCAGTTGGTGTCTATATAAAAGGGTAACAGCTAATAGGTTTCTTTTTTATACACAGGACATGGCACTGAACCATAATGCAAATCAGACATTCTGATGTTCCAGACTGTGGCTTGAGGACATAGATAGTCTCATTAGTGCTTTTAAAGTATCACTGATTTGCATCACTTCAGTAAAAGGCAAGAGCAGTTGTTTTCATACAGCAGAAACTATCAACATGCACTAGCTGCTGACTAAAGAACATTCAGAAGTGTGTGTGAATATGGTTGTAGTCAGCATGTGGCACCTGCACTCAGAAAGTGATGTGTGTTAATCAACAGCGTTACATTAGCAATACAGATGGCATATCTTCAGATCAGCTGACCAAAGAATGGTTTGCTTCTCAGAATTCTGCAGTATCTATTTTTGTAATGGTATATGAGGCATTTACAATGGAGGGATCAGACCTTTTTATTCCTACACTGCATAGTTCAGTGTTATCTCTCATTCAGTAAGTCTGATTAAACTCAGAGCCCTGCCTGAGCTGAGTCAGGTGTTCAATACTGTAGCCTTCCAGGCCTGCAAGTGGAGATCAGTGCTGCACAGAATGCAGGTTTTAAAGAGACGTCAGCATTTTTTTAAATCCAATCTCTATCTGCCGCCTATGTAGCGAACAGTCGATTAGACCAGACAGAATTTTTCTTTAAATTAGTTTCTCTGTGCGTAGAAAAGAACAAACATCATTTGACAACTGAAACTCAATGAGCAGATTCTGAATTCAGTCTAATAATAATGTATAAGACCAGAATTTTGAGTTTAATACTGATGCCAAGCATAGTAGATTAAAAAACCAAATACCAATTATTGGCTGAAGACAAAATATTGATTAAATTGGACACAGGAAAGTATTCCATTTTATAGCTCAGTGAACATATTTCTATTTTAAAAATATTCTTTTATAAAAGAGTTATGTTTTTAGGTATGTTTAATACTTTGTACAACTACTAACATGGACAGGTGAGAAGAAAAACATTGGTTATCTCAGAAGGGATGTGTTATATATACCAAAGTATCAGGACACCTGTTCATTTACTGCTTCTCATTAAAGAGAGTTTATCCTGCTTTTGTTGGAGTAACTGTCTCATTATACAGGGAAGTTCTTTTACTAGATTTCAGAGCATTGCTGTGAGGTCAAGATGTTGGGTGATCACCACCCCCACTTCATTCTCAACTCCCCAAACTCATCCCAACAGGTTTGGATGGTACTCCATCATTCCACAGAACACAGTTCTACTTCAGCTTAAAACCCCTCTAGCCCACAGCTGGCATTAGGTACAGAGCCAGTTAAAGGGACATGGGCACACTAATGTCAACTATGAAGGTCCAAAAATCACAATTTACAGAACTTAAAGGATCTGCTGTAACGTCTTGGTGCCTGAATGCCTCAATTTTGACATGGGTGCCACAAAACTTCAGGAAAAATAAAAGTAACTAGAACTACTTTTTACAGCGTTGCTCCACTGCTGGAAATGTAAACATTCCATCGTGATAAGATATGTTCTGTCTGTGTGGAATGCTGGAACGTTCCAAAACTCCAATCTACAGACACGCTTTAAAAACACTTTTAAATGAATTCAGCCACTGCCCACTGACTTCAGTTTCAAGTGAATGTCTAGTTGTCTAGTTATTTTTCCAGAATTCAGAGAAATGTCAGAGACAGAGATTAGTTTTGAAAAACTGCAGTGATCCTTTAGCAGCAGGTCATGGATATCTGAATTCACCAGCACTCCTCTCACTCATTTTTTTATGTCTTTAGGCAGACAGCTTCCAAACAACTCCATAAGCATGGAAGAGAAAGTCTAGGAGTAGGCAGTCACTTCCTGAGTGAACTGGTCCATGAGCAAGTCAAACCTACTTCTGAGGTTTCATGAGTGTGTCACTTCTTGCTGAGCAGCAGGTTGGCTTTACACACTTTGGGCACATGGCGGATAGTAAGGGAGACCCTAGTGCCGCGGGACAGTCTCTCACCAACCTGTCCGCCTGCCGCTGACAGGTTCACCACCCGCTCCGTTAATGTGTCCACGGCACCACCTTGAATACCATGCAGGTAGCGTTCGTACATGTCACCCTGCAGAATCAGCAGGCTTCTTCTCCGTAGCAACAATGACAACATGTAACGGCTCTCTTCAGTCTGAGGAACTCCAGTCTGTGTGTGTATGTTCAAGAGATATGAGAGAGAGAGAGAGAGAGAGAGAGAGAGAGAGAGAGAGAGCGAGAGAGTATGTATAATGTGTAAAGGTGTGTGTAATGTAAAGGAAATGGAGAAAGGAAGATTATTATTTATCAATGATTCATGAGCCACTATGAATTATTCAGTAACTATTAATTTTTACAATTATAACTACAAACTATACTATAATTACTACAAATTACTATTAATCATTATTCAACAACTATGATTAACAATTAACAACTGAATTATTGAATATTAACAATAAATGATACAGCTACAAAGATTTTCAATATTCAATATATATTATTTTGCTCAATATTCAGCAACTGCTTTGAATTATTCAGTAGCTACCATGTAACAGGTCATTACTATGAATTATTAGGGAGCTAATATGAATTATTCTGTGTCTACTATGAATTATGAACTATACATACTCCTTCAACTATTATGTTAATGAATAGACATGTGGGACCACATACAAGCTCTTAGGATTTAATAGGTTAAACTTGTAAGTAGAAAAAAGCTTTAGTAATCTGTAACTGAACTGATTACCCTTTTTGTGTCAGACTGTTCAGGCATTTACCTGGGTCTGATCAATAGGTGTGTATATATCGAGCAGAGTATGCGAGCCCATGCTGATTGTTGTTACAGTTGGGTGGTAAAGTGGGCCGTCCTCATGAGGCTGAGAAAATACATGCAGAGAAATGTAATTCCATATATTTATGTAATTCATACATTCACCGAGTTGCCAGTTGATTAGGAGCAGCTGCCATATAGGTATATAGCTACAGACTACAGTAGATCGGCTACTACACAATTTATTTGCATTCTCAGCACAGTAACACTAACATGGAAGTGTGAGAGACTGGTACAAGTGTATCAGGCACAGAGGTCTTTTGGGGATTTTACACAGTGTATACAACTACTGGTTACTGTCAGAAACTCCCCTTGCAACTGTTTGTAGCAGTTTGCCATCTTCAATGACTGTGTGTAAAGCAATGGTCAGTCAATGTTTCTGAGCACTAAACTCACCACACTTAATAATAAATCATCATTTCTTCCCCAGCAGTGTCAATGACTGTGTGTAAAGCAACAAAACTACCACTGTGACATATACTCATACCAACACACAAGCTACAGGATAACTGTACATGTATAATATACCATAATGCCCTCCTCTGGCTTGTACTCATTCACCAGCACATGATTAGCGGTTTTGCCAGCAAATGCCCCAAGGGCAGATATTTTCTCAGTGTATGTCTGCAGCCAAGTAGGGAGCTTCTCTGCAAGCATTCCTTTAGGATGTGGCATCCCACCTGGTGGAACATAGAAAATGTCTCATTTTCCCAGTAACACAACATAATCTATATGGAAAACAGTATTGGGCTACATGCTCATTCACTGTTTCTTCTGAAATCAAGGTTATTAAAGTTTATCCAGCTTTTGGAGAAGTACCTATCCCTACTGTCCAGGGAAAGACTCTTACTTTTCATTCAATGACAAGAGCATTAGTGAGGTCAGGATGTTGGATCACTACCCTACCTCATCCCAAATGTACTGGATAGGAAGGCTTTATACCCCTTCCCATCCATGCCAAGGATTAGCGATGGTGCCAATAGGTTTATGTTCATTTGCTGCAGAGAGTCCAATTATATTGGAAAAACGTCTCTACAGGGATTAGACAAGCTGGGTTTGTGCACTTGTACATTTGTGTCAGAAATGGGTGCAACATAAAGTAGTAGTGAATGCATTCACTGATGAACACAACTATGTGCCAGAGCACACCAAACTGCCGCCACCTGGTGTGCCTGAATTGAATTTGGATACTGAAATATGCTTTATTTTATATCAACAGCCTCTGATTAATCATGCCAATCCAAAGGAGTCAACCAGTCCAATAATGTTTAGTGTGTGATGTTTTCTTCTTTAGCTTCAGTCACAGGTCTCCTCGGGAATTAGATTGAAGCTGAAACCTGACTAATAACTGCCAATTTGAGAGCCAACCTGACCAAGCCCAGCTACTTCTGCTAAAGGTGAAACTGACCCAAATCTGCTCAAACCCCAACAGAGATAGATAATCAGAAATATGGCATTACATGTCTCTGATCTCTTAATAAGTACTTGATCGACCAATGTCACTGGGAAAAACTGGCTTTTACACATTGATAACACTATTTATCCTTAGTATTGATGACACAGCAGTATGGATTGGCATGGATGTTGGGCTGATTTAAGCAGAAACTGCTGGTTGGATACCAATAGTAATAACAATTAATTAATTCTAAAGATTTATAATTTCTAAAGTAATATTAAAAGATGATATTTAAAAAGATTTTCATGATACACAATATTTTTTGATACTTTGACATGCTAGAAAGACTTGCATCTGCTGCCATATTTAACATTAAAGACAACATACACCAATATATTATCTCAAATCTTCCCATCACTAGTTTGCCAAAAGGCTGTATGAAATATAATTTAATAATTTATAAAATAATTTATAATTAAGTTTAAAGCATTAATAATTTAAGAACAATTATTAATTAAAATAATAATAATTTAAAGCCAAATTTCCTCAGTACTCCTACTCAGTACAACTATTGCTAGCCTCTTAAGCACATTCCCCCAATAAACATATTTAGTACAGGTTTTATCAGGAAACATACAATTGGTACATTGGTACATTTGTAACTCCACATGCATTTATATTGTAATATTGTTTTACAATATTATTTTGATATAAGATATTGTTCAGATGTTGTATTATTTTAAGGTTTAAAGCAATTATGTTTAAAATGCTAATCCCTACTTACAAAATTACTACATCAAAGTCAACTCAGAAAATGTAAATTATGCCACTGTGTACACATTGATGTGCATTTATATATTGTTCATCTGTCCTCATGAGATTTTGAAGCATTAACATAACTAGGTACCACGTGAATATCCAATGTGTGGGTTTTTACCAAGACATGTTTTGGGAAACCAAGCTTTGTTCTTTTAATATAGAAAGGGAAAATGAACTGGAGTAGTGAATTAACTGGATACCAGATGAACTAGGTGTGTTAAAATGAGCATAGAACTATCCAAGAGATCCCCACCCCAGCTTTATAGAATGTTAACAGTACAATATGACGATTGTAGAGCAGGGACACACCCCAGTTCTGCAGTCTTCTTCCAGACAACTGTGTCCATTTGGGTTTGGGGGCTCTGTAAACCTGAAAGTTTACACAAACACACATGAACACACACACACAGTTCAGAATCTACACACCTGCTGCTCACTAAGTGGATATGACAAAACAGGCAGTGCTCATGTCAAACATGAGTCATTTTCGCAGAGAAGGGTAAAGCATAGCACTGGACAGTATTTTTTCACCTGGACAACTACAAAATTCTCCAAGTATATGTACAGAAAAAGGTTCCTCTATATTCAAAAGTGTGTAAACACCTGCTCACACCTGCTGGACCAGAGGCTCTTCTGAAATCAAGGTCATTCAAAGAGTTTGTCCCAATAATAGCCTCTACACTAGACACTGGAACACTGCTGTGAAGACAATGTATTTAGCCTAACATGAGTGAGGCTCAGGTACTGATGTTGGATGACTAATATTTGCCACTCCAGCTCACCCCAAATCAATAGGGTGATGCTCCATCACTAGAGAATGCGCTTTCATTGTGCCACAGCCTTATGTTAAAATCAGAGTCTTATACATACCTGATCAATAATCAACATCAGTACATGAGCCTCACTCGTATCCTTGTGTCTAAATTCAGTGGCGTTTTCAATGATCCAGGGTCCAGAGAGTTTATCAGTGCAGCAAAGGGGACAACATTCATGTTAACAACTTTGATTTGAGATCAACCACTGATCGAGCACATGTCTTCATGAATAGCTGCTATTTTTCAGCTATTTTTCCCTGTCAGAGAAATGAAAATAATGTAATATTTAAATGGGGAGAATCCAGGTCCAGAAAGTAAAACTCCATCGCAGGAAGTTGTTCCGGCTGCCCAGACAGTCAGAACAAAATCCAGGAGTGGAGTTTTAATTTCTGGACCTGGATTTTCAGTTCCATTTCTATTAAAAGCTGAATTTAGTTTTCTTGAGGGGCGTTATGCTTCCTAGTTATAAACAGCTGGGTCATGGTGTGGACAGGGTTGAGAGCCCCTGCTTTGGGACGGTCAAAACTAGCTACCTGTTGTAACAGATACTCCTCCTCCGCCTCTGTTATGAAATCCGGAACGTAGTAAACGGTTGGAGGCGCCTGCGTTCATAACAAACAGTTACTACTGCTGTACCAGCAACTCTCATTCATCCACAGCAGCCTTATAAAAGATAAACTGCCTGTCAGCGACGCTCACTTACATCCTTCACGATGTATTCCTCCAGGGCGTCACAAATCCTGCCTGGCTTCGCCATCGTGGCTGTAACAGCCCGCTCTTTTACCACGAAGTTTGAACTCAACGTCGGGTAACGTTAGCTTTCTGGATTCGATCCAGGCAGCATCCCAAATCAACCCCGTATCACCTATGTAGTGGACTAAGCGGACGATCAGCCACGTTGTTAGTGAATATGTAGTGGCTCCCTACTTAGTGAAGTAGTTTGCTATTTGAGACACAGCCAGTGCCTTTCAACCCGGTTTAGCCTACGATTTGACCACAAAATCCCTGTATAAATAGACCTCATATGGAAATGACACAAACAGTTAAACGTATATATAAAGCCCCGCCCCTTTGCTATGTCTCCAGAGTACTTTATATCGTTCTAATTTCATAAAAACGCCAGAACTTAAACTACATATACTTCGGCTCGTTTGTACGCCACTGAGCCTCCACGCTGCCACCTACAGGCTCGGAGCAGAACTGCCACTTACAGAAAAGGCTAAATCACCCTAAACGCTGTGGAAAGATTGGGACCAATGGACACACGTCATATTTTGCTGCTTTAGTCAGAAGTAAATACACATGTATACAAATGTCAGGTGTGAAACTCTTCCTAACACAACTGCCAGTCGGATAACAGAGATCAAGTAGAAATAAACTAAACGAAACCATGTAAAATAATGCAAGAGTGCAGAAAACAGCGTCTCGTGTGTATCTCTGTTTTACGCATCCCACCTGAACGCTGAATGGCTTGCACCCTTCCTGTTCTCCCCCCTCTCCCCGCTTTTCCCTTTCTCCAACACCCAATTTCAGCCCGCAGCACTGCAGCTAGAGGTTTCCATGGCAACGGCAGCGCGCGAGCCGCATCTTGAATCAGGCACACGGCGCGCCGTCATTAACAGTTATTGATCAGAGCGTGATAGAAACTGCAGCACAGCTCTTAATGCTAGAGTGCGTCTGCAGAGCCGCGCTGGGCAGAACAAGTGGGAAACAAAGCCCACTCCGACAATACTTTGACCTGCGAATGATGGTGCTGGTCACTGCAGTGTGCGGCTCTTTCTGTTTTTTTTCTTCATTCCTTCCTTTGTGCGCCACCACAGATCCTCTGAAGTGTCTGTGTGCATGGCAATGTGACAAACCAGGCTGCATCTTAAATGGCTCCCCACACCTTATTTAGAGTGTGCTGTAATCCAGATAACAGAGCCTCATCACTGAACACTCTGATGGTAAATGTTCTCATGTGTGCTCGTGCACTGTTTGCTTGTGTTTATCACGCACTTTAAATAGTTTAGTGCAGCTGGTAAAGCATGCTTTTCCGAATTAGCCTGTGTTTACACTGACCAGTGAGGAGGAGCACACACTAGGTGTTTCTAATAAAGTGTCCAGTGAGGAGAAGCACAAGGTAGGTGTTTCTAATAAAGTGGCCAGCGAGGAGACGCACACACTAGGTGTTTCTAATAAAGTGTCCAGTGAGGAGAAACACACGCTAGGTGTTTCTAATAAAGTGGCCAGTGAGGAGAAGCACAAGGTAGGTGTTTCTAATAAAGTGGCCAGTGAGTGGACGCACTAGGTAGGTGTTTCTAATAAAGTGGCCAGCGAGGAGACGCACACACTAGGTGTTTCTAATAAAGTGGCCAGTGAGGAGAAACACACATTAGGTGTTTCTAATAAAGTGGCCAGTGAGTGGAAGCATAAGGTTGGTGTTACTATTAAAGTGGCCAGTGAGGAGAAACACACACTAGATGTTTCTAATAAAGTGGCCAGTGAGGAGAAACACACACTAGGTGTTTCTAATAAAGTGGCCAGTGAGGAGGAACACACACTGGGTGTTTCTAATAAAGTGGCCAGTGAGGAGGAACACACACTAGGTGTTTCTAATAAAGTGGCCAGTGAGGAGAAGCACACACTAGGTGTTTCTAATAAAGTGGGCAGTGAGGAGATGCACACACTAGGTGTTTCTAATAAAGTGGCCAGTGAGGAGGAACACACACTAGGTGTTTCTAATAAAGTGGCCAGTGAGGAGGAACACACACTAGGTGTTTCTTATAAAGTGGCCAGTGAGTGGACGCACTAGGTAGGTGTTTCTAATAAAGTGGCCAGTGAGGAGAAGCACACACTAGGTGTTTCTAATAAAGTGGCCAGTGAGGAGACGCACACACTAGGTGTTTCTAATAAAGTGGCAAATGAGTGGAAGCATAAGGTTGGTGTTGCTAATAAAGTGGCCAGTGAGTGGAAGCATAAGGTTGGTGTTGCTAATAAAGTGGCCATTGAGTGGAAACACAAGGTAGTTGTTTCTAATAATGTGGGCAGTGAGATGAAACATAAAGTCTATGTTTCTAATAAAGTGGCCAGTGAGTGGACATACATTAGTGTTTCTAATAAATTCTAATAAATCGTGAGGAATCTCTAGATTCCAGCCTTGTCTACTAGCTAAGGATATTGCAAGTGAACAGCAAAGCACTTTTGTGAGTCGCTCTGGATAAGGGCGTCTGCTAAATGCCGCAAATGTAAATGTAAATGTAAATGTAAATTGACCACTGATTGGAAGTATAAGGCAGGTGTTTTTAATACAGTGGAGTAAAAGCTTATTGTTTCCAATCATGTGGCTAGTTTATGACAGTACATCATTGGTGTTGTTTAAAATCTGGCCAGTGAGAGGTAGGAAAATGCTGGTGTTTCTATTAAACAGGCCAGTGCGGAGGAGTTCAACGTAAGTGTTTCTTATAAATTGGCCAGTGAGCAGAAGTATAAGGCGGCTGTTTGTAATAAAGTGGACACTGAGTGTATGGCATATTTGTTACTGTTTAGCCTTTTACATGTATGTCTGAATTATTTAGATGGATTTCCGTACCAAGTCTTTAATGACAGCAATTAGTTCATTCATTAAGTAGTGGGTTCATTAGCCCCAGGACATGCAGTGATGTCACTAATTAGCTGTAGTGTTTTCTGACCATGCTGGGTGATGTTTCACTGTATTCACCTGGTGCTCTTGGTGCGGATGCTGAGGAGCGCTGAGTTGCCAGGGTTACACAGACATAGCGATGCAGTCGTGACAGGAATACCCTCAGAGCGGCAAACCTGTCGCCTTGACAACCTGATTTTTATCATCAATTCCTCTTCTATTACTATCTTACTCTGAAAGAAAAAAAAAAGCAAGGGTGGAGGCGAGTGAGGGAGTGAAATGGAAAACCTGCATCTATACATTCTGTCTGTCTTCTGCAAACAAAAAAACATGTTTAGTCTGATCTTGCCAATTTCTTTTGTGGCGTAGTTGGCAGAACTGATGTCAGGCGCTGCAGTTAGCAGTAGTGCAGTTGGGACATGGATGACCTTGGAATGTCATTGATTGATGAAACTGCGGCAGAACAAGTTTAACCAGACTATGACACAAACTGACCAAGGGAATCAGACTGTGATCAAGTGGAAGTCATCCAAATGGTTTTACTGATGGATGGGAAAAGAGTATCCGAGTGTCATTTGTGTGATGTCATTGGTTGGAGGAGGCTCAATGATGCTGCTCTGCAGCAGTGTGTGTGTATAAGGCACCCTCAGTAATGTGATTAGAAAACTGACAACCTCTGTGTCCTTTCTGAGATGTGCAACAGAAAGCTGTGGACAGTATGTGTTTGTATATGTATGTATAAAACAGGTGATTTATAGCAACACTCAATCAGATCAACTCTGAGTGGGTATAAGGTCAAAAGTCTTTATCATGTTCTGGTGGCAGCTGAGGTCTAAAGGTTAGAGAAATGGCTTGGGACCAGAAGGTCACTGGTCCCCCAGTTGCTCCCTGGACGCTGAGCCCACCAGTCTGGCTGTGTGTTCTTTCTGCCATATCACTAGTGTGAGTTCACTCCAGTGAATGAGTTATATGGAGAGGTTGAATTTTATTGCACTGCTGTGCAATTAAGTGAGCTTAATAGCATAGAAAAATTGACATGGAGTTTGTCCCCTTTGGCAGCAGTAACTGCAAGTTTGGAACTTTGCAGATATCAAGTCAGCAGAGGATTGGCCACTTTTTTTGCACTACACCCTTAGTAATCTGTAACCCCACTCTATAACTTTGCTGTGGTTCATAAACACTTCCACTCACTACTACCACTCACAGTTGATTGTATAATAGAAGATAACTAATTTGTCAATAGACACATCTCTCCAGTGTTCAGACACTGGTAAAGGAAGCACCACATGCAGTGGACATGTATGGTTCTAAAGGCCTTTACACACCAATATATTATGCAATATATTTGTGCATTATGCCCAGCATCAATTCAAACAATGTGAACTCACTCAAACAATCACTGTTGTCTCATGCACTGGTATGGCAACAACCAAGATGAAGGACTAGTTGTGACCCAGAAATTAAAATGTTTTAACAAACAGCAAAAGAGTGGTTTGACTTTGCTAAGTGTGGAACTCTGAAAGCTGTGTGTGAAAGTTGTCATAAATTAACATCCTGAATTTTGTCTTCGTCCTAAATCTTGCATTAAAATCTTCCTTTCCCATTTGCTTTCTTGTATTTTTCTGGCCTGTAGCTCAGGGCCTCAGTAAATACTGGCAGAACTGTCTGGCATGTGGATCCAAGGCTACCAGATCAATCATTGTCAAGGTAGAAAGAAGAAAGGAACAGAAGTTTTGAGACATAGGTCTTCTCTACCAAAGGTGGGTGGTAGCTTATCTAATCAGCAAATTTTGTTAAAAGCAGTAGATATCATTAGCACTTAACGACATGTTGCTTGTATGTTTAGGAAACACCCTGTAAAAACAGTATTGATATTGATATTTCAATGCTTTGCATTTTTGGTTTCTCGTGTTATTTATATTATTTGTGCATTGGGTTTGGAATGGCCATTTGGGATATTAGATGGCCAAGTAAATATTGATTGTTTCTGGTACATGAAACATATGAACTGACATGCAACAAATTTGTCAAATACAAGTTTTAAGATATAAAATTCTACACTGAAAAGTTGACAGGGCAAGAGACTCAACACGCTGTTGTTTGTTTTCATCTTGTCTTTTTTGTTTTTTACAAACACAATATCACAGCAACAGTAGATATTAATCACCCTCCATTTAAACAACGACATAAAATAAATACACAAATAAAGCAAAATTAATCAGACGCTCTAAAATCTCTGCTCATTTGCTGTCTCCACTGGGTCAGACGGCTTCTAAAAAAGTTGTTTGGAGTTTTGTGAAATGGGACCGGCAGCAGAAGCTCATTGTTTGCCAAAGCTCATGTTAAAACCAAAAAGACTAAGGATGGAGTTCATGGAGGATTTGAATCTGCATCCTCACATTCAGGTACAGAGTACCTTTTACATTCATTCTGGACTTTTCCTGGCATTATTTTAAAGGTATGCTTAGGAAGATTTGGCACATATGTTGTTTTTTTTTTCAAATCCAACTGCATATATTCGTAAGATCTCTCTGTGTAGAGGAGAGGAGTAGGCACAGGGAAAAGACTGTGGGAGCAGAATTAGTGAGGCTATAAAGGATTCTAAATGGGATAAATGGGATCAATCAAGTGCTTCCATGCTATAGCCACCCACAACTTTCTCTGTGCTTAAAAAAAACAAAACAAACAAGAAGCAAGGGATGTCATGGGCTTGAAAATATGTACAATTAGTGTTGCTAACAATAGATGTTTGATCTTAAAAACCACAGTGACATTAACTTTGTTCTGCATTATTTTCAACAAGTCACAATGGCCTTTATGCTAACAGTCCCATTCTGTTTTGATTGCCATCGGACATTGATGGCATAACATAAGCACACCAATGATATCAGCAACACAACTCTCCTTTGCCAGTCCAATGTTTTTTGTGGGAACACAATAATTGAAGGAAAAATAAGAGCAAAAAACGTTT
>CM067511.1:22073088-22213088 GCA_034509495.1 Acestrorhynchus altus | reverse complement strand
ATAACAAAAACACAAAAAACTGGACAACATGCTACAATATTGCTTCCAATATTTCTTTACATTTTCTTTATGTAGATCTAAAATCATCAGTGACATTGATGTGGACACCAGCACTCCGATTAGAGCATTTCTAATGCACGAACAAATGGCGAAAGCTAATCTTAATCTGGCTCGATTGGCACTGTCGTCATACACACGAGTATAACGGAGTTCACACACTGAAACCCACGGCGCAAGACAACTGCATTGAGACTACAAACTAGAGAACGACACTTAAGTTCCACGAAGACCATGGGACAGGACGGAATCCACAGTTTTCATTAAAAAAGTGGGGGTGGGGAGACAGGAGAAAGAAAAACTGACCTCAGACCGTTCTCCTAGAGCGAGAGGAGAAAGCGAGCACAGGATGCAAACGACACCAACATCATCATTTGAGCTTGAGGTTTGTCCCTCCCCCCCCCCAGAGTTCCTTGCTCTGGTATTTAGCTCCTGGCTCTGATGGATGTCCAGGCACTCTCTTGGAGTGCCGGCTCCCTGCATTTCAGGGTGCCGGCATGATGACAACAGGAAGTCTTTTACTCTGATCTGAGTCCAGTTTAGAGGTTTTCTCGAATAGTGGTTATGAATGTCAGGGTTTGGGTAGGGCACACTGATCCTAGATCAGCCATGAAAAGGCCAACATCTACCAGGAGATGGTGTTAGGTAGAGATACGGGAGTGTAGAGTTCACAGACAGGATGTGAGCTTGTGGATCGGCGGCACAGTCTAATGGCATAGTGCTTGCGGCGTTGGGCTCCATCAGTCGTCCACTGCCCCAAGGAATGGGGTGGAACGTCTGAACACCAGTGTGGCGACAGAAAATCAAATCAGCTGCCAACATTAACCAGAGGGTAGAGGAGTGCAGAGAACAGAGGAGGGAGGATGAAATAAGAGGAGACAAGCAGCTTAAAGAGAAGAGAATACAAACGGTGGATAAAAAAGAAAGAGGAAAAAGACAGTTGCAGAACAGAGGTCAAGAAAGAGAGAATGCAGGAGGAAAGGAGGTCACCAATAAAGAGAGAGCAGAGGTAGTGAAAAAAGACAGCAGTGAGAGACAGAGGAGTGTGAGAGCTCTCCATCAGTTTTGAGCGGCTAATGCGGTTGCAGTTGAAAATGAAAATTTTCCCTAACTTCTTTTCAACCATGTGAAAGTTCCCTTTTTACCAATAAAATGCACAGCGATGATGCAGGGCTCAAACTGCCGCAGCAGTCGTGCTGTGCTTGTGCTTCTGAAACTGCATACGCACTTTCATCTCCAATCTCAAAAATGAATTATTTAGCCCGAAACCGATAAAATACTGTAATTGCTCCTGGCTCAGCAACAAGGAGTTGTGGAAAGGATAAATATTGTAAAATGGTTTGTTGATAAACTGCCTGTCAAAAGTACCCTGCAAAAAAAATGGGGATATGATTTCTTATGGCAATCTTTATCTCAATTATGCAATGCACATGAACAGATCTTTCTGATTCTCTCTTCTTTGCACTCCTTCCCTCTCTCCCCCATGTTTCTGTCACCCTGCTCCCCCTCCCGTTGCAAAGCAGATTAGGGTCTGGGAATTGGAGGCAGTTGATGAATGTCTTTGTGCATGTGTATTTAGGTCAGTAGAAGATTGGGCATTGCCGTACAGATATATATAGAAGACCACAGTTCAAATGGAGATCTGCTAATTAATGATGGGTCTGAATGCCAAGCGGTTAGACAGTGACCCCAAATATCTCGTACTGGGTGGCAGAACCATCTCTGGCCACTTTTCCAAGGTACCATGGCAGGAACTGTAGCATTTCACAATTACATGGTAGAACCATAGCTCTGTGGAAGAATTAAGACAACTGGTTCATTACTGTCAGACCACGGATCATTGACAAACTCACCAGGTTCTGACCAGTGTTGTACTGTGGAATTGTCTGACCCTTGTTCCATAGAACCATTTAGGAAAATGGGTTCTTAGTAGTACTGTCTCAGGCATGATTCCACAGCAGGTTTTCAGTCCATGGCTCCATGCCAGAACTTTTCAGACTAGGATTGATGACTGTTCCATGGAAGAAACATTTAAGACCATGGTTCCAAGGCAGAACTGCCAGATCATGGTTCCAAGGCGGTACTGTTGTACCGTGGTTTCAAGACAGAACTGTCAGAGACAGGATTTCATAGTTGAATAATCCATGCCCATGGTTCCACACCAGAACCGTTTCAAACCGCACTTCTATGACAGTAGTGTCTCAGTTCAGCATTCCATGGTAGAACCATCTCACCACAGCAAAGTTTTAGACCCGAATACCATAGCTGAACTGTCTTAGGACCACAGCGGTACTGTTTCAGACCATGGTTCCACAGTATTACTGTTTCAGACCACACTTCAATTGTGAAACTCTCCATGGCACCACAGAAGATCTACAGAACTACAGTCTCAGACTACAGTTCTGTGGTGTAGCCACAACTACAGGTGAACCAGATCAGCCCCTGCCACCACGGTGTCTTTGTGCTCACTCTGGTTCTTTGCTTAGCCCTGCCGTGCTGTGTTAACAAACGGTGTAATATGTACAGTACATTCCAGAGTTTATGATGGCATCGGCCGCTCAATTCACAGTGTGGTTTAAAAGAGATCGCCTTATTTTTTTGTTCTGTACAAGAGTCCCTGCGCATTCGGTATCTCATATCTCCCAAGCTGGACTAAATTAAAATGCAGTTAGCAGCAGAAACATTGATCCTGTATGTGCAACTGTTCTCAAAAAAAAAGCTATTTATTACTCTGCCATGCTGTTTTTCAGAGAACGCATCCTACAACATTATGAATGGTGAGACAACTGCAGGAAGGAGGGGGTGGGGTGTAATGTCAGGGCAACGTTTGGGCTAAACGTTCTGCAGAGTGTCCAGAACAGGGAGACCTGCGCAGGAAAGGCTAAAGCCTGCAATATGCAGTCTCTCAGGGAAGGATGGCCTATATCCGACACGGTAATAAAGAGGTCTACACCAGTCCATATAGCTCACACCAATATCGGTGTGGATAACAGCTTATTATTGTTATTATTGTTATGAAGGCTGTGTCGTACTGTATATGCTCACTCCCTTCCACTGCCAGACCTCTGCAGACAGCCTGACATTAAGAACAGTTCGCTCAGTAGTGAACTAGGCAACAACTGGAACGCAACCAAGGGCTTCATTAAACTGCATACAAACTGGAAATCTGTTTTTTTCCATTCTGTCCAAACATGAGGTATATCAGCTTGAGCTCAGTTCGTACAAAAAAGAAACTTAAAACCAAAATGAAAAAATCCCACAGTTTTAAATCACCAGTATTTAACACCAACAAGTGATTAGTGTTGTAATACTGTAGGTGTTAATTTAATAAAGGTGATATTACTGTGCCTAGCTGTCACCTGAAGCCTCCAGTCACAAGAAGAAGAGCAGTTTAGAGGTGTGACCTGCATCCAATCAGGTCTACTCACTTTTCAAGTGCAAGATTTGAAAGTCTCAGATCAACCGACTGATTCAGTGCTGTGTCAGTTATCTCACATAAGAGATTAGTGGGTGTTCTAATAGCAAGAAAGAGTCTTATGTATCTAATGTCTCTAATGTGTGGCTCGTTTGCTCCGAAATGGCATTATGACCAAATCACAAAATTGCTTTCAATTAATAATTAGGGGTCAGGAGCCCCAAAATGCTAAAATCTATAGATAAGAACATGATATTTCTTAAATCTTCGATGTTTGATCATCAGTGAATTTCTCATAGCACCAAAGAGGGATCCATTAACTAAACTGCACTTGCAAGGTATGTGGATGTGTGTTTGTGTGTGTGTGTATACATTCCCGTACTCTCAAACAGAGCGCCTGACCTTCGACAGCAGTAATCTGTCTGCCTTTCTGTGACTGAGTTTAGCTGTCAATGCTAAACAGAGACTTGGTTTGATCCTCTCTTCATATATAAAAAATATCAAGATTAGTAAGTCTTTATACATTCAGGTCAACCTGGAATAACAGGTTTAAGTAATATCTAAAAGCGTCAGGGTGAGGTCATATGGAACCAACCATGGTAGAGAAAAATCAGAGCTGTCCGGTTAACAGAAGAAAGCCGGTAATGTTGATTTAATGCGGCTAGCGAGTGTGTCTGTTCATGCCCCGTTTGACACAAGCCGGCGAGAACAGGAGGCAACAAAATGTTTCAAAGGTTCTGCTTAGCTTCTGCTCAAATGAATAACCCAACCCGACTGCCAGACTGCTTCAAACACGGGCCGAAAACACCTACATCGTAAATATTATCTGTAAAGAGTGGTATCGCTTATTTTGAGCTGACCCAAAGAAGGGGTCACTAGGTAAACCCATCTCCCGGGTTGAGGCCCCTGTCAAGTATTTCAACTAATTTGTACAAGCTCTGCCAATGACGAAAAAAACCAAAACCAAAACATACTATCTGGCCCCTGGCTGTAGGAGAGAGAGGAGATCAGGTCTAAGACTCCTCCCTCTCGGAGTGCCACAGGGTTCAGTACTCAGACCCTCACAATTCACATCACTTGACACAAGTTTAAAAAAAAAAAGAAAAGAAAAAATAAAACCCAGCAGATATTCAGTCACAAATTCATATTCACAGATCACACACCTCTTTCCCCACACACTTTCCTCACAACCGTTCAAATTTCTTTATTATTTACTTTTTTGTTTTCCCACATCTGAACTTTGAACTTGTTCTTGTGAACTTGTTCTTGATGCCTTAGCGAGTACCACCCTCTTCCCTGCCTTATTTCTTCTGATCGTCCGTTTGTCCGTTCTCTCTTTCTTTCTGTTTTTTGTGTCCTTTTCCTTGCTGTTCCCCTCCCCCCACCCCCATTCCGGTTCTGTCTCTAGCCCACTTTCTGTGGGTTTGTGGCGCGGACGCCTTGCTCATATGTGATCCGCTGGCTGATGAGATACTGGGCGGCCTGCGTTGCTGCAGGAGACCCTGTGATGGTTACTTTGCGGTTGCGCGTACCGGGGATGAACTCGCCCTTTTTGGAGATTTGAATACGTGCCCCTGTCAGCTCCTGGTACTCCACTAGAGTCTTCCCACCTTTCCCCAAGATGGCACCCACCAGATTCTCTGGCACAGCAATCTCCACCACCTCCTTGCCTCCCTCACCAAGCTTCTCTGTCCCCAGCAGCGATGATGCCACCAGTGGGGATGATGGGTTAAGGTAGCCATTGGAGGCCCCTGTTGCAGCTGCTAGAGAGCCCAAGGAGAAGCCTCCTAGGCTTGGTGCAGCAGGGTGACCTGCCCCTCCTGAAGCCTCACTGGCATAGGAGGCAAGCAAGTTAGCTGCAGCAGCAGCTGCAGGGTTTGCACTGGCGGCGACAGCGGCTAGCACACCGGAAGCAGCGGCTGGATTCAGGCCAAGCCCAAGTGTGTTAGTGTTGTAGCCATAGCTGGCCAGAGTGTTCAGAGCTGACGTGATGGCCAGCAGGTCATTCCCGGAAAAGCTGGACATGGCTGCAGGGAAGCCACCCATACCAGCCAGACCAGCTTGACCCAACAGAGTGGAGGCTGTGGCAGCGGCAGCAGCATTGGGTAAGACCTCGGTGCTGTTAGCATATGGAGAACCGGTGGGGTTAGAGTTAGCCACAGGGCCAGTGACATTAGAATAACTGATGTTTAGGCAACTGCTGCTCTGCGGGTCCTCCTGGATCTTCTGCACAATAATCTCCACTGCTTTTCGGTTCTGCTCAGGCTCACCACTGACGGTGACCACACGCTCCTGCAGGTTGATGCCCTCAGGCTTCTGGGAGAGCTGCACCCATGCACCTGACTGCTCCATCACAGATTTCACTGTGGCTCCACCCTTACCGATAATCAACCCTGCTGTACTGTTGGGTACGATGAGTTTAGCCTGCAGAGGACAGAAAGAGAAGTGTTCAAAAACAGAATCCACATTCCCAGAAAAAAAATGCATCCTAACAGTTATTGCTTGATTATATTAATCTGTTTTGTATTTTTGAAGCAAACTGCTAAAATGGTTTTCCTGTGATATACTAGGATTTTTGGAGATGACAAGGAACAAATAAACCATAAGGCTTATTCCCACTGTGGTCCCTAAATCCACTCATGACTACCATAATGGAGATGACAGACTAAAATGTCTTTAGGAAACATTGTAAACACATTTCTGAACAAACTGTTACAATGTTTTCTTCACAATGATGCTTTGGGGAGGCCCGTCCCAGATTTGCGTATGCACTGCTTTCAAAATAGGTCGCTGCAGATGGTAGTTTTGGTCTATGTACATATATACGTGGCCCTGTCTGCACAGACTACTACACCTGTTCTCAGTAGGGTGCATCTACAGTAAACAACATCTGTACTGTATGATTGTGTGTGTGTTTATATAAATTAACTGTATAAATTTGTAGACATAAAAAATGCCAGTGGATCTCTAAATATACAAATATACCCCTTTTATAATCCAAATATCAAAAAATAGTTGCACCCAGAAGGAATCAACCAATTGCAATGCACGGCTGCAATGGTGTTGTGCCAAACCGTCATGGAATTTCTGAGAATGGCAGCAGGTCATCTTCGGTGACAAGTCCCACTTTTTTCTTGGTGGAGACAACCAACAACACACATCCAGAAGGCCTGGTGGCATGATGTGAGGTGCAATTCTCTACAATGCCAGATCACCTTTGGTCTTCATTACAGGCAATTTAAAAGCCCAGTGTTTATGATAATAAAGGTCCTATAACCAGCTATTCCAACAGGACAACGCTTTTCCACATACTGTTGCAGTCTCAAGGGCTTGCCTTGAAGACAAAGACACTATGTCATGGCCAGCTGCATTAACAGTCCTATTCCTGATTGAAAATAATTAGGGATGCTATTGCAGATGCTATCAACACTCCACCCCACAGCAAAATCTGCAGGAACTGAGTTACAGTATTTAAGGTGCATAGGATGGATTATCACAGGACACCATTAGGAACCTCTATGACTCCATGCAGAGAATGCTGTGTTACACCACACTCCATACTGAGATACACTGTATGTATAAATCAATAAATATTGTCCAACTCAGTCTAATTGTTTATCAACAAATAAGTAGACATCACATTGGCCTTCTCTAAACCTATTGCAGAGGTTTGAATGGGATAGTTCCAGGCAGTAACAGAGTGGCAACAGTGTAGTACCCTGGCAAACACAAAACCCACAAAAGGTCTTCAGCTCACAACTATATATACCCCATCTAGACCACAGCCAGATTGTGTGTAGGTGTGCAAGTACATGTGAGGACAAATGTATCTGTGTGTGTGTGTGTGTGTGTGTTTGTGTGTGTGTGTGTGTGTGTGTGTGTGTGTGTGTGTGTGTGTGTGTGTGTGTGTGTGTGTGTGTGTGAGTTGAAGTTTGGTGAGTAAGGTCTCACTGTCCGGTCAGTGCTTATCTCAGCCATTTGTTGATCCTAGGGCTTACTGTGCAGCTGCCATCTCCTTCTCTCTGTCTCTCTGTCTCTCTCTCGCTCTCTCTCTCTCTTTCCGTAGAACAGATGGTAAAAATAACCCAGCTCTCTCACTCTTTCCAAGCCCAGTCAGACCGTCTCTCTCAGGGGAAGACCCCTAGCCTGTCTCTGGTGTACGCTGGAGCTCCAGAGAACATTTCAGGATTCAGCGTAACATACTCACAGGCCCTGATTTAAAGAGGAACTACTGTATAGAAAACTAGATAATGATCCAGGTGTTGATTATTCAGACAGGGTATGATCAAAATCTACACACAACACTTGCATACATATGCACCTATTTATTTATTCATTCAATTATCTAATCAGCAAATTATGTGGCAGTAGTGCACTGCAGTTCAACATGTAATGTTTACATCATACATCAAAATGGGGGGAAAATATGATCTCTGTGATTTTAAGAGGAATTTTCCCAAACCGTCTCAAGAGCTACTCAGAATGGCAAAATAAAGAAAACTATCCATTGAGCAGAAGTTCTATAGATGAAAAGCCTTGTTGAGGAGAGACATCAGTGGAAAATGTACAGACAGGTTGGAGCCAACCAAAAGGAATCCATGGCATTAAGAATATAGGCCATTTTGAGGGCAATAGAAGGCCCTACATGGTATTTGTTATGTTATGCACATTTTTAATAATTAATCTTGGTCTGTGACATGTTTCCTTTAGGCATTAAACTGAAAGTCTTCCAGGTCCGATTAGTTGGTTTTTTTTTTGCCTGGATTGTATCACAATGAAATACACCACTATAATCTCCCAGGTGCAAGGCTGCTGCAGTTATTCTACACAGGATGAGTGGGCTGAGAAACGGCTTGATGAGCCTGATCCCCACTGGCAAAAAGCTCCACTGAGAAATATCATGGTTCTTTGCATTCTAAAATCTCTAATCTTTGGTCTTTGTCTTTATCATTTAACTGAAGTAAAGCACTCTAAATTGTCGTCCCCCATTTGTAAGTGCCAATAACTCAACTTCATTAGAACTCACCCCAAACACATCCAATGTTCCCGACACTAGGAGGGTGAAGACAAGCACATGCCTCCAATACAGGTAACGCCAGCTACTACCTCTTTTCAAACTTTGGCCATTGCATCATTACTGGGCAGCCAACGTGCATGAAGGAAAGTGCACAGACCCCTGTGCTGGGTGTGATGTGGGAAAAGACTGCCATCTACCCACACAGAGAGAGCATGGCCAATTCTGGTCTCCCAGACTCCCAGAAGTTGAGCTAATTATTATTATTATTATTATTATTATTATTATTATTATTATTATTATTATTATTATTATTATTATATTTATAAATGTACTTAAATATCAAATTGTAAATGTATTGAAATATCAAATAGGCTCTTGACACCCATTCCTGTAGCCTATTAATATGTGTAATATACATATAAAATATTATATATTAAAATATATATATATTTCATAAAATTGCATTAACACACTAATCAGTCACAACATAAAAAACAACCCTCTCTATAAGGTACACTGATCAGCCATTACTATGGATCTTATCAATTTATTGGTTTATATCTATTTATTAATCTATCTTGTCTATTGTGGTGTAAAAAAACAAACTGGAAGTTGAGCTGCTAGTATACAGGAGCAGGCATGCATAAAGCCTATAAAGAGCTCAGTGAATTATCTGTGATATCTGTGATGTGTGTGTGTGTGTGTGTGTGTGTGTGTGTGTGTGTGTGTGTGTGTGTTTGTGTGTGTGTGTCTGAACGAATTTTTCTATGTTTATATGTGTATACAGTATATAAGTATGTGTGTGTTTTGATGCATGCTAAACTCATTTGATGTGCAGATGGTCAGCGTTAGTTTGAGAACACAGACTTGGTAGTGTGTGTGTGTTTGTGTGTGTGTGTGTGTGTGTGTGTGTGTGTGTGTGTGTGTGTGTGTGTCTGTTTGGATGACCTGTTTGACGCGGTCTGGGTTAACAGTAGTCTGGGGCTGGAGTATGCTGACTGGTTCACTCTTCTGGTTGCTCTGTGGCATCTCACGAACTTTCTCAGCGATGAAGTTATGAACTCCGTTTAGCGCCTCCACCGTGCCCTGGATCAAACACACACGTTCCGTCGTACCTATACACACACAGACATATGCACACATGCACGCGCACACACACACACACACACACACACACACACACACACACACACACACACATTTTTATGTGTATATTTTTAAAATAAGTTAATAAGTTAAAAAATGTAATAGCAATTTACTATTTGCACATCTGATGTAAACACACACATACTCACACACACACATATTCACACACACACACAGACACACATGTAAACAGCTCTTAACCTCTGCTGGCAGTTGTTGGTGTTCAGCAACACCACTGTTGACCTGCCTGGGATGCTGTTGCTATGGTTAGAGAACCTTCAATGGCCATACCATGGAAACTGGCATGATCCCTAGTAGTCACAGATCTAGAGCCATTTAGAGTTCATAAAATAAAACACACTGTAGAAAGTCTGAATCTCCATAGATGGTTTTCCTTTTATGTAAGACATGTTAGGCGTCTCTAGTTCTTTACGTTTGCAGTGGAGCATCAATGGTAATATGAAATGTAAATAAGCATGAAAACATGTTTATATATACAATTATTTAAAGGGCAATCCAACAAATCTTTCTAAGTCTGTGTATAATAAAATTGTTAGTATTAGCGCTGGATTACAGTTTTTGATATATTTATATGATCAATATGATATTGATATAATATTTAGAATTAAATATTGATATATCAATACATGTATAATATATCAAATCTATCCTAAAATATCCTAAAATCACATCTTTTATGCATGTCACAATCTGTATTTGCTTTAATTCCAAAAAACATGAGTAATGTATGTGGAAATTGTTTGGCTTTCAGAGGGACAACACTCCGAAAGTATATCTATTTTGTGAAGGATTTCATAAAATCATATTATATATGATAATTTCTCATAAAAATATTGAGGTATTTGTTTTTTATTCATATGTTCCAGTCAGGATGCAAACAAATTCTTTCAGATGGGTTTGCAAATTCAACAGGGGCAATGGGGAAACTTTTTTGTGTAAAGCCAAAGTGTAACTGTACATAATTTACACTTTGACTTTACATGATTTTTGGCTGATCCCTCACTTTAACTGGGTGGTTGCTGTGAGATGGGGGACAGAGAGAGAGTGAGATAGAGGGATATAAAGGGGGGAAATGAGAGAGGAGAAAAGCAGCTGGTACTGGTCTGTTTGTTTCTGGGAAACAGTGCTGAAACTTGGCTGTGTGTGTGTGTGTGTGTGTGTGTGTGTGTGTGTGTGTGTGTGTGTGTGTGTGTGTTGGTGTGTGTCTCTGTGCGTGCGCGTGTGTATGTGTGATCCTCTGTTATGATGTCATTTTGTCTCACCAGATTGGGTATCACACATCTGTTCCAAAAACACCTGTTCATATTTAAACCATGCCACTCATACAGTTTGTGGATGTGTGTCCCATAATTGCAATATTTGTTAAAGATATGCCCACTAACAAACACATAGTGTGTGGGGGTTGTGCTGAGTATGTGTGTGTGTGTATGTTGCATTGGGCTGTTAAAAATAGTGATTTCCGTGCATGACTGTCTGATGACTGGAGTGAGGTGGAGAGGGTCTCATGTTTCTGTTGTACTTTTTGTGTGTGTGTGTGTGTGTGTGTCTATATGAAAATCCCTCTATAACACCCACACACTCATTCATTCATACATAGACAGAGGGTGCTCAGCAGGGATAATGTATGTGAATGTCCAGCCTGGATCAATCACGGACACTAAACACAGGGTCATAGTAAAAACAGTATTTGTATGCTTTAATATGTGTGTGTGTGTGTGTAGGTGTGTGTGTGTGTGTGTGTGTTTGTGTGTGTGTGTAATTGTTTTAGCTTGTCTAGTCCCTGTAAAGAAGTCCTGTCAATAGAATAGGACTCTCTAGAGGAGAAAAAATGAACCTATTGGCACCATGCCTATAACACACACACACACACACACACACACACACACACACACACACACACACACACACACACACACACACACACACACACACACACACATACATGTGTTGTTGTTGTTAATCAAGAGATCACATCACAGCACGATGGCTGTCTGAAATTGATTTGTTTAACTGGTTTATGATCAACCACAACATTATGACTGCCTCCATGTTTTTACACTCACTGTTTATTTTCAGCTTCACTTACCACACAGGAGCAATTTGTAGTTCTAAAATTAGACTGCTGTCCATTTGTTTCTCTGCATACCTTGTTAGCCTCCTTTCACCCTGTTCTCTAATGTTCAGGACCCCACAGGACCACCACAGAGCAAATGTTATTTCAGTGATGGGTCATTCTTAGCACTGCAGTGACAGTGAAGTCTGATGACACTGATGTGGTAAATGAAGCAGATAAAAATGTGTCTCTCACTCTCTTGATTAACAAAATGCTGCTGTATAATATATGTACACTACCAGTCAAAAGTTTGAGACCCTACACACACACACACACACACCTGAACTATATGTCACTGACACTGCATGTCATCCTGACACTGTGTAAAGGTGTGTGTATGTGTGTGTGTGCGTGCATGCATTTTAAGGGTTCCTGGACGCTAGCAGTAGTAAAGCCTGAGCTTAGAGGGGCTTCTTTTTATAGGTGCCCTGTGAGCCAGAGGAGCTTCACATACTCTCCTCTCAGCAGCTCCCAAGACAAATGACGCCTGCAAAATCTCCCTCATTGTTGCCTCCTTTTATTACCGAGGCTACCAGTAGCAGACCATGCTTTAGCATAAAAGAGAAATTCAGGCATGTTTGACTACAGATTGCTCCCATTCTTATTAATATTTATCAGTCATTTCAAACATATTTCTTATTTTCTATTATTAGACAGTTTACAACTCACATATTCACACAGTCCCAGCAATGTGAGGACTCATATAAAAATAACATTTATATAAACAGTAATATATTAATAATGAGGGGATGAAAAGTAGCGATAAAAGTAGCTTAATACTTAACATCGCAATCAATACTGACAACCTTTATATCAGATAAGCACCTTTACAGAAACAGAAGAGTATCTGGGGCACGGGAAAGCAAACATCATAATGCTAAAATCTTCCATCTCTGATTTCGCTGTTTTTCACATTTTGAACCTTAATCTTTACACTGAATTCCACTGAAAGCTGTATGTGTTTATTCCTTTTCTTGCAAATTTGCTATTTTGAAGATATGAGATTTTTGACCATAATACACATTTCATGCAAACAGTGCTGTGCTTCCTTAAGCAGAGCTTGGAAATTGGTTAAATTAACACACTGCTACACATGAAATCATTGCATTAAAGTTGTTCATATTTATTCTGAATGTAGTTTTCTGATCAGATAAACTCTTACTGCTCAGATAAAAAGTTTAGTTTAATATAATATCTAACAATTCTCAGATTTTGCAGAGTACTGAGTATAATAAAAGTGTGCCGAAATATACAGTTGAATTTGATGTGATATGAGTCTCTCAGTATGAAACTGCAAAATAAGAGCAACTGGAAATCTCCCTTGTATTAATGTGTCAGTGATTTCATTGTCAGTTTAAAGCATTGAACATTATATGCTATAATACCGTTGTACTTTATAATGCAGTTCAGTAATATAATTCTGTGAACTAAAACACACTTTTGAAGAGTGAGTCTTCCTGCTCTCCATTTTGAGATAAAACAGAAAAGGTATTTTCACCTGAGGGTGGGCTTGCCCTCAAAGTGGGCTTGTTTAATTTCTTATTATTCTTCATGCAGTGTAATCAGTATTCAAATGAGCACTTTTTGCTCCAGGGTTTGTGTGTGTGTGTGTGTGTGTGTGTGTGTGTGTGTGTGTGTGTGTGTGTGTGTGTGTGTGTGTTTGTGCTCATTTTGAATAAGATGATACACTGTGTTACATTCCCCCCTGTGTATATAGTACTATATTATGCGTGGGGGGGGGGTGTAAGTGTGTGTGACTGTGTGTGTGCTTATGCTTGCATGTATGATTAAAGCTATATGTGGAAAAAAAGCAGTTCTGTTTCACACTTCATAGCAATCATCACAAACATCATTTCAGACACATGCCTATCCTCTGCTGATTTCTACCCAGAGCAGCTTGTTTGTTCTGGCTCAGTAAAAATCAAGGCTAAGAGATTCCATCAGAAATAGTTCATATTTCTCAGAGAGGAAAGCAATCACAATTACAGAAATGTGTTCATTACATCATTAAAGGTTTAGGGGCTATTCCTAAACACATTTGTTTATTATGGACAGGATCTCAGAAAATTCATTCAGCTCAAGGGTGTGCCGTCATCTCAAAGCTCATTGCAAAATCAATGTGAGCACATCACAAAAGCTGAATTCTGATAAAATCATTAAACAAAAGAACATTTTTAAAACTGTTACTATATATTTTTGAAGCATGAACTGTTCTAAAACACAAAATGTCCATATTTTACATTCCAGTCATGAATAGTTTATGTTAAAAAAGACAAGATAGATGTTTAATTTTATCTGAGGTCCTGATCTCCACCAAACGACAACATTCAGTGTTACAAAGCCATACAGAATAACCTGGCTTCATTTAGAAGCCATGACAATCAGAAATCCAGCATCTCAAATTATTAGAATATTAATTTTCACTTTTTGTAAATTAGTATTTATACAGTAATAACAGGAACAACAAACCCCTAGTTTAGAATGTGTGTGTAGTTAAATATTAGAATGACTATAAAAAATAAAGTGAATAAACAAAGGTGAAGTAAAATCATCAAGAGGGGCCTAAAAACAGGGACAGGAAGTTTGAGAAGGAGTTTTGCTTCAGTTGATCTGTATGGCACTCCACACACCAGGCATTTTTATGAAGCAGCCTCAAAGCAATGTATGCTATTATTTTCAGTTTTGCTGAAATATGGAATAAAAAACAATTTTCACTTTTATCTGGAGTCTAATAAATGTTTTTGTAACTCTTAATTTATAAAGGTGTCATTTCATTTGTGTTCTGTGAACTTATCAAAACAGGCCTTTGTTTTTCTAGTGCAGAAAGGTATGTTCATGTTTTCTTATTATTTCCTTAACCTTTAATTTTGAGCAAATCAGAGAGCATAAAGCGGGGACTGTGCTTCACTTTTTGCACTTTACATTATGTTACAGCCTTATTCCAAAATGGATTCAATTAATTTTCTACACACAATACCGCACAATGGCAAGTTAGAAGAGTGAGAAAAGTTAGTTTGAAATTTTTGCAACATTATTAAAAAAAAAAAACCCAAAAAAAATAAGGTACATAAGTATTCATAGCCATTGCCAATGCACTCAAAGTTGAGCTCAGGTGCATCTTGGTTTCACTGATCATCTTTCAGATGTTTATACAGCTTGTTTGGAGTACACCTATGGTACGTTCAGTTGATTGAACATGATTTGGAAAGGCACACACCTGTTTATATAAAGTCCTATAGTAGACAGTGCATGTCAGAGCACAAACCAAGCCATAAAGTCTAAAGAAGTGCGTGTAGACCTCAGATACCCTTAAGACACAGATCTGGGGAAGGGTACAGACACACTGTATTGAAGGTCCCACTGAGCACAGTGGCCTCCATCATCAATGAATTGAAAAAGATTGGAACCACCAGGACTCTTCATAGAGTTGGCCACCCAGCCAAACTGAGTGATAGTGGTAGAAGGGCCTTAGTCAGGGAGGTGACCAAGAACCCAATTGTCACTCTAACACTGTTCTGTGGAGAGAGGAGAACCTACCAAAAGAACAACCATTTCTGTAGCACTCCGCCAATCAGGCATGTATGGTAGAATGGCCCGATGGAAGCCACTCCTCAGTAAAAAGCATATGACAGCCTGTCTGGAGTTTACCAAACAAAAAGTTTGAACTTTTTGCTGCAGTGATGTACAGAGACATCCTTGATGAGAACCTGCTCCAGAGTGCTCTGCACCTCAGACTGGGATAAGGGTTTATCTTCCAATAGGACAATGACCCTAAGCACACAGCCAAGATAACAAAGGAGTGGTTTAAGGACAACTCTGTAAATGTCTTTGAGTGGCCCAGCCAGATCTCATACTTGAACCCAGTTGAACGTCTCTGGAAATATCTACAACTGGCTGTGCACTGATGCTCCCCATCCAATCTGATGGTGCTTGAGAGGTTCTGCAAAGAAGAATGGGAGAAACCTCCCCAAAACAGGTGTTCCAAGCTTGTAGCATCATACTCAAAAAGACCTGAGGCTGTAAAAGTGCTTCAACAAAGTTTTGAGCAAAAGCTGGGAATACTTATGTACATGTTATATTTTTATGTCTTATTTTTTATACATTTGCAAACAAACGTTTCTCACTTTGTAATTGTGGTGTAGTTTTATAGAAGTTTGAGGAAAATAATGAATTGAATCCACTTTGAAATAAGGCAGTAACATAAAATGTGCTAAAAGTGAAGCACTGTGAATACTTTCTGGATGCACTGTATAGTAAGTTTTAATGGCAGAAATGCATGTTTATATGTGTTTCTGTTCCTATATTGGTGATAGTTTCTAAACCTATAGATATGATCTGATCATTATGATTATTTAAGGAATGATCAATGCACAAACAATTTCAAATTATGTGACAGTTAAGTCATTTTAGTGTGTGTGTGTGTGTGTGTGTGTGTGTGTGTGTGTGTGTGTGTTTTACCTGGGTAGAAGTCTTTAGATTTGGACAGTTTAATGGTGGCGCCAGTCTCTTTCTGTAGTTGGACAATGGTCTGTCCTCCCTTACCAATAATCGAACCGGCTGCATAGCTGGGGATCAGCACCTTCAGAAAGTACTCACCCTCTTCTACACACACACACACACACACACACACACACACACACACACACACACACACACACACACACACACACAAAGACACATAAAGAAAGTGTAAAGAAAATCAGTCTATGGTCAACATTACATTTATTTATTTCACTACTGGCTTGAACATACTGTGTCACATCATAAAAAAGGGATTTAAGCACATTCCTGTTCAGTCATAATTTACCATGTTAGAAAGAACCTCCAAATGAGGAAAGATCTGTTTCTCTTCAATATCATATCATGTTGGAATGTACTGTTTGCAACAAGGAGAGGGAATCTGTAAATCATCAGACTCCCTATGCCCTGAGGAATTCATTCTTTGTTTCTTTGAGTAATGATCATTCAATGTCAATGTATGTATCATTTTAAGAATATATGTGTGTTTGCATAATTACAAAACTATTGACATTGTCTCATAGTGAAAATCATGAAGGTCAATAAACCAGTTCTCTTGTTATGTCTGGTGTCATTCCTAGATGTCATTCCTTTTAGTGCATGAGGATTCTGGTGAGTTCTGAGATGAAAATACGGAGGTAACTGCCTGCTTTTTAGGTTCATTGACATGAAAATATTTGGGCACCCCTGATCAGAACAGTAATTGTGAATAGTGAGTAGAAGATTAACTTCAAGTATATGTGATTAAGTATTAAGATAAAAGGCACAACAACAACAACAACAACAATAATAATAATAATAATAATAATAATAATAATAATAATAATAATAATAATAATAATAATAATAATAATATGGGACATTTAAACATTTAAGGAAGTGTTAATTGTAGAGAGAGAAGAGGAAAAAGCATCATCCAAATGTTTGCTCACACCAGGGGAAACATTTACCAAGGTTTCAGAAATTAATTAGCTTGTTAGGACTATAGCTTGTTCACAGTCACTCTGAATCCTAACAATATACAATCATTGAAGCCTCTGATAAGCAGAAGCCAAAAGCATTGTCAGTTTCCAACGAAATGTTAGGAAAGAACTGCTCATAGGGCTGCTAGAAAGACAAATCAAAACCTTTTGCTGTCAGAAAGATTTAGTGCACTGTTCTTCTGTGCAGCGACACCTGCACAAATATGACCTTCAAGGAAGAGTTATCAGAAGAATACCTTTCCTGTGTCCTCATCCAAACATTTTTGGGGGGTTTAAATAGGAACATCTAAACAAGCCTAAATCATTTTGGAAAAAGGTCCTGTGCACTTAAAACAGAACTCACAATCAGCAAAAATCTGTATGGAGAAAAAAAGAGCATGAAAAGAACACATATCTAGTTGTTCAGCACTTGGTGGATTGACCATGATTTGCTCTTGTATTGCCGACAGTGGCACAGGAAAAAGGTTACTGCTCCAGAAAAGAATATATTGTATGTTTTATTCAATAGCAGGTCTCCCAACCTATATGTTATCAAAAATCTGTGACTAGACCTCAAAAGAGCTTTGCTGTAAGATGGCACAAGAATTTTACAGAACTAGAAGACAGAACTATCTATTAACTATCTATTAATAGGTTCCCAAACTTTTGCATGCTACATTTCAATTTGTGTGTTGATATATAAACATGTTGTTTACAATCAGCAAAATTTAAAAATTTCAGTACAATTAGGCAAAGACCACTTCATAAATGCCCTTATTTTTTGTGTTCTACAGGGTCTATAAAGGGCTACAGTGCTTGGACCCCTCAGGATTGCCATTTATGGCCCTTCAAGATGGCCAATAATGCCACTTCTAAACAGGTCTAAATTTGATAAATTTGCTACAGCCCACAGAAATTCTACCTCAATTTAAGACAACAATGAAATTGAGGCAAATTGCCTGGAAGGCTGAAAATGATGATTTACAAACACCTCTCAGGAAACTTTTGAGATTGTGTTAATATTTGTTTCTGATTGGCTCAGAAAAAGTATATCCTAAATCTGAGGCTGAAGTGAATAATAATGTGAGCTGTTGCTATGTTGTGTTTATTGTGGGGGGATCCAAACCTGAGTGGTCTGGAATCTGAATTTAAGTGCAAGAATCTGGACTGCACAACTTGTTGTTTGTGTCAATGAATTATAAGTCAGATAAAAATGAACAAAATATAGAACAGGATATTTGTCTATATACTAAATGTGGTCCAAGATGGGTTCACTTTTAAGACAGAAGAGATTTCATTGATTGTAGAGATGATACTGTCTTGCAGCCACAAAGTAAACACGTGTCTTTGAATAGCACAAGCTGTTATAAAATGTCACCCCTAGTAGACAAATACATTTGTATGAAATGAAACAGGACAAAGCGTTTGCTTTTATTCACATGCAGCAGGATGTATGCTGTAAAATTTATAATGTGGGTTCATGTATAAAAAATCCTAATGACACATCTTCTCCTGCGTAATAATTCAGAACTGTGCAACATGTAGCGGCATGGTACATCCCTGTCGGTGTTCTTAGGTGAGTTTTAATGTTTGTGACTGTATTCAGAGATTCAGTAACACTGTAGTAAAGTTATGTAACAGTCCACCAGCCTGATGTAGTTTATAGCTCTCCACGGGTCCGCAGGCTTCAAACTCCCCACGCACCTACAGTGCATTACATCATCTACGCACCAACGACAAGAGTGAACCCCACTGCACAACATACTTTCTCAAGAGCAGATTAAGCCTAGAGCAGGAAAACAGAAAACTGAACCCTCAGTTAGTACCGTCACCAATTTTTAAATTAGAGCTTATAAGATTCAGCATTGATATGTCTATTGTAACTGTTACATGGTTACAACTTTAATTCTGGTTAACCACAATAAACCAGACCAAGTTAATTCTATTAACTGAATCTACAATTCCTAATTTGATTGTGATGACAATGTACTGCTGAAATTGTTGTATGCCTTGTTCTGAAAAAGAAAAACTGAAAAACCTAATTTTAAATTTTAGCCACATTTTATCACATTGCAAAATTGTCAGATTAACCTAAAAAAAATAAACATTTTAATCAGTGATTTTAAATGAAATACATTAAATGAAACAAAACAGTTTAAGCAAAGTTGTACATGAACAAAATTAACATTTTACATATATTCTATTCAATTCTAATATTGGACAATTACGAGCAACCAAACAGCAATTATTTGTAATTGTCCTGATTTTGGTAATCTGTTATGCACCTGCCTCTTTTTTTGAATTTCAGTTATTTAAATGTGCAACTGATTTTCAAGGATTAGTTTGATTAAACAAACCTGATTTTACAACCTGATTTATCACCTTAATCCCAGATGTGGTTGATCAGCTAGTTTTGTATCGTGTTTATGTTTAATGCTTCTTTTGTTTACAATGGAAGACGCTAGCCTAATAAACAATCGATTTACGTTGTCAACAATCTTATCTCTTTAAACACATGCCCAGATTCTTAATTTGTTTGCTGCAAAAAACTGTGGCTTTGGAGCTAACATAACAATTGAAAAGCAAATACTTCATTTATACTGAAAATACTTCATTCAAAAACTGCATTTTTCAGTTATTAATTTACAATGAATTCTTCAGTGTCTACAGTATGTATGAGGAACTGAAGTGTGGACACACATACAAACCCTCAGAGTTTCATTGTTGTACTTATTGCTCTAACACACATCTCACTTTCCCTCTCATACACACTTTTCCCTTTCTCTTGCTCTCTGCCGAGTTCCTGATGATTCTTCCACTGTCCCACTTTTATTTTCTCTTGCAGAAGAGTGACCTGCTTTGGGCTGGCAGAAGGCTAAATTTATCCACACCATCACAGCAGCGCTGCGTCCTATGCACTCACACACAGACGCACACTTTTACACACACTCACACACACACACACACACACACACACACACACACACACACACACCACGGCCTCGGACGCAGACACCTAGTGGAAATACACCTGACACACCACTGGTACTGGATTGACAAATCAACTGCTGGTTCTGGTTTATAACCCTTCTTCATATGTACATTAAATGTAATTTAATTTAAGGAACCATTTATTTGTTATGTACTACATTGATTTACATTTCATATTAACAGGTTTAAAATTCTCTTCAGAGAGCAGTTGTAGCCTCAAGGGAAGGGTATAAGCAGGCTTCTCAATCCCCTCAACCTAAAGGATGTTGGGTGGGGGGAGTGAAAGGACAGCATTTTCTCCCATAACATTCATGGCTGAGGTGCCCTTGAGCTAGGCACACAAACCCTCAGTTGCTCCCTGGGTTCTTAAGTGGCTGCCCACTGCTCTGGGTGTGTTCAATACTGAGGTGAAATACACAGGTTGAATCCTGCTGTACTGCTCTGCATTGGGGTGTGTTTCTAAATTTCTAAATTCAAATCTTTTTAACGTTTCGATATTTGCTTCTGCTTAAAAAGTTTTTCACGGAAAACCTCTGGTGGATGGCCCTTAGAAGGGAACATAATCGTACCATATTTTTTTTGCACTGTCAACCTTCCCTCTCCAAACCTTTCCTCTTGTTTTTCTATTTAAAATCAGTTTATGGAAAGCTAGCAGAAATTTTCAACACATTTTATTATATATTACAAATACTATAAACTGAACTGTTTGTTGGTAGTTACGCCTTAAGCATTAATTTATGAGACTTCTTCTCCACCGAGGTCTGCACCTGCATGGTGGAGGGACTGGCCTGCAAGACTCTGCAACCCACCTCACTGGGTTCACTGGCCTTCCACCCTTGTCCTCTGTACTCTAGCTCTCTTACGCTCATGTATCTATATCACAGTATATCTCAGTACATTGAATCGTAACTCCTGTATTGTGATACACACTGAATCACCGGGTTCTTACCAATACACAATCTTACACTGACATCAAGCGAAAAAGTCACGTGACAGGAACTAAATATGGACAATTCCAGCCAGGTGCCACTGGTCACAATAATTACCACTCATTGTGCTGTCCACTGTGGGTGGTAATACTTCCTATGATGTAGTCCCAGTACACATGTGACACTGTGGGTTGAGGAATGCCTGCACAACTTCAAGAATGGAATGTCCCATGCACCCGACACCCACAATCATACCTCGCTTAAACACCAATGATTCACATTGCCTTGCCATAAGCACACAGTGATCAATTCACATACTGGTATTCCATGTCAGTGTATATGCAGTGTACAGTTAAATTAGAACTTAAGTATGTAAGTATTCAACCCTGTATCTCCAACATCATTTGCAATTTTACAGGAAAAGGACAAAGATAAGTGCTCTCTGAGACACGTGAAGCACCACCACATCTTTTTGAACTGCTGCTACAGCAACATCATTGAACAGCTGAACACTCTTGGCAAACACTAACTGCCAGTTCTGTTACGTTTGCTAACAGGTGAGCCAGACAACCTCACCAGCATGCACCACTTATCCTCTCACTGAATAATAGTTAATCTGTGAAAGGAAACCTTAGTCAAGATGATGAACGATGTTAGTCATTGACGATAACTTATTAGTAAACCAATCTAGGCTGACATTTTTATGTACATATCACATGATGGTGATGCTGATTCACTCACTTTATCAAGAATCTTTTTAGGAATACTTGTACATCCACTCATTTACACAACATCTAATCAGCCAATCGTGTGAAAGTAGTGATGGGCATCATGCATATCTATAAAATCATGTAAGTAGGGGTATATACAGATGCCAGTACAATTCCGTAGCTCACTTTAGGTCTGTTTAAATCAATCATTCATCGCTTGAAGGCCACAGCCAATTGTTTCTAACCATGTGTATCCCTTCATGTCCACAACTTTCCCATCATATAATGGCTAAATCCAGGATGATAATTCTCCATCTAATAAAACAAAGGCCACTGCAAACTAGTTTCATGAACATGATGATTCCAGTGTTTTTCACTGGCCTTCCCAGTCACTGGACCTACATGTGGGATGTGATACAACAAGATATATGCAGCATATGCTTCTGGAAAAATCTGCAGAAAAATATCTTCAGGAACTGTGTGACACAATCATGTCAACACTGACCAGAACTGAAGCTGTGGTAAGAGCAAAGGGAGGTGGTAGCTAGTGTAAGTACAGTCTTCGTAATTCCAAAGTGTTTGAAGAATGTATTTTCCCAATTATATGTCAATTCTGAAGTGATTCTCATATCTTTTATTCTAAGCAATAGTTTTGTCTTCAGAAACATTAGCCAGGGCTTTTGCTGAGACAGAGTGTTTGTAATGGCCCACACTGCATTATGTTGTGATGTTTCTTCATACACTAGTCGATCTAAAAATATAGAATATTGTGCAATGATTTATTTTTGTTCCTACTTTATTTAAAAAAAAGTCATACTGTGATATTTTATATTCATCATATGTAAACTGAAAACGTCATGCCTTTTTGTTTTTCCAGGAATCAAGTTTCTCAAATAATTTGAATATTTTAGAGATCACAGAGAAAAATAATGTACAATACAGAAATGTTCAACTTCTGACAAGTATGTTAATTTATACACTCAAAAATTTACCACAAATTACAGCATCAATGTGGTGTGGAATGGAGGCAATCAGCTTATGGCACAGCTGTGATGTTACTGAGGCCCGTGTTGCTTTGATATTGGTCTTCAGCTGATTTGGTTTACTGTTTGGTGTTTCTCATCTACCTCTTAACAATATGCCAAGGAGTTTCTAAGGAGTTCAGGTATGGGTTGAGTTGGCTGGCTGATCAAGAAACAGTATTGTCATTGTCAGCCAACCACTTTTAGTAGTTTTGGCACTTTGGGCAGATGCTACTGGAAAAGGAAATTGGTATCTCAATTTCCTTGTCAGCAGTTGGAAGCATCTAAAATCTCCTGGAAGATGCTGAAGTGACTCTGAGGAGTTAATAAAACATGTTCAACCAAAATGGACCAACAACAGCAGATGACATGGCACCCTAAACCATCACAGACTGCTGAAACTTCACACCGGACATAAGACACCTTGGATTCTGTGCCTGTCTATTCTTCCTCCAGACTCCAGGAGCATGAGTTGAGATTCCAGGACTCTTTGTTTTCCAAATGAAATGCAAACTTTATTTTCTGAACACACAGCACAGGTAAGATGCTTCTGATGTCTTTGGTTCAGCAGTCATATTAGGAATGCTGCAGTTGTAGACTTCTGTGTGTGGTGGCTCCTGATGCACTGACATCAGCCTTAGTGCAAGGTCCTGAAGTGACTTTTCTTGACAGTCCTTTAAAGCTTATAGTTTTCCCTGTTGCTTGTGAACCTTTTCCCACCACATTTCCCCTTCCAGTCAAATTTCCATTAATATGCTTTGATACAATACTCTGAGAATAGCAAGCAGTGACCTTCTGTAGCATACCCACCTTGTGGAGAGTGTCAGGATTGGATTCTGGACAGCAGTTTTCCCCATAATTGAAGTTACGTGTGCGGAACTAGGCACTGTATTTATACTGTTTGAATAATAATTTACTTAAACTTGAAAGTAAATCAAATTTAATAAAATTTAATATTCTAATAATTTCAGAAACTGGATTTCTGATAAAAGAAAAAAAACTTGAAATATTTCACTTTACATGTAATGAATATAATACACGTTTACCTTTTGAATTAAGTTATGAGAGAAATGCACCTTTCAATATATATTCTACTTCTTAGAAACTGACAGAAAGAATGTAAGCCAAAGAACATTAAAACCTCAGCTTTGACACTTTGCAATAAAAATAGTATGGTGTTTGTAGACTGGAAAAAAAAGTTGCAATTCCAACAAGGGGTTATAAGGGGTATAAGGGGTGTGTTTTGGTAAGCTCTGGTAAGAGCAATGGCCATTTACAAATAAGTGCAGTTTCTGATGTTGTGAAGTTTCACAATATTTTTATTTCTAATCAAAAAATAATGTATAATCAATTGCAACATACAAAAGTGCTGATTACTGGTATGCTGGCAGACCTGCAGTGCTGTGTGGATGGCTGCACTCAGGCCGTGGGCTTGTGTGTAATTGACTGGGTGGCAGCTAGAGCCGCAGCGTATGGAAGCTAAATCCTCAGATTTGTTCTGGAGGATCCAGCCAGCACTGAGTCAGTCATACACTCTCAGAGAGAACACACACACACACACACACACAGGGCCCCAAAAGCACTGGCACAAACTTTTGCTCTCTCTCTCACATACACACACTCTTGTGCTAAAGGAAAGGACAGACGGTGAGGATGCAGTAATGCTCTCCAGGAAGCAGTTTGACCTCCACAGAGCTCTGAACGTCCTCAAGTCATCCAAAAAGAGCAGCGTACAAAAGTCACCGACACAGAGATGCTGCTGTTAATTCCACATTTAACAACACTGACCTTCTAAATGAGGATAACTCTTTAAACCATAAGGCTTGACCCATATTTCAATTCTCAACACACACCTATAGGACATTCTCATTAGTTTTATCATAGTAATTGAATACATCTTAGTGGATACTGGATAATTCAGTCAATATAGAAAAGTTTATATGTGGTCTTTGAATATTTATCAGTTGATACTACTTAAATTCATAGTAGTTACAGAAAAATATTGTAGTACATAAAAGAAAAACTCATTATAGATACTGAATCATACATCGTAGTTACTGAGAAATTCTTACTAAATAATTCATTGCAGGCCCTGAATAATTCAAACTTAATAGTATTCAGTGACCAATTCATATGGATATGAAATAATTCACTGTAGTTACTGAACAATCCATAAAAGATACAGAATAATTCACAGTATATTTTAAATTATTTAAAGCAGTTACTAAATATTGAGTCCTAAGGTGAATGTCTGCAGTTTAAAAAAAAAAAAAAAGATTTATGCCACTTTAAAGAGGACACTAAATGCATCATGCTTAAATCAGGACTAGATTTGAACTAAGCTAGAAAAACACTCCTAGGACAAATATAATGAAACTGTATTTAAAATATAGGTAAATATAGACAGATTGCAGTGAGGTGTCTGTTACAAATGTTTTAGAGAGCCCTTTAATTTACAGGCTTGTTTTTAGTTATGAAACTTAAAAGCTATCTTTCAGCATCTATATTTATATAATATAATTATTACATAAAGATGTAAGTTTACTTTAAACTAATCGTAAAATAACTATACCAATTATAGCAGCTATATAATGTTTATCTACTATAAAAATAATGTTTGTAATAATCTAAATACATAAATAGTCAAATTTTTCCATAAATAATGATACATTTACTAATCACAATTTGTTCCTTTGGTCCAAATTCAGTACCATGTGATTCACAAAATGACTGGAGTTCCACATTTGCTTTTGTTCCTAAAGCTAACAGTAAAAAGCCTGTCTTTTCTTTGGACAAATTTGTAAACAATGGCCAGGTAGCCTGCATGAGTGCACCCCTGGTCTTTGTGTACTGAGCTTTGTGATGCTTCCGCTGTGTTTGTCTAACACTTTTACTGTTCAGAAAAAGCACATCAAGAAGCATGCCTTTGGAGGCTTTTGAAAAGTGGTTTCCGTTTGGCCTGCTGCAGGGATTTCAAGTGTTAGTAATCTGTGCCTGAGATGCAAGAGCGAGAGCTATTTTTGAGTAGTTTCAGAAGTACCGAATGCAGGCTACAGGTGTGTGTGTTGGTCTGTGCATGTTTGCGTGTGTGTGTTTGTGTTGTGTTAGAGAAAGAGAGAGTGTGTGTGCATGTGTGTGTTGTGTGTGTGTGTGTGTGAGAGAGAGAGAGAGAGAGAGAGAGAGAGAGAACTAGAGAGAGGATGAGTACAGAGTCTGAAAGCTGGTTAAAGTGCCTGTAATAAATCTGAGAGATAAGATGAGTTCCACACACTTTCCTGCCCTCAATCTACTGCAGCTGACCCTCCTATTGCACAGAGAGAGATAGAGATAGAGAGAGAGAAAGTGGGAGAGAGAGAGAGAGAGAGAGACAGACAGACAGAGAGAGAGAGAGAGAGAGAGAGAGGGAGGAAGGGAGATATATATAACCCCTTATATTTATTTTATATAAAATAAAATAAAAAGCATAGTAGTCACCAAAAACCTCAGCATCTCAAATGACACTACTGTTGAATGAAAGAAAACAGACTGCTTAATCCCCTCCTTTGCCTACTTTCATTTTTGACAGAACCATGCTAAAATCGATTCACTACTAAGATAATGCTCCCCAGGGTGCAATGGTCCAAGCGTGTCTGTCAATGAGTGCACTATCAGATGCAGGTGAAGTGAACCTGGGGTTTGATTTAGCTTTGGACAGAATATTGTTGGGCTGTAGTCTGGTGTGGTCCAGAATTTTATAGAGTTACTGTTAAAGACAGAATTCTGGGTAAAGTTGGGTTTTGACAAATTTTTGAACACATTTTTGTTGAGTTACAGTTCAACATAATTTTGCTGGGATTCAGTTGAGTATGAACAGAATTTTGTATAGGCTACAGTCAGGTTTGGATAGTATTTTTGAAGTACTCTTGAGTACAGATAGAAAGGTTTGGGCTACAGTCAAGTATGGACAAAATGTCTGTCTACAACCAGGTTCATTTTTTTGTTTAATAGTCTGATCAGAACAGATGTTTGTCAGGATATAGTTGTGTGAGGATGGAATTTTTTTTGGGGGGGGCACTGTCAAGAAAAACATTTTGTACTTTATCTGAGAGCATTTGGGTTTGCACTGAGTTTATTAGGTTACAGTTGGGTTTAGAAGGAATTTTGTAAGGCTACAGTCACGTATGGACAAAATATTGTAGGGCTAAAGTCAACTGGATGGAATTCTTTTGTTTAACAGTTTAGTCAGGACAGATTTCAAGTATAGATAGAATGTTGATGAGCTACAATCAAGTATGGACAAAACTGCACAAACTTTAGTTATGTAGCAATCTGGGCAGAACAGATTTTTGGCAGGATATAGTTGAATATGGACAGAATTGAAGTACAAACAAATTTTTATCAAATTAGAGTTGGGTTTGGACTGAGTTTTTTCAAGTTACAATCAGGTTTAGAAGCATTTTTTGTCTGACTATAGTCAAGTACAGACAAATTGTTGTAGGGCAAATTTTTTGTGTAACAATCTGGTCTGGACACATTTTTGAGCTGGAAACGTGTGTGTGTGTGTGTGTGTGTGTGTGTGTGTGTGTGTGTGTGTGTGTGTGTGTGTTTGTCATTTTGGATCAGTGGTTGTGACATCTTCCAAGTGAAGATGCGTATTTTGGTATTTCATGTTCGAACAGACCTCAGCTCTTCCTGAGTGTGACAGACATAATCCAACACTGGGTTTGTGTCATGCTGTTCCATAACACTGTGGCCATGCATTGTGGAAGACAAGTGTAGGTCACGTTTTAGTACAATATTGTTCTTTAGTTCTCTTCCCTTTGCTACCAACACTATTCAATGTTCTATCTGTGTAATAAAGCAGTTGCTTCTATGCAGGTGCAAAAGGAGCCAATTACAAGAGTATACTGCAATCTGTAGAAAAGTAAATGACACATTGAACATATAAAATCTGTGTCAAAATTTTTCATAATTAACATAATATTTAACAAAGTGTTGCAGCTTTATAATTCCTCCTAACTCTTCTTGTGAGAAGGCTTCTCAAGCATAAAGTTAGTGTACTGGAAAGGCCACCAATGTATGTGTATGTGTGTGTAGTTGCAGTGGTGGTAGTCAGAGGGGGTTTATTACAATCTCAAAGCAACTCTGATTACCTCTCTGAGTGGTAAAGTCTTTAAAAAGGGGATGGGTTGAATGCATTCCAAATCCCATCCAAGTGCCCTAAATAGCACACTTCACATCACTTCCATGAGCTCTACATAGCCGAGAGCTGAGGACGCAGCCTTTATCCTCAGAGGGGGTCATTTGAGCAAGTCCTTCTTCTCTCTCCCTGGAAGGCACCTCAAATCGATACCAGAGCGACTGGTCCTATCCAGACAAATCTAATCAACACCAGAGCAATCTGGAAAATCTAGACAAACTTAATTGACACCACCCTACGATGGATGCGGCCAGCACAAGCTCACTTAATCGACTTCCGAATGAGAGAGCTGATCAAGGCGAGATCAATCCTCCTCAGAGCAAGTAACAGTTTCCTTGAATGTGAGTGCCTGATTGGAAGGAGAAAAAAGAAAGGAAAAAGAAAGGAGAGAAAGAGAATGAATCCATGTTTCTCAGGCGCAGCTGTGCAGGCATTGGTGATACTCAAGCAGAATTTAAATGGCAAAAGAAATTTCCAGAAACGCATCTCTCTGTTTTCCAAACACTGATTGAAGATTGAAGCGCAGTCCATTCATTACAGCTCAACAGCATGTGGGCAGCCGTTTTCCCTCTTTAATTTAGATCTGAGAGGAGCTATCTGTGGGGCTGACATTCTTTTGTTTATCTCTGTTCTTTGCTCTCTTGAAAAAATCGTTTGTTAAATAATCAATGTAAATGTCGGATGCCAAGAGGCGATTCTCTGGCTAGAGGCTGAGCCTTATAATGATGTTTTTAATCTTCCTCTGTCAAGAGGAAAGACAGGGCTGAGGCTTCGGCCATCGAAAACAGCCAAGGTAGCAGGTAAGCAGGGATGGAGATGAAACCTCGTACCTGTCCTCTGCAGCAGCCCAGGTGCGCAGTGGGATATGCATTACATCATCGCTCCAGCATCACTCTCCCCCTCCCTCTTCCAACCCTCTCCGCCTCACACTGCCTGCCTGACTGACATCTAATGATACGACTCTGATTCACACGCCGAGCTGCAATAACACACACATACACAGAGGGCAGATCTCAATCTTCTCAATGAGAGATCTGTTAAAAGGGGTGTGTGTGTGTGAGGGTGAGCGTTATCAATGCAGACTCTGATAAAGGGGTGGTCAATCAAGAAATGCAGAGATCTGCCGCTTTAGAGGGTTCTAGAAGGTTGTTGTAAGGATTCTAAAGTTCTGAGGGTTAGATGAGTTGAAAGAAAATCTGCTGGTTTAGAGCCACCAATTCTGTGACTTCAGAAGCTTTTCAAGAAATTTGAGAGTAGGGTTGTGTGTGGGATAAAAGTTGGGAGTGTTGATAAGTGTAGAAGACATGACAGAAGGAAAAAAGGACAAGGCTTAAGGGTTGACCATAATGAAGTGTTCACTACTGCAATCATTGAGGCATGAATCAATCATGACGCCACAACCCCATGTTTCACGTGACCAACAACTGCGCCATGACTACCCCTCACATGACCAGTGTAACCACTGTAAAATGTAGCCATACATTGGATCCATAAAAATCAAGGGTGTCTTGCCATACTGTGTTCCTGCGTCTCACGTGACCAACAAAACCTCCATGGCCATGACTCTTACGCAACCATCAGACGTACCCTTGAACCTAAAAAGGCAGACAATACGCCACAAACCCAAGTCTCAACTTGAGCCATACCTTTTTGCCTCACTTAAGTTTTCAAATGAATATGCTATGTATGCCTGAATCTGATGTGGCAACCAAAATGTGGTCTCATGGTAGGTAAAATACCCGACACAGTGACCCAATATTCAGATAACCATTTGACCTTGGTGTATGCCATGAAATAGTGGACAATTTCACCCTGTTCTCTCCATCATGGTCAAGTTCACGGCTCCTCTCCTCTCACCAAGAATGACTATTTTCACTTGGAATTACAGCTCTGAGGCTAAGATGTTGCTCCAAGATTTTAAGAACAACTGTGGTACCCTGTCAGTTGGTTCTGGTTGCAAGTTATGTATTGGTTACTGTCATTTTGCTCCTTCACCCCTGGTCCTTTTGGTATAGATGGATCAGTATAGATGTCCAGAGACGGAACGGCAGCTTCACCTTTGTTACCTGTGGTCTAAAAGCAAGCAGAACTAGATGTGTTCAAAAGGCTGATCCCCGACCAGTGACAGAGAGTGGGGGGAGCCATCTTCCGCCTCCTGCTTGCGGCACAGTGCCGCGTGTGGGTAATGAGAGGGGAGGTGCGAGGAGAAGCCGCGGCATGAGTAACAGGTTTTTCTGCATCCTGCTCCAGAGTAAATATGACAATCTGTTGCTGCGATCCGCCAGGGAACCAAACTAACGGAGTTGCGAATGCAGACATAGTGTTGGAGACTCAAAACTCAAACCATTCTCTATTACTCACACATGCTCTCCTTCTCTCGCTCTCTCTCTCTCGCTCTCTCTCTCTCTCTCTCTCTCTCTCTCTCACACACACACACACATACACACACACATATACATATATATATATATATATATATATATATATATATATATATATATATATATATACATACATACAATGTGTCAAGGGAGTTCTGTGCAAGCACATGAGGGGGGTGGGTCAAGAGGGATTGCATTGTAAGCACACCCCCGACAATTGAAAAGGGGGGCCCGTCCTGGACACTCGGCAAGGACAAACAAGCCACTTCGTCTCATGGAATGAATGAATGGTCCCCGATAGAGAACGATGAAAGAAAGGATGAAACGCTCACACAAAAAAATCCATCCGGACGCACAGCATTCAACAAGTCAACAAAAGGGGGGCTGGATCTCTCACCCATTGTGGCGAGCTTGTGGTCCGGATCAGCTCAGACGGCCATGAACATAGGGCGCGAAGCAGCTGGCGGCTGGATGGGCATGGAGAAGGGCGCCTATCGTCGAAGAATTTGGCCAGTCGAATCTCTTTTTTCCCCTCTTTTCCCCGGGTTAGTCTCCGAGATATGGGGGGACAACGTCAGAGAGTCCTTCTCTCCATCCCCACAAAGCGCCCTGTCAATTTCTTTTTCTCTCTCTGATTGTGCGAAATCTTTATGCAGCTGCCGTATGTGTCTACGTGTGTGTGTGTATGTGTGTGTTGGAGGCAGAGAGGCTGTGTATTGTTCAAGCGGTGGAGGACTGAAGGGGGGAATCTTCCTACTGCATCACCCTCTCTGCTCTCTCTCATCCATATTCATGGACAACTCCGGCGCTCTGCAGCATTGTACAGAGAGGCACCTAGCGTGTCCAATCACCCTGCACCCCTCCCCAACGTCACACACATACGCACACACTCTTACACACTGAAACACACAAATACACACACAGGCTTTCTTCTTCTTCTTCACCCCCCTATTTGACGCAGCACGGCAAAAGACATAGCGCCCCACGCAAGTTCGGGCGAAAGACGGAAAGGTGGGATGATGGAGGGAAGGTTGTGGAGGTAGAGAAAGAGCGAGGGAGTGACCTTGCGTGAGGCGAAGAGGAGGTTTGGGCGAACGAGGCAAGGGGGTAAAGGGGCAGCGAGAGCCTCAGACGGCCATATTGGAAAAGGCGGATGGGGAAAGAGGGGAAAAGACACGGGGAAAGACAAAGAGAATGGACATGTAAGGAGAGAAAGGGAGGGATGGAACGAGAACAGGACAGAGGGAAAGACAGGAAGGGGGCGGGTTAAAAAACGGAGGCCGAGAGATGGCAAAGCGAAAGGGAGGATAAGAGAGAAAGATGTGAAAATTGAAGGGAGGAATTGCCGCAGAGGAGTGTGGAGTATGCGGCCAGTTAAATGACCGCCTATAAATCCTACACAGCTATACCGACCAATATGTGTGTGTGTGTGTGTGTGTGTGGTTCTTTCAGGGGGAGGGGCATTGTCTCTAACCCCCACGGTCACTCCTCCATTTGCATAGTGCAATTTTTCATCTCAGAGCGACAAATTGTCTATACGGGTATATGTGCAAGTGTGTGTGGCGCAGTGTGTGTGTGTATGTGTGTGTGTGTGTGTGTGTGTGAGAGAGAGAGAGAGAGGCAGGGCAGGATGTGCTAGAATGCTCAGGCAAGCCAATCACGTTCAGAGCACGAACTGGACATTCTAGAATCCAAGAGCCCCTCCCCTCCTTGCCACCTGCCCCATTCACAGTCTACTCACGTCAACATACACTGCAAGGGCACCTGTGTCCTTCTCTATAACACACACACACACACACACACACACACACACACACACACACACACACACACACACACACACACACACATACATGTGCTCATGCACTCTCATACATTCCCTGCACCTGCTATATAACAGACCAAGGTACGAATAGGCACGGCCGTGCCAAAATCCTGCATCAGATACATTAATGTACTCTTTCAACTGCATCTGCTGTGCGAGACTACAGCACACACACGCACCTGCCTCAGCAGGCTGAGCGACTATGTGACTGTGGGCCTAAATTAGCTTCAGCAGTCAATGAATTGCAATTGCGTATGGAAAAGGGAAAATAAACAGAAGGAAGAGAAAAAAATGTTGGTCAGTATCAGCCCTCTCTGTCAGTTGTTCGGAGTCAAAGGTCATATTTTACATATGTATCCTATCAGCACAGGTCAGGAGGCACTACAACATCAGACAGCCAGGTGTTCCACAAGAACTGGTTAGGCGTTTCTAAATAGGACCCAGTTCCCCAAAATACATTAGTAGTGAGATGTGGTAGTGAAAGTGTTCAGTGTGATGCTGGCATGACCATTTATGAATCATCTTTGTGATAAGATGCTCCACACATATTCAGCCCTGATCAGTCAGTACATAAACAAATAAGCTAATAAATGAATGATTATATATACTACATTATTTTATATGTTCCTGACTGTTGCACTATGTTTATTGCCCTCTTTATTAGACTCTAATAATGAATAGTCTGTCAGGGGATCTGTGCTAAATGCAATGGTTCTTTGTCTGGTCAAATGGTCTCAAATGGTCAAATGGTCTCCTAAAACAAATGCATGCTGTGTATGAATCTTTATGGAAATAGTTAATAGTTGTGACATTTTTTCAGAGCCCTTTCTTACAGTGCATCTTTGCTCTTGTCAGCTAACCATATTATTTGCTAGATTTATTTTATATTTATTATTTTTCTCATTCTATTTGATATATTTCTTTGTTTTAACATGTTTTTAGTTTGCTGCTTTATAAGCACACTTATACAGAAACGATTGCTGCTGATACATGTTAAATGAGAAGTATATTTTGTTCCTCTCTAATGTGTTTGTTGTGAGAAAGAATCAATGCCTCTGATGGAACGACACAGTACAAATGTATGTGGACACCACTTCGAAGTTTGTCTATTCTTTTGAGAGAAGTATTTTAAAGTAGCACATTTTAGAGCTTTCTCCAGTCGCATCACATTTTATTCAACCAATTAGCTCATTAAGGAGCCCTTCAGAGTTACATGGGGTGTGTTAAAGCTAAAACTTGTAAGGCAGGGGTGCCTCCAGAACCAGGGCTGAGAAATAGTGAAATAGTGTATCAGATGTTCATCTTTAAGCTAATACATCTTTCAGAGTGTTGCTTGTTCTTTTTACAGGACTGTTTAATTTTGTTCTTCTCTCTTAGTATCAGTTGAACCTTTCAGATGGAAAATCAAAACTGCAAAACACACCTGTTTTAGTTTAAAGGATGACACCCACCTCGTTTAACATGGACATCAATGTTAAAGGAAATCAATGCAGAATACTCAGCTGAAAACATCAACAAAAATATCGGTATATGGGATGTTTCAAAGACTGCAGTTATTTAAATTTTGGCCATAATTCTGCAGTAGCTCTGCAGTATAATTTTGTTGTCATGATTCATGAGAACAAAACAAAAAAACTGAATTCACTATCATGTACATAGAGTCAAAGAAGCAAACAAACAATAAAGCTCCTCCTCAAATCACATTACTACAGATCTTCAACTCTGGCCTCATTCATTCTTTTCTCCAGTAGGCAGATACACCCCCTGGACAGGGTTACAGACCATCGCAGTGTAACACACACCCATACATATTCTTTCACACCTAGGAACAATTTAGAATTGACCGACAGGTTTTTGAGGTGGTTGATAGGAACCCAGAGCAACCAGAGAAAGCCCACATGGACAAGTGGAGAACACACCAAACCCCTCACAGGCAAAGATCAGAGTTAGGATTAAACCCACAACCCCAGGCTCCTGGAGCTGTGTGGCACAAACTGCCTGCAGTGCCACTTTGCCTTCTGGCTGTGTTACAGAGTAGTCAGATAAATGACTGCTAATAAAAGACCAAGTAACATTCTAAAAGTTGCATAGCAATGATTTCTCCTATCATAATAAAAGAAAGATAAATTAAACAGTTTGTATTATCATATGTTTGAGTTTGATATTACTGACCAGCACTGAAACAGCCTACGGTCATATAATGCAGCGCAACACACACTCAAGAGCGCTAACCAAATAAGGGTTTTAAGCATGTCAATTTTCCAAACTCTCTTCAGTGAGTTAAAGCTCCAAAAGGAAACCAAAGCAGAGGCAAAAGAAGCACTTTGAATGTTTTAGAGCATTAGGGGCATCCAACTTGACACCCTGATAACAGTGTAGCTGTGTAGAATCCTTTGGCTGTACTCTTTACAATAATAAACCCTAGTTAGCTGAAAGCTAATTTTGTGACTTCTGACTGCAGTTTTTGTTCTGTTTTGCTCATCTTACTAACTTACATTCAGAATGTGTTCTATGTGATTCTCTCACATTTTGACTTTTTGGGTTGTGCTCAACTGTGTTGCACTGTATTTTCCTCCTAGGCCAAGACATTTAGTTATTGCTGGACAATATCAATAAAGATATTTATTGCTTTTGATAAATTACAGACCAGTAGGGCTGGGCAATATATTGTAAACCTTGATGTAAGGCAAACTATTTTATAAAAGATATAAAAATAAACACATGTAGTATCAAACTTGCCACAAAGTTACCATCTGTGTGTGATTTAATCCCAAAAAGTAATGAGTGAGAATATGAGAGTGGGTTGTTTATGTGGAAATAGCTTGTTTTGGAGCGATGACAATCAACAGAGAAGAGTCTTGCACCAATTCAATAGAAATATCAAAATTAAAGGGGCAGCATGACAACTATATTTCACCATCTCAAACAACATAATCCAGTGCAGTTTGCCACGTCAGTGACCATAAACACAAAGATATTTACTATTGAAACACACAACATGTTTTTGGTGTTTCAAATAAACATATACATACATTATAGATATGGTACATATAGATACATTAACAACTTTGATATAATTTTTCACATAATGTATCCTCTTATTATATCACCATTTCATTTAAGCACATCTTAAACAAAGATTTTAGGTCATACCACCCAGGCCTACATAACAATATGCTTTTGCACTGTGTATATTGTCAGTTCCTCAAAAAGACTAACTGCATGCTTGAAAGACTGAATAATTGATTAATGGATTTAGTCTAATGCACTTTGTGAAACTATAAATTAAATTCTTTGTACTCAGTGCCTGACAGTATGTTTTGTTCACTCCATCTTGTCAGAAAACATTGCATATCATGCAAATATTATTATATTAATGTGACTCCTATTTTAGTTTGTATTTTTAAGCAGAAAATGAAACGGACTTCAGTTAAACATGTTTGTTGGTAATCAATACAGCTAAAAACAAAAAATCAATGTCACAGTGTGACACCAACGCCAAGATGTCAATATAGAAGGTTGTTTAACAGATACAGATACAGAAACTGTCGTAATGCAAGGTTCTCACAGCCCAGATTGCAATGCAGGTAATTCAGCACACACCTGCGTCAGTATCTGCTACAAATTCAATCAATCATGTCTTTAAATGATGTCTTTAAATAATAGCAAACTATAATTGAGAAGTCTGCACTGAGGCGTCCATAAATTTCCCCTCTCCTGAATGCTGTGTGGGGTCTGCATTGTCTGACTAAAAAGCTGCTCAGCACTGAAGAACTGAACAATGATATCCACGGGTGGTATCACACACAGTGTGTGTGTGTGTGTGTGTGTGTGTGTGTGTGTGTGTGTGTGTGTGTGCGCACAATTCTCCTTAGCCACATTCTTCTCTGGCATTCTGGAGAGATGTTGCTACAATGACACAAGTGCAGCTACAACTCTCTACTCAGCGGGTGCTGTTGTTCCAGTGCTCTCTCTCTCTCTCTCTCTCTCTCTCTCTCTCTCTCTCTCTCTCACATACACAAACTTTTAGCCAAGCTTTTTATTTTGTTCAGCACATATTAAATATGTGAACCCATTAATGATTACAAATGCATGTATCCACTGACAAATGGTTCTACATAGTACTGTGGGGTTGTTTTAAAAGTAACAATGCCGGAACCATTATGTGCTCTATTTTTGGATGTACAAATAATATTTTAAGGATTCTACAAACCTGTCTACACCTAATATACCCTTTTACCAGGCAAAAAAATGAATTAAGCATCTAAATGGTTTAATTGTTCTGGTTCTATATAACTGTTGTCTTTACCAAAGGACCCTGATTAACCACTTTTTAAAAAGTGTGTTCAAAGACATTTGTTCAAGCAATAACTAGACATTGTGTTATCGCTTTATATTATAGCTGCACAATATCATGCAAGGTGGGTAAGCGCAACAGTTATATTGCAGGACGTGCACTGTCATGTAAGTCAAATTGATTCAAATGTTTGTTAGTTTGTTTTTTGCTACTTTATGCCAAAGTAAAAATTGACTTAATGACTTGAGGTGCTCTCACATTAACCATAGCTCTTCATCTCACTCTTTCTGGCTGTTTTTTATTGTGTTCTTCTGTTTTTCTTCTGTTATCAATCAGAGGAGGATGGGTTCCCATTTTGAGTCTTGGTTCCTCTCAAGGTTTCTGCCTCTCTGAAGGAGTTTTTCCTTGTCAGTGTCACCTTGGCTTGCTCGAAAGAGGCTTGAACCAGGATCTTTGTAAAGTTGTTTTTGTGGCAGTGTTAGCCTAAAATTAATATCAAATACTGGATTTAGAGTGTGACTAGAGATGGAAGAAATGGCTACTTATTAGTTTTAGTTAATATACGTGAATGTATGATAATTTAGCCAATCCTGAGAACTGGTCAGATCATATTAAGCCACAGCTCTAAATGAAGCCATAGGACACTGCAGTTGCTCATTCAAATGGCAATGGACCTTGCTCACAGCTGCAATACCCCAGTGTAGAATTCTGCTCTGAGTACAGATAGAACGTTGTGAGTCTAACATTTTCCACACTTTTTAAACTACTAACCAGTTTCCCATCTCATTTGTACATCACTTACACTATTAGAGTAAGTAATTATCACAGAGTAATGACACGGAGCTAAACAGTGCAGTTCTGTACGGGATTTCACAGACTCTTGAAGTGAGTGCTTAAACGTCTGTGCATTGTAGTCAACATTAGTTTAAAGTGAAAGACTGAAGAAGATAATGCAGTTTGAATTTTAGCTAAAATTAAAACAAGGTTTACCTTATTAATATATTATATTATATATTAAGGTTTACCTGATTAAACTAAATATTTAAATATTTACCTTTGTAAAACTGCTTTAGTTCTCCATTAACTAAAAAAACACATCAGATACCAAAAACATCTTGGCAGATCAACAGTTTCTGGAGTCAGTATTCAGTCTTGTTAAGTGTTCCTTAAATAACACAAGGTAAAAACATGCAATTCATACTAAAGCCTAAAATCCCTTTTCTCTAACAAAGAAAAGGCTGCTACTGCATTTCTACAAAGAACATGAATCGTTTAAAACAAGCTGAATCCAACACACTTTAAAAAAAGAAAGAAAGAAAGTAACACAGATCTACATCATGCCTTCAATTCATTGACACTGCATGACAAAAATGAAGCTGAGTGAGATTGATGTTTATGTCAACCATCAGATCCTCACAGACTTCAAACAAAAAAAGTAAGTAAAAAAATAATGCTGTTTAAGTGTGTAAAACACTGCACCACATCCCTGTGTCAACCAGCAGACTTCAGATGGTGGGCTTCAAAAAGGCGCTTGTCTGTGTTTTCTGATTCGTTGGTGGCTTTAGTTCTCTCACAGACCGAATTAGACCTTTTGTTTCCACTGGAGTCCATTACCGTGTCTGAATAGGCTTCACTTTCGGCAGCCGCTGTGAGCCATCAAGCGCTTCATTCATTTTCCACCCAATTTAGCTTGATGCACACAAAGCTAGCCGACACACACTGACCCCCGCCAGCACAGCAGGCCCAGTGGGAGATGGGGTCAAGGCAGACAGATGCGGCCCGAGTCCGGCTGAAGAATTTGAACACTCTGACTTTGCACTTTGAATAAAATATAGAATCATTAGCAAAAAAAATGTTTTTAAGTTCAACTGTTACTATTTCAAATGTAATTTATATTAATTTAAATTTAAATCAATAAATATATTGATTATTCTTATTTATTCTGATATTTTATGAGAGATAATTTTTCTTTCTGGAAAGTTATTTTCTCTTTTACTTGTTTCAAATAAAACTCGTTATTCACTGATGCTTAATGTTTACCTGCTATATATTCTGTTCTTGATAACTAATGTTTTATTTGTTGTTTTTATTTAAATTTGTTTTCTGTAAAACATATGTTTTAGTGTTTTTCATTATACAGTTAAATGTAATGACAATTAACTTTTGAATTTCAAAACATTTTAATGTTTAATACTGGTTTATGAATTATTTAGACCTTATTGTAGAAATGTTTTGCTTGATATGGCATACTTGTAATGTTTGTTTACTGGGGCCAGTGTCAGCAGAACATTTTGGTTGATATGTCAGATAGAAAATAGAATTAATCCAGTATGTTACTGTAACCAATCTATCCAAAAACAGCTGCAGCACTCTCACACTCTGTGCATTGATCTTACCTATGTGCTTCTTCTTGTGGGATATCTGAGTGAGTAGTTTGAGAATGACAGACTACTTTTAGATGCTAGTCTATGGTAAAGAGCTTTGGTTAAAAGCAGCACTGGTATTTGTTTAAGAAATAAGGTACTGGTATCAAGCAATATTGAAGATCTCTATAACAGTGACAGTGAAAAAGTAATATTGCATCAGTTCTAGAGTAGAGGAAATGTTTTTCACTAAGCACTGCAAAGTATTACTATATATATATATATATATATCAATAGAATTCATGAACATAATTTATATTTCACTAATTAGGTTATGAATGGATATTACTGAGATTTCACTATCAAGAAAAGCTTTCAAAACATTTTTGCTTCATCACTATTTTGTCATTTTAGTCTTCTTCTTAGAGGTCTATATTTTAAAATAACCTGGCCATTGTTTATTTACTCAGATTTCAACCTGTTCAAAATGAACACAAACATGTTAGTCATTTTTTACTGATTAAAAAAGAAACTACACACAACTACAAACTAGCATTCAGAGGGTATTAAAAACTGTGTATTAAAAACACCAGGTAAAACTACCCCACAGCTACCATACAACTATCCCACAATTACCGTACAAGTACCCCAGAACTACTGTACAACTACACTACAACTACAACACAAATGCTGTACAACTACTGTATTATTACTCCACAACTATTGTTTTTACCTACGGCTGAGTAATACATAAGGAATTTTGATATATTCTATATGATTTTATACAAGACATCAAATAATGACTATACTGTAAAATCACACCTGCAACACAGGTCATTTGTGGGGAAATGGTTTGGTTTCAAAGAAATGACACTTGTACAGTCTTGTGCAAATTATGCAAATTATTAGAAACATTGTCATTAAAGGAAGCAGCATGACACCTTTAACCCACAACTTTACTGAGTCAATGAAATACCACCAAGACTGCAATTGTCTTATGTATATTACTGTATTACTTAATGTACATTACTTCAATACACAGTTAAATATAACTGTATATAACTTTATATATAATATAAATATGCAATATGCTGTTTTGGTATTATAAATAAATATGAATACTGTATACATTACAATTTCTTAAAGTTTCTTATTATTTTGTATTTATTGTTCTAAGCATATAGAGATATCTCCCCGCCCTACAATTATTGTACAACTAACCCACAACTACTGTACATTTGCCGTACAAAAACTGTACAACTACCCCACTGCTGTTGTCCAACTGTCACACAGCTATTGTACTATTACACCACAGCTACTGTACAGCTATTACACAAGTCCTGTATGACTACTCTACAGCTACTCTTCAAGTACCCCACAAGTATTGTAGAACTACCCCATAACAACTTTACAACTATCCACAAATGACCCTTTCTTTCCAGCTCCATATGTCCATGAACAATTCATCTGAAAGCAAATCAGGATCACTCAAATCTGGCACCTCTGTATTATGTTATTTGAACAGGACAATCTATTCAACCTGAGTACATAAAACATAACAGCTGTGTTCAATAATGATCAGTGAAAAGAGGCTGTTGCATTTATTTTACACCACAAAGTAGAACAGTAAATATCAGCCCCGCCAAACTCAACTAGACTTTATTTTCTGAATTTTCTGCTTGTTTTTTGGGGGACCTACAGTGTACAGTGTGTTAAACTAACATTTTCAAAAGGGTTCTTTGCTTCTTGAAAGTGTTCTTTAGGCTGCTGGAGGGTTATATATGAATATTTTCTATAAGAAAATCATCAAACACATATTTAAACATATTTAACACAAACACAACAACCCAAGATCTTCTTGGTGCAGGACGTTACATGCCTATAAGCTTCATAACTCAGTATCAGAGTAACCTACAGACCTGATACACATATCACAGTGAAGTACATGATTTACTATATCTATAATGATGAATCATTGTCTGATGAAATATCAGCGAATAATCCAGTTTGGATAAAAATTCACATGTTGAATTAAATCCCAGTTCGAATGCCAAAGGAGCCTTTTGGTGAATGTTTACTGCTTGGCCTGTTTGTAGATTCTGACTAATCAGTGAGAGGGGGCGGGGCTGATGATGTCACTGACCTAGATATTGGGTTAAAGAGGAAAATGGGGGAGGAGCTGTTCGCTGACTTTATTGCATACACAGTGTTAAAATTTAAGAATTAACAGCCTGAGAATGGATAATGCTGATACATACATAAAAAAAATGATTCAGGTTGTTTTTATTATTTTATTTGTACCACTGTCAAGTATTTTGAAAAACATATTATAAGTATCCTTATAGTCCTCATGAGCAAAAAACTAAACAAAAACAAAACCATTGTAGGTGCAAGTAAATTCTGGACAAAATATGGACAAATTCATACAAATATTTCCATTCTCTTATTTTTACATCTCAAATGAAGACAAATGTAAGCCAGTAATCTCCCACAATAAGAATATTTGGAATGTATGAGTGTGTCCTATAAATACTTTTGTAATTCTTGGTGAATAACCGTGTATCGAACAGCCCACAGTGCTGCCCCGGCTTCTAAAGGTTAAACACCTGCAGCTGAAGCGGTTTAATAACACCACAATGTGGCACTTCACTCCTGCTGTATCCTGTTCTCCTCTGGGCTAGAAGAAACCTGACGGTGCTTGTTTTTATCTTTTAGAACTAAAATAAACAAATATGAAGTGAAATAAAAGTAAAATAAGTTTATATTTACGTTTGTTTTCAGTTAAGCCGAAACATCGACCAGCACGTAACAGCGTTCAACTCACAGCAACCATGCAGGAACCACCAAAATTCCCCTCCTGTTTAACACACATATCTAACTGCCCTCTCTATCTGCCCAGCCCCCGGTGCACTTACCCCCGGTGTTGGTTCTCTTGGTGCTCCCTGCCGCCTCGGCCGGAGTTTCTGACGGTCTCTTGCGGGAGTCAAGGCTCTCCGGCTCGGTGAGCGGCTGCAGCCCGTTGTGCTGAAGCGGCCCTCCGGCTATCATCCTCCCACCGGCCCGGGGGGCATAAACTCACCGAGCCCAAACACAGAGCCCAAACTAACAGAACACCCCCGTCCTGCTGCACCCAACAGCTTTCTCAGGTCTTTACAACTGAGTCGGTGTGAGCTGGCGCCTCTCTCGTTACATCGCTCTCTCTCTCTACATTGTTCATCTCTCTCTCTCTCTCTCTCTCTCTCTCTCCCTCTCTCTACATCGCTCTCTGCCTACATTGCTTTCTTTCTGTCTACATCGCTCTCTCTATCTTTTCCTCTCTCTCTCTCTCTCTCTATCTTTTCCTCTCTCTCTCTCTCTCTCGTATTTTGCGCTAAATATAAAAATCCACTGAAGCTTCAGGAGACATAGTAAAGCGTTCAGCTCGAGCTGGAAACAACAAAATAATCCACACCATTTGACACAATTCAAAACTGTCGTCTTTTATTCCTGATAAAGGAACAGAAAGGTTTTAAACGTTGCCTCCGTTGTTTGATTTGGTTTCATTCACGGTAAAGCGAGAGAGACACAGAGGAGCAGATACTGTTGGTTTATTTTGGTTTATTTCTGTTGCCTTAGATACCGTTTGCCGACATCTCGAGCGCACTTTTTCTCCCGCCCGTCTTCCTTCAAGTCCCGCCCTCCTGCGTTGGGATTGGTTAGTTGTTTGCAGCTCTTGTGCCTTGATTCGAAAGTAATTCATACAGCGGAGAAGGCTCCCCGTTCGGATGAACTACTAGCCAATCAGAGCGCAACAGGGCGGGGCTTGCTGCGGAGACGCTTTAGTACGGCGGCTTCTAATTTATAAATCCGTCGCGTTTTTAACCTTTTGAACCCTGGGCCAGTTCTCCGTGATGGTTTTGTAGTTTGACGCACTTTTATTCGCTGAAATTAATTAAAAACCTTATTTATAGGAGACAGTCACACATGCCAGACACTGTTATTTTCAGGAGCTGCTAGGCTCCTCAACAATTTCTTTATTTGAGATAAAAAAAATATCAGATTTTAGATATTTATATTTATTTAAACCAGCCATTAGGAATGTAGGTTGTACACTTCTGGTGCCCGTCCCAAGCCCGGATAAACGGTGAGGGTTGTGTCAGGAAGGGCATCTGACGTAAACTTATAACAAAACTATAATGCGGATCATAAATATGATGATGAAAGAAGAAGATATTTATATGAATTTGACCATGTTTTGATCAAGATTTACTTGTTTTTGTTTGTTTGCTTTTTTGTATAAGGACTAAAAAACTCATCTCAGAAATCTTTGGAAATTGATCATCCAATTTTGATATTTGTAATTATTAGATTGGCAAATATATTTATAATAGTTGTTCAAAATACTTGACAAAACAAAATGTAACATTGAGTCAGTGATGTCATTAGCTTATAAGGCAGAGTCTAGATGCAGGTCAAGCATGTACACATGAGCAGCAGTAAAGATGCACTCATTTAAATCCCAGTAAACTGGGATTTAATTAAGTTGGAATCAAGTGAAATTTTGCTGTTTTCTGAGCTGAATTGCTTACTGATAATGATGAGATAACTAGGAGACAGGGTAAGTCAGTTTACTATGATATGTGTATCATGTCTGTAGATTACTCTGATCCTGAGTTATGAAGTCTAGAAAACACAATTTAACTGCCCACAAAGTTGTGAGAGTTAAAATGAGGCCTCCAACTGAACAAGCAGGAATGTTTTGAGCAACCATTGGTGAACACTAGCTACATAATTCTGGGGAATCCTATATTCAAACAGCTCAATTTATAATTTATCATTATGTCATTAATCATCTTTGGATAAAGATACAGTAATTACATTATCTGAATGTAGACCAAAAATGCATGGCGAGTCCCTTGTTATTTAGCAACAGACAGTGGAATGAAATGAAGCCAACAGTTTACTTATAAAAGCAAGTTAGAGTTACAAGCCACTGGATGCTTTGAATTTCGGACAGCATCCAGTGAGACAGGGAGACTTACGTTCCTAAGCAACATAACGGTAAAAAAATATTCCATGAACAGTTCACTGATTTTACCGATTCAGAATCCAGTTTGGCTACAGTAGAACTGCCTCCAGTAGAACTGGGTCAATACAGGATAGGTGCTTGACCATCATAAATGTGTTGTAACTTTTCTTTGAGGATTCAGGCAAAGACTGACACTCAACAGTTCTCATCAGTTTCTATCTCTGGAAAGAGTAGCAGACACTGACCAGACATTCTGGTGACTATTTTTGTAGATGTGCTTGTTTTTCAATTGACCACAGTTTTTGCCACTGGAAGATGCCTTTATATAACAGACAATTTTGGAACATATAAAGTAAAAATATATTAGTGTATTTGAACAAAAGTTCTTCCTAAGCATAATATTACAATAATAATTGTTTTCAATAATTAGTTGCATGTGATTTTCACTATTAAAATGTAAATGTAAAGGTAATTAAACTATAATTTCACTGCTCACTCAGCAAATAATTTTGTGAAGTATATTTAGGTAACAACATTTCTTAATCCTCATTTAAAACTCCCAGCAGTTATTCCACAGAGATGACATAAGTTTGTAATTAAGTTACAATCCTAAATTACTGCCAACACTAGTTAATCTCAGGGAATTAGAATATTGTAGAAATATTTCATTCATTATCATAATTTCATTCAAAGAGCTGAACTGTCAAATTTTCTATTCATTACATTTGGCTTCAAATGTCTAGCTTTTTTTGTTTTACTTTTGCTCCGTATGGCTTGTAATTAATGGAAATTAGAAATCCAGTACTCTGGAAATGTCTCTGCATAGTGGTTCTTGAAGCACTGATACCAGTCTAAATCAATGTCGTGAAGTTCTCCCATGTTTTTGAATCCAATTTTGACAGTCTATATTTTGGGCACTGTGATGAAACTACAATTTGTCTTCCCACAGGACATTATGCCCAGGTTGAGACAACTATAGGAATCCTCAAAGCCTGGTTCCAGTTCCAGGTGCTACTAAAGAAATCATACCACCAAGTAATACAGAGAAAGAACATCCCCTTCACATTGTTAAATACACAGAAAGAACACACATCACAATATTGAGGTCTTGAACTGTGCAAGACCTGCAATCATGTTTCAAATTGAGATCATTTCATTTGTACATTGCTACATGACTTCTAATGAAATGCCTAATGAAAGGTGGGCGATGTTACTTAATTAGAGTTAAATGATAATGACCAACAGCATAGGAAAACAATTGGATGGACGCAAGCAATTTAATTGTAAATGTGAATAGACACCCAAGCAGAACATTCACTGGTTGAAATGGGAACGGATGCATCTTGGAAAATCCGGCACTTTACAGTCAATCAACTTTATAGTAAACTCAAAGTGCACTGGTCAGCCATAACATTAAAACCAGTGACTGATGAAATAAACAACATTGAAGAACTGGTTGCAACAAAACTCAAGGGGTAGATATATTAAGCAGCAAGTGAAAAGTCAGGTCTTGATGATGTGTTGGATGCACGGAAAATAGGCATGAGTAAGAATGCTTTGGGAATTAAAAAATTAGAAATTCTGTAAGAGTGATGTAAGTTCAGGAAGTAGAGAGTTAAAAACAGAGCATATAAACATACTAGCCTTGCATACAGTGTCACAATTACATCAGCGCTGCAACAGTGACTCTTTTGTTGCCCCAGGTGGTTAAATGAGTGTTAAATATGACGAGGTGAGTTTGTAGGCGCTATTCTTTCAAATCAAATGAAATCGAATCAAGTTTATTGTCACATCACATTACACAGGTGTAAGGGTGAGTGAAAAAGCGAGTCACAGTAGTAAAACTGATGCACAAAAACACAAGAAAATTAAAGAATATACCTATATGTAATATAGAGAATTTACACATTCACTATACACACATATTATACATACATTATTGCACTGAAATATACACAACATCTGTGTGTATATAGAAACTATAATTTTTTTACGCATGCACAGGATATAGAATTAAATGTAGCTGAAGTGTGAGAAGATAGTGGGAGAAAGTCTTTAGTGGTTGTAGTGGGAGTAATACTGGCCCACTATGGACTACTGTCCCCTAGGAGACTACTCCCCACTAGAGAGTGCTTTACAGCCCACAGGTTGAGAAACCCTGTACTAGCCTATATCCTGTGGCTGGGATGGTAGCATTGTGTATAAGAGAGACCAAGCTAATGAAAGGGAAATGACGCAAATTGAGCAAAAATTGCTAAAAGTCTAGCTGTTTGCAACCTGTTTGAATAGATTAATCACTGTAAATGGCATATAATGGTACTTGAGACAAGATTATATGCTAGGTGCAAAACTGTCTTTTAAACAGCAGTCTTCTCAGGTTACTGTTAATTCTAAAAAATGTTCCTCTTTTGTCAGGGTGTACCCATGTTAGCACTCAATGTCTTTTGCATTAAACAGCTAGAGTGCTTTGAGTTTATATTTAGCACAACATATCAGCCAAACAAAAATTTAGTTTAAACCATTCATTTTTTATTTAACATAATAAAGCTTAATCTGGTTCCCACAGTGAACAATGAACAAACAGCACCAACAAGAAAAACAGATAAAACGATTATCGCAAACAGGCCCCTAGAAAAAAAAAAGTTAGAAGTAAAAACAAATGACATCCAAAATGAAATATTGATACATTTTGGTGTGTGTGTACTACCTGACAATCTCACAAAAGGCATCAAGTTTATTTTAAAATTCTGAAAAAGGTCAGGCTACATGTACAGTGTTTTGTAAACTATCTATTAAGTAAACAGGCCCAAAAATAACAGCCACAGCATATAAAGTAGTTTATGCCGAAAATCCACAGGTATCTTTAAAAGCGTCACATCAGGAATATCCATCACAGTGGAATGAGAACACCAAAGCAACACCCAATAAATTATAAAATAAAAGATGTGTAAACAACCATACCCAAGTTTTATATGAAGCTGTGACCTCTCAATGCAAACAAAGTTAATCATTCATCAATTATTACTAAATTATAAAAAGTTATTTAAGCATTTACTAATAATCACATTAAAAGTGCATCCGTTTGCACCCTGTAGGACAAGGAGTGGAAAGTTGCTATATGCATATTCTTTATAGAAAAGGTTTATGTCTGGACAGTTATCTGGATCACTTCAGCAAATAGTTAATAAAAATCATCAGCAAGAGACAGATGTTTAGATGTTGCTGATACTTGACTAGTCAATTATTATTCTTTTTACTGTAATTGTAACAGAAAAGTTATAGTTCTCTGTAATGCTCATCCAGGTGAATTTTGCTTCAATTTCTATTTTTTTCTTTTCTTCAATTTTATGTGATGCACTTACATCTTAAATCTAGTATCTAATATTACTAGTTTTTATAAATCTTACAAAATTTTATAAATCTATTCTTATAAATGTTAATTCTTGTTATAAATACTAACTGCAGAATTTTTGTTAAATGATCAAATGAATAAAAAACAAGTAACAAATAGAAATTCATGAAATAATCATATAATATTCTTACCACATCCAAAAAAGGGAAATATGATATACACTGACTGAAAGAGAGATGCTTTCATTTCTTTCAGTGTGAAGAATTGTAAAATATGAACATCAGTCTAAAATTAAATAATAGACTGAGGTCAGAGTAAACATTGTTGACTGAAATGATCATTATGCTTTCAGTTTGATATCCAGTCACAAATCTGCAAATGTTCTCAACAGAACTTGTCATACACTTGCCTGTGATGCTACACATGCTGCACTCACAAGAACACACACTGTTAGCTTTATAATTGTTAAACCACACAGGTGCCCAGCCTTGTGGCAGTAAAGTCAGCAGAACAGGAGACTTTGAACAGCAGGGTTAGATGCCACAGGCCTCGCCCCTTCAAAAAGGGCTGCTCCTGTGGCTAAGGGCCTCCTGAGCTCCTTTTAATGTCTCTCTCTTCACACACCTCCAGAAACCAGAAACACCCTGGTTGGATCGAACCTGCACACACAAACATTACAGAGAAACCAGTCAGAGCTTCGAGAACAGATATTTAAGTCACAACAACAACCAGTTCAATAAATCCCCTACTTAGCAGATACCCTTATGATGATTTCATTACCAAAAATGTAGTTATAATAGATCTCCTTATCAAAATACAGTGCATGAGGTAGATACCCTTGTGTAGATCCCCTTATCCAAAATGTAGATGCAAATGTAGTTGACCCATTAATGTATAGTTACATTAATATACATTAAATATTCCACCAAATGGTTTTGTTTTCTTATTAACCACTAATGAACACTTAAGTTAATTAACACTGGATTTAATCCAAGGTTCAGATCTGGATTACTTGCGACTTGTGTCTAAAATGTGACAGTGATTAATCAGTTGAGATGGCTTATAATTTTTGAACAGCAAAATGGTAGAAAAGCGCCACTGTCTGTGCCATACCTCCAAAATAGTTACTAACTAAAAACCTACTGTGTACTAAAAACTCTTTCAGAATTTTCCCACAAAAAAACTAGCAGAATTATAGACAAACAGATACATTTTAATTTAAATTAAAAAAAGACTTAACTAATCAATTAACTGAGTGACATTTATTTACAACATATTGTACATTTTAATAAGGTCACCATAGTAATGCAATAAACCAAACTGGCCTGACTGGGGCTTTAAATAAATGAGATCATTTTGTAATTAATATCTCACCCTCAGACCCCGCTGAACTCTGTCTTTCATCACACCAATGAACTCCTTATGGCTCAGACAGTTGTCTCCATCCAGGTCGAAGATTTTGAATACCGTGTCCAAAACGTTCTCAGAGAGTTCTTGGCCTGTAGTGATCTTCACGGCTCTCTCAAACTGAGCTGCAAAGAAAAGCATTCTGGGTATTAGAACGATGTAACAGAAGCTGCCGGACGAAGGCTCTATTTAAGGATAATATGTCACAAGCTATCAGAAGGAACTAAATACAAAGTTCACATTAAATCCACAGAGCCTACAGATATTCATTTCAACATCAGATACAATCTTTTTGACACAAAGTCTCTCTCAGGGTGCAAGTGGGGAAAGGTGGGATTGATATAATACAAGCTCCCCTTTATCCTCTATGGTTCAACGGTAGATTATTAAACCATGTTTACATTTTTTTTATAAATGTAAATTACATTTTTGGAACATGATGCTTATTAATTAAACAATGAAGAGAATCTTTCAGAACTCCCAAAATAAGAGCAATAGTGGTAAAGCTTGGTAATAATTCTGACCCATTTATGATTTATGATGATGAGGTAATAAAAGGTCCCTGTAACTTTAAGAGAGCCTGTGACAAAATGACTACTGCAATAAAAAGAGAGGTAGACATATTTACCCATTCCAATTGGCTTATTGGATTCAGCAATCATCTTCATAGATAAAGCAAAATCCTCCAGGTTATTGGCAAAGAGACAGAAGGCTTTAAACTCTTCAAATGTGATACTCTAGTAGAATAAGAGGTATGGCACATGAATAACTTTAAAACAGATTAAAACAATCCAATCTATCACATTTATTTATTCATATGTTCTTTAACTCATTTGGGATGTTCCAATCCTGTGGTTCTATCCCTGAACACGCCATACGAATAAGAATGAAAGGCATGTCTATGGCAGATAATAGACAAATACAGTCAACGCACTAGAGCACAGGTATCAAGTTAAGTTCTCATGTTCAACTGTAAAATATTTCCACACTGTGCACTATAAACTGTTTTGTTACATTTTAAGAACAATTTAAGAACAACAAATGTTACTTTATAGTGTACAGAAGACACCATTGTGGTAAAAACCCAAGATCAGAACTGGATCATGCTTAAAAATAACTGATATCTGACCACTAAAATATGCCTGGATCCACTGTGTCACATTCAGACATTCCTATTGGTTAGGTATACGATTACTACTTCTTCACCTACGATTCTATTATTATTATTTTTATTTTTATTATTTTTTTTTTTCCACTATTCGTTTAAATGTAATGGAGTCCAATTTGGAATTTGGAAAAACAGGTTAGTGGGGCATCACCTCTCCTGTGGGTATTCTCTTTCTCATGTTTTCCAGATATACATCGTTGTCTTCTTCATTAGTGTAGTACAGCAGCCACTCAGCAAAGTCTTCTCTCCTCATAGTGTCCATGCCTTTAGAGAACTGCATAAACTCCATCTCTTGCACCTCTGCCTGCAGGTCTTCCATGAACCTAAAAATACCACCCCAAAACACACAAATCAACTAGACTACAGCTGCACTATTTTTTTTGTATTTTCCCACAAATCTACAATGCACTCTAATGTAAAGAATGGCTCACAAAAAAGGTTTGGTTGAATAAGTCATGTTCTACAGAAAGCAAAGTTCTTGATGCTTTATAATTCAATTTTAGGTTTATTTGCTGAAATTACTACACTGGGTAAAATACAACAACATATAAAACACGTCAAACCAGATGACTAAAGCAAAGAGTATAACAAGTGAGAGCAAACAAGTGAATTACAGATTGACTCATTTCAGAGCTGCATTCCAGTTCTGGTATGGGAACATCATCAGAACATTTTCTGAATGAACAAAGTGCATTATGTTAGTGAGCCGGTGTTTTAACAATCAATCAATATGTGCAACTTTGCAGCACCACACCGATCCAAGATTTTTTACAATGTTTTCCTGATCATTCTGTCTTCCTTGGGGGCAGTATATAATCTGAACATACTGTTTTTTATTATTCACAATGATTTCTTATTACCTGAATTACCTTGTTTATACCCTCATATTATTATCAATACAGGCTTTAAACATCCTATTTATGTTTCAACAAGTTAGCACAACTTGTGAAGACTGTGTAACTTGTCATTTATTAACAGTTTTTATTATTTATGCAGTGTATTTAACCATTTTATATATTGTAATGTTTGAATAATCTCTTTTAAATGTCATAATTGCACTATTATGCTAATACCATATCATGGCATGAATAATAGTATTGTTTATCAGAGCTATTTGTAGGACAATTATCATCCCTAGAAATAGTTATCTTGACAGGCCTAGACAAACTCAGAAGAGAATTATGGTTTGTTGACAAATCCTGCTTTATGAAGTATTACCTGAACATTAAACAAGTGACCAGATAAGCAAGCATACAAAAATGCTTAAAGGCCTCTAAAACTAACCTGTGGAACTCTTTGTATTGAAGTTTGTTCTGGCCCTTGCGGCCAAAGAAGAAGGCCTGGAGTGTGGTGCTGGGCTCATCGTTTTCCTCTGTGGCTGCAATCTGAACACAGAGCCCAACACATGTTACATGCAAACCCATCTAAATAGCCAATCCATTCTACCCCCACTTTGTAGTACAGCTATTAACTACATTTTAGATATATCTTTTGTGTGTGTGTGTGTGTGTGTGTGTGTGTGTGTGTGTGTGTGTGTGTGTGTGTAGATATTGTTGTCAGAACAAATTTTTCGAATGAGTATCTAAACTTTCTAAAAATGTCTAACGAGATGCATTCTTAAATTTTAATGTACATTAATGTAAAGAGTTCCCCAAGTGTAATTTTGGAGCATTTCTATTGGTCCATCCACAATTGAACTGTTTTGAATATAGGGTGCAACTGGAATGCAAAGAGATGCAAGGCTCTGTACCAACAGTGACAATATACTTCATGAAAGTGTATCTTTGGGTTTTTTGACATTTGGACACTTGTTGAATTGGTGCCCAAACCATTTCAATACATTATGGCCCACATGTGCCTTTGCAAATCTTTAGTCATTGTAGATCATAAAATAAACGGTATCAAAAGCATATGTAGAAAAATGTGAAGGGTCTTTAATGATGAACAAAACTGAACCCACCTCTGCAGCATCTTTTGCAACTTTCCTTTGTCCAATAATCATCTTCAGCTTAGAAAGAAAAGATTGGGTCATGCCACCACTTAAAAAACACAAGACGTAACATAGCATTGACACACACAAATCTGTCATTGAAAAATGGGATATCCCAGCTCTGGAAGGCCACAAGCCCACTCTGTTTAATTCTCCCTCTAATGCAGCTTATTCAGCACATTAGCTTATCACCAAGCTGTGGCTCTCCAGGATGGGACCTCCATTCTCTGCAGACTTATCTCAGAGATCATACACTCAACAGCTATTGCAGACAAATAGACTATACTGGTATCCAAGCATTTTTACAATCAAAAACAATCAAAACTACATCAAAGATGCTTGATGAACACCTGAAAGGACTCTTCAGCACTGTCTTTTGCCATTAGTTCCAACTAGCTGATCTAGCTCACACTTTATACACCACTGGCCAGTCAATAGATTTTTTTCTTCAAGGGTTGATACTGATGCCAATACTTCGAGAGCAGAATGGCTTAAGTCCCAAATAATGCCAATATTGGAACAGCAAGAAACAAAGACAATGTGACAACTGCAAAACTTTGGAGATTCATTAAAACAAAGTTGAACAGGCAACTCTGTACAAAACAGTTTACTCAAAATTACCTGTTGGTTTTTCTAAACTTGCAACAAGATGCCTCCACAATGGTTTACTGAACATTTCTATACACTGAAAGTCTGGTCAATAAATGTCTGAGTTAATATAATGCAAACAATTTGCAATTATTCTATAGTTATGAAGTACTTTAACATGGAAATGTATTTTGCCGGTGCATTTGCTATGATGCAACATTCTAAAAAAACCCACCTACCTAAGCTAGTATTATATTAGTTACATTTATTCACTGAGGCCTGTGTTTCTCTATTTCAGCATTAGGGTTAGGACCCAGTATAGGTATAAAAGATCCATAACAGGTGTTCATAAAGCTTCTTGTAGCATCTAAATCCAGCTTTTGAATTCAAGGATATAGCATGAAGCTGCATTCAGGGTTTATTATACTGCCTTTAGGGTAGGTGTAAGGCCCAGTAGTGTGATGCATAACAATAAACCACTGATCATGGTGCTCACACATGGATTAATTGGTCATCTCCATAAAAACAAAAGTGGCACTCATCACTGAAGATGCCAGCTGCCATTCTTATTTTTACTGAAGTCAACTTAAGACACCAAACAGGTCAGCATCACTAGTTCACTACCTTTAGAGTTGCTACATAGATCTGATTTTCAGGGAAACATCTTTAGAAAAGGACATTTCAATAGGACTAATCTCACTTCTACCTAAAGCAGTTGAACTGGTCACCAAGAATTCAAGCTTCATGTTATAACCCCCATGTGAACACTAACATTTAATAAGAGCCATGCCTGCCCACATACCTCTCATTCATCGGAGCAATCCCTCGCCAGCATTAACAAAGTGACAAGGCAGCATGGGTCAATCTACAGGTCACAGCACCCACATTTTTTCTAAACCCTACATTTCTCACTTACTCCATCTCATGTGTCACTACCTAATGTTAATGCCAATGGACTAAGCAAGGTTTACTTAGGCTGATTATTACAAATGAACAGAGGATTCCATCAATTTTAAAAACTTTCATTGAGAAACACTCCATTCGTGAGAAACACTCCAGTCTAGAGAAACCCACAGAGCCAGAATAGTTCAGAATTGGGGTGGTGAAAGGAAGCAGATGTCTTAAGAGCTTAATGAATTTATGAAAAGCTGTTACACCAAAGGTTGCGAATGAATGGTCTGAGGCCCAAGACACTGTTTACTGTACCAATCCCTTGATTGGTCTAGGAGAATCACAAACCATCAGGCTTGTGAATGACAGCAACACACTGCGCCTTACCATCACCGTGAACACACCACACACAATCACACTACATCTTACTACATGGACACAACATATTTTATTGCTGGTCTGCTGCTGCTATAATGCAGTACTTTTTCTTCTTATCCTCACTTGTGTAAACTACATCTACAATCAACATCCACTGCACAAAAATTGGTTTTGACCATCCATTTGAATTCAACCACCTACCTCCAGAAATGATCCAGACACCAGGACTTAGCGAGTCATTCCTGCTGCCCAGAGGAGCCAGGCACCAGTGTCGTAAACAACAACAGTAAAAAGAGGTGGGGTAAGCAATGAGGTCTGCTTACTAAGGCTTAACCTACACAGGCCTGCACTCCCTAGAGTTTTTCTTGCCAATGTTCAAGTTCAAGATCTGGATCCTCTCACAGAGAAGACTCATGGACTGCAATCTCATGTTTTTCACTGAAACATGGTTGAGCAGAGATGTGGTAAACAGCGTGGTGGAACTGGAGGGAAAGGCACAATTCAGAGGGGATAGGTCAGTGTTTGCTACAGGAAAGTAGCTATGTGCTCGCAAACTGCAAACTGTGCACAGAGAAAAGAAGACTCATGGACTGCAATCTCATGTTTGGACTGAACACAGAGGTTTGCCTGCTGCTGCTCAAAGCCAGAGATGTTGCATTCAGATCTGGAGACTGGGAGGCTTACAGCTCTGCCAGAGTCAACCTGAGGAATGGGATTGCTATGGCCAAGCACTGCTACAATCAGTGGCTTGGGGAGCATTTCAGCTCCTCTGACACACAGCAGATATGGCAAGGAATACATGATGAGCTAAACCACTTTTATGCTCGTTTTGACCAGGGGAAGAAGATTTAAGAAAGACATTTTCTAAAACAGACCTTCCTCACCACGATCATCCACTTACACTTTCCACAACAGACGTTTGTCGCATGCTGAGCAGGGTGAATGCACAGAAAGCAAGAGGCCTCAATGGATTTCCTGGCAGTGTACTGAGAACTTGTGCCAAGGAGCTCTCTGGTGTTTTTGCACATATTTTTAATCCATCACTGGCCTAGGCAACTGTCCCAACCATCTTCAAGACTACCACTATTGTGCCAATGCCAAAGCATTGGACTGTTTCAGCCCTGAATGACTTCCGCCCAATCGCAGTCACCCCAATCATCTCCAGGTGCTTTGAAAGACTTGTTCTTTCTCACTTAAAATCCTGCCTCCCTGCCTACCACATCAACAGGTCAACTGAGGATGCCATTTCAACAGGGCACCACACTGCATTTATGGACAGTCAGAACTCCTATGTAAGAATGATGTTCATTGATTTTAGTTCAGCAAGCTGATCTCCAAGCTTAGTCACCTGGGTATCCCTCTGTAACTGGAATTTGGACATGGACTTGGACCTGACTGACAGGCCCCAGTCTGTTAGGTTAGACAACCTCTCCTCCTCCTCCTCTGTCACCTTGAACACCGGCTTTCCACAAAGCTGTGTTTTGAGCCCAATCTGGTACTGATCACTGTGTTCCTGTTTATGGCTGCAACACCATAATCAAGTTTGCAGATTTCACCAAGGTGACAGGCCTGATCAGAGACAATGATGAGACACCCTACACGGATGAAGTGAAGCATCTAGGTCTATGGTGCACCATCAACAACCTGGTGTTAAACACCCAGAAAACCAAGATCATCCTGGATTTCAGGAGGACTAGAAGCCAGCCCCTTGCATGGATACTACTGCATTTTATGTAAATAATACTGTTTATTGCACTAACAGGTAGGTAACAGATTGTGCACTACAATGTACCTGTCAGTTTACTTTGCATAAGACAATAAAACTGTTGAATCTCTTTAAACTTGTGTACATGCGGAGGTAAAATATTTAAAATATATATATATTTTTTTACCAGATGTGTCACTATTCTACTCTTATGTTCAACACAGAAAACATGCTTAGGTTTACTGGTGGCTTGGGAGAGTAAATAAAATATAATCATGGTGACCCCTGTTTCCTAACACCACCACTCTACAGATATAAGAGTCAACAAGTTTCTCTACAATGAACCCATTTCACACCAAACCTCCTGTTTATACTTCAACTGAATTATGCAGAAATTTAGAAAAACTGATGGGATTCCCCTTTAAGTCAACAACATGGCCATGGTGCTATGAAAGAAACATGATCCTAGGTCATTATTATAAATTTGAAGGCACTTGGTAGAGTCTTTATGGGCTGTTGGCATGCTGTGCTACTTTGTCTGTCAAACCAAGGCCAACAGGCTGCATGCCTGCATGCTGTATTTTCGCTCCATGCTAAAATGGCGCTGCAACATCAAGACTTTGCCTTTAAATCAGGCTCTAAAAGGGACGGGCTGCCCTGAAATCACACTAGTGCAAAGAGAGGGGGAAAAATAAATAATTATAATCACCCCTGGGTTTTGCTTTAACTGTTGCCATGGAGACCGAGAACATGGGGAACATTTCCAACCTTGGTAAAAGACAGATCACCACTGAGCCAGAATTGGGGATATGGGGATGATGTTTTCTTTCATTTTCTTACACAGTATGTGGCAAAAGGTGAGACAAAAATGCCATCCTTTAGACATATACAGCTAAACACATATGTTGCAAAGAAATATGCAGATTTATTTTTGTACTCATTAAATTAAGAAATAAAAACATCCTTACATTAAGAATATTATATATATACATGCAAATGAACAGTGTGTACAGAACTACAAATGTAATGACTGTAATGGAAACACTGTACCTTCTCAAACTCCTTTTTGTCCACATGTTCATTCCCGTCAATGTCAAGCATTTTGAAAGCAATGTTGAAGCCTGTCTGTGGTTCTGTAATCAAATACAGTTCACATCAGTTAGTGACCAGAGAGGCAGAGACCAGAGAAGCTTTTCTGGAACCCAGATATCTCCAGTACTGTTTATGAGGTACATTGCTGCAAATCTCTATTCCAATCCTAAATCAACATACCAGATCCAGCAAACAAATAAAGATCAACTGGAGCCTCTGAATTCTAGATGTGCTAAATAACAGTTGACTCTTACTTATTTTGTAGTGTATGACTCATCTTGCACCAAAAAGAAACACAACCTGATATTTCTGCTTGTTCTGGATAATGAATTTGCCCATATCTCAATGTTTGGAGGGGGGTTCATAATATCATTGACTTCACTCACAAGGTAACAATTAGAGCTGTACCGGATTTTGGCTCATTTTTGCAAATCTGGCCCAAGTCCGGCTCCAACCAAGATGTAGCCGGATTTTGTTTTTTGGCCAGATTTGCAAAATGGCACACACAACTACTGCAATTTTCGCAGACAATTATCGTGGGCTGTGAGAATACCTACAATATCATACAGACAGCCGTCAGTCCATTGACACGTAGTTTACCTGCCAGACAGGCAATGAACGCTGACCGTCACCGGGACTGTGTTGACCAGATTGTGCAGTCCACATCAACTGAGCAGCATCTGATCTCCACAAACATCTGACACAGAATTAGGACAGTACCTGTCTGAACCTGTGGTATCATGATCAGAAGATCCCCTGAAGTGGTGGAACTGCAACAAAGACTGCTTTCCCAATTTGGCTAACATTGCTCATGTATACCTATGTTAGCCGCCAACCAGTGTACCTTCTGAAGGTTTATTCAGTGTGGCAGGCGAAATCATCAGCGATCATCATAGCAGTCTTCTCCCAGAGAATGCAGCAAGGCTGATTTTTTTGAAGTACAATTCGAAACTTATCAAGGATGCTTGAATATGATTGAACAGTATTGTTACAACTGACAAGTATTTTTAATGATATTGAGATACAAAATTATTAATTTACTATTACTATTAACGTTATTATTAACTAACGTTAGCATTTTCTAAAATTTTGTGCCTGTTGTCAGTATTTAAATACTTTTTCAGAAAAGTGCAATTCTGTGTTAAGTTCTGTTTCCTGCCCCAGCTCCAGATGAATTTTTTAAATGTCAAATCCGGTACAACCCTAGTAACAAGCAAGTTAATTGGCTCTTTTTTCTTGAAGGGCAGAACTTTATCCATACCAGATGCTATGTTGAGCATTGTGAGAATTCCCATTCATATTTCAACCAGTAACTGGTCTCCTCATTTATAATGTCTCTGATTAAAACTACTGGCAAAAGTTATTGAAAACACAAAAATAATCTTTGTTTAGGATTAGCATTAATCTAGGGCTGAGACACCAGCCAGTAGTGATGTAACGTACAGACAGGGCTGAGTAAAAACCTAATTACACTCTGTTCTTGATATTATTTGATATTGACACTTATTATATGAATTTCCTAATGCAAAGCTGTAAAACAAAATATAATTTTGGTATAATATATATATATATTTTTGCCTTCAAAAACATGCTATAGTTGAATGGTCATTTTGGAGAGTAAATAAAATGGTATCAAATGCACTATTAATAAACCATAATGCCTAGGAGATTCCCCCTGATTCAGAAAATTTGAGATGAGACATGAGACTCTTTCTTAAGCTAACCATCTATGTTCAAATGCTCTTTTTACTTACTGGTGAGAATGGTTAGGAGGAAGAGGTACTCAGTGTATGAGATCAGCCCTGTAATAATATGAGAAAGAAATAGGGTAGGAGAAATAACCCATCTGAGTCACAGACATCAGTAATAAAAGAATGTACACTGACTCAAAGAAGAATGTAAACTGAATGTGTGTAATTATATAGCAGTGTATTTATTTTGTTACTATAATGTTAATTGAATGTATAGCAAAACAATACATCTAAGCTTCAAACGATTCATGTAATTGTCTAGGGATATGTGTATGTCTTTTTAGACACACACAAAATTGTTTCCCTTCCATGCTGATTTTCAGTTTTCAGTAGGCTGCACAGGAGACCTCAGTTACATTGGGCCTTTTCAGATGTATACACCTAGCAAAACATGTGTAACATACTCTCAGTTCTCCATGTGCTACCAAACTGCATAAATCTGTCTACATACCACTGTCTCCGATCCCTCTGAAAAGATTGCTTCCTGCCTTTGCTTTAGAAGCCACAGTCAGCATCTTCTCCACTTCCTACAACAAAACCAATCACATTAAGGCACCAAATTATAGGATATCTGTGGTTACATTCAATACAGCTCCTTTTAAGCTTGTGATTCTCAAACCCGCACATGTCAGTGTTTTCACTGCTCCCAACACACCTGGTTCTACAAATCAGCTCATTAAGGTGTGTTCAAGCAGGACATAAAATGTGCAGGGCAGGGAGAGGCCAGGACTATGAGAAACACTGGCTTAAGCTACATGGTATTCAAATACTAGTACAATACAGGTACTGGTCGAATGACTATTACATATACACTAATTGGCCAGAACATTAATACCACCTCCATGTTTCCATACTCATTGTGCATTGTATCACATCCTCTTACTATACAGGAGTATTTAGAGAAACAGATGTACTACTGTACTACAGTAATTACAAAGTGCTCCTGTACAGTTAGTGGAGATATGTTATGTATATTTTATTGTTGTAACTGCTAATAGTATTTGATAAGTTTGCTTTTTATTCCCTACAGTTGTCAAAGCTGTAAATAACATGATAAATGGCATAATAAATAAAATAATCGACAACATTTTTTCCCTAGTTTCACTCAGCCTCATCTGCAATAATGAAGCCCAGCTGCTTACATGCTGTATGCTGGTCTGACTGTTCCTCCTCTCATTAAACCCAGCCTGTAAACAGCTTCTAAATTGAAGCTTTCAGCACCTTCTACAGTCTGCACTGGTTTATTTACTGGCATGGCTAATCCAAAACAACTCATGGATATAATGTAAGCTACTTTAGTAGACAAAAACCCAGCACAAGGCACAGCAAGACTGTACCAATTTAACTTTAAATGGAAGCAGTAAGTAGGGGAAAAAGGTCAAGATTAGGGTTTCAACTTACCGACTTTGTTAGATGCTTCTTTTTGAATTTACCTGTATGTTAAAAAAGACAACAAACTGAAAAAACATGAAACATGTTTATGCATCATTGTCATTATCACATATGATTTTCATACCCATTGCATCCCTAATACGAATTAATAGGTATGTGTGCATGTGTATCCTTTATGAGCAAGCACTCTGTAAACTCTACATTTTATATTCTGTATTATCTGAATGAGTATAATATATATGTGTGTGTGTGTGTGTGTGTGTGTGTGTGTGTGTGTGTGTGTGTGTGTGTGTGTGTGAAGTCACTCACGTTCCACCTCGTCCAGCACGATGGAATAGAGGAAGTCTCTGGGTGTCATATAGAGCTCCTGCTCATAAATCACGGAGGCAAACTGGTTAAAACGCAAACGCCGCATGGAGATTGGGACTGGAGCTGCTTCATCCTTTTTGACACAGTACACACACACACACACACACACACACACACACACACACATTATATCATATATATATATATATATATATATATATATATATATATATATATATAGCACATACCTACACACAAACATCAAGTAAAGGTTCTTTAGACCTTTACTAAGTTATTCAAACTTAGGTTACAAAAACCAAAAGGTTTGTTTTTAAAGCATTGATAAAATAACCATTTTAGCACAAATTCTACAAGGATTAAAATGGAATGGTTAACTATATATACACATTTTATTTTCATAATAAGAACTCTTTGCATGATTAAAAGGTTCTTTGCATCATGAAAGGGTTCTTTAGGTTGTTTGAGAACGCACTGTAGAGGGATCTATATAAAACCTTTAAAAAGAGTTCTGTACAGCACCAAAAATGATTCTATTATTCTTACAATGTCAAACTTGTAATAATAGAAAACTTCTTGGTGATATATAGCACCCTTTTCAAAAATGCTCAATATAGGACCCTCTCCAGCTTTTTTGTTAATGGAGGCTGTGATCAATATGACCATTATTTGTTTTTCCTACGTGAATATGTGACTAAGAATCAAATGGGTAATCATATTTTGGTTTTGTAAACATAGAACAGTGGTGTCTGTCGTGATTAGGATGTTGTGGCTGTCTGACAAAGGGCTTTGTGTAGGTCTAATTTGTAGCACTGTGGCAGTAAATAACGCAACATACATTAATACTAGAAGGTATAGATGATTGTTTCTTAGCCCTGGTCCTAGAGGCACCCCCACCCTGCACACTTTTCTGAATTCACTGCTTTAACCCCTTCTGCTGAACAAGCCCTTTCACCCCCTCTGCTGAAAGGACTTGTAATGAGATTCTTACTTTTATCAGGTGTGTTAGGTAACAATAACAATAACAACAACAACAACAACAATAATAATAATAATGTAATAATAGAACCCCACTTTTTGGTGCTATATAGAACCCTTTTTTAAAAAAAGGGTTGTATATAGAATCGTCTCTAACACGTTCTTGGAACGCTTTGAAAATGCAAAAAAAAAGCTTTATTCATGCAAATGGATCTTGCATGTTCATGCATCTATGTAGAACAATTTTCTTTACTGAAGAACCCTTGAAGGACTGTTATTTTAAAATGTGTTAAGTACAGCAGTGAAATCCCCATTCTGTGCTGAAGTGAAGACCAGGACCAGGCGTATGTTCTACACATCTACTATAACATTTCATTCTGTTCATTTTTACATCACAAATTTCAGTAGCCTTGTATCTCCTGAAAGTCATCTAGCATGAATGTCTCCAAAAAATACCACTTCGAAAAAAAAGAAAAGCAAAACAATAACAAAAAAAAAAACAACACACAAAAATCAAACAACAAATCAAAACAGACACAACCAGACAAAAAAAAAAGACAAACTACTTGGTTCTAAGGTTCTGCAAGTCGACAGCATCGCTATGAGAGACAGAGACACACAGAATGTAAGTCCGGGCTCTGTCAGAGGTAAACATTCTTTACCTTCTTCACCTGCTCGGAGCACACAGCTCGGGGTAACAGCCTCCAGCGCGGCTCCCCCTCACACCGAATAAGACCACTGGCGACCACACAGCCCACAAGCCCCCCTCCAACAGCGGGGTACAGCCTGATGTTCCTGACGGACCACGACCGCCGCACAAAGTTTCGCAAACTCAAAGCGAACCTGCCCCACGTCGCCATTTCAGCAACGGGAAGTTTCAGCGTCGCTCGGCGGAGGCGGGGTCTCACTCACAAACAACGGCACTGTAACGCCATCTTTCGGCAAAGTGCGGAAACGCCAACGGTACCTTCTCAGTGAAAGTGGGCCATGTCCAAGATCCCAGAGATCTGTATTTAACCTTTAGAACCCCAGACCAGAACACTTACATTTAGAACATTAAAGAGTATTGATAGAAGACACACATACCAAATGATATTCTACTCAAATGTATCATCTTTTGAGATGTAAATTAAATTAAATGAATTTAACACTTTAAATATTTGTATGAATGTTACCATATTTTCATTAAAAAAATTAAACACAGTTTTTCATTATTATTTTTATTTTTTTGTCTTTAGAAGCAAAAACGTTTTACATCTCAGAAATCCTGTTGGAAGTCCATGAGTTGAAAAGGCTTTTGATGAGTTATTTGTAATGATTAGATTGACAAATACTTGACAGTGGTCAAGTAATCATTGATGTTCAGCACCCAAACCTTCTGGATACATACACTAGCTGCTGTCTGTGCACCAAAGCCATTGCCTGTTCTCAAAGTACCCAGTGGCAGGAGGTACAGAAACATAAAGACCAGAACCACTCAGTTCTGAGGCAGCTTCTTCCCCCAGGCCACCAGGTTGTTAAATAGCCAGTAGCACAGTGTTTCTGTCCATAGCCCATCAAAACATCTCACCACATAAACTCTTTCTGCATTTGCACTTTACTTTCTCCCACTTTATATTATACCTTATACCATGTTATACCTGTACACTGTACACTGAACAATGTAATATTTACACACAGTCAAGGTTACAAATGCTACATAGGTGGAAAACACTGATGATGAGGTGGGGCAAATGCAGAGATGAGACCAAAAACTGAGCCATGTTCTAAGAATCGCAAGGCAAACCAAAACAAAGTGGTGACAAAAAGACAGACCTGGAAGATATGACGGAGACATGACAGCGGGCCCCATGCTGATGCACAACATGAGGGTGTGTAAACCAACAGTCCCTTTAGCTGGTAAAGGGGAGGGACCAGACAAACATGACTAGACATGAACAGGACTATGCAGATGGGACTTACAAGACAGGACAGGGGACTGGACATGAGATGGAACAGGGGACATGACAGGAGATCTGACTTGGGGCATGACTGAACTGGGTAATATAATAGTTGTACAAACACCAGACAAAAGGACAGGAACAAGGACAGAAAGACAACAAATGGAACAGACGGGGGTACAAAAATGAAAGTAAACTTGGGCATGTACACAGGGACATAGGCCCAGCACTTGCTAAAGTCCCTTGTGTAGTTTGAAGAGCCAGATCTGACACAGTTCTGGAGGCTAACAGATGGATGGACTGCATTAGTCGATCTGGCTAAAGATGCACCATTGACGTGGGAGCTGGTGCAGCGGGCAACACCGCCATAGACTATGGAACACGGCCAGTTGGCACAGCATTGACATTGGGGCACGGGTGTTGGGCTTGATTATCACATATCTTTGAGCACAGAACCCCCATTCACTGCATCCCAGCTAGGCTAACCTTTCCTAATTAGAGGACTGAGGCTACCAGTGTACCAATTTCTCCCCCTTTTAAGGGGCAGTTGTCCGGCAAGGGGACCTGAGTGTGCTGCTTCCGTCGCTTCCAATCAAGAGCCTCCTTCAAAGGAATGGTCAAGCTAAAGGGCAGTTTCCAAAAAACCTGCTACATCCATATTTAGATCATGGTCACAGGGTTTCGAAGATTTATTGAACAAAACAAACATCAGGAAAGAAAAGGCGAAATAACATGCTGACATCAACACAAATGCTGACACAGACTCACTGAAACTTTAATACACGAAACTAGGAACACCTAGGACTGGATTACACGCGGGAAGGGTTATAAATGATAAAAAGCTGGAAAAAACAGTGATGACAAGGTGGAGATGAGATAAAAACAATTAAGACTAAACTATGTGCTAAGAAGCATGTGGCAAACTATAAAAAAAAACAGAATGGTGAGAAAAAGACAGAAAGACATGGAAGAAAAACATGACAGATATGTCACAGTATGATAGATAAAGAATTAGAATACATTTATGGCATTTAGCTGACACTCTTATCCAGAGTGACTTACAAGGTTACTCGTATTACAGAGGTGGGCCAGAGTAGTGTCAGGAGTCTTGCACATGGACTCTTATTGGTGTAGCACAGCATAGTTGCCCACTTGCCCACATGGTGTGGTTGCTCACTGGTGGTGTTATCTGTTGTGCCACACCCACACAAAACTAATGCTAAAACAAAACATTGATAAACCAAACAAATAAATTATGTTTTACAGACATAACCTACTGATTCACAGGCCTGACTGAAACAGTGGTCGCTCAAGACACAACTTAAAAATGATAAACATTGTATTTCAGTTATCACTTTCATGTGATACAAGTATTGACATTATTATTTTTATTAATTCAGCAATAATTCATTCCATCAGTCAGAATACTCTCAATCAAATACATCAAAGTAAAATAAAAATGTATCTATTTAAGACCAAAATAATTTAATAACAGTAACTGCTCTAAACAGTATGCTGAAGTAATTTTGGTACAGAAAATCATTTCACTGTAAATAACAGCTTTGGGCCCTGAGAAGATGATATATTATTCAAACACAATGATAATGTTCTATCAATTACATATACATTCTTCTCCGTCATTCCCTCATCTGTGGAAAGAAACAGATGAAAATGAAATTAATCGCTCAAACACAACAAGAAGGAAGAGACACGTTAAAGAGATGCAGACTTTGAGCACATCTGCATACCCACACACACACACACACACACACACACACACACACACACACACACACACACACACACACACACACACACACACACACACACAGTCACTATATCTGTTCACATCACAGATTTAAATTGACCCAAGTCTGGTGGTCATTTTCATTAGTTTCATTCAGTTTAGCAGATCACATTGGTCATCATCCAGGTGGGCAGATGAATTGAACAAGTGCAGACCCTTCTGAGCCAAAGGTGTGCTCATACTAATGACAGATATAGGTTACATACACACACAAATGTGAACCAGCAAGTGAGAAAGATCACACCTGATCTGATCTCTGATCTGAAATCAGAATTGAGCAATGTGGCTCATAAGTCATCCTCGTTGTAGTCATCCTCATCATAGGAACCCCATTTAAAATGATGGACATGATGGTAAGACTGGGCTCCTGAAACATACAACACACAAACAGCTGTGTTGACCATCACCCAACCAGGAAAAAAAGAATATATCAAGTTTACATACTCTCATCATAAACATGAATGACATGACAGTATTGGGCTTTCAGTGATTTCTGAAAACTGTTTAAAATACTACATAAATAATTTAAAAACCACATAAAATTCCACATAAAAGTTCCCTTCTCTCACAATCTCTCCCCAAATTGTCATTTGCTGATGGTACCGTAAAATCTCTGTCAAAAGTGGTCAAATATCCAATATGTTTTTTTTTTTTATAAGCACAAAGTAACACTTTATATATCAGAGCTCCTGTTGAAAATTGATAATCTGATTGTTTTCGCTGAAAAATGCAATAATTTGATGTATTATTTGTAATGCTTAGATTGACAAGGATATTTACAATCAATAAATTTCATGACAGTGGTCCAATAACAAAAAACAAAAAAACAATAACAACTAAAAAACAACAACCCGGATGTCCTATTTAATTTGTATTTATGCATGTTCTGAAATGCAAACACTATGTGGGAAAAAAAGGTACAAACAGCCCCTCTTATTTTCCTTTATAATCCAGTATCTATGCTAGCGAAGTCATTAGCCCCACCCCCTATCACTGATCAATCGGAGTCCTCTTGTAGGTTGGGCATGAATATGTGGACAGAGCAGTAAACATGCACTGGAAGCTCCTTTGGCATTTAATTCCGTTTTCTGAGCTTGATAACCCACTGATAATTGATTACAATAATCAAATGCCTTGGTTAGATAGGGTAAGTCTTTAGATTATGATATGTGCTCCACGTATATAGGTTACTCTGATCCTGAGTTATGATAAGCATAGAAAATGCCATGTGACTGCCTGGTTTGAAGAGTTAGGAGTGCTGTATGCATATTTTTGTGCAGTATGTATAATTATTAAAGTATTTTTTTTTTAAATCTCAATATTTTAATGACATGTATGCCTATGATGAGTGTATGGAAATCTCAGACATCAACTACCATAGTACCAAGTACCATAGTTGAATTGCAGTTTAGTGTCCTGTGATATCTTTACAAGGGACTTTCCAGTCAAGCTCCTGTACTCCAGCACACACTTGTACTTGTTCTTTATCAGCTCCTCAAACCACACAGATAGGTAGATTGTCTTCTGGAAGGAGCCATCCCCACTGGGCAGAGTATCTCCAATCACCACAGAGTCACTATCAACATCTTTTTCATTTTTCTGCCATCACATCTGGACTATTTTAGAGGATAGACCCATTGTATGACATATGACTGCTGGAGGCAATGTTCCATTATAGGAATGACTGGGCAGAGAGAAAGAAAGAAAAGGTCCCAGCTCCTAACACATTTCACAGTGTGAATACAGCATTTGCACTAAAGATGGCTATTAGGGAAGGTCGTGGCACAAACTAGCACAGGGTTAAAATTTAACATGGATATTTACTGTAGTTACATAGGTTCAAGTAGAACATGCTGTTGGTCATTTTCTCCTTTTGCTGGAGCTATGAACTTGAAAATATTTAATCAGACAGGTTCTCAAAATTGCCACAAAATGAGTATAAGTCAAATAATACAGTCTAACATTATTTAATTCAGAGCAACAAATCACAGGTAATGCTAAACAGGTTAAAGTACAGCCCCCACACTGTTACTTCCAAGTATCTCCAGAAAAACATTGTGAAATGTCCTCTGCTATAAAGGTAACTCTCTTCTTATGCTCAATTTGATCAGGTATGTGACTTATAGACATCTAAGTTATCAAATACATAAAAGAAGCAGCACAAAAAGCATATGTTTCAGGGTGAATATTACAAAATATTTGTGCAATTGCTGTCAAAATGAATAAATGTGTCCCATGTATTACATACAAACAGATCAACCATACCATTATGAACACCTCCTTGTTTCTACATTCACTGCCCTTTTTTTTCAGCTCTTCCTACCATAGGACCCAACAGGACCTCCACAGAGCAGGTATTATGTGGGTGGTGCAATGACACTGCGCTGCAATGGCAGTGACATGTTAGTGTGATTTGCACTGCTATGAGTTGATTAGACACAGCAGTGCTGCTGGAGTCTTTAAACTCAGGTTGAAAGGAGGCTAACAAAGTGTTCAGAGAAACAGCCAGACTACAGTCTGTAATTATAGAATTTGTTCTATATTTGCTGCAGCATAGAATTGTATTGAATGAGTTATATTTCTATTAATTTACCAGACATTAAAGTGAGTGTTACAACTCAACCCTCAGTCTGATAGAGTTAACCCAGCCTATGGGGTAAGTTGTAAAGTTTGCACACATATTGCATTTGACTAAATGCTTTTCATTTGTGGTAGAGGTATGCATGCTGTATTTCCAAAAAATTATTTAACATTTATACTGTACCAATGGCCTCAAGATAATGATATTGGGGTGCATATCTCCACTGTCCATGTTGCCCATGGTCTTTAACAAAGAAAGTCTTCATCCAGGCCACACACTCCAGTGTGTAGTATAGGTAAAGACTCTCAAGCTTGGTTGTGTTCTGGTTCCACTCTTGTACTATGGACTTCGCCTGTGGTAAAAAAGCTGTGAAGCTCCTGCTCTTCAAATCCAGGGAAAGGAAGTTCTGTCCATCATAATCATACACATCAAAGCCATCAGAATGACCCGTGTCATGATCCCACAAGCAGTCATAGATCCTCTGAAGTGTGTGCACACCTGAAAGAGAAGAATGTCAATAAAAGCGATTTGATAATTATTTAGTAAAGAGCCCACCATCAACTTGTAAATAATTTATGATTTAAAAGTAATATATATCCAAATGTAATAGAAAAATTATTATTTTTTTAAATGCTGCATTTTTCACGTGATCACATGAATGGACATTACTGTGTACACCCAGTCCTTGTGCTTATCTACCAACCTTCTCTGCCAGTAGGCCTCACCCAGTACTCTCTTTGCCCATTCTTGTCTGGGAAGGAGAAAGCGGTCTTTACTGTCATAGCAATTGATCTGCTATCCAGGAAGAAAGGATGTAGCTATGAACTCAGGCACATTTTCTATTCTTGCAGCAGCAGGGTATTTGAAACAGTAAATGTAGATTTCTGTAAAGTTTCAAAGACACTTCAATCTCTTCTTGTTTGCTTTGAAGGAACTACATTCTAAAAAGTTATTCAAGATCTCAAACAATGAGGTAACTGCAGTAAAATAATTTTTAGTTAATAGTAAGCTGTGAAATTATTCTATTTATCTTACCTACTGTATATTGTATACTAATGTATACTATCTGAAAATAGTTATACAATTCCTTGTGAAAGCATTCACCCCCATGTTTTGTCACAACAAGATTTTTTGAGGGTTTGTATAATTTGATTTAGGGCACATGCCTTTGAACTTTTTATAGTGTTTTGTTTGATTCACAATTGGATTGTCATGTGTCTGTCCTTCTCTCCTGTCTTCCAGTCCTTTCATTGTTTTGTCATTGTCATTTCCCCACATACTTCTGAGCCCATGTGTCTTTCTATCTGTGTCTTATTTGTTATCAGGTCCAGGTGTTTGTTAATATGTCTAGTTATTTAAGAACTTCTGTTTCAGTCTGTCCTTGTCCATCTCCATATATATGCTTGTCTTCATGTCTACATTTGCTGTATTGTCTGATAGCCTACGCTTGTGTTCTTGTCTTAGCTCTTGTTTCTGATTAGTTTTGTTTCGGTTATTATGTCCTTAATTTATTATTAAATTCTCAACCCCTGTGAGTACCTCCCCGTCTTGTCTGTTCAGCTCACACCCCTAACATGGATTAAGGTCTGGGCTTTGACTAGATAGAATGATAGACTAGGCTATTCCGATACATTTACACATTAACAGCTAAACAACTAAATAAAATATTTGAAAGGGTTGCCTTTCTATCCAGTAGGGTTTTCACCTATTCCAGTTTTCACCCAGAAAGTCCAGCATTCAGAACATGTTTTTGTCCTGCCAAGTGTCATCAATGTCATTTGTGTGACTTTTGAAAAGATTGTGGGAACTTTCTCCTTCAGGTTGAACATCTGAACTGCATTCCCATGCCTTACTAAATTGTGGCTTACTTTATTTTGCTAAGTTGTGGCCACAACTTATTATGAGGTTCCGTAACATGGGACTTCACCCACTGGTTTTTCTGGAAGCTTATCTGTACTTTAACTGGCTGTATGTTAGCCTTGGCAACTCTCACTAAGCTACTGCACAGCAGTGTGCAGCCCTGCCCTCAGTCTAACCCATTCATATCAAATCAAAATTTATTTGTATAGCCCTTTTCACAACTGATGTCACAGAGCAGCTTTAAAGAAAGAATAAAAAAAAGTTAACAACACATGAACAAAGGATATGGCATAAACCCCCTAGTGAGCAACTATCAAGGAAAAACTCCTTCAGAGCTGGAGGAAGAAACCTCCGGAGGAACCAGGCTCATCCTCCTCTGGTCAAACTACTTACATACATACTACTTACATACATTCCCTCTATCCATCCCTGTCCCAATGAGCCTCCAACCCAGCGTGAATCCACTGAACATGCTGCTGTTGCTGCCAAAGTTCAACTTACTTCAAGAAATCAAGAGATCTTTAGAAGAGGTCTTCCAAGTCATTTTTGTTTGAAGGGGGGTGTATGGGATTCACTGGAGGAGGTGCATAGCAGCAGGGTCTGAGGTGCATTTAGGTCTTTCCTGTCTACCCTTTGCTGTCTACTCCATGCATACAGTGGGGAAAATAAGTATTTAGTCAGTCACCAATTGTGCAAGTTCTCCCACTTAAAAAGATGAGAGAGGCCTGTAATTGACATCATAGGTAGACCTCAACTATGAGAGACAAAATGTGAAAAAAAAATTGAGAAAATCATTTTGTCTGACATTTTTTGAAGAATTTATTTGCAAATAATGGTGGAAAATAAGTATTTGGTCTCCTACAAACAAGCGAGATTTCTGGCTGTCACAGACCTGTAACTTCTTTTTTAAGAGGCTCCTCTTTCCCCCACTCATTACCTGTATTAATGGCACCTGTTTGAAGTTGTTAACAGTATAAAAGACACCTGCCCACAACCTCAAACAGTCACACTCCAAACTCCACTATGGTGAAGACGAAAGAGCTGTCGGAGGACACCAGAAACCGAATTGTAGACCTGCACCAGGCTGGGAAGACTGAATCTGCAATAGGCAAGCAGCTTGGTGTGAAGAAATCTACTGTGGGAGCAATAATTAGAAAATGGAAGACCTACAAGACCACTACTAATCTCCCTCGATCTGGGGCTCCACGCAAGATCTCAGCCCGTGGGGTCAAAATGATCACAAGAACGACGAGGAAAAATCCCAGAACCACAAGGGGGGATCTAGTGAATGACCTGCAGAAAGCTGGGACCAACGTTACAAAGGCTACCATCAGCAACACACTACGACGCCAGGGACTCAGATCTTGCAGTGCCAGACGTGTCCCCCTGCTTAAGCCAGTCCATATCCAGGCACGTCTGAAGTTTGCTAGAGAGCATTTGGATGTTCCAGAAGAGTATTGGGAGAATGTCATATGGTCAGATGAAACCAAAGTAGAACTATTTGGTAAAAACACAGCTCGTCGTGTTTGGAGGACAGTGAATGCGGAGTTGCATCCAAAGAACACCATACCGACTGGTCCGTGTACATGAAAGAATGAATGGGGCCATGTATTGTGAGATTTTGGGTGCAAACCTCCTTCCATCAGCAAGGGCAATGAAGATGAAACGTGGCTGGGTCTTTCAGCATGACAATGATCCCAAGCACACTGCCAGGGCAACAAAGGAGTGGCTTCGTAAGAAACATTTCAAAGTCCTGGAGTGGCCTAGCCAGTCTCCCGATCTCAACCCCATCGAAAACCTTTGGAGGGAGTTAAAAGTCCGTGTTGCCTGCCGACAGCCCCAAAACATCACTGCTCTAGAGGAGATCTGCATGGAGGAATGGGCCAACATACCAGCAACAGTGTGTGCCAACCTTGTGAAGACTTACAGAAAACGTTTGACCTCTGTCATTGCCAACAGAGGATATACAACAAAGTATTGAGATGAACTTTTGTTATTGACCAAATACTTATTTTCCACCATTATTTGCAAATAAATTCTTTAAAAGTCAGACAAAATGATTTTCTCAATTCTTTTTTCACATTTTGTCTCTCATAGTTGAGGTCTACCTATGATGTCAATTACAGGCCTCTCTCATCTTTTTAAGTGGGAGAACTTGCACAATTGGTGACTGACTAAATACTTATTTTCCCCACTGTATGTCTGTTGACCTGCCTACTTCAGTGTCTCTAGGTATTCATTGTTCAAAGCCCTGTTCTTCTTGTTACCTTTGTCAGATGCTGTGCACTCAGTTTAGTATAACTTGTCCCGTGTTTGTCTCAGTCTTTGGCAAGTCTTTTAGTTGTTAGTTTCATGTGGTCGCTTACACACATTCCTGGTTTTGGTTTGGTTTTGTCTTTGCCTATTCATGTTTATTTTTCTGTTTACATTCTAAATAAAACCCCCTTTCACATATACATCACATACCTGTGCACATTTTAATACAAAAAATAACCCACATGGACAATATTTATACCTGCTGCTGTAGGAGTCCCATAGAGCAAGAGAAGAAACATCAGCTTCATCTTTATTCTCTGTGTCTGAAGTACTTATGCTGTTCCGTGGATTAGTTTAGCAGAGTTTCTGTATTCCCACTGCCTTCTGATACTTCACATAGGACTGCACTTTGAAAATACAGCCTTAATAATTAACAATGCATAGAGGAAAAAGTACCTGTTTCTTTCAGGTGTAGATTTATTTTTGATTTGTGATAAATAATACAAAGTTCTCAACTGCCATATCTTAAGTCACACATTTTGCAGTGCTAATGCTCTAGGATGTTGTTTTCGGATGTTGCTATTTTCCTTTATGTATTCACTCCAATACAGTTATGTATTGCAAGGTTTACCATTATCACAAGTCGACAGCTGAGCTGAGAATTTTCTTACCTTTTTATAAATATATGTAAAAACTAAGAAAAGCATTGCAAAACACTTGATGTCTGTCTTAGTGTCCTAGTGATTGAAGTATTCACATTAACTGCACATAATCTTGATTAAGCCACTTTCAGTTTCTTTCTTGTTTATTATGTAGAAATGCATTGTTGACACCTTAGACTCCACCGTGTCAAACCAATCGCTCGAGACTGGAACAGTTTGAACCTAATTTCACATTGTGTACCAATACCAATACCAGTACCACACTCCTGTAAGTTTGGTTTGCTGTCTGTTACTCTGTTTACTTCAAAGTTAAATAGCTTGATTCAAATGCAATAAAACAGTAATTAAAGCTCAGGGGGTGGTATAATAACATAATCTGGTTAGACTCATCAAAACACAGTGTGTATGTTGCACGGCTAAGTTATGCTATACTATACCACTCCTATGAACCATTAATAACCAGCTTTCATTGATCTCTGTAAAAGGAAAATCAGCTTTGCCTGTTTCTTTCTAAGACTAACTGGGCTGTAAAATGCTTGTTTTACCGCCCTGGGGCACTAATAATGAGGGTTCTTTACGGGTTCTAAAATGGATCTACATAGAGCCATGAACACTCAAAGATCCATAGCATGAATAATAGGTTCATAATTTGGTGCATATATATATATATATATATATATATATATATATATATATATATATATATATATATATATATATAAGGGCTCTAAATATCACCAAATGGGTGAGATATATATATCTCACCCATTTGGTGATATTTAGAGCCCTTATCAGAGTTTTATTTGGCACAAAAAAGGATTTTTTATATAACCGGTAACCCGAGTATGGGGTGGAACGGTGGGCAGGGGGTGATGTTGATTGCGTAAGTCCAGGAGTCCAGGAAGCCCTAAATATCCTCCACTGAACCGAAGCTCTTTAAAGGGGTTGACTGGAAAGCAGATTTGATCTACAATGGAGCTCCGGATCACTCTGTGTTTACTGTTCTGCTGCACTGTATCCGCTGGTAAGAGCTCTTTTGGGGTTATTTTGAAGGTTAGATGTGTGGAATATCTAGTGTAGAGTTTCAGTGGGACACCAGCCGCACTGAACGGGGGGTGCTGCAGGCAACAGTGGGTCACGTGACATTTGAACTACAACAAATGAGTTCTAACTTTAATATCAGTAATATAGACATACACCGACACGTCATATCGCTTTAGTTTTACTCGGAACATAAACAGAACACCCTGCGTTTTGGGTCATTTGGCTGCGCGTTTGTTGTTTATGTGTGTTTAACGTCTATGATACTTTATTTCAGATGCTCAAATTCTTCACCATTTGAGCTACACGTGTCCGTTTTTCTCATGTTTTACAAAAGGAGGAACCGTTTTTCTCGTTTTTTTCTGACCGTTTCTTTATTTCAGCTTGTGCTTACTTTCAGTTTCGATTCCTGTTTGCGTCTGCACACTAGTCGGCTCTTCGAGTGGTTAGAACACGTGACTTATATCCGCCTGAAAGCGGAAATAGTTGACTGGCTGCACACAATGTCTCAGACAACAGTACGTCCAGACGTTGCCATGATATCAACAGCTCACTGCTAAATTGGGCGTTCAGCTGCGTTATCATGAGCATTTCCACACAATAACATAGAAGACTAGATTACTAACCTTCAGTTCAGACATGACTTGTTGCCTTGTTTCCAGAGTCCTGTTTAAATAGCTTTGATATCACACACAGCAGCAGCACAATCATTTGAATCATTGAGGATCAGAATAAAATTCTGGCTGAGCCAAATGTGTCCAGTAATTACGGATACTTTTTTCATTTCCCTTTCACTTGGCAGATATTATTAAAATAGTTTAATTTAAATAATCCATCAAAAGATGTTTAATAAAATGAATAAATAATAAACAGTTTGTATTCCTTTCAGTAATGTTATTACTGATTTTAACTTTCTCTGTCCATTTTTACTCATCACTGGGTTGTTGGACAACACTGGACAAGTATATGAATGGTAAAGTACGTTACTTAGAGCTGACAGTCAAATAAAAAAAATAGTCAAACAAGATGCTGTGATTAATCATGATTAAGACTAACGCTTTTAATAAGGGATATTTAAGAAAAGAATCAATGTCAGATAAACGAAATGGAATTGTGTTTATATTAGAAGTCTTAGTTGATTTAATTTTAAATGGGTTTATCGCTAAATATTTCTGCTAGTCAAGTTAAAAAAATGCTAGTATTCTTCAAACTCAATGTACATGTGGTATACCATTACTTTATTAAAGTATATATGGTAGTTTTGATGAATTTTGAATCGTCTGAGAAAGTTTACAGAGAGCGCCAGCATCAAACACAATGAATTGAACCAGCCTGCCGATTATACAATAACATCACTTCCATATTCCACTTACATTACTTTTGTAACCGAGGTAGGAGACAAAACATGTTAAACTAAAGAAGGAGCAGCTGTATGCTGGTGTTTGTGGCTGTGAATGAAATGGATACCTATTCCCTCATTGGTGTTGAGCTATATAGGGACAGACTATTTAGTTTAATAAGCAGCAATAGAAACACAAATGAATTTGGACACTTCCTCCCATTAATGAACGAATGTTAGGAAAAAATATGAACTTCACTCTGTCCAGTGGCTCGTAACTATCACTGGCTATATGAGCAAATGTCATCTGCTCCATTTGTTCCACTGTGCTGCTTAGTAATGCGACTCACAGTTACTTTCTGGTCCATATTCAGCTCATGTAGTGAGAAACGATGTTTACTAGAAATTATTAGTGAATTGTGACAGATTATAGTGCCCTCAAAATCATATTCAAATTCCACTATACAATACTAACTGCCCTAAAATGTAAATATGGATACATTTAGGTAACATCCTCTAACTTTTATGAGATTTTATCCATATTTCAGCCTAAAAAAGTGAATTACTAATGCCACATAATGCCACATGTACATTTAATTTAACATAAATGTGTTTTTAGTGACTGTTTGATGGTGGTGGGTAGGTCCATGTCCAAAAACTCATCGGAATTTGTGTATTTCTGTAGTCTGAGTCCTTCGATTCTTCTTAGACATGTATTAATATATGTTACCAAAACAGACATTACACATTTTAAGATGGCCATTTTCTTACCTTGCATTATTCATTTGGAATGATTTGAAGACTGATATTTGTGCCTTAATCGGGTAGCATGATAAAACATTCTTCTGCAGAAACAGGTGGAGTTAAACAGCAGTAGGCCAACCAAACAGACGTGTAGCACTTCAAATATTGTTTGGGTTTGTTATACACAATAGAAACAGTGAATTCAAAGTGAGCTGGATTAAGGCAGCTTGATTTTATGCACGGACTGTTTGGAGTAGGGAGTTAGAAGTTTAGTATGTGAACTGCTGTATGCGGAATTGGCAGAATTATGTAAATGTATTGATTTTTAATAATAAAAAACATCAGCTTAGTTCTTAGATATGCACTGATTAGATTAGAGTGATCTGTGCATGATTCCCTTACCCTTCCCAAAACCCCCATTTATCACTGAATGAAAACACCATCTCATCCTGGCTACATAATACAGGCTTAAAAAAATATGGCCTACTTGGATAAACTTTCCTCTATTCTTATCCTGCTCCACTTAGTTCTCAGGTCTAGGCCAACTAATCAAACTTCCAAAAACATCTGTATCTTATATTTTTGCCAGTTACCCCAAATGACCAATATTGTTTTGTTTGTTTTGTTTTAGAAAAGTATGTGCTCGCCACCCTGTACACAGTGACAAAAGCCCCATGCCACCCTAAGTTCACAGCTGTGTCGTTCGTTAATGAACGGCAAATTACAAGATTTGACAGCAACAATAACATCCTGACCCCTACACACGAATGGGTAAGACAAGCCTTGAGTCCCTACCACTGGGACATTTACAAACAAGAACACTTGTCAGAATATGCAAGACTGCAGGAAGAAATGAATGCTACAATGAAGAGCTTAGGACACATTAAGGGTGAGTTTGTTGTTTTTATGTTTGGCTCCTTTTCTTTTGTTTACTACAACTTAAACAACTGGATGAAGAATAGAATGAACATGATGTTTTACCCATGTAAAAGGCAGACAGGGCAGTGTAATTTGAGACCATTTATTGGGCATGGAAGGGCTCACACTCCACCCATCACAATCCAGGACAACAACAGCAGGGTAGAATGTTCAGGCTACAATCCATAGCTGACCACAAAACGTGTATACCTGTTCACACATCTCAAAATCTTCCTTTCTGACTGCAATACATTCTAATGTGTGTGTGCCCAACCAAAGACACTTAAAAAACTGTGAATACATTTTAAGGGTTTCCAAGACAACATACTTTGTCAAGCTAGGATTGTGGCAGGTTATGCAGTTTAGAAATGGAAATCTTTTTGTGGTTACATTGACCTGTGAACCAGTTTTGAAAACAAGTTCACAACTCAAAATAACAGGTTTTATTAGTCTGAAGCTTACAGGAGTGGAAAGGTTTTAAAATGATCCATTGTTTAGATTTCATGGATTTATCAGCATCAGCAGACATCCTGCCAGTAATGTGCTTTTAAATACATTCATGTGATGTGAAACATTTTTTTATTTTACCAGAGAGTTTCACTAGTGAGAGTTAGTTGTCTGGCTTGATTTATATTAAAGTATAAGCTTTTATTAAACATTTGGCCAGTTGAGAAACTGTAAATTAACTCTACTAAGAAAATGTAATTGTCTGTTTAATAAGTATATAATTCAATATTATTATTTTATTGTTGGTGTATTTTTATTCTTGTCTTGTTTTTATTCTTGTATTCTTTATTGTTCTTGGTTCATCTCTTTCTCAGATGTTCACACTTTCCAGAGGAGGTCTGGGTGTGAGTGGGATGATAAGACTAATCGTGTTAAAGGCTTTGATGAATATGGATATGATGGAGAAGACTTCATATCACTGGATCTGTACCAGATGAAATATGTCCCTCACACACCACTGGCAAATACCATTACTGAGAGGTGGAACAGCAATGAAATTTTGATTCAGTTTCAGAGCCGTTACTACAGCAATGATTGTGGGAAATGGCTGAAAAGGTTTGGGAAGGCCAATTTGATGCAAACAGGTACAGAAATCAGTAGTTAGTATTACTTACAAATTATAATATTACAAATGCCGATTAATACGTAGATATACAGTATGGTACCAATTAAAAGTATTCCTATTAAAGGTGGACTTTTTCAGTTTTTCAGTCTGCAAAGGGGCAGTGTTGTGACCCAATGTGCTGTGCTACTTCAACCTAGTATTGTTATGCTATTGAGAAAATATAGTTGGGGAAAAACTACTGCAAAAAGTAAAAAAACACAAATACAAATTAAGGTACAGTTATCTTCCTGAATGCAAGATATACCCATAATAGTACTGCCCAGAGATATGTAGTAGTCATTCCACAGTAAAGAGTACACTTTTCATGTGACTGGTTAATAATAAGCTTGTAATTCAGAGGGTCCAGTTACACAATGCAAGGGCAGATTGGTATATAATATATCTGTTTTTTTGTTCACTACAAATTCAAGTGCATCTGATTTTCTCATAAATGAAAAACTGCAACTGCTTAGACTGTCAGAGTTGTTTGCTAAACAGACAAAGACTAGTGAAGCAGAGGTAAATGAAATAAACAAAATACTAAAACTAAAGGATATTAAACACAACGACAGCATCTACATTGACTGAAATCAAAACTCTTCAACAAGGACTCACAGACAGGCTGAGACAAAGGGTCTTAAATACAACACATTGGACACACCAGGAACCACTGATTACAAAGGGGCAGTGTGTTACAAATGAGACACAGATGGGAATGGGCAGAGCAAGGGAGGAGACAAGACCAAAACAAACACAAAGTATATGCTAGGAACACATGGGAAAACTACTGAGACAAACAGTGAACAGGACTAGAACACAGAGACATGTCAGTAGGTCCCCCTCCCGATGCGCATCTCCGGGGCTCATAAAACCACCACTCCCCAGAGTCGGTGAAGGAGAGGGACCTGAAACTGAACAGACAGGACTAGAATCTGACAGGAGAATGCTGTCAGAAAGACTGGTGACATGACTGGAGATACAAAAGACGAAAATGGAGACTGAACAGGAGAATGGATGTGGGGCATTTGGGCAACACGAGACATGACAGGAGACAGAGCAGGTGACAGGGGAATATGAACATTAGGAATGTGTAACAAAACAGGATTAGGAAAAAGAACTGGGATAAACACATAGACCAGGATGGACACAAACATAGTGACAGGATCAGGGAGAACCAGACATGGGAAGAGGGACAGGAATAGACACCAGCACCAAAACAGGAATATATGGGGACAAGAACTAAACTGGACTGAGACAAGGGCAAAAGAATGGGTACAGACAGACATGGACTGGGGCTGAGAAAGGGATGTTGAAAACGGTATGGGCCCATATCTGGCAAAAGTCCCAATAGTCCGTGGAGCCAGACTGGGCCCAGTTCTAGAGGTGGATGCAGTTCTAAAGGCAGGAACAGGGGTGGTAGACTCAGCCTTCTGGGCAGAAACTGACGTGGTTAACTCTGCCCTCCAATCAGGATCAAGAGTGGCCCTCTAATCGGGCTCAAGAGCATCTGACTGTCTTTCAGATAGGAAAAGGATCAGGAGTGGTTGACTCTCCCCTCCAAAAAGGATTGAGAGACGCCTCCCAAACAGGCTCGAGTTATAGAGCCAACTCTTTGTCCTCCCCCAAAATTTTCCCCACTGCTAGAGGGGTAGTCCTAAGGTGAGGGGGCGACCCGAGCATACCACTTATGGGGCGGCCTCTTACCACTGAGTTTGGCTACGTCCTGCCTCAGCGACCTGTCCCCAAACAGCCTACACCAGAGAGCGAGCCTACTCCCAACAAAACCAGGAGTGAGTCTTGTGTCAGAGTTGTGTGCTGAACAGACAAAGACTAGGCACAAGATAACCACAAGATAAACAATCAAACAGACAGGATGACTATAACACAATGACAGCATCTACTTGGACTGCTATCAAAACTGTTCAACAAGGACTCAAAAAGACAGGCTGAGACAAAGGGTCGTAAATACAACACAACATTGGACACACCTGGAACCACTCATTATGAAGGGGCAGGGTTACAAATGAGACACAGATGGGAATGGGCAGAGCAAGGGAGGAGACAAGACCAAAACAGACACAAAGCATGCACATGGCAAAAACAACTTAGACAAAAGGTGAACAGGACTAGAACACAATAGAGACATGACATAGACATGGAGTTCCTAAAACAGACATGATGCTGATGATTTTTGAAATGGAATATACCCACATAAAAATAAAGATGCTAAAATTAGTTCTTTGAGCGATGCCACAGAAGAATCCCTTGATTCTGACATCTCAGTATCACGCAATATCTCAGTTGAGTTCTTCTTTGTTCTTCCTGTAGGAAAAATCACATTTTACCAGAAACAATTATTCGCACCTGTGGTTTGCCATGTCAGTGGCTTCTGTCCCAGTGCAATGAAGATTGTTTGGCGCAAAAATGGGAATGAAACGAACAGAAATGTCTCGATTGGAGAAACATTACATGATGGAGATGGAACATTCCTTAGAGGCATTTCCATCTTCATTGATGAGTTGGACACAAGCCAGTTCACCTGTGTGGTGGGAAACAGCTCCAAGGACTTGACATTGGATTTCCTGATAAACAAGAACAACTTAAGTAAGTTGAAATACCCAAAAACATTCAACAGACATACAGTGCAGTTACTGCTGTAATGTTTACATCTGGTAAATGATAAAGTGACATGTCCTGAGAGCACTCAGCGTAATGCAAGCAATTGATTGGCTAATTGCTTGTATGCAACGACAGTCAACATAAAATATAATACGCCTATGTTCAATGGTTTATTTGTAAAAACATCCACAACAAACTATTTGTTTGCCACAAAAAATAGTCCATTCCCAGTGAGCAACATGATGGTCAAAGGTTTAGCTATAATAATGTACAGCACTCTCAGCCTGACATGCCTGTAAATAAGGTGAGGAGCCACACATACTTGCAGGCTAATGTTTATTTAATTAACTCCCGGGCATGGGGAACAGGACACCGGATGTGGAGAAAATGGGACACGCTAGACAGGATAGGAAATTGGACTTTTGACTAAAAACTGGATGTGACAGGACAGGGCAAGGGAACCAGAACCAAAACACTGATGGGGACAGATCCAAAAACAGTGACAGATACTGGGACAACAAAACCAGACATGGGAACAGGGACAGGAATAGATGCAAAAACGGGAACAGCCAAATAAAAAAGCAGGCAAAGACATAGGCATGGACATAGACTGAGGCACTGGCACAGACCTAGACACAGACATAGGCTGAGACATAGGCACAGACATAGGCCCATGACTTGCTAACATCTCTGGTACAGTTTGTGGAGCCAACCTGGGCACAGGTCTGGAGGCTGACAGAGGAAAAGACAGTCTATTAGTTCAACCTTGACACAGACACGCAGAGTACTGCAGGCATTAAAGTGGACACAGCACAAGTCGTAGACACTGAAGCTGATGCAGCAAGCTCAGCTGATGCCAAAGCAGGTGCGGCAGGGTCATTGACACTGGACATGTGTCTGGCAGCGCAAATGCTGGAGCAGATGTGGCAGAAGACACAGAAATTGGAACTGACACCACTGGAGCAGGTGCAACGGGAGATGACACACTGGAGCTAGCACTGCTGGAGCAGGGGCAGTGGGAGCTGCCACATTGGAGCAGACACCACTGGAGCTGTTGCGGCGGGAGCTCCGGACAGTGGAGCTGCGTCTAGCACTGCAGATGATGGAACAGGTGTGGCGGGAGCCATGGACATTGGAGCTGCATCTGGCACCACAGACGCTGGAGCAGATATGGTGGGAGCCGTAGACACTGGAGCAGATGTGGCAGGAAGACACTGCCAATGATATAAGAATAGATGCAGTGGAAGACACCACTAATGACACAGGAACATATGCAGTGGATGACACTCATTAGCCACACATGAGACACGTGTTAAGCACTAAAGATGGGACGGAACTAGAGTGAGCCCTAGTAAAACAGGAGACTTATAGGCAGGAAATGAGGAGTAGAGAGCAGTGAGAGCAGTAAGTAGCACACGCCCCGGAATGCCAGCTTTGGCTTTGTGGGTGTTGACATGCTTGAAGGATCTGTGCATGTCAGCTACAGAGACAGAGGGTGGGTTGGACTCAGTGGTGGATGTGGCTCTCTCCATTGGCTTGCTGTGATTTGCTTTGAAACAAGCATAGAATGATTTTAGCTCGACTGGAAACATTGCACTGGTGCTACTCAGGGAGTGAGAATTCTTAAAGTCTGTGATTGTGTTTAACCCCTACCACATGGTTCTGACATTGGTGGTGTTAAACTGTGCTTCCACTTTGACTCTGTACTCACGTTTTCTGCTTTTACGGTCTTACGGGAAGCATAGCTGTTTTTTTAATACTCCGTGTTCCCAGACTTAAAAACAGCAGAATGTGCATCCAGAGCTGTGTGAATGTCACAGTTGAGCCATGGCTTCTGATTGGGGTAAACACAAAATGTCTTTGTCCTCTATGCACTATGATTCTGATGAATCAAGTGACTGAATCAGCATATTTGTCAATGCTGTTAGATGAATTGTATTGTAACTAGACTAAAAATATATAACAGTAAGCTAATTAACTACAATGCCAATTTCTTTACCTCAGATCATGTTAGGTTGGGCATTTTGCTAATCATTTCTGGATTGATTTTATGTGGAGTTGGCCTGGTCTGCTGCTATAGAAAAAAGATATTTGGTAAGTTTAAACAGCTATTTTAATTTATATACTGAATTCAACATACATTTACTGCAGGCAAAGTTACCAAACACATAAACTATAATACTGAACCATAGAGAAGACAATGAGTTAAAAACACTGAATTTTGAATTTCTTCATTTCAAAGCGTGTTGCAGAAGAATCCACAGACCCTCTTATCAGCATCCTGAAGTAAGTATCTATGTTTATTTGAGCAGTGAAGCAGCAAAAATTCTGTTTATCAGCATTTATCTAAATGTAAGCTTAACCTATAACCCAGTGTTTTTGCTATTTATAGGTAAAGATAGAACAACCAACTACACAGATCTAAGAGTGAAGACAAAACATCATTATTATTGCAGCATCTCACATACAAATACAGAATTGTGTGGATTTTTATTTTACTATGTTTGTTAGTACCCATGGTCTTTTGTTACTGTCTGTTGTTTTTTGTAAGACACTCAGATTATTATTATTATTTTTTCTTTATTATTATGATTATTATTATTGTTATTACTTTTTTTTTGATGAACTGGTTGCATTACTGGCATGTGTGTATTTGTACCCATTTTTAATGCAATTTTGTTTGTGATCATTACAAGGCATGCTGAGAGTATTATTTCACATTATATATATATATATATATATATATATATATATATGATTTCACTGTTTCCCTGATGTCAAGATAATTAACTTATTTACATTGGCATTCTCTCAATGAGCCACCTCTGGGAACTCCTTCAAGACTGTTGGAAAACCATTTCAGGTGACTACCTCTTGATGTTCATTCAGAGAATTCCAATAGTGTGCAAAGCAGTAATCAGAAACTAGAATATAAAACATGTTTTCAGTTATTTCACCGTATTTGTTAAGTACATAACTCCACATGTGTTCATTCATAGTTTTGATGCCTTCAGTGAGAATCTACAATGTAAAGAGTCATGAAAATACAGAAAACTGAGAATGAGAAGGTGTGTCCAAACCTTTGGCCTGCACTGTATATGTGCAAAATTTAAAACAAACTTTTCTCACTTTGTCATCATGAGGTATTGTGTGTAGAATTTTGAGGGAAAAATTATTCATCCATTTGGGAATAAAGGTGTAACATAAAAAGTTGGGAAAGAAGTGAAATGCTGTGAATATGGATACACTGTGAATATTTGGCTGATATGCACAAAACAGAGTTGGGATTTCTCAACATTGTGGTTTTACACCAGCTACATATCTCCACTAACAGTCACCACAGCACACTGAGAAAAGTTACATTTCAGCAGTATCTACAATATTTATCAGAGCTTTATGATAATACAGCAATAATGTACATTTTGGCTTCACTCAGAAAGACAACTTTGAAAGGGTGCATCTCCGAAGACCATTAAACCTCAACACAGTAGCAGTGACAATAATGGTAGTGACATTTAATTTCACAATGTGAAACATAAACTGAGTCCAAGTGCACTAGCAATAGTTTGGACATTGCAGTACAGTAAATGCATCTACCAGATAAGTGGGCTGAAGCTCTGCTCACTGAATGCAAATTCAGATTTTATTGTCTGACAAATGTCTTGTCCACCTGAGCTGCAATGCAGATTTTGATTTTTTATCTATTGCAGAATGTGGCGAGGCATTTCCTGTAAGTGTACATTCATTGGCTTGTGTTATATTAGCTTAGAGATGCCATCATATGTTTTGTGAACTTTGCATACTGGACTGCTTATTGCAAGTCTATGCTGAATGAGGGCTCCCTAATGACTGGGACCCTGGCATGTACTTAGTAGGGTCTGTGGAAAATATGACCTATAACAATGTCACCTACAATACAATTGCCAAGTTGATGGTTTAATTGATGGTTTACTGTAGCTTGTACGTAGACTTCACACAGTGACTGAAATAAAGACCCAACAATGTGTTGATATTTACAACCTGTAGTGAGTCCAGGAGAATACCAGTACATAATGTTTAATGACACATCTCAGTTAATACACATTACCTGCATGATCTTCCTCATCATCATCATCATCATCATCATTATCATCATTATCATCATTATCATCATCATCATCATCATCATCATCATCATCATCATCTCTCAAGCCCAGTCCTTTTGCTGGGGGGTTGGACCCCTTTGAATAAACATGCACAGCTGTTGCATAGAAATCTCCTCTATGTTCTCATTCATGCAACGTATTAGTGTTTTTCTTCTACGTTCCTCGTGAGAAATGGTTTATTTGATCAGATAAAGCCGGTTACCCCATCCACTCTCTTCTGTCCATGAGGTCTGGGGCAGGGTTACACGTTTGTTAGCCACTTAAAACCCCAAAGTGGCAAGATATCTTTTTTTTCGAGAGTTAATACGTCAAACTGAAAATACAAACATGTGTCAGTGTGGTGAGGTCAAGCTCAGTGATGATGCAGGGCCTGCTGATGAAAAAAGTGCCTGGCTCCAAATTCTCAGCAAACTGAGACCATGTGTTTTATTAATCTGTCCAACAGAGAAGAGAAGACGGTCAATTAGTTAGAGTCCCATCAAAGGTTTTCAAAAAGATTGTGGAGTATTGAAATGTCAAATTCTAGAACAGAATTGCTGGCAGATGATGGTTTTTGGGCAAAAATTGTGCTTTTTGTTGATGACCCTCAAAGAAGATCTTTCTGGGAACAAAAATTTGCAAGAGTCCAGGTGAAAGAAAGTGCAGTCCAGCAATGGGTCTCTTGTTCATTTGGCAAAAGGTAAGTGATGTTACGGATTGGACACAACAAATCAGATATTACATAAAGGACAGGGAGCAAGATTGAAATGTCAGTTGAACACAAAACATTCTGAGTATAAGTTAGCCTTGTGCTGACCTAGAATCCCCCTCAAGCCTCTGACAAAAAAAACCAAAACAAACAGACCCTGATCTAAGTCATACACATGCAGAACAGGAGGTCTGGGTGTCTGAACTTGGATCCACAATCCATTAATAAAACTCAGAGAGTGCACTCAGAGAGACGTGAAGTGAATGCAGATGAGAATTAATGGACAAAGTAAGGAGATTCCACAAGGGGAAGCAGATTACATGAAAACATGTATTTCTTTTCCTCTCGTTTTCACACTTGTCCCGATTGTTTGAGTTCACAGCGAACTCGTTTATTTATTTTTACTTGCTCTGAACTGTTTTTGTAAAATGGTAGCTCATTACTGTTTCTCAAAATAAATGCATAGTAATTTTCAACATCTGCAGTTTTATTAGGCTACCAATAATTCACAGCACTTTCTGGATGTGTGCCATATCTTTGCATCACTTTCTGCTTCTTTCCTTTACATCACAAAAAAAAAACCCTAAATTAAACAATTACATTATTACACAAACAGCACCAGGAGCATATTTTATGGGAACCAACTGGGTTCTGTTGAAGTGAAATCTAGACCAACATTTTCATGAGAAACAGAACCAGTGCTCTGGGCTTAAAAATGTTCACATTTAGGCCAAATGTTCCAGACTCCAGAGGGTACACATATCTGAAGTGTGAAAACACCGTTTCTCTCATTCACATCTGCTCTGCATTCCAGTCTTTCACTACTCTCTCCTATCCATCTTCCCTACTTGCTACAGATTGTTCACTCTGTTCGAGAAATGGGGCTGTTCTCCTGAGCAAACTTCAATGACACACTGATTCTCCTTCGCAGAGATGCTTCTCAAACGTGGGCTGAACCTTTTAATATATGGGACACCCAACAACAGAACCTTGAGGGCAGGGACAAAAAGCCGAGAAATACGAAGAAATGGGGACAAAGTACAAAGATTGACCTCACCAAGCATAGTGCATTAAGAACAAACATCTAGAAAAGGCCCAGTTTAGACTCTCCATTCACATGGCAAATGTTGTGTAGATCTTTCAATTCTTTTGCTCTCTTTTACCAAAATGATAACAATACCATTATCATCAACTGACTAAGAGAGTGTCCACTTTTAGAAAAGACAAACTTCGGTGACAGATCCTGGTGAGCAATGTGGAGATTTTCTCTTTCACATAGTGTCCAGTCCAATTTCCTGTCCCAAAAATAGGTCAATAGAGCTGTGCGTGCCTGTGAGTGTACACTGTGAGTCTATAAAGGCTACCTAAATGTAAGTTTACCATTTAGATGTCATCAACCACTTTGCCAGGAATAATTTGAATGAATACTACTCTTCAGTTCATTATATTTCAGTTATTAAAAATTAGTAGTATTTTTTTCTTTTTTTGTAATTCACTGCAGTTCATAGAAGTGAATCAGGTAACTAGGATATATACAAATATATATATTATATTATATATATATATATGTACAATTTTTCATAGCATGACAATTTCACAGACACCCTACCTCTGATTTTAATATGTACTAATTGTTGTACAATCAAAGGATAAAGGTAAGTACAGATCAAGTTAAAGAGCAGCATTTTCCTACACAAAACACCCTCATCTCTTTCGAACAGACAAATGAATGTATTGCAATAGCCTAAGGTATACAATAGTTGAGTTTATACCTACTAACTTCATCTCTTTTGAACACACTCTCACTGCCATACATTCATAACACAATTGGACATCTTGAATCTTTATGTAATCTGGATAATATAAGGAGAGCTGGGGTTAAGCAATCTGAAAAAAACAAAAACAAAAACAAAACTACGTATGTGGATTCTGGCAAACCATTATCGACAAATATGAACAGACAAACTCATTATTGTCAGTCATTAAATATGACCTAACTGCATTTGACTTAAAAGGGACTGTAAAATAGACTGTAAATGGGTTTTTTTTGTTTGCCAAACTATCACTTTAAACAGACGGTTCTTGTGCCCTGCTGACCTTGTTAGCATTAGCATTATCATCCCTTTCACTTTATTTTTAGCTACTAAGAGCATAATAACCACCATCACATAGATGTGTGTGTGCGTGTTTGAGTGGGTATGTGTTTGTGTGTGAGTGTGTATGTGTGTGTACACACAGGGGATGTACATTCTGGCTAAATTAGATGTGTAAAAGCAAGAAATCATGAACAGATATTTAGTTAACCATGGGAACAGTGTAGGAAAAAGGGCTTCAGCTGATAATAACACAGGGCTGATGGCAAAAATGTCACATTCATTTAGCAAAACAGAGCAATATGTCTGACATTGTGGTGTATTATTTAAATACAGCTCAGAGATATATTTTGCTTTAGTGCTGAGTGAGTAAAAAATGTTGCCTCTGGTATCAACAAAGGAAAACCAATCAAATAAACCAGTGACTTCCTCTAACTGTTGGTACAATGTCAGATGCTGACAAAGACACTGTCTTCTAACAATTTGTTAAAATTAGTTGGAGTAGGTTTTTTACATTAGCTAAATGAGTTAACATATACCCAATATCAGCTAGAGAAGTCAACATTTAGCAGATATCAACTGGAGAAATTAACATTTTGGTAACATCAGCTAAAGAAGTTAACATTTAGCAAATATCAAGTAGTGAAGTTAACAAATATCATCTAGAGTTTGTCCCAGTTGCGTACTTATTACTAACACTAGCTAACTAGTTTTTGAGTTTGAGGTATGCAACATAGAAAAGTGTCAAAGTTGAGAATACTTAAATATTCACAGTACATACAAAAGCTAACCAACTAGTTGGCTTTTGAGTGTGGTTGTAATGAAAACCTTTTCCACACAATGTGAAACAAAAAGAGAGGAGCTACTCATGTCTGGGAAAAACAATGGCTTCAAGAGAACACAAGAGAACATGCAATGCATGTTGGCATCGCAAAACTTCATCACTTCCTGTTAGTATAAAAAGGTTGTAAAGGTGGTAATATTGTTGTATACAAACCTGCAAACTCAGACTAATATGATTAGTATATATTGTTCACCTTATAGTATTAGTGAGCAGTACGTAAGTGGGACACAGTCCTAGAATAGTTAACATCTAGCTAAGATTACCTAGAAAAGTTAACATTTCGCTAACATCAGCTTGAAAAGTTAACATCCTGTTAACATAAGCTAGAATACGTAACGTCAAGCTACTATTGGGTAGTTAACATTTAACTAACATCTACTAGATTAGTTAATATTTAACTAACCCCAGGTAATTATCCTACTTAGAAGTAAAGCAGTGCTACCGTTGCCTTTCCAATCGTACATAACACGTCTTTGGCAAAGTGTAGTTCTGCGTTAATGTCATATTTTACAGTCCTGTTTTTAAAAGCGGCATTATACTGAATTGTTGGCTTGCATATTTTCCATGTCCTCTCCTCATGAAAGGTAATGAATACTGAAACAGTGATTCCAGTATTCAAGTTCTGGCACCTCAAATGATTGTGAGTAATTGAGCACCCATGTGTATCCCTAACACACTCACAAACCCACACAAATGGATCAGAGGAAAGTCGTGATTGTAAATTATATACTGCATACATTATACTGCGTCAGTTTAAAGGCTTTACAATTGTATCGGGTGAGGGGGTCTTTTGTCTTCATTCGTCAATGTATTCCTTTGTCATGAGAGCATAGCAGGGCATATCAATAAGTTCACAGAGTGGAATGCTTTCAGAGATGAGCATTTCACAATATTTTGTAGGTTTTCTTTGGGACACTTATGATCACACATTCATACACACATACACACAGTGTCTCACAGGAAACCCTCACCAGCATCTCAACTCATCAACAGCAACAAAGAAAAAAAAACACAAGTCTCCCTTTCTCCACCTCCTCTCTCAGCAGATGGATGGAAGAATGGATGAATGAATAAATAAAGCTGTGAAGAAGGACAAGCCCAGTGAATCATTTGCTTTTTCCCGAAGTGCTGGAAGCCCTGGAACCCCGATCTCCTCTTTCTTCTCGCTCCCTTTCTCTTTCTCTTCCTCCTCGCTCTCTTTCTCCTCGTTCTCTATGTCCCCTCTCTCGCTCCTTCTCGCCTCTCTCTCCCCTTTCCCTCTCCCCTCTCTCTTTTTCCCTTCTTTCAGCTCGCTCCCTCTCTGACGTGTCCCTCTTTTCTGAGCTTTTCTCTGATGCCTCTCCTTTGTCAGATCGTTCTGAGCGCTCCGACTTCTCAGATTTCTCACTCTTCTCTGATGGCTCTGCTCCCTCGGAACGCTCCTTGCGTTCTGATTTGTCAGGGTCAGTGGAAGAAGTAGTTGGTTTCTCCCACTTTGCGATTTCCTCAATCTCACTCAGACTGGCATTGATGCTGTTCACCCAACGTTTAAGATCCTCCTGTGAAACACATGCAGAAAATTAAAGGTTTAGTTAGAGGCATTACAGAAAGAATACTCTCATTTGAACAGGAATCCACCCTCCCTTTGAACAGCCATGGCCTGATGGTTAGTGAACCAGCCTTATGATTGGAAGGTTGCCGGTTTGATTCCATTCCAACTTGCAGGACATGAATTAAGTCCCCATGTGCTGTGGGTGTGTGTGCTTACTGTGGCCCTGTATTTCACTGCATGTATGTGTTAAATGCAGATGATTTCCCCTAATGTACAACCACAGCAGGTCTATGTGCACATTCATGTTTTCAGTTCTCTTGACATTTTTACAATTGTATAAGCAAATATCAAGTGTCACAACACATCAAATAGTGAAAAAGTAAGGACACCCCATGAACATGTTTGACACTTTTTTAACATATTTAAACAGATGGCCATTTAATTTTAGCTATACTGAGAGATGGAGGTGAGATACAGTCCCTGACAGAAGTTCTGTCCCTTATCCCTGTTGTGGAAACAAAAGCTCCTAACCTGACTTTAAATTCATCCATTGGTTTTAGAAATGACTCATATGAAAGCTGAAACCCAAATGAGGTTTAATTTACAAAAATAATTTTCTTCACTGCAGAAATATTGATCATTTAATGAACACAGAAAGGTTAGATTTTGGCAAGACAAAAGTTTTGTCTCCTTGTCATATAATGCAGCCAATCCTAGTTTACAGCCTCACCTGTGCTCACTAATTGATCGGTTAATTAGTAGGTGTGTATAAAAAGAACCCCAGCACCCCAGACCCTCACTTGAACTGCAACTTGACTTCTGACAACATGCCAAAAAGCAACCCTGCGACCAAAGTCTTGATTATCAAGAGGCTGAAGCCCCTTTTCCACTGCAGCAGAGGTCCACCAGGCCTGGTCACCTCAAGTCCCTGTGTCAGCTAGAACAGTTTGTAGGATTCTGCCTCGAAATGGCCTCCATGGTCAAATCAGTGCCCAGAAGCCAGCACTAAACAAAAGGCAATTAAAAAACCATGTGGCATTTGCCAAGGCCCACAGCCTGCTAAACGGATGGATGCAGGAAAAGTGGCAGAAGGTGGATTTCTCAGATGAATCTTCAGTTGAATTACATCACAGCCGCCTCAAATATTGCAGGAGACCTACTGGAGCCTGTATGGATCATGGTCTGGGGTTACATTCAGTATGGAGGTGTGCGAAACATTTGCAAGGTGGAAGGCAATATCAATAGCCTAAAATATCAAGAAGTATTAGCTACCTCATACATTCCCAATCATAAAAGGGGTCAAATTTTGCAGCAGGATTGTGCTCCATCTCATACATCCATCTCTACATCAAAGTTCCTCAAGGCGAAGAAGATCAAGGTGCTCCAGCCTAGAGTTCTTTGAACCATTAATATTAACTATTTCATTTTTTTATTGTAAATGGCATGCTCTTCATTTCTTCACACAGAACACAAACATCACTCTGCCTTTCATATTTGAAGACTAGTTAAAAAGAAGAAAACGTCTGCCTGGAACTGTGTGCCTCTAATTGTCTCGTAATTTCAGATGAAACGTCGTCAATTTTCTGTACCACAGTGTTTCGAGTCAGGCAAATATTGACAATCTCTTGCTTCTTCTGAAGACAAATTTTCTTCACCATTTTCATCTTGCAGTCTTTAATAAACTCACCCTCAGTAAAAGGTTTGCAGTGTTTGGCAATAAGCATTTCCACCTCATAGCTGGCCTTTCTAGCATTTTCATTTGAATCACAGGCTCTTGTGAAAAAGTGCTGCTGTGCCTTCAAAACAGCTTCAAGTTGCTTCAATTTTTCGCTGCGTTCGTTCCTAGTTAGTTTGTTGTAATCAGCATGTTTGGTCTGGTAGTGCCTCTTGATGATCAATTTCTTGAAAACAGCCAGTCTTTTGGCAAATTAGGTAGATACAGTTGTTTCGTATTTCAGTGAAAAATTTCTCCAATTTTCACTTGTCCTGGAAGTAGCGGCTGTCGCTGTCAACTTTTCTTTTTTAGTTACATTCGCCATAATAGAAAAGGGATGGAAAATATCATGAAAAGGTAACGCAGGGAAAGTGCAGCCATGGGTCGGCTGTCATCTTCTGGTGAAATATAAAATAGCTTTTTTAAAGGTGTGTAATTTATAGTGCTGACGGGCCATACATTATTGATTTCATGACTGAGATTGCGGGCACATGGAATTTGCACATGGGCCACAGTTGGCCCTAGGGCGTGACTTTGGACATGCCTGCTCTAATCATTTGCAGGTGATGTGGTGCACCTGATTCTAAATGTAAAATAGCAAATAGTAAAATTTTAAATAGTAATAAATGTGGAGATATCCTAACTTTTTCAATTGCATTTCTATTAATGACATTTTACAAATGAATAAAATCAAATGTGTTCATGGATATCAGAAAAATAGAAAAATATCAGAAAAATACACATTTATTTAGATTTTTACTTTTTTGTGGTTTAATTAATTACAGGTTTACTATGTGTACTTTGTGTAAGTAGTTTTTGCCTCACAGTAATTAAGTTTTTATTCAATTAATTTGAACTGTTAATAACAGATAAAATAGCCATGAATTATGTATTAATTAATTTGATATTAATTGCATAAAAACAGAATTTTATTACTTTCAGAAAGAATAAGATGTATTGCTTATTTGTTTACTCTTCAACTTATTTGCTAAGACAAAGAAAATTTACCATATACACATATGCAATTTCAATGTAACTGTATGCATTGATGCAACTTGCTTCTTTTACAGAGTAAGAAATACATGCAAATCAGATACAGGTGTCATATTGAAATATATTTCATAAAAAGAGGCTCCAGCAGGTTGCTAATTATCACTATAGCACCATAGAAATTTCCTATTGTCAGACAAAAAATATACTTTTCTTCAAAACCTTCTCAAATCTTTTCTCACTGTTTTTTGAAACATATTGAATCTGTATTCTTTCAGTTAGCTTTAAGATTTTTCTGTAGCACTCTTAATCAACTCACAAATACAATGAGGTCCAATAACACAGTGTTGCAGTGAATTATTTCTTATGACACACAGCTCACCTCATCTTTTGCCAAGAAGATGTAGTCCCCTTCATTCTCGGTCCTGTGGTGGGTCAACAAAAAACAGAGCTCACATTAGGACAAATGACTTTTTTTCTAACTGAATGACAACCAAATAATATGTAATATTACAGCAAAAGAAGTAAGGAATCTGTCAGTGCAGACAAACCTGGTCAAAAACTACGTCCAATATATTATCGCTATCCAATGAAAATCGTGTATCTTCATTTTTGTCCATTTTTAGTTTTCTCCATAATGTGAATATGACAGATGTTCTTTATATTGTATCAGAATTTCATGATGAAGGAACCAATTAAAATGCTCCAAAATAACTTTAATTACTCAAATTGTACATTCACTTCCATCCTGTAAAGTCTCCATTTTGGAGAATCATGTTTTTCATTGGACAGCGACAATATGTTTTCTCTCACAGAAACAAAAACTACAACATGGCAACCTTTGGAAGCAGAAACAATCTCCCTCAAGCCTTCACACTGGCAGTGAAACTAATCATAAAAGTATCCAGATGGGTTGAAGTAGGAGAACACATTAAGTCTGGAGAGAAAAGATAATCCTTTATTAGTCCCATAGTGGGGAAATTCACAGAGCAGAGGGATAGTATAGCACTTAGTACATGAAACAGATATAGTATAGTATATACATTATAGTATCTACAATATTAACACAATTAATAAGAGTTACCTTAATTTCCCTGAGGGAACCCTCCCAGGGGATCAATAAAGATCTAATCTAATCTAATAATCAAATCAACATATATATATATACAGATACATTACAGATAACAGCATGTGGGGAGATAGAAAAGGTATTGCACATTATAATGTATTGAAAAACTCAAATAGTGAGTGGAGTTAAGTGTATGTGTCCATGGTCTGCTGAGAGAAGTGCTGGTTGTACAGTCTAACAGTAGCAGGAAGGAAGGATATGGCTGCTTCACGCACTGCTGCCCAGTGCTGCCAAAGTCTCATGCATGGGGTGAGAGACATTCTCTAGCATGGATGCCAGCTTGGCTAACATCCTTCTGTCTCCTACCAGCTGCAATGGGTCTAATGGGCTTCCTAGGACAAAACTAAAATACTGCTTCCCCACACCGTAAAAGATGGTAGACGTCACCACTGTGTCAAAGAAGGCACCTTTGAAAGTCCAGCACCAACATGTTCCAGCTTCTCCTTCAGCAGCCTAGGCTGTATAGTGTTAAAGACACTGGAGAGGTCAAAGAAGGTGATTCTCACAGTGTTCCCTGTGTGAGAGAATACTGTGAACCAGCCGTTGCCAGGCTGGTAGGCAAACAGAAGAGGGTCCATGGATGCGCTCACCAGATGGCAGAAATGGGTAAGGACCAGCCTCTCCAGTGACTTCATCAGATGAGAAGTCAGTGCCACCGGGCTGTAGCTGTTTGAGGTCTGCGTCAGTACAGGTACTGCGTCAGTACAGGTACCACACGTTTTCCACAGTTGTGGAACTCTTCCCAGCTTCAGACTCATATTGAACATGTGCTCAACAACCTCCCATTCTGATCTGTGCAGGACTTGAGGAGTCTGGTGCTGATGCTATCAGATGTACAGCTTACCTTGTCTTGATTTTCCTTAACTTATAGCTCACTTGGGCCACTGTAAAGGACAGACTTGAGCAGGGGGGTTGGGTGCTGGAGTGTGTGAATGGCAGATTGGAGCTGCCATCCAGTGAACCAGTGGGGGTGGCAGTGAGGTTTGAGCAGGGGTGTGTGGGGTAAGGGGCAGGTGATTGATCAAATCTATTGAAAAATAGATTGAGGTCATTCACCCCCCCTTCCACCCCCATTGTTTTTCCCCTCTCTTATTCTCATTCTCAGCTCCCTCTGCAAAGACTTCAGCTCATCCTTGTAGGAGAGCCTTAATGTCAGGATTTATTCATGGCTTGTTGTTGGAGAAACAGTGAATGGTCTTAGTGTATACAGTGTTCTCCACACAAATGTTGACATAGTCCATAATGCAGTGAGTGAGACTGTCAATGTCCTTCCCATTTGGATCACACAATTCTCATTGGCTCATGGTAACAGCTAACCGTTCAATGTTCACACAGCAGATCTGTTCATTAACAGTGATGTCCAGAATTACACCATCGTCTCAAGTTAGCATGGTTAGCCATGACCTTGTAAACTCGTGATGCTACACTCACAGTATTCCTTCTGATGCCACATTAGGTTGTAAACAGAGAGAAAAGTAATGCAAAAACCAGCAGAAGTGCCACAAGTTTGGTGTCCTTTGTGGCTGAAGATGATAGAAAGACACTTCACAAACAAAGAAACTAAAAAGTTAGAAATGTCTGAGAGAGCAAAATTGGCCATGCTCTCTCTGGGTAGGTAGATTATGCTCTTTTCCCACATCATACCCAATGCAATGCTGGTAGGCAAAGGTGTCTGTTAGCCATTGTATCAGCACTGGGGACCTCATGCTTTGCTCAGATTGTGTCGGCTGACCAGCAATGATACAATGGCAGCGTTTCTAAAAAGGGGCAGTAGCTGGCTTCACGTGTATTGGAAGAGATGGGCTTTTCACCCTCCTAATGTCGGTAGCATCGTAAGTGATGGGGGAGAATCCTAACGGGTTGGATAATTGGCACTTCCAAAGTAAAAAAAACCCTAGAAGTTATTCAATAAAATAAATCCAGCAGTTTTAAAGTGGTGGTTCTAGAGACAATGAAAAAGTGTAGATACAGTTTCTCTAAGATAATCAAACCAAATAATAAACAGGATTATGAGCATCTGAAATGTGATCAAAACTGAGATTTGGCACGAACTTTTGTGTCGGGCTGCTGACACTCTGGTGTCAGAGTCTATATTAAGTTGAATAGAGTTTTTAAATAGAAAATCGTATTAAGACTAATTTTACCTGAGGATGAAGACATTCTTCTTCTTCTTGTAACCGTTGGTGGTGTCAAAGGTGCAGATGGCTAAATTGAGGAGTGGCTCATCGTTGTAAGGGGTTGCTGTGTTCCTCGCATCCTTGTAGAAGCCAATCTCTCCTTTGTTGAGTACACAGAACAGGTTCACCCATGATTTGCTGAAAAAGGAGAGAGAAAAAACATAGTATTCATTTTCAATATTCATGATAATTATAAACATATACATTTATTGACTTGAGAATGTCCATAAATCCTCCTACACCAAAGATATCATGTTTTTGCTGTATACTACAACACAAAATTGTTGTCAATGATGTGATCACATTGTTCAAGCTCAATTGTGAGAGAGTGGGCACAAATTAATTCTATCAAAAAAAAGGATGTTGTTTTGTTTTGTTTTCTTTCTATCCCTTTCCCTCTTGATTTGCAACAGGTGCTGTGTATTAGTGATGGAGCATGCCGTTCCCCAGTGCACCAATCAGGAGTTGCTCTGCTAGGAGGCAGGCCTTTGGATATAAAGCATCAGTCAGTGTTGTGTTGAGGGACAACCTTTTAGTGTTTGTTTGCTGCTCTCAAGCAGTGATGTCACAGGCTGATTATGTTTTATAACAGAGTATAATATATGTTTAATAACAGAGTTATGTTTTAACTTTAAGTTATATAACCAGTGTCTGATTTGTTGCTCTATTTCATGTTTGTTTTCTTTCTCTTCCACAGCGATGTGTGGTAGGGCAAGTTGGGCACCCATACATATGTACAGGGTGGCAGCTGCATTGGTTAGACACACTAGGTGGTTGCCACTGGATGTATCTTCTGGTTAGGTAGATTAGTCTTCCTTCCTTCTCCACATGTCTGTTACTTCCTCTACTCCCCTAGCTCCATCAAAAAGGGGATTGTAACAGATGTGATGAAAAGGGTCCTGCTGGTTTAAAGGTCTGTATTCTAATGGTAGAATCACCAAATTTAGCTAATAGTGATATTATTGCCTACAAGATGTGTTCAATATTTTAAATTAAAGGGAAATGTCTTGTTTTCCAGGCAGCTGTAAATAAAAATTGTCATCTCCTAGGATGTAAGTGGAAATTCTTTGATTGAACCACCAGCGCTAACATGGAAAGTCATGTGACCTAGAAAAAATCATCAGACATACTTGGATGGCCTTTGCAGAATTGCAAAAACTATATATAAATTACTCAATGAGCAAACTGAGTGATTTCCATAATACAAATTTTCTATAATTGGAGAATCCCCTTGTGGATTTGCATGAGTCTGCAAAGAATTGCAGTATTGAGTCTCACACAGTGCAGGTTTCGGTTGATGAAGGGCAGTCCTATAGGCTTATTTTAGAAAACAGGCCATGCAACAGTACTGTAGACACAGTACTGAGCCACCATGTTCTGTCACATCCCATTACACTGAATATATACTTATGATGGTAGAGAACGTCCTGGCTAAATCAGAGTGTAAAGGTAACATCCCTGGTTAGAATGAATATCATTAAATTGAGAAATTTGAGATTACATAGATATGGCTATCTATTACCTTTTAGCTAGCTAGTTAGTTACACACCTAGCGGCATGTCATATGTTTAACACCGGACCTAGTATTGTCTTATATTGATAACTAAAAGGCTATGGTCAGTGTTAATATTAGGATAATAATTTTCTAGATCTAGGGAAAAATCACCAGCTTGCAATTCAATATTCTAGCTTGCAGTCCCCATAATAACAAGATTGCTGTCCTTCCTGGATGTGTACACTGGGTCTGCAAGCTCTGAAAAACTCATCAATGTAGTAATAACAATAACAATAACAATAACAATAACAATAATAATAATAATAATAATAATAATAATAATTATTATTATTTAAACCCACAGCCCTACTGGCCTGTTGTGAATATGGTTTGATACCCCTGCACTACAGACTACTAAAGACTTGAAAATTCAGCTATTAAGTATTATAGTGTAGTACTAGTCTTTAAGGCCCAGCACAGTTTACACCTCTGCTCAAACATATACTAAATCTGGAAATTAACTGGAACAGAAGTGTGTAGAACAGGTATGTAGAAAAGGGGAAATCACTAAAATGTTCTAGACTGCAGCCCTCCAGTGCTGGAGCTTGAGTACCCCTAAAATGATGCATACATATTAGTATTTAGTGCCATTAGGTGGCAGTCAATACCTGTTGGGACTCCTCTCCTTGCCCTCCTCCTCATGTTTGCGGTAAAGGAAACCCTCATGACGGACAGTGTGTGTTGGAGGCTGTGGCGTGCTTGGGATGCTCTGTGCTGGGGCAGATCGGGACCGGCGTGTCTCCTCAGGCTCTTTGGGACGCGGCCTTCGCCGGGGCTTTGGCCGATCACGAGCCCGAGGGCGGTCGAGACGAGTGACAGGTGCTGAAAGACTGCTGGGGGGGCGATAGACTTCTCCTCTTGCCTGAAAAAACAGAAATAATTTAAAAGACCTCTTTATTTATAGTTCAAAATGTATTTATTTAAAGTTCTACAGTTATTCATCTGAATTAACAAATAAAAGTTTGGACCATATTCCAGTTGCTGGTCACTAGCAGGGAATAAGCCCAAAATGAACAATAAGCAGGATTTGTTTTTTGTTGCTGTATTCTCAACTGCCTATATAAGCAGTTACATAACATTATGACACAAAGTAAAACTTATGCAAGGTTATATCTTATTCTAGAAACAAAACCTTAATAAAAAGCTTTCTGATATACATTAGACACACCACTGCAGATGAAAGCAGGGATTTTAAATCCTCAAAATCTCAAAATCTCAAACCTATACCCAAAAATCATACTATACTTTGACAAAAATCAGTCCATTATACATATGACTGCTGTTGAAGAAAATCCTGTTATTACAGTGAAGGAAGCAGTACTCACATTGCATGCTTCTCTCTCCTGTACCTGTTCAACTACATCTGCCATGGTAGATCGCTTCTCCCTACAACAGCAAGACATGGAGTGAGTGATACAAAACATCTATAGGAACACATAAAGCAGTAATCAAATAAGGTAACAGTGGCACACTTCCTTAAGATCCCACAGACATATTAAGATACATTATATGTCAAAATGTTTGTGGAAACCCTATCCAATTAATATATTGATCTCCTTTAAGTTGACACTTAAGTTGCACACACACAGCTTAGAGCAGTGGACCTGTGTTCTCTGGAACGATGGTGCTCCATTCAAAACTTTTGTATGATTTGGGGATGAGGTGGTGATGATCCTGGTGAACATCCTGACCTCAATAATGTTCTTGTAGCTGAATGCTATCAATTCCTCCCAGCAATAATCAGTGCATTGGAGACACGTATTCTACAAAATCAGGATACACTCTTTAATACCATTGATTTAGAAGAAACATGAACGAGCAGGTCCAGTGTCCCAATATTTTTATCCATATAGTGTTTTTAAGAAAATAATCTAGAAAGTCAGCAATACACTGTTTCCTGAATAAAATATTATATGCTTGAGCCAACTATGTTAACAGAAATGTTCAGGTTGCCCTGTAATTTCCCTAGATAATGTGCACACCTCTTCAGTAAACTGTTTCATACATACATACATGCAGCTTCCTTTTATGTTATCAAAGGGATACTAACATCCATTGTATTATGTACATAAGCCCTTTTTCATGCACACATACGCTATATCCTCCCTACCCCGGCTGCCTCTTGTCTGACCCTTCTTTCCCAGACTCCTGGTCACTTGAGTCCTGCCTTTGCAGCCTGTGTTTGGTGCTGCCCTCCTGCTCACTGGACGACTGCCGCTCCAACCGACGCCGATAACGCTCCTGCCGCACAATCAGTGGTAGCTCATTCAGCCTGGCCTGGATCTCTTGCTCGCTGGATGTCTGTCGCCCAAGCCGGTACTCCCTCTCCCGTCGCAGGTGGTCCATTTGGGGGTCTGAGCGGCTGCCTCGAGGGTCCCTTTGCAGCCTGCTATGGATCATTTCAAGGGAGGGATCCATACCAATTGGAGTCCCAGGGGTATCTGCTGCTCCACTAACGAAATGGCTCCGGTGGGCTTCCAATAAAGGTGGAACAGCCTTGTGGATGTGGTTGATTTTGGGCTGGAGGTAGTCAGCTTTCAGATGCTGCCAGGCGTATGCCAATTTGGGTTCAGTCATCCCCACAGCGCCAAGATGGTTTAGGCTGTGATGGCTGGAGCTATCAGCTCCCATGACTGCCTGCTGGTTTAATCCAGTGTAGCTAGAACTGTCCACCCCTAAAACACCCTGTTGATTTAATCCAGTGTAACTGGAGCTATTCACTCCCAAAACATTGACTTGTTGGTTTAGTCCATGGTAGCTGGGGCTGTCTAGCCCTAATACACCCTGCTGGCTTAGTCCATGGTAGGAGGAGCCATTCATCACGGGTGTGTACGGATTCAGCGTAGATGAGAGCCTCTGGGTGAGCGGGTGTGTGGCTGTATGAGTCACGGCGTGTGTGAGGTCTTGAGGACTGGGTTTGGGCTCAAGGAATGAGTCCTGGAGAGGGTTCCTGAAGAGAGAAGATGAAGAAGAGGAGGAAGAAGAGCTGGGCACCAGGCAAGAGAGAGGGAACATCTGTCTGTTGAGGAGAGATGAGGTGGTAGGCTGCTTACTCTGCTCTTCCTTTAGTTTCTCCGCCTGGGCAAACATAGCATGAAGAACAGTGTTTTGTACAGAAATGAGTGGACAGATTAACACTGTGTTCAGAGTTTGAGTACCCAGTATTTTCACTGTGACTATTGTTTTTAGAATGGGTGGTCTATTGAACAATGCAATATGCCAAACAGGTGAATGAGTGATTTTCAATATGGCATGATAGTTGGTGCTGGGTATTCCTGTTCAAACATCTCCCACAATACTGCCCAAAAATGATTGAATTAAAGGTATTGAATGTCACCTCAGAATCCACAGATTTAAAAGACTCAAATGGGCTTCAAAAGCTGCCAACCTTGTCCAATACCAAAAGAAGAAGAATGTCTTTAGTGGACAAAAGAGCCAAAACAGCCAAACCTGACAGACACATCCAGTATCCATATACAGTATGCTGATGATGCAAATGGCACCTTGTAGAATCCACACCCATAACATGCTACTATGTTGGTGTGCCTAATAAACTACAGACTCAACATACAATAATTTTACAGAAACATTTGATGGAAAACCAGGACTTCCACAAAATATCATTTTCCACGACTTCTAATACCACAGATGCACTCTTGGTAAGACCATACACTAACTGCACCATGCCTTGCCTCTTTTCAACATTTCAGATTTTCCTTATTTTTTCCTATTTTCACCTAACAATGAATTACTGTGTTTGGAGAGACATTATTACTAAATTGAAAAACACTGTTAGCCAGGATTTAGACCGATTTTGACTCACATACAATTGAGCTCCCATTCATTGACTCCTGCATCTCATTTAACTCTTTTAACAATGCACTAGGGGTGAAACTCTATAGACATCATGGTTCATAGCAAAGTTTGGACATCATGCTTTGGTCAAGATCAGAATAATGGGGAAAAAAGCAACAAAAAACCCTAATAGTATTAATTTTAATTTAATTTCAGACACCAATTAGCAATCACCAATGTTGCTACCTTATTGTATCCACTTTTACTCACTTTCACAATTTTTTCACTGCAAAATATATATTATAAAATAATCCCTCATTTATTCTGTATTCAGGTTTAATCTTCAATACAATACACTTCAGTAATATTCTCTTCATATTCCACTTCTGTGTCTCTCAACAGGGAGCTCAAAGGTGACTTCACAAATGTACAGGAGCAAAAAAAAAAGTAAAATAAATAAAAAACAAAAAACAAAGACTTAGTCATGCTAGATGGCAAAGTTGTCTGTTTGTGCAAAGCTATTCAATATAGCCTAGCAGTTCATTCTCTGCTAAAGGGAAACTGGATAAAGTTGAAATCATTTCTCGTTTTCCATGACTGGACAATTGGTCAATTGTGTTTGACTAAATCATGGTCAGGTTTTCCACAACACATGGGAACCCTGCAGTCATATACAATGATGTATATGCAAGGATAATTAGGGGGGCTTGGGAACCCTCACACCTGTTAGTTGTGTGTTGTTATTTTGTGAATATCAGTGTAAATCAGTTTGCACTTGGCAAGGTTTAACAAGGCATGATAGTGTGTGCTAGATGGATGTGAAATTCCATTTTCAAAGTTGTTTGAGCGCTTAACATTTCTTCATCCACAGTGCCACGTGTGTACTGGAAAAATGTCACAGAACCAGTTGTGAACAATTTGCGCCAAAAGGCAGAGTGCATTGTTCTGCTGGAATATTGCATCATTTCTGGGATACATGAAGATGATGAAGGGCTGTAAATAGTCACCAGGCAGTGAAACTTAGCAGGCGTTGGTCATTGATGTGTTTAGGAAGACCAGTAGACCCAAATCATTCCATGAAAATATACACCACATCAATATGTGCACAGTGCCTGGTTGACAACTGCGGTTCATGGCTTCATGGAGTCTACACCACACATGAACACAACCGTCAGCCTGAAACAAAGGGTACCATGATTCATTGTACCGTGCCACACATTGCCAGTTGTCTAGCATTTGGTTAGCAACATTACGAGCCCAGGTTCACAGGTGCTGTGTTGAGGCATTTTAGTGCAATTTCTGTTCCCATTTCCCAATATGTGAGCAATTCTAGACCGAAGTCACTTTGGCCATGTCATTGTATATTGGAATGGACAAAGAGATTAGATAACAGCAGAGTTTGTTTCTGTGCTGACCTGTCGTAAAGAACTAAAATGTTCTTTCCAAGTAGCTGCTGCTTTCCTGAATGCTTCATGCCGGCGAATCAGCTGCTCTACTTCATCAGGTGCGGCCTCTGCCTCTCGTCTGCTGCCGAGTGGCTCCTTTGATGTTAGCCACACTTGCTCAGTTGTACTTTTCTGGGCAGACTGTAACCTTTGCTGCACTGTGGACACAAAATCCAACATTAGTTAAGCTGACATTCATTCTTTTGAATATTTTGACATCAAAAGAAACAGGACAAAGTCTGAATTACTTTATCATTATTGAAGGTCAACTCAAATGTAATTTAGTACATGAAATTTAAAATCTCATTACAGTCCACCTGGAAAGTATTCACAGTGAAAGAGGGTTCAAATCTGGGCTCTGGCTGGGCCACTCAAGAACATTCACAGAGTAGTCCCAAAGCCACTCAATTGTTATCTGTGTGCTTAGCGTTGTCGTCCAGTTGGAAAATAAACCTTCGTCCCAGTCTAGGGTCCAGAGCACTTGGAGCAGGTTATCATCAAAGATGTATCTGCAGTCATCTTTCCCTTGACCCTAACTAGTCTCCAAGTATCTGCTACAGAAAAACATCCCCACAGCATGATTCTGCCACCACCATGCTTCACTGTAGGAATGGTATTGGCTAGGTGAAGAGCAGTGCCTGGATTCCTCCTGCCACGATGTGTAGCATTGAGGCCAAAGAGTTCAACATTTATTTCATAAATTTTGTTTTTCTGGGTCAGTCCATTAGATGTCTTTTGGCAAACTCCAGACAGTCTGGCATGTGCCTTTTGCTGAAGAGTGTCTTCCATCAGGCCATTCTACCATACAGACCTGATTGGTTGAGTCCTGCAAAAATGGTTGTCCTTCTGGAAGGCTCTCTTCTCTCCATAGGGCAACATTGGAGCTCTGTTAGAGTGACCATTGAGTTCTTGGTCACCGCCCTGACTAAGGGCCTTCTAACATGATGACTCAGTTTGGCCAGGCAGACAGCTACAGGAAAAGTCCTGGTGGTTCCAAACTTCTTCCATTTATTGATGATGGAGGCCACTCTGCTCATTGGGACCTTCAAATTTTTTCTATACCCTTCCCCAGATCTGTCTCAATACAATCCAATCTCAGAGGTCTACAGACAACTCCTTAGTTGTCTTCATGGATTGGTTAGTGGTCTAACACTTACTGTCTACTTTGGAATTCAATCAAGCTGTAGAAACATTTGAAGGTTATCAGCGAAAACAGAGGATACTTATGTATGTTATTTTTTGGTGTTTTATTTTTAATAAATTTGCAAAGATTCCAAACAAACATTTCTCACTTTGTTGTTGTGGATCATTGTGTTTAAAAGTTTGAGGGAAAAAATGAATTGAACCCACTGGAATAGGGCTGTAACATAAAATGTGCAAAATGTGAAGCGCTGTGAATACTTTATGGATGCACAGTATGTCATTGCCAGTGACATTTTGTTTTGTACACTCTAAACAGAAATGGTTAATTGATTCATAACAATAGTGGAACAGTTATTGGTGCTATAAACAACTTTTTAAAAAAAAAATTACATACAGATCATTAAAAAAAACCGTTTTGAACAAATATAAGCACATACAAGCACTCAAATGGTTATTTAAGTTTATTATTGGACGCTGAAAGAAGCACATTTTTAAAAGTGTAATTTTACATATTGTTTGGTAATTGTATAACAGATCAAACATATGGAAAATCAATACTGATTAACAAATCTGTATTAACATCACAGATTCTCTTACTGCACTGAAGCTTCTCCCAGTGATGCTCCCACTTATCATTCAGATCTTTCTGCTTTGCCATCACATACTCCAACTTCTCCTTCACCTTAGTGTAAGAGGGAGAGAGAAAGAGAGAGAGAGAGAAAGTGAAAACAAGAAGACCTCTGTTTAACCTGATAACAATGGTTCACTATCAGCCTAAGATTTCCAAGTTAGGTTTTGACAATTACAATGAAACCATCTACATCATTGGGATTAAATAGATATCGCCCAAACACTTTAAGGTTTAGACATGTATACACGTAGACTTCTCCACTAACTCTCACAAAGAGCTTTTGCTGCTGCAATTTTATTTCTGTACTGTTACAGTAATACAGTTTGGAGGAAACCTTTGGAGGAGCCAGGCTCACAAATACTTGACCAGAGGAGGATGTATTATCATCTATTTATGATACATGATATGGACAAAAGCATTGGGACACCTGAAAATTGCATAGTCTTTACTAAAATCAAGTATCCTGCTTTTAATAGAGTAACTGTCATTCTATTAGAATTTGGAGCAATTCTGTAAGAAATTGATGACATTCAGTGACAAGCACATTAGTGAGGTCAGGATGCTGGATGATCACCACCCCCACCTAATCCCAACTTCCCAACTCATCCCAAAAGTATCAGATGGAGTGCCATCATTCCAGAGAACACATTTTTTTACAGCGTCACGCTACATTTTGTGAAATATGAGACACTGCCTAAGGTTTCACAAGCATTACATGCATCTACATCAAACTATTCTTTTGTTCTATTGAAAATCTCTATTGCAAATGTTTGGAGTGGTGCCATTTGTGATAGATGTTGCATGGCTGATTGCTTGAACCCACTGTTGTGGTGTGCATATGTGTGAGTGTGTTTACCTCTTCAGCTGCAGGGTTGTGTGCCGCGAGAAGCATCTTGCCCATGTCTACACACTGCAAGAAGCTCTTGCTCTTGTTTTCCATCTTACTCTTCAGATTCTGGTGCTGGGAGATCATATTCTCCATGGCTGAGAGATCCCTACACACACAAATGCACACATGCACAAAACAGTGAAATGTTTATTTATCACTCACTTATGGATGTTTGATAAATAAATGTTGACATGATGAGAGAATAATGCTGCCCAGTCCAGGGCACATACTTTTTCTAGTCCTTCATTTCCCATAATGGTACTTGTTCAAACTGGTAACATTACAACCACAATCATTAAAAAAAACAGCATACTTTTCTTTTTCCATAAGAGAACTAGATTATAAAAATGATAAGTAACAGTGTCATACCGGGCATCATCAGAGGGACCAATTTGTCCCATGATTCCATCCATCCACATGCTCAGCTCACGCACCACTGCAAAGAACTGGATTTTATCGGTTACTGTGGTAACCTGCACACGACTTCCCTCGCAAGCCACAAGAAGCTCTTTCCACGCCTGCATCACCTCCTGTTCCCTGGCCAGGATAGCATCAGCTTTCTCACCAGCGTATATTGCACGAAGCTGAGATGCATTTTCCTGCAGTTGACGTACCTACATGGGGTAAACATCATCACAAATTACTAAATGGGAGAAAAAGAGACATTTAAGGCATGTGTTTACACAGACAAAATATCAGCCCTTCATAATTCTGCATTCATTACACTTTTTGCTCATAAAAGGGCAATATTTCTACTTCTCAATACAGTGTATAGAGTCTATAATAGCAATAGCATAAGATTCTGTCACCGTAAACATGTGTGAAAATTCCCATCTGACCACTGTCTAAAACACCAGTTTCCCAACTGTGGTCCAGGAATGCCTTGCACATTTTGGTGTTTTACTGCTAAAACATATCACATCAAATCACTCTTTGGATCAGGGGTGTTGGAAGCAGGGATCTGAGTACTGTAGAATGCATGCAAATGTGGATGAATGGAGAGAGAAAGTCAATATTACAGGAAAGAAATCTGTCAAAAAGGACCATAATCCTCTCATTTTTCTACAGCAAAATGGGATAAAATGGGATTATTTGTATGTATAAAAAGTATGTATAATTTTTAGCATGACAGGAACATATTCATATTGGACTCTCTAAAGTACATAGCACAAAATGTCATTTTTACATGTGATACAGTAAAGTCAGTCAGTAAAAGATGAGGGGCTAACTAGAGTGAGGTAAAACAAAAAATAATGGACACTTAATCCCTCATTGATGTATTCTATGTGAGCTACTTCAGCCCATGCTCTGGGTGCAGTGTCAAAAAAGAAAATTAGAGATTACTGAATAATCTCACAGATGAAATTCTGTGATTATTTCACATGCAGTTTGCATTTGGCTGGTTGACTACCACTAGGATAAGGCAAGCGGACATTAATGGTAAGCTATGTTATGCTACAGTAAGGTGACAGTGAGGTAAGTCTTGTTGCAGAGTATGAATGGGAAATTCCCTTTGTTCACATTCAGTGAACATCAGCAGTGGTGGCAGCACCTGGTTAGTACAGGTGTTTTGCGTGTGTGTGGCTCACCTGTGAGACAAGCAGCTGCAGAGAGTGTTCGAAGGAGTGTAGCAGTCTTTGGAGTGTGCCAGGGTTGGCTGTGCTCACCTGACAGGAGCGCACCTCCGGCAACTGCCTCATCTTCCCCTCAATCTGCACCAACACCTAAACACACACACACACACACACACACACACACACACACACACACACACACACACACACACACACACACACACACACAGGATAATTAAAATGAAGTCATTATAACAGTGAGGTAGATGGTAGAGGGTGATTTGATTTCATCTGGATGTGTGGGAGTGTGCATCACAGTTGATTTGGGTGGTTTAATGCACCCTCTACTGGCAAGACTTGAAATTGTCTTCTTTTTCTTAGGCAGGCCCACAAAGAACTCTTGTATATGGCAAAATATTCCCACACACACACACACACACACACACACACACACACACACACACACACACACACACACACACATATATATGCTGACTCAGATGTGCAATTGCACACATCTGTCTAGTGCCTGTAGAGAAATACTGGTGATATAATAGGACTTTCTGCAGCATGATCCTAGTATGATACCAGGTGCAGGTAAGAAAGGGAATAAAGCCTTCAAGAATTCAGCTGTGGAGCAATAGAACTGAGTTTTCTGAAATTACTGTGCTTCTTTCAATACTTTTTGGAATAGTTGGGCAGTTAGGTTGGGGTAATGAATATCCAACAACCTCACTAATGTTGTTGTCAGTGAATGCAATGAAATCCTCACAATAATACTCTCAAATCTAGTATAAAGCCTTCATTGGAGAGAAGAGACAGTTACTCCAACAAAAGCAGGTTAAACTCTTTCCTGTTTTTCAAACCAGTGGAACTAAAGTGCTTTTGCCTATAAAAATATAAGGTGTGTATAGTGGTCTTTAACCTCTTGGCAGTCAGTGAAGAACTTGTGAAGCTGGTGGGATGCAGCCAGCATCTGTGCTCTGGTCTCCATCAGTTCCTGCAGGTCAGCCCACGACTCGTTCAGTCCATCCTTCCACTCAGCGATGGTGGCCGCGTCTGTGTGGCCACAGTCAATCATCTCATTCACCATCTTATTAACTGAGTCCATCTGTCTTTGACCCACAGAGCTGGTCTCTGCTCGGAACTTGGTGAACATCTCCTGCAGGGCCTGCAGAGGTCAAACACACACTAATCCACATACTGTCAAACATTAATGGAAAATTCAGGACATCAAGACCTAGCAGGGTTTTTCTTTGAGGGGACTGCATACCTAGGCCTAAGCATGCCCTGATGGACTCTGGGGTATGAATCATGGATCAATAAATTCATTAGTCAGACTTTTTTCCAGTGTGCAAACAGACCGCATTGTGAGGAAACATTCACCAAATTTGACTAAACGTGTAATGAATTGAAACACATTTCCTGTAATAATGGAAGCCCCATATTTATCCAAAAGCTGATTTACATTAGCATCCCATTTCCTATTACAAAAATTGTTTGTGATGGTAAAGGACATGGTGAAGGTCACTATAAACTTATATGATGTCAATATTCACTATAATAAACTGTAAAAGTATAATTAAATATTTGTCTGACAAATTAAACTGTCTACTAACAGTTACTTACTGAAGCTTTTTGGCAATATGCGTAACTGTATGATGCATGACCATGACACTGTTAATTCAGGTCAAGTGTTTCCCAATTATGGTCCTGAAAAACTACCATACTGCAGAGTTTTGCTCCAACCCCAATCTAACCCATCTTATGTAGGTAATGAAGGCCTTCAGGCACTATAGCTCTGAATATTAGAGCTAGGTGTGTTGGATATGAACTCCTTAGTGGGTAGATTTCCATGAACAGGAGAACATAGTGTGTGTGTGTGTGTGTGTGTGTGTGTGTGTGTGTGTATGTGTGTAACAGACCGTTACATGCTCCAAGTCCTGTCCAAGCTCTGTGGAGCTGGCCACAGCCTCTCGATCTGAAATCCATTTCTCCAGGGCCTCCACCTCCCTCTTCAGCTGATAGAGCCAGTACTGTTGCTCCAGCTTCGTCTTCCTCTGCTCTACCAGGTCCTTCAGAGACACGTACAGCCGATCGATATGAGCCTGCTGCTTAGTGATCTGCTCACTAAGGGAGAGGATATATATGAATCCCTTAATAACAGGTAAAGGAAGGAAGAGTTTACCAGTTCAATTACCAAAAAGGGAGTACAGCCTAAAGTGGCGTTCACCTGTTCAGGTGTCTAAAGCCCTATTCAGGTGAGATTAGTTATTTATAGGGTGGTGCGGTAATATCCTGTGATCTGCACAGGATAAGAAATCTTAGCATAAATGGCTGCGATGGAGTGGCTACTCGATATACAAACTGCCGTTACTTAAAAAAAAAACGTGCATAGTATATGGTTTTACCACTGACAAAGTATGAGGAGGCAGCTACATGTTTATAACATGCATATAGTCAATAGGCTATATGCAGATGGCTTGGTGCTATGGGATTTACTGCATCCACACTAGCAATGAGCCAGCCTGTAAACAACTTCATGTGCACCTCCCATAAGTGGCACTGGCACCTGGCTGTTTTTTATAGTTTTGGCTGCATCCGCAGTAAGTATGAACATTTGCCACAGACTTGAATAACCAGGGACTCCTTTTCCACAGGATGTGACAGATTATTTACACACATGTTGATTTATATGGGATTATATCCCAATGTTGCATAAAAGAAGATAAAATGTGCCAAAATCCTTACTGGCGCAGTCATGTGCAGTCTGTAAAAATGATTGACATGGTGACGTGCAAAATTTACCCCATCTGAATAGAGACTTTAAAATAATTTTAGGTGTTTAATAGTGTTCATATTTTTAAGTATTTAAGGAGTTAGCATTCTGGTATTTAAATTTAGTTTACGTTTACAACAGTATGCTTGGGTGTTCAACGGGTGGGGGTTCAATTTTAAATGGGTTTACCTATTAAGGGCAGTATATGATTAGTTGTCTAAGGAGGTGGTATTTACATCTTCAGATGTTTAAAAAAGTTTAACCATTACAGTTTTCAAAGGGGCATTAATCTTCTTGGTGCTTGAAGGTTGAGTGTATTCAGCAGGTTGTGTAAAATGGACATTTACCTGTCGAGTTGTTAGAAGAATGGTTTACCTTCTATTCAATAGAGGGTGTTTACCTGTTATGGTGTTTAATGGGGTGTTTATTTACCACAATGTTTAAAGACACATTAACCTGTTGTTTAAATGGGTGTTTGCCAGATGTTTAATGGGGTGTTTCAGTGTCAAGGTGTTTAAAGATGTATAAAGGGGAGAATTTACCTTTCCGGATGCCCCAGTTCCAGCATACGGCGACACTGCTGAGATAGGAAGCCCACTGTTTCTGCATAGTTCTCAACCTTCTGCTCTAGAGCCAACTGCTCCTTCAACAACCTCAGAGTGCTCGCTTCATCCTACAGACAGTGTGTGAGGGAGAGGGACATAAAAAGAAAGAGAAACAGAGAGAAAAGTCAGACGTCACAGAACATTAACCACAGACTTAAGCTACAGTTAAACTGTCTTGTATTGGGTTTTCTCACCTTACATGCGCACACACACACACACACACACACACACACACACACACACACACACACACACACACACACACACAGTGAAGATTATACTGTCATGTTGAAAAACCACATACAATCTTTCCACTTCCATAAAAAAGACAAATTAACTAGCACAAGAAGTAATTGTCAAATACTACTGTCCTGTTTGGCTCTCCTGTCTTCCCTTCTCTTCACTGTTTTGTTTTGGTTTCCCCACATGCTTCTTTTGTTTTGTTTTGGTCTTGTCTCCACCCTCGCTCCACCCTGTTCCCATCTGTGTCTCGTAACCCTGCCCATTCATCATTCAGTACCAAGTGCTTCCGATCGTGTCTGTGTATTTAAGTTCCTTTATTTCAGTTAGTCCAGGTCAGCTTTTGTGCTCATGTCTGTGTGTGCGCTCAGCATTTGTTTTTGTATCTGTTTGTTTTGTTCAATAAATCCTCAAAACCCCATAAAGTATGTCCGTCTCCCTTTTTCTGCTCTGCAAAATCCTGACACCAGGTAAACCAGCTGAGATGTTATTTTGAAGAATGATATGCTGGCCACAAGTAAAGCCTGCTTCAATTGTGTTTTGAACATTGGCACCCTGGACACCAGCAAAACCAGCTTTGGTTGTATTTTGATCACTTGTACACTGGTCACCAGCATAAACATCATAAGCTCTGATTTTGAACACTTTTATGCTTGTCATGACCACACTGGTTAAGCTAATTAACAAGGATGAGACTGAATTCATGCTGGTTTAAATTCATACTGGTTTGCATACCTGTATGTCATGTGCATTCTTCTGATATGCACAATACATGATATAGCCAGTAATAATTAAATTACACAATAAAGCCTGTAATAATTCATAAAGAGCTAAGAGGGCAGAGTATCCAAAGCTAATTTTAATTTGTGATGACAAATCCTGTCATGTAAAGCAGAACAACCATGAGTTATGCTATTTTTCATCCACATGGGTGGATGCAGTATGACTTTTGAGTGTTACCGATTAGAGGAAAAGAGCAAAAAGCTCCTGACAGTGACATGTCAATATCTAAATCTTGTATTACTCATGTAAGTCAGTATTACTGGTATGTCATAAGTTCATCAAACATGTAGTGCATTATGTAGGTATTAAAATCATGATGAGATTTACACAATACATAATGCACCATTAGGCAAAATATAGACATTTGTGTATCATGTTTAAAAGTCTTTTTTTTAATGTAACTTGTAATGAAATTACATAATTAATGATTTAATTACACCACTGCATTTAAATAGCTCAAAAATAACAGCAGTAATTGTTCCCAACTTCTATTTTTACCATACATACATTTCCACTCTCCTCATTGAGAACATGAAGCTTCTGGCCACTGAGCCAAGACTCTGCCTTTGCTGCCTCTGTGTAGTACTGCTGGGCATGGCTCACGGCATCCAGCATCACGGTACGACGCTCCATCTCCACCTGTAGAACTTCCCACAGCTGCCTCACATGCACTGCACCTTCTCTCACCAGCTCCACCTCTGGTGTGCGGAGAGCAGCGACGGCCTCCGCCCGCTCCAGCACCTCTTCCAGCCGTGGCTGTCGAGCCTGCATTTCCATCTGCAGAGCCTGCACAGCCAGTCAGCCAATCACAAACACCACACAGCTGTCAGTCAAAACCCGTGTCCTTGAGATCATGTCCTTCAGACCCCTGAAGCTTTAACATTAGCTAGAAAACCGGAAAGTCAGCCTAGTTTGTTATAGTAGCTTTTCACTCGTGAAGCAAAACACAAGCAAAAGGCCATTAGTTTATTATGGCTGGAGCTTTACTTCAGTCCAACCTTTTGCTTGTTATCAGATAATGAGGACATACAGTGTCAATGATGTGAAACACCACTCACACCAAGCACAAAAAGGTTAACCACAGGCTGCAACTACAGTTTTGAGAAAGCTCTTCAGCATCCAAGTTCCAAACGGGTCCATATGGAGCCCCACTGCAACATCCCTTCACAATAAAAAATAATGCATGGCCAAACTTTACTAAGGCATACGAATAGAATCGCAAAGTATGGCCATGTAAAACAATGGAATGATATAATTAAGATATTTAAGTCATGCTAATTTGTAGCAACACATTTTGAGTTTGTTCTCATATCTATGTTTCTTAGAGTAGCTTTTGACCACATATGATGCTTAATAAAAAAGGAATTTTACTAGTGAGGCTTGTCAGGCCTGCCAGGCTGGGTTCAATCTGAAAATCCTCCACAAGGGGACACTGTTAGCACTCAGGTACCTTTCAGCACATTCTATGAGTGAAAATTCCTTACTGACAATGCATGTACTTGTTATCTTATAACAAGCAAAAAATGATGGACTACAATAAAACTTCTCCATAATATGCTAACATCATGATGCTTATTTTTAGCACAGGCAACTGAAGTGTAGTAAAGACTACTGTCTACTAAAACTAACCAGGCTAATGTTTTTTTTTCTCCAGTAATTTCTAAAGTGTGAACATCAAGGCTCTACAGGACACACCTAGGGTGTGTATGTTTCCTCGCCAGCAGGGCTGACCTCAGAGGTCAGAGAGGAACATCAGTTTAGATATACTGGCTATCACAGACATGTCATTTCAGGTGAAATAGATGGATAGTGGTTGAACACTGCTGCTGATTCTGATCAATACAAGGAACTGAGATGCATCAATATAAAGATTTATGTAATCTAAAAGACCCCTGTTATTTTTAAAGTGTGCTTAGGATTGTAGTAAAAAGGACCATATCCATAATGCAATAAATTTAACAGCTCTAAAGGCAGTGAAGTTTGAATGAATTGCCATTCATCAATCAAATCATTCAAAGACATGTCAATTAAGCCAGCCAATCAGGACAAAAAGAAATCAATAAAACCTGATCACCACCAATCTGAAATGGAGCGATTAATGATATACAGGATAAATACAGGATATTAAATGAGGAGCCCAGCAGGTTTACACTTGGTGTTCAACACCAACACTTCAACGCATGTAGCAGTGAAAAATTGCAGAATACCTACTGAATGATTTACAGCATCTGTTTCTAAAAGACCCATGCATGCCATATTCCACTTCGGCTGGAAGTCATTTAAGGCAAAAGCAGTCATATAAATCAATAATTCAAAATGTACACAGGGCCTCTGTCGCCCCAATCTTTTTATAGACTTATGCAATCATGAAATGTTTGGGAAAATTCCTTTCACCTGTTAAAAAAAAATATTTTACATTGTATAATGAAGTTTGTCATAGGCACAGTGTCACATCTGGGAGATGTGAAAAACATGGGCTGGGGTCAGTTTGCTTATAATATAAATTAGGTTTTTTTTTTTTTAATGCTATATTTTGTCACTGTATAAAAACACCTACTCTGTGTACCACTCACTTTTTAAATGTGATCTACCACTCACTGCACATTAATTAGAAGGATCAGCATTATTCTTCACTCACTGGGTGAAGATATTCATCCTATTAGCTCCATATCAGTGTTATTGGAAAAGTGGCTATTTTTTTAGAAGGGTTTATGTTCTTAAGCCAAAGCATTTGGAATGATATTAACCAAAAGTTCATTGTTCCTCCAATTTCCTACCTCATGGGCTTTAACAAGCTGTTGAACAATCTGCAGGTTGGTCCCATATTCCTTAGAGGAGGCTAAAGGTAATCGCTCTTGAATCCATACCTATCATGACAGAGGGAAGGAGGGAGAGAGAGAGAGAGAGAGAGAGAGAGAGAGAGAAAGAGAGAGAGAGAGAGAGAAATACATATAGAGAAAATGAACAAAAGTAAATATAAATCTTCGACCATATGATATAATTTGATTTAGGAAGTTATACAGTGCATGATGAAACCAATCAATCCGTCATATGATTCACAACATACAAGTACATATAGGAAGTCTTGTCTCTCCACCCCAAATCATTCTGGCCTAACTCATCCTTGTCATGGGTTGTGAATGTTCTATTAACTGTGAGGCAGTTGTGGCCTAAAGGTTAGATAAGTTAGACAGAGTCTGGAATGTTGCTGGTTTGATGCCCTAAACTGGGACTATTCTAGAAAGTGGGAGTGGAGTGGGGGTGAAGGAACGGAACTTTCTCCTCCCTCAAAATTCATGACTGCAATGCTCTTGAACAAGGCAATAAACCCCAAATTTCTCCCTGCTTGTTAAGGCCCATTGCTCCCTGTGCGTGTGTTTGCTTCCATGGATGGTTCATGTACAGGCTATATTCCATTGCACAGTGCAATGGATCTAAAGGATGACCTTAATCTTAAATTTGACAAAAATGTTTATCATCATTTTTAAACAACTATTTTAAACAACTAGTTTACAGCCACGTGTATTCATATTTTCCAGCATGTCTTTACTTCTGTGCATTAAATGCACAGAGGAGATGGAGTTCATACAGTCACCATATTTCTTGTTCCTTTACTGTAATATATTAAGATAGCTCTCAATTTTTAATGTTCTGTAATTACTTTTTGAGGCAAAGCATACTGAGCAGACTATCAGTGATGTAATTCAAAGCAGCCTGTTACCTAGCTAGTTCAATAGGTCTAGCAAATTCTGTAGGTCATTGCTCATATTCATGCCTATTTTATATAGACCATGGTTTCTCAACCTGTGGGATGGGGACTCTCTAGTGGTCCACTAGCCCATCCTCAGTGGTACACAGTAGTCTATAGTGGGACACTAACGGTAATTTAAATCATTGAAGTCTGTAAAAAACTGATTTAATACAAAATCTAGAGATCATGTTCAAAGTGTAAGCATTAACACAAATGCACAAATAATAAAATCACCAAAGTAAAACATGGCAAATTAAACATCAGTTTGATCACCACCCTACCTCATCCCCAACTCCCCAATTCATCCCAAAAGTACTGGACAGAGCACCATCATTCCAGAGAATGGAAGCAGTTTCACTGTTCCACAGCTGAATGCTGGCATTAGGAATGGTGTCAACAGGTTCAAGATTATCTGCTCCAGAGAGTCCTATTCTTTGGCAGTACTTTACTGGAACTAGACAAGCTGTCAGCAATGGGTGATACTTAATGTAGCTGAGTGCATTTATTAGAATGAGTATCTACAACAATTTGTTTACTAACTAGTTACTATTTTAAAAACATGTTTGTGCTTGGACAGCAATGATATGTACTGTCAACTTATCAAGTATACTCACAATCTCATCTTCCAGGTCCTGTGTAACTTGGTGCATTTCTTTGGAGGCCAGGAGGATCCGTCTCCTTTCTTTCAGTGGCTCAATCAGACGCACAATCCGTGTCTCAGCCACACCCCCTTTGTCTTCAACGTCAACTCCCATTGGTCCACGCTGTAGACGGTCAACCACACCCACATCACTCAGTCTGCTAGTGTCAGCCTCACTCCTCAGTTCCCCTACACCCTGATAGAGCTGCATCTGAGCCTCCATTGACTGAGAGAGAGAGAGAGAGAGAGAGAGAGAGAGAGAGAGAGTGATTTAGCTATAAAGACATTACAATTTTGTAACTCAAATGTTCCATTTTTATTTTTACATTAGAACTACTAAGCTAATAGCTAATGGACACTTTTTGGAACCACCAGTTAAAATAAAAAACAATTAAAGCTTTAACCAAAGTTTCATTTTGGTTAATATTGGCCTGTGCTACTGACCTGTATCCTCTGTAGCTGCTGGCTAAAGGTGGCCCGCGAGGGCAAGAGGCTGGTGGGGGTGGTGTGGGGGTTGTGTGTTGTCCCATGTGGAGGTGGCTGCTCTTGTAGCACGTTTAGGTGCTGGTCCAGTTCACACAGGCTCTGCGGGACATCTGGGGTGCGGTGGTTCTGTGTCTCGAAAAGCTGCCGGGCTTTGGCCTTAGTGGTGCTCTCCAGGTGGGTCCAGCACTCCCTCATCTCCTTTAACTTCTGGTGGACCACCGGCCGGAGCTCTGGCTGCTCCTGGATCAGCTCCTCCCCCTCCTACACACACAAATGTACCCACAAATGTTATTTGTAACCACACTTGAATTTACATTTGTGATAGTCAAGTAAACACATTTGATTCCCTAAAAAATGTCAGCATGAAGAAACATTTATATATATATATATATATACATACAGTGGTGTGAAAAGGTGTTGGCCCCCTTCCTGATTTCCTGTTTTTTTTTTGCATGTTTGTCACATAGGAACATCAAACCAATTTAAATATTAGTCAAAAATAATACAAGTAAACAAATGCATTTTTAAATGAAGGTGTTTATTATTAAGGGGGAAAAAATCCAAACATTCATGGCCCTGTGTGAAAAAGTGATTGACCCATTGTTAAAACATACTGTAACTATGGTTTATCACACCTGAGTACATTGTCTCTAGCTACACTCCGTCATGATTATTGCCACACCTGTTCTCAATCAAGACATCACTTAAATAGGACCGGCCTAACAAAGTGAAGTCCACCAAAAGATCCTTAAAAGCTACACATCATGCCAAGATCCAAAGAAATTCAGGAACAATTGAGATCTATCAGTCTGGAAAGGGTTATATGCCATTTCCCAATCTTTGGGGATCCAGCAAACCACAGTGAGAGTCATTATCCACAAATGGTGAAGACATGGAACAGTGGTGAACCGTCCCAGGAGTGGCCGGCCGCCCAAAATTACTGCAAGAGCACAGCGACGACTCATCAGAGATCACAAAAGACCCCACAACAACATCCAAAGAACAGGCCTCACGTTCCTCTGTTAAGGTCAGTGTTCATGCCTCAACCATCAGAAAGTGTTGGTCAAATTCCTGACCTGAATCCTATTGAGATGCTGTGGTATGACCTTAAAAAGGCAGTTCATGCTCAAAAACCCCGTAATGTAACTGAATTTCAACAATTCTGCAAAGATGAGTGGGTCAAAATTCCTCCACAACACTGTAAAAGACTCATTGCAAATTATCGCAAATGCTTGGTTGCAGTTGTTGCTGCTAAGAGTGGCCCTACCAGGGTTTAGGGGGCAATCACGTTTTCACACAGGGCCATGTAGGTTTGTAAGTGGCAAGATCAAGCTGCAGCAGAAACTGTCAGAGGATGACCCTGATATGACATGTCAAGTTCTGCACCTGCACCTGACAATGGTACATCCATCCTGACTGAAGATGGCAATTTTGCCTTCAGCTCTGTGTTCAGCACCATGGACAGCACAGCAAATGCTTCAAATAACTACATCACAGGCAACATTCCCAGTTGTTGTTTCAACTTTTTGTTGATATCCTTTGAACCACAAGAGATTTTGCAAATCTCATTCAATTCTATTTCTGGGCCAATTCAGGTCTTCTTTGATATGCTATATGACCACTGTCCTGTCTGCCATTTGTCAGTCCTGTTCACCTCTGTCTTCATGTCTTGTTCTGGGTTATTTTTTTTAATTCTGTCTCCTCCCTTGCTCCACCCATTCCCATCTGTGTCTCCTTTGTAACCCTGCCCCTTTGTAATCAGTTCACTCCAGGTGTGTCCAATGTTGTCTTGTATTTTAGACCCTTTGTCTCGGTCTGTTGTTTCCTTCATGGTTGGTCAGTCAGCTGAGATTCTGTTGTTGCATATGTTTCTAAGTCCGTTCCCATGCTGTTCCTTTGTTTGTTTAGTGTTTGTGTTTTAGTTTGAGCACCCCAGTTTTTGTTTGTTAGTATCCCAGGTTTGTTTTCCTTTATTTTATTAAATTCCTCCATTCCTTCCATCCTTCTAACCTGCCTTCCTCTTCTCCTCCTTGATGGTCTTCGACCTACAGTAATCCAATTTTCACCAGCACCCTGCTGGTCAACAGCACCGGAGGCGGTCGTTATTAAACCGGGCCTCAACCGATCTGGTATGGCAGTCATATTTATGATCCGTAATATAGTCTTGGCACAAGTTTTATGCCAGATGCCCTTCCTGACGCAACCCTCTTCCTTCATCCGGGCTCGAGACCGGCACCAGAAATGCACACCCCTAATGGCTGGTTTTACAAAAAGCAACACAATGCTACACAAGGCTTAATGCTTAGGGCTTACTTAATGCTACACAACACAATGCTACAGTGTAACCCTAGCCAACCCAAAGCTATACAACACCCTACACAATACTACTCATCGCAACACTACATGATGCAACAAGACTGCACAATCTGGATGGATCCGGTTAGTGGATATGTAAGTATCAACTGTGTGGGTTACAATGTTACATGAATGACTGTAACGACAGTAGAGTGGACAAAACCCCTGCACCTCACAATTCTCCAATCAAGGTTGGAACAGCACTCCTATTCCAGAGTCTATGGCTAGAGCCCCTACACTAAAGTCACTTGACTTCACCACACACCACTTCTAACACTGCAGATCACACAAACCAAACAGAGCATGACCATGTTCGACATATGGCCTAAACTGGAACACTGGAGCCCCCACTATTCTCCTCTTTATGCAATGTGAATGTGTGTGTGTGTGTGTGTGTGTGTGTGTGTGTGTGTGTGTGTGTGTGTGTGTGTGTGAATAACAAAGATGGAATGAGATCAAAGTAGAGGGTCTCTATCTCCATAGAGCCATGGCTCATTTCCAGCTACCTAAAATAGGACACACACACACATGCACACACACGCATGCACGTACGCACACACACACGCACGCACACACACGCATGCACGCACACGCACACACACCCACACACACAGCACTGTACTGACACTGGTGTTAAATCCTTTGAAAATGGTGACTTGACTGCAATACTATGATTACTCTGCCTCTCTCATTCACTCATGCCCCTCTCTCACAATTGTGTGTGTTTACATACATGTGTATGTGTAAGATATAGTGTGTGTGTGTGTGTGTGTGTGTGTGTGTGTGTGTGTGTTTCATAACGCAGTGCTGCATTTCTCCCTTTGGCGCGAGCTCACTGCCTTCTGACTGCTGTCTGCTCCCCCACACATACTGCAGAGACTGCAAAACACACACACACACACACACACACACACACACACACACACACACATGCACGCTCACACACACGCATCTCTCTCTCACACACACACACACACACACACACACACACACACACACACACACACACACAGGTACAGAAAAAGAGGGGGGATGGTTGGTGGGAAACATGATAGACACTGAACGAGAGAGCAAGAGTGACAGAGATAAGAAGGAAAATGACAGAGAGAGCAGGAGAGAGAGAGATGGAGGAGCAGAGAGTGGGAGAGAAAGAGTGGGAGAACAGAGAGGGAGAGAGCATGAAAGAGCAAGACAGAAAAAGAGCATGAGGAAGAAAGAGTGCGAGGGACAGAGAAACAGCAAGAGAGCATGAGGGAGAGGCAAGGAGAGAGATACAGAGAGAAAGAGGTGGAGAGAAAGGAGGAGTGTGTGTGTATGAGAGAGAGAGAGAGAGAGAGAGAGAGAGAGAGAGAGAGAGAGAGAGAGAAAGAGAGATTAAGAAAGAGGTCCTGGGCCAAAGGGCAACACCCTGGTTACATACTTAATCACGCACTAAAACCTAAGATTGTAATGATAATCACTGTTCTGTCCCAATCAGCACGATATGAAGATATTATAACCACACACACATCGGTGGTATGTTAGTGTAGTTGACATAGACCTCCACCTTCAACATTCAGTTTTCTGATGTGTCATTTTGTATCTGTGTGTGTGAAAGTTTCTGAATGTACATGTACTCATTCCTATTCCACGTTTTAATCTATTCTGCCATATCCTACGTATTTAATTCTATTTGTTGAATCAAATGTATGCTATTATATTCTATGATGTTTTATTAATATTTTTCATGCTATATACATGTTCTGTATTCTGTCAATTTGTCTGTTCTGGTGCATTCATTCAGCCATCTTCTATTTTACTGCATTATATTCTGTTCATTCCTTTAACCTCCTCTTGCCCTATTCTCTATGATTCCTGCAGTAATCTATTCTACTCTAATCATCCTGCAGTATTCAATTCTATTCTGACAATACTGCAATATTCTATTATATTTCGTTCTATTCTATTATAGTACGACTGCAGTATTCAATTATATTTTATTCTATTCTAATGATCCTGCAGTATTCAGTTCTATTCTATTATATTCAAGTGTACGTTATCTTACTCTATTATATTCTTTTCTGTTTGATTTCATCATGTCCTATTCTGTTCTGTTCTATGCTCCTCTGGGTTATGGCTGGAGTCATTGCTGTTTCTGCCACTGCTGCTTCTCAGATGCTCTCCTCTGCTGCTAAACCCAGCAGGCAAGGTCAGGTGTGAAGAAGTCTGTTATTGGCTTGCGAACATGTCCATCACCGAGGAGGTGGTGCTGAGTGAGAGCAGCCGGTGGGGGAGGGGGCGGGAATCCTTCCAAAAGGACACACAGTTCTCCAATCACAGCAGGACGCCGAATCATCATTTCTGCTCTTTCTCAGGTAACACTCATTAACTCACCTTTCTCTTGCTGTGTGTGTGTGTGTGTGTGTGTGCGTGTTTGTGTGTGTGTGTGTGTGCGTGTGTATGTGTGTGTGTGTGAGAGAGAGAGAGAAAGAGAGAGAGCGAGGAAAACAAAAGACAGAAAGCAAACAGAGAGAGGTAACCCTTTACAATGACCACAGTCTGCCACAAAATTCTTAACTAAATAAGGCAGTAAAGTTCATTAAGCCAAAACAGAATAGAATATAAACAAACTAAATTTGGATAGAACAGAAAACATGACTGAATTGAATAGAATATCAAAATACAATAATGCAATGAATTTTAGACAATATAGAATAGAATGCTAAAGATCTGAAATGAGTAGAATATAAAACAACGTATTTTTTAAGTTAGAATAGAATGACACAAACTGCAGAACAGAACAGAAGAAAAGAATAGAATAGAACATATAAAATTATAAAGTAATATATATACAGATAGATAGATAGATAGATAGATAGATAGATAGATAGATAGATAGGAAAACTCTGATCTGTCTGTCTGCCTCGTGAGCTCTTTTCCCACAGACAGTATTTTTACACACTTATGTTCATACACAATAGAATCAATACAGAGCCAGAGCCTGGGCCAAACCTACAAGAAGGACAAACACACACACACACACACACACACACATGCACACACGCACGCACACACACACACACACACACCCACACAAACACACACCAGAACCAGCACCACAGCAGCTCTGTTAAAGCCTGGCTCAGCAGCGGCCTGTCAGTCTGCACAAACCTCAAATGCTAAAGGTTAGCTGACCCATGACAGCTGGAAGTAACATTATTTTGAAAGTTTATATACATACATACAGTGACATGCAAACGTTTGGGCACCTCGAGACAAAATGACTGTTACTGTGAACTGTTAAGCAGGTTGAAGATGAAATGATCTCCAAAAGGCATAAAATTAGAGATGAAAAGCACTTTTCAACATTTTAATCAAGAGTACTATTTTAGTTTTGTATCATTTTTGAGTGAAAAAAGGAAAGGAGACCATATGAAAGTATGGGAACCCTAGGAGATTTGAGCACTCAACATTGACCAAGGCCTCAGACCTTAATTAGTTATGGTTATGGTGTGTTCACAGTCAGTTAAGAAAGGCCAAGTGATGCAAAAAAATTATAAAGTCAAAGCTTTATAAAGACTCCTTTAATCTTGTTCCAAAAACAGCAGCCATGGGTTCTTCCTCTGCATCCTCACCACAAAAAAATAGGTTAAAATAGAACTCTTTGGATGCAATGAGCAAAGGTATGTTTGGAGAAAAAGGGCATAGAACATCAGGAAAAGAACACATTTCCAACCATTGAGCATGGGGGTGGATCAGTCATGCATTGGGTTGTATTCCAACTAATGGCACAAGGAACGTTTCACAGGAAGAGGGAAGAATGGATTCAAAAATTTTCTAGTAAATTCTAGCAAACATAACACCATTTGTAAAAATGCTGAGGTTGTGGAAAGGATGGCCTCTATAGATGGATAATGATCCTTAACAGTTCTCAAAATCCACAACAGACTACCACAAAAGACCATGGCCTTCACAGTCCCCTGACACTGAAAATCTGAGGATAGACCTCAAAAGAGCAGTGCATGCAAGACCACCCAGGAATCTCACATAACTTGAAAGACTTTTGGAAGGAGGAATGGATGAATATCTAAAAAATATGAAAGAATTCTAATTCTAATTTTTATTTAGAAAATGATGAAAATAACAAAAGTTTTTGCTTACAGTACCTAGGGGATTGGATCTTTAAATTGATGCTTTTTAACTTGCTTAACTGTTCATAGTAAAGGTCATCTGGACCAGGAGTGGCCAAGTTTTTGCATACCACTGTATAGATAATACATCTATTATAATCTATAATCTACATTCTACTGTATTTTTCTAGCTCTTCTAGTGAAGTGTGTATCTACAGGAGCTCTCTGAATATTCTCCAACTCAAATATAATTTATAAAACAAAATCTCCAGCTTTTAAGAAAATTCCACCCAAATTTAATACATTAATTCAGCAGCAATAACGTATATCCATGGTTTGCCTGATCTTCGTGCAAATGACTGTCACCATTATTAGGATCATTATTTTTATACAAGAAAAAACAAGCATCTTCAGAGTGGGTATGCTTCAGGATTCTACTGGCCACAAAACAACCACATTAATATAATTATCACATTACTATACAATTAAATGTTCACACACTGTAAAGGGTAGCTGCTTTGTTACAATAATAGTAATGATGTGTATAATATGTGTTTTGCTCTTGTTAGTGTAGAAATGGTCAGAATGGATCCTAAAACCTGCTACAAAAAGAAATATATTCAATACATAAGGTAGGTCCTTTCCCCTGTATGCAATCTCCATCCACTAGCTAGAACTTCCCTGTCTAACAGACACCCATGCTAGCTAGCATCACACAGAGTGATGTGTAGAGAGGGCGGGATATCCCACCCACAGAGAGCTAGGCCAGTTAATCACTCTGGGACTCCCAGCCATAGATGGATGTGACATCAACAGGGACTGAACCTGCAATTTCCTAATGATGAGGTCAACAGTCAATCAGCCCAGCTCACAAGCAAGGTCCACATAAATTCTCTGATTTCATCTGCTAAACAATGTTATTTGCAAAAGGTTAAGAAAGCATCCTCATAACTTTACCCCTAAACATCCCCCAGTTAGCATTATTAAAATGGCAAATCAATAATTGGTCACTGCTAGGTTGCATTTATTGTTAGCAACATTATCCTGCATGGTTGATCTCCTGCTTTAAGTGGAAATGTGCAACCCTCCCATTTTTGCAGAACTTTATAACAACATCATTTATCTTTTTCTCAGATGCACAGCATGTTTAGTTTTACATGTTCTAAATTAGGATTTGAGGTACGGGGGAAATATCCTAAAAATAGAAAATTGGCAAGGATATAAAGTTCTGTCCTGTAGATGTTTACTGCAACAGCATGAGGTCCTTGCAACATTGTGGGGACATCCAAATGACCTAAAAATATGTCCTTAAAGCCCTTCTGTCCTTAAAGCCATTCTTTAAACCTATTTTTGTTAGGTGGCAGACATATAATTGTATGAACTATAGACGGTACTGCACTTATTCTCTGTATAAAAGCCATCAGAGGGTTCCACTTTGTCAGATGTAGAACACAAGCCTGGGCTCTAGAACACTAAAACCATCAAACAAAAACCATAGTACAAATCCATACAGGGTTCTAGCATGCTAAAATACATATCAGATACAAGAGAAAGAGCAGAGACCTGCTAAAATCACAGTCCACTGCAGGATCCAGAAGTTCACACCCAAAGGCCCTGCGCTTGCAGTATAATACACACATAGCCACTGCATTCTCGCCACCACCAAGCATTTAATCTGCTGAGCTATAGTATATAAAACAGATTCCTGCCTTTGATGCCTCATTCAGGGCGGAAGTGGACAACAGTTCAGATAACAACAGTCAAAAACCATTCAAAGGAGAGTGTAATAAGAGTTCACTTTGATGGACCCATCTAACATATTCTATTTTCCTGAACTACAAATATGAAGTGTGATTTTAAAAGCAAATAATTCCTCAAATAATCCCTCCATCAAAGGGATTAAACTTTGAATTAAACAGGCTGGTTTTGTTACAATGGCTGTAAGACCTTGTTTTGGGTGGGGGTCATTATCACTGGTTTGCTTTCATACAGAAATTCCATTCCAATTGGGTGTGGCTCAACTGCTGTATGCTGAAAAAGATGCACATACCAGTGGTTTTCATGACATCAGAATGATTGTTGTTAACATTCAGAACGCTGAATCAGATTTTCAAGCTTATATATTCTCTTGATTCTTCAAGCCCAGTACGAGCACTCAGCGATGGCTCATTTAAACAACTGTGTAAAGATCTGAAAACGAAAGTAACTGATTTCCAAAAGCAATGAATGGATATAAGAATACAAGAATGGATATAAGGACACTGTTATTAAGCAATGTCAATGTAAAAGTCAAGAGGAGCTCAAGAAGAGCTCCGGAAGGCCATAGAAATGCACGTGTGCTGCTAAATCAAAATCACCATATTACTGCCAAGAGGTTTAGCCTCTACTGTGCAGTGTTACTTGCACAAAACATAACACTGAACTCATCACAAACCTGAACTACTAAAGTATGCTACAGAACATCTAGAAACCAAAAGAAATCTGAAAACAAGTAACTGTGGACTGAGAACAATTTCATCACAAACAGTTATTAACCATATACACATTGCCAAGAATGGACAGTGGCTGTATGTATGTATGTATGTGGGGATGTGTTACTCTTAGTGGCACCGGCAATACTGCATTGAAGAAAAGAGGAAAATAAGATTAAGAACCTTTTGCTATTCAAAGTGCAAAAAACTAAAAGAGCTAAGCTGTAAGCATTTGTAAGCTGTGATTTCTGCCTCTCTCTCCACACACACACACACACACACACACACACACACACACACACACACACAACACACACACACACACACACACACACACCTATGGGCAATTTAGCACCTACCATGTGCATTTTTTGTGAGGAGGAAGGAAACTGGAGTACCCGGAGGAAACCCACAGACACAAGGAGGAACACACAAAACTCCTCACCGACAATGACCCAAGCATGGATCAAACCCACAAATCCAGGCATCACCAGGCATCACCATGCTGCCTGTGCACTTTTTAGGTATTCATTTAAAAAAAAAAATATTCAGTGTCTTTTGTGCCATGAAGGGATTTTAGACCACTCCTGTTTGCTGAAATGCTTCAGCTCAGTGACATTTGTATGCCTTTTGAGCATGAACTGCATGTTTCAGGTTCTGCCACATTATTTCAGTGGTGTTTACAATGGGCCTCCAATGAGGCCATTCCAAAAGATTAAATTTTTTATTTTTTAAGCATTGTGAAGTGGACTTGCTTGTTTCTTGAAAAATCTAGAACCTTCAATCATCTACTATTTCTCTGTGACACCTCAATTTTGTCAAAAAAAAAAAAACATAATTTGGACCATAAGCAGACATTTAGGGTCCTGAAGGCACAACATGCATACATGCGTGCCAGAAAACAAACAAGACTGGCATTTACAAACTGCTGCAATAAATATCAGCCTAATTACCACATAACATAGCTTTAACTAAGATAACTAAGCTTTATGTGGCCGAAAGCTTGAAACCTACAGGCTTTAAACCCTTCAACAGCTTTAAATCTCCTTCAGCGAACTGTAAAATCACCCTGAAGGTACATAGAAAATAGCAAGCAAAACGCTTTTGATGGGCAGCAGTTAGAGGTTCATTAAAATCATGTCATGCAACAGTGAACATGCTAATCGCAGGTGTTGCCATGTGGAGGAACAATAGGACATAAAACAAGGACATCACTGAGTTTTATTCTGGAATAACAGATATGAAAAATGGTTTTGTGTCACTGTAATTGAAAGTGTTCAATAGACACAACCAAATCCTCAATCAAATAACCCTAAATCATCACGCACGTTTATGCATTAAAACATAAAAATGACCCCTGTAATGCAAAAATCCTGTAAAAAATAAATGCAATCGACAGAAACCCTGAATGAACCTTTCAGTGCCTCAAATTTCATATGAATTACAGGTCTGACCGTTATCTGGGTTTATGCTTGTAGCTTGGTTCCCCTGCTCTGGACAGAGCAAGACAATGACACATTGTCACATTTTAATATTGCTTTGCTTTGTGTTCATACTGACACATTTGTAATCACACCAAAATTGAGAGAATGTATGACTCATGCATCACATAAAGCTGCAACTAGAGGTCTGCAAAGGTGGGTGTGTATGCAGTTCCTGCATGGTGATCCATGCTATAACTGGCAGGCGGGTAACATCTCTCACTTGGAAAAGCAGAGCTCAGGCAGACAGATCACTGGCTGCTCGTGGAGGGGAGCAGGAATAAATACACTTCAAGTGAACTGCAGTGCAATTATAATAGCGACTAGTTTTGAAACGCTGTGCTGTGTGCTAGTGTGTATTTGGTACACAACCCCACTAACCTAAACCGTCAGAAAGAAGAAGTTAAAGAGCAGAAACGTGGGCAGGTCTGCATGGAGATTCACCTGTGATAAAGCAGGCAGATGCTGAAGGCATGATGTTGCAAGCAGGCAACCCATGATTGTTCACAAATCTAACTTTGTTTAGATGCCTGTAGTTCGTATTGTGTTCACGCTTCAAAAGAACCACATAAATTAGTGTGGATAATGACCAAGACCCACCTACTCAGATGGCCTTGGTTCACTTGTTTATTGCACACAATTAAAAGAAGCATTCATGCTTACTCTAATGAATCACAGTAACATAGCAATCGAACCTGGGTTAGTTGAATTCAAACCAAATCTGCCAAGTCTGAACACACACAGAGTCTCAATTTAAGACAAATGTAAGTACTCTAATAATGTAAGTAAACTAATAACACAGAAACAGTTGTACAGTTCATAACTTGAGCACACTAAGTGCACATCAATGGTGCAGGCTAGAAAAAAAAAGTGAACCAAGATTAATTTATTAACCTGTAGCTCCTCATGTAGCTGAAAAAAAAAAAGATTTGTGCAAATTTTGGAGCATTCCTCGCTGCTAATTAAAGCAATGGATTGTTCTGATAGTCTTCTTTTGATATCACTGAGCATCTAATGTTTTAAATCTAAAGCCATGTATTTCCAATATGGTGACTTTACAGCAGAAGGCAAAAATGTTCTTAACTTTGAATGGCAATTAATATAAAATAAGAGTCATTCAAAAAGAGCATTTTATTGGTCTACTCATCCAGAATTATGTACAGGGTAAACAGAGAAGGTACAGGTTTCAAACCATGGAGAAAACGAAAAACTGACTCAACAGTAAAAACAGGGTTTTCACTGGACATCAGCGATATACTAAGTATACTAGTTGTATACTTCTATTACAAGTGAAGTATATTTGTCTGAAAACACTTTAAAAGTGTGCTTACAGTTTTCTTGTCATACTACCACTGTGCTCATCAATCATACACTTATCAAATTGTTGGAGTAATTGTCTCTTTCCAGGAAGGCATTTTGATAGATTTTGGAGCATTGCTGTGAGAATTTGAGTGCATTCAGAGTGTTAGTGAGGTCAGAATTTTGGATAATCACTACACAACCTCTTCCCCAAGTCTTCTACTCACCCAGAAGTACTGGATGGAGCATCATCATTACAGAGACCACAGCCCAGTGCTGGGGGGAGTTATACAGATCTAGCCCATACCTGGTATTGGTTACATGGTGCCATTTGTGCATTTGCACATCTGTGTCAGTAATGGGTGCAACTTTAAGTAGCTGATGCATTCATTAGAAGACTCCATATAGAATGGTCCACATGCAAACAGGAATCTAATCCAATTTTACAAACAATTTTGAATAAATTAATTCATACAGCAACCATGCCCTAGGCTGGGGCTAAAATGTTGAGTATTAGTCAGTCCCCTCTATTAAAATTCCCCTATATACTTACTAATAAGGGTGTTTTGTGGCCATGCCACATATTATATTACATGAACCAACTCTCAAAGAGGATCCAGCACCTTCTGCTGGTCACCCCAGTACTAGAATAGAGTGTTTTTTAAAGTAGAGGGTCCTAAAACCAGGATAAAGATTTGCTTGGCTATTGAAAGGTGACAAGAGCAGAATTTAAAAGTAATCCTAAGTTGGCTTTTTCTTGCTGAACAGGTAGAATATAACATATTAGGATATAGAAATAGAATATTATTATGAATATTACTATATGTAATACTATTACATCACAGTTTCATCTCGAAATCCCTAAAACGTATAGATTATCACTTTAATTTTAACATATTAATCATATTAATTTCCATTTTCTTTTGCTATCAAATTCAACATTATTAAAGTATTTAAAAGAAAGGTTGCGTTAATAGTGTCATGTTATAACACTGTAATCACAAGACAACACTAATTGGCAGTGACAGTTCTATACCTTATATACTCATATATATATATATATATATATATATATATATATATATATATATATATAGCTTACACCTATACAGTTGAACACACTCTTACACATTCTACTCCACCCTAGTACATTTTAATGTACAGCCTCATACACTGTAATACATCATCATACACTCAAATGCAACCTTACAAATAGGCCACTAGTATACAAGCTAATATACTCTTACATAGCCTAATACACCCTATGCACTCTAATAATCTTACACAAACCTTAATATACTAATAAAATCAATCAAATATGCCACTGTACACTCAGATATTTTCACTCTGACACACTTATACAAATGCACAGTCTAATACACACTTATGTTCTCTAAAAGAATAGAATAGAAAGTTATGTTGTCCAGCCAAGGCAGGGAATTTACCTTACCTCGTACACACACTAATATACCCTTAGAGTCTTCTACATGTTAATACCCTCTTATACTCTCTAATATACTCATACACATTTTATTACACCTTCGTATTCATTCTGTATATTTAACCATATTCACTCTTTGACACACCCTCTAATCTATATTATTACCCACTTTCACACATTCAATAAACATGTAAAATTATGATTAGTGCTTATGCACAATCTAAAAGCAACTCTGTAGACTTCTGATAATATGTAAACATACACGGAACAGATATATATTCTGTACACATGTCGAGGGCTTGGCTGTCTCAGAGCAGAATGGAGCACGGCCACTCCTCTGTGAGAGCGTCAGAGTGTGAAGAACAGAAAACACCAGGCTTTTTCGTCTCTCATCCCTCTCCCACTGCTTCCTCGTCTCCCTCTCACCTCCTCAACCTTTCCTTCTCCTTGTATCTCTCTTTACACATTCTCTCATGAGATATAGACTTGCATTTCCATTGCCTTTATTCCATTCCTCTACAGATCTTCATTTTAATGAAGTCTCTTCCTAAAGTCATCCCACAATGCCCCTTCTTTTTTTCCTCCAAACTCTATGCATGTTCTTTACTTCATATATTCTTCGACATGCTAACATATTTCTTCTACCACATTTACCAATATCGCATGTCCTATGATGTAAAACATATGTATCCACCCCTTCTAATGGATGCATTCAGCTACTTTAAGCTGCACTCATTGCTGGCTGTAAGAAAACACTGATACACTTGACTATTGCAATATTACATTTTGCGATACTGTATCAATTCTCAAAAACACAGCATCAATTTTTAATTAAGACTTTAAACCCAAGGCGGGACATGCTGCAGGCTGTGATTTCTGGGCCAGCTACATGCCAGTTTTCTAGGTTTAAAGAACAAAGTAACCTACACACATGATATATAAACATATATACATATCAAAATAAACAGCAAGTCTTTCCCTGTCTACGCAGTTCAGTGTCATTGGCCTGTCACTGTCATCACCTTCAACTATTGTACTGTCGGCTCAAAACCAACAGGGATGATCAACTTCCAACAAGGACTCGTTTTATAGTCCTTACAATGTACAAAACAAACAGCCTAAGATCTTCTGAAACTATCAAAACATCCTGCAAAATTGACCCATGGAATACAAAAATCACAGTATATCCCCTCGCTAACAGTATAGCAGAACATCAAATTGTGACCCCTATATTGTGATAAGTATCATAATCAATTCTTGCCAACACACAACCCTACTGCTGACATATATGTGCAAATGCTCACACACAGCTTGTCTAGTCTCTGTAGACATGTATAACCAACAAAATAGGACTGTATTCTCTACAATGATGGAGCTCCATCCAATACTGTTTGGATGAGTTGGGGGAGATGGGAATGACGTGGGTTGGTAATGCTCTGGTCATTGAGTGTAATCAAGTCTTCACAGCATTGCTCCAAAATCTAGCAGAAAGCCTCCCCTGTATCGTAGGCACAGATACTCCAACAAAAGTAGGAGAAACTCTTTTTTTAACAACTCTGATTTCAGAAGAAACACTTAGTCATGGATGAACTGCTGTGAAACTGCAGAATACAACTGGTTCCAACAAGACTATTAGCAGCTCTAGTACAGCAGTATCCAAAAATACTTCCTTGCCAGAAAGGAGATGGGTCCAATGAGGGGATATCTTACCATTAGCAAAAATGAACATTGTATGAAGCAGGGTTTGCCTCAATATGACTAGAGGTCTATTTCTGCATTGAGGGCTGGGAGATATATAGATATTTATTTTGATACTGGGAAATAAAACAAGCAAGATATGGGATATGAGTCAATATAGTTTATATTGAGTTTTTAAATTTGATTTCATTTAAATCTTGCAGAAACCTTTTTTTTGCTCTCTCACTCTGTTAATCCTCTACTCTTCTCCCCTCTGTTCTCTCATGTACACACTCTGAAGGGGGCATATTTAGTGTATAATAAGAAAAAGAAAGTGAAAAATTTCACTTTCTCGTTCCTCTTCTCTCCTTCTCTGATATTTTTGCCTCTTGTGTTATTTGTTATACTTTTATTTATTCATATTAATGTGTAATAAGAAAAAGTCAAATTTCACTGTGTTTAAATATAGTAAAAATGAGGTGTCCTAATTTATTCACATTGTATGCATTGATACTGTATCATAAAACGTACTTCACCACTCAACTAAAATGTATCTGGATATGAATTTTTTGTCAATATTGCAATATTGCCCAGTCCTAATGGAGTGGCTGCTGTGATATTGCAAAAATGCACACTGACTGGTTCTGGCCAGAATATAACCAGTTCCAATACAGTGGTATACTTGACTGGTGGCACTAAAATACATCTCTCTATTAGATCAAAAATCATATTTTGTCTCTCTATGACATCATATGATACAACCTATAGTCTGATATATCAGCACGTAGTGCCTCCATATTGCATAAGACACTGAGGCCTATGTTAGTCTCAATCACAGCCATCTTCAGGAACTTCAGGAACATCTTTGAAGCTAGTACACAGTTCTCTAGAACCCCCAGAAATTCAAGATATTCCATTCTAGCTGTGATATTAGGAAAGACATTTTGGCTACAATTTGGCAACCACATGACTAAGTGTTTGTAGAGGTGTGTTATTTCGAGTTTAGAGCTCTTAGCACATTTTATGCCACCATAGAGTTAAAAACTGACACTGAACTGAACACACAACTGAAATTTGTCCAAGAGAATATTGGTTAGGCCTTCAGGAGATTGACTGCAGGCCTCGTGTTTGAGATATCCAATGACATTATTTGACAGTGTCTGATCAATCATTTAATCATGTTGTGATTCACACTTAGTTGGACCAATGTGAGCTGTTTACTACAATAGTCGCTACAAAACTGCTTGTATATATATATATACATATATATATATATATATATATATATATATATATATATTTTTTTTTTTTTTTTTTTTTTTTTTTTTTTTATGCTGTTACAACCTTTAGTCTAAAGTAGGTTTTGACATTTATAGCCTGACAATTTTCATTCAAACAATCCAAGTATACATATGATTTCTTGTGAGGGCTCAGAAGGGCTCTTCTAGAAATTGTGAACACATTTTCCACTGCTAATACACTAACGTCACTCCATGAAATGCACTTATCATTCTCACCCACAATAAAACACACATGACAAACACACACGTTGCTGCATTTCATCCAGCCTTCATTCACCGCAGAGTATAGAATATAACACAGCTGCTGACAAAAACAGAGGATTCCAGTCCAGTTTCAGTGTGTTCTCTCCTTTAGATCCTCTACCTGTCCTTTACCTGTCCTCTACACATCCACCCCCTACAGCTCCACCTGGCCTGCACTCATCCTCTTCCATCCTTTTATTTATCATTGTTTCTCTTCTTTGCATCTTTTACTCTTCTCTTTCTCTTCCTTTCCCCTCTTCTCTTTTCTCCACTTTTGCTCTCATAATTTGTTTATCTATCCTTTCTATCCCCTCTGCTTCTGTTTTTCTCATCTCTCCTCTCGTCTCTTTTCTCTTCCTTTTACCACTCTTCCTCTTCACTCATCTTACTTTTCCTGTCTTTCCATCACATTTCTCATTCTCTTCTCATCCTTTTCTTCAACTCTCCTTCTCTTTCCTTTCCTCATTCATCCATTTTTCTTCATACCCATTCCATCCACTTTGTTCTTCTCCCTCCTTCCTTCTCCTCTTCCCTCTTCATCCTTTTTTCATTTCTTGTTCTACTACTCTGTTCTTTCTCCCATTCTATTATTTCTTTCCTCTTCTCTCCTTCTCTGATATTTTTGCTTCTTGTGTTATTTGTTATACTCCCCCCTCAAGTCTCTTTCTCTTTTCTCCATCCTTATCTTCCACTCTTCTCTAAATAGCCAATCTGTCTCTTTTCACATCTTCTCCTCTCATCACTTTATTACTCTTCTCTTCTCCACTCCCCTATTCTCAATTTTCTCCTTTTTCCTTGCCTCTTTTCTCCTACTTCTCTTGTCCACTTCACTCCACCTCCATTCTTCTTTTTTTCCACATCCTGTCTACCAAACCCATTCTCTTCTCTTCTCATTCTCTCTCCTCCTTTCCATTCCTTTTTTCCTGCTTTTATTTTGTACAGCTCATTTCATAGTTTCCTCTTCTTTTTTTATTGTTTAATCCATTCTGCCATGTCTCCTCTTTTGCACTTGTCTTCTTGTCCTATCCCCCTTTTGTCTTCTTGTTAGGAAAAGGAGTAAAGGAAAGATGTGCAGGAAAGAAGAAAAATAGAGGAGAGGCCTCTATTTTTCTTCTTTCCTGCACATCTTTCCTTTAATCTCCTCTCCTTTATGTTCCTGTCCCTCTCAGTCCATCCTTTTCACTCCTCTATTCTCATTTTCTCCTCTCTTGTTTCAATGCCATTTATTCCTCTCCTTTCTTGTATTCTACCCATTTCGCTTCTTTCTCCCCTTCTCCACTACCCTATTCAGACCACTTCTCGTTCTTATTCATTCGTACATTCTTATTCTCCTATTATCTTCTATCATCCCATGCCTTTCTCTCTCTTCATCAATCTTTTAATCCATCTCTTTCAATGTCTTGCTCTCTATCTCTTTCCATCTTTCATTATAGCTCTCCATCTCTCGTTCTCTCTCCCTATCTTTAAATCTCTTTCTCCTTGTCTCACTTTCTCCTACTCTGTCTGTTCTCTCCCCCTGCCTTTCCACTGCCTATATTTCTCTCTGATTACTCTCAGCCTCTCTCCCCCCATTTTCTTTCTCTCTTCTTTCCTCTATTGGTGTCTCTCTCTGTGACTCACCTGTTCAATCTTGGCAAGCCATTCCTTGTTGTGAGCAAGTTCGGCCATGAAGGCCTGGTGCTTCATCCATTTCCTGTGCAGCTTCTGAGCCTCGTCACGGCCTGCATCGCGAGGCATGAGCATCCTGACACACACACACACACACACACACAAGGCTGTCAGCAAGCAGGTACGACAAGCATACAGACTCATAGAAAAGACTGGCTTAGGCTGCAACACCACATCATATACCTACTAGGACGCATGTACGCGCGCGCGAACACACACACACACACACACAGTGCAGCAATCTAAGGCTAGGCCTCACATGACCACACCAGTATAGCTTCCAATTATTATGACAACACACTTGCGCACACACACTCACACACACACACGTATGGTGCAACAATAAAAGGCTAGGCCCCATAAAATAAGCCTTGTATGAAAATGCAAAGGTCCATTCATACACACATACACACCGATATATGTATTAACACATACACACATTCTCTCTCTCTCTCTCTCTCTCTCTCTCTCTCTCAAATGGCAGCAGCTAAAGCATGCAGCACCTTGGCAGTATCAGCAGCAGCAGCAGTGATGTGTGTGTGCGTGCGTGTGTGTGTTTGAGGCTCAGAGACTCCGCTGGGTCCTCATGCCCTCCAGGTTACAGTCCAATGCTGCAGTATCCGAAAAAACAACCACACACTCACACATGCGAAGGGGCTCGAAGGTGAGAGAAATCCACAGCTGGAAAAGTCAGCAGTATATTCCCATAGCAACGGAATTCCAGTACATACAGTAATTAGTGTATGGTGGTGTGTATGTGTGTGCGTGTGGGTGGGTGGGTGTGTGCGGGGGTCAGAAAGCTCTGGTGCATCCGTTCGCTTCGCTGTCCCACTGTCGAGTCAGTGGTGTGTGTTTGGGGGGGGGAGGAGGAGCCAATTGTGTGTGTCAAGGCGTGCGTGTGTGTGTGTGTGTGTGTGTGTGTGTGTGGGGGGGGGGGGTAGCTTATAGGGTCTAAAAATACAAATACACCTTCAGTGGGAAACAACACACACACACACACGGTCATAAATGTTAGTGTTTGAAGAAGTGTTAAAATCCAACGTGGGCAAACGCGCGCGCGCGCAAGGGTTTGACGTTAGCGCACCATGCTGCAGTGGCTTCTGTTCTGTTGAGGACTCGATACTGCAGTGAGAGAGAGAGAGAGAGAGAGAGAGAGAGAGAGAGAGAGAGAACAGAGGAGAGAGGAGGGGGAAGAAGAGATGTGAGAGAAGGGGTTCTACCTATATTCCCAGAAAATGCAAAAAAAGACCAAAAAAAAAAAAAAAACCGCGAGAGAGAGAGAGAGAGAGAGAGAGAGACATTGTGTGAGAGACGGCTTGAATGAGAGTGGAAGGTAGTGCAAATACAGGGTAAGAGAATAAATAAGAAATAGACAAGTGTGTGTGTGTGTTTATTTTGTAGTTTGTTTTAATGAAAGAAAAAAAATGAGGAAATCACTGTATGTGGGGACTGATGTGGTCATGAGTGTAAAGGTCAGAGAAAATGGTCCTAGTGATTGAATGTTTGTGTGTGTGTGTGTGTGTGTGTGTGTAGGGGGTCATTTCCTCTCAGCTGAGTGTGGGTGAAGAGTCCACGTGGCTCCCTGGTGCAGCTGCTCCGGTTTAAAGGGACAGTATGGACCACACCATGGTTAAGGACATCAACAAAAAAACAGAATCAGTATTCTGACATGTAAAATCATCCTCCGTGGCTCAGCATTATAGAATAAACCCATTACTGAATGGACATCTACACTGTTAATGAGTACCTATATTGTTGAAAGAACAGCTTTATTGGTGAATAAACACTTACATGGTGGAATGGTTGTGTCATTGTGTTTCTACAAATGAAGAGTGATCCTGAACAGAATAGACTACCTCAAAAATGTGCAAGCTGAAGGTTTTTTCATGTTGTCCCCTGATCTGAACAGCATTGGAAATCTTTCAATAGACCTCACAAGAGCAGTGCGTGTAAGACATCCCTGGAATCTCACAGAAATTGAAGACAAAGTAAGAATGAATAAAAATCCCTTAAACAAGAACTTAAAGACTCTTGGCTTGCTGAAAAAAATGTTCTTCTGCTCAAAGTTCTGCTTAAGACCCTTTACCTTTTTTGATATTTATAAAATATAGAACATGGGGAAAAAAAACTAAATACAAAGGCAATGTGTCATCTTTTCATGCCATTTGGAGATTATTTAAACTTCAACTTGCTTAACTGTTCACAGTACCTGTAATTTTGACCAGGGGTGCCCAAACTATTGCAAGCCACTGTACATTGCTAAATAAACAGCTACACTGTTGAATAAAAAATGATACTATTGAAAGAACACCTACATTGTTGAATGAACAGCTATGTTGTGGAATAAACACTTCCACTGTTCAAGTATTTAAAGGAACATTCTGTAGAAAATGAGAGTGAGAGGGAAATGGCTACAGCAGTCCAATTTCAAAACACTGTCTGCTCTGCCTCCTTCCCCCAGATGTGAAGCTCACACAGGTTGCCAAGTTGAGGACACTGAACTGTATATATACAATCATACATATATACAGCTATTGCACTGAACCTACACAAATAAGTGCAAAACAAGTTTCAGAACTTCTACCATGGCAAGCAACAATGAGTCATACTCTGTAAGTTAATCAACTAATGAATACATTTGCAGGGTTTTTCTTGTTTTATTGCACATTATAAAACAGCTCATGTCAATTTTATATAACTTTGTCTATATTTAGCTAGTCTGTTATACGGAATAAAGCACTCCGCTCCAAAAATAGACTACCCAAAGTTGGAGTTAACTTTACAGATCCCAATAATTTACTGCTTAGTTTAGCAGATAACCTTTAAATCTATTATGAGTCGTTGCCTACCATTTTATCTTGTTCAGCCTGATCTAGATCTCAGTTATGAAGTTGCCTCACTGGTGTCAATCTGCCACAGGATGAGCTAGAGGAAGAGTGGCATAGCATGGAGGAGAAGGAGGAAGAGAAACAGAGTGTGGGTCCTAGTGGTCTAAGAGGTAGAGGATGAGCTAGAGGAAGAGTGGCACAGCATGGAGGAGAAGGAGGAAGAGAAACAGAGTGTGGGTCCTAGTGGTCCAAGAGGTAGAGGATGAGCTAGAGGAAGAGTGGCACAGCATGGAGGAGAAGGAGGAAGAGAAACAGAGTGTGGGTCCTAGTGGTCCAAGAGGCAGAGGATGAGCTAGAGGAAGAGTGGCAGGGAGTGAAGTAGAAGAAAGAGGAGAAACGGAATGGTTATTGAGCTTTTTTGACAGATTCTTAGTTTCAGGTTTCAGCCTAAGAAGTAAGGTTTCAGCCCGCTGCACCAGCCCGCTTGCTAGCTTCCATGACTGCAGCTCCACGATTGTGTTTTTAAACCTGGAAACCCAAATAGAAATGGGGAATGAGCAGCAGGTGGAATCAGAACACCTACACAGATTACTGTGACGTACCACACAGTTCTATTAAAAAAGGATGGCTGAAGTGCTGCTGACAAGAGATGACAGTGCTTTAACCTAGTATGTTTCCTTCTTAGGTGTTAGCATGAAATTGCACTGGCACCATGACACCAGACCTTCTGGACTGGGATGCCTGAAAGTAACAAGTTGAATGGAAGCTGACAACAAGACAAATACAAGACTCATCACTGAAGATGACCTGCTGCCATTCTGAGTGACTCCATAACAGTCAAATATGGCATCACTGCAGTCAGCATTGCAACCAGTTTATTCCTTCTAGGTGCAACTATTTTTTGATGATGAGTGCATAAACATGTTACCAAAATACCTACAGTATACAAAACCCTGTGCAGTGACCAATAAAACATTGTTGAATATACACCTCCATTCTTGAGTGAACTCTTACTTTGTTTTTAATTATTTACTTCCACAGAAACCACAAATAATAAACACAACCCTACAGGTTCAATTCAATGCTATGTGGACGTGCCTTCTAATGACTGCATTCAGCAATTTTAAGCACCCATAGCTGAGACAGATTTGAAAATGCAAACATACACAGTGGATCTAGTCCCTATATAAGTTCTACCAGTAGATTTAGACTCTCTAGAGCAGATGAACATGAATCTATTGTAACCAGACAGATTGTGTACAAAGGTGACAAAGGAACCCAAAGTTCCCACATGTAAGCAAATAAAGGCCTTTCTTACATTGGCTATGGTTATTGTTCATGAATCTGTCAACAGGAGAACACTGAACAACAGAGCAAAAAGAACATTACTGCCCATCGGCAATGTTTTGTGAACAGATGAGAACAAAATCGAGATTTTATAGTTTAAATTAAAAGACCCAAAACCCTGACCTTAAATCTAATAGAAATGTTGTGGAAGGACCTGAATCAAGCAGATCAGAGGAAACCCATCAACATACAGAGCTCAACAGTGTTGAAGCTATTTTGCACAGGAACAGGCTTCTCCAAGTGGATATGCAGGCCTAATCAACAGCTACCAGAAACATTTATTTGCAGTTATCTGGAGGTCACACACTGAAAGCTCACACATTTGCCACTCATATATATGTAACAGCCATGGCCTGGTGGTTAGAGAACAAGCCTTGTAACTGAATGGTTGCTGGTTTAATTGCCTGAACGGGTAGGTCATGATTGAAGTGCCCTTGAACAACTTAACTCTCCAAATGCTCCCCGGGCATTTATATGTCCATTTCTATTTTTTTTGTTGTTGTTGTTGTTTGTTTTTAAATATTGAATAAGTGAACAAGTGTAATATATATTTTTTAGGAATTTTAGCAATGTTTCCTGTCAATTTTGAAGGCTTCGCTTTCTAAATAGTTTTAATATAAAGGCTGAGAGTCATAGTGTACTCCCTAGTACAATAATCTCTCTCAATCTATTGAGACATTTTAAGGTGGACCGGAAATGCAAATCGATTGCAATAATAGTTTTCCTTTCACAACACTAGGAGCAGTTCTATACCAATAATGACTATTTGTTTACTTTACTAATTTAAAATGTGTGGATATCTGGGAGGGGGAAGAAAACTATCCCTGTGTGGCGCAAAATGAAAGCCTTCTTAAGTTTATAGAGGTATTCTTCTATTTTACCACCAGAGGGCAACATCGCGTTTCCTTTAGCGGAAGAGGATGGACAGCGCAGTGGTGCTGAAACACTAGAGCTTAAAGGTCTTTCACTTATAAACTCATCAGCGTTATAGAAACTATATAACTTCAAGTGATACGTCCTGCTCTTAAACCTGAAACTTAAATCGTTAACAATTTATTTAAAAATTAGATATACATCTATTTTTACATCTATCTATCTATCTATCTATCTATCTATCTATCTATCTATCTATCTATCTATCTATCTATCTATCTATCTATCTATCTATTTATCTATCTATCTATCTATATATCTATCTATCTATCTATCTATCTATCTATATGAAACGGAATATTTTGTGTTTATGAAAATGGCTGGATTACATAAATACATCAGATTGCTGTAAAAATTATTTCTGGTCAATCGAGGCCAAGTAATAAAAAATTTGTAGAAATAGTGTCAAATTTAGCTTGACGTCTCAGATCTTCCTTACAATGTTGTTAATAAGTAGTACTACAGACAATGCCACAAACTCTACTAACAAACTAAAGTAACTACACATGAACATCAACCAGAGGCATGTCTAGCTCCTCAAGTCTTGCTCGAGTCTATGAGAGTAAAAGGTCCTTTTTTGCTGTTATTTTTTTCCTGGTAAGCTGAAAAAATTTCAAAACCATAGAAAGTCAGTCAGTCATTATCTGATCTGCTCTGTCCTGAATAAAGTCACAGTTGATTCAGAGCCCACCTGGTGTCATCAAGCAGGACTACCCCTTGGGGAGGATGCCAGTACATCAAGGATACTACACACTCACACCTTGGGGGCAATTTAGCATGACCAGTTCACCTACAATATGCATTTTTGGAAGGCAGGAAGAAACCAGAGTACCTGGAGGAAACCCATGCAGACACAGAGAGAACACTCCAAACTCCTCACAGACAGTGACTCAAGCAGGGATCAAACTCAGAACCCGAGGTCCCTGGAGCTGTGTGACACATACACTACCTGCAGTACCACCATGCAGTCCACCATACAAAATATATGGTTAAAAATAATATTTTAACAGCAAAAATGAAAGAGCATCTGTTCTCTTCAACAAAAAGTGTCAATCAGCATGCTTGTTATTGATGGGGAAACCCATTTTTTGCACATTATTTAGTCAAACACAAGAATCTATTCATGAGTGATTTAAAACATGTTTTTGAAACTATATTTTGACCTTCAGTTTCAAATATTTTTGTTTCATGAGATAGATGAAGCACAACTCCTATCTTGTCCTGTAAGTGTGTGTGTGTGTGTGTGTGTGTGTGTGTGTGTGGCCAGCCAATCAGCCATGAATATTCAATGTTTTTCCCAGAAAAGAATGTCAGGTTAAGATGAGAGACTAAGATCAAAATGATGAGCCTTTATTGCCCCCTGTAAGGG
>CM067511.1:22065588-22068088 GCA_034509495.1 Acestrorhynchus altus | reverse complement strand
ATGTAAGGCAGTAAAGGGAATATTTACAGTTTTTCATTTCCTAATAATAACCTAGACTTATGTTTCTAGGACACAACCAATTGATATAGAGAAATGATATGATAATACAAGGTTATGGGGAAGAATAAGCCTTTGAATTTGAAATGAGACTAGTGAACTTGAGATTTATATCTTCAGAAATTCAAATTGTTTTCAGTGTAGGAGGATTCAATGATCTGTGCATTTGGTTTTAATGAGTAATTAAAACTCACAATTAAATGTGCAATACATAGTATGTGTGTGTGTGTGTGTGTGTGTGTGAGTGTCAGAGAAATTTAAAGAAGCAGATTGCCAGTGTAATGCCCTCATGAATAAAGTAGATCTCACAAGAGGTTGTAAAACATAGAAGTTATTCCACAACCCTCCTTCCTTATGCCTGACTGAAGCAAAACCACAGGGACATGCAGAAGCACAGAAAGAAGAAATGTGTGTGTGTGTGTGTGTGTGTGTGTGTGTGTGTGTGTGTGTGTGTGTGTGTGTTTGTGTGTGTGTGTGTGTGTGTGTACAATGATGGTGATAAAGGATGCAATACTGGACATGATATATCACGTGTACTGCCAAGTGATGATGATGCCAGTAATAATGATGATGATAATGATTATGATCATCGTAGTGTTTATATTGATGGTGATGACAATTATGCTGATGATGAACAACAAGTTGTGCATGTGCATGGATAAATGATTGCACTAAAGTACGTGATGATGACAATAATGATGGTAATGGTGGTGATGAAGAAGACTGGAATAATGGTGATGTTGATTATATATTATATATGATTATATATATATATGATGATAATGATGTTGATGGTGATGATTGTAATGACGGTTTTAATGATGGAATAATAAGCATTCTAATGGTGATGCTGATACCGACACAGCATGACAGTGTTGATGATTACTCTGATCCGAGTCCCACTGCAGAGTACTTCAGCCAATGGCCACCCTGATCCAGTCTGCTTGTGCAGGCATAGCCACACATTTTAGTTAGGAGGCGCTGCCTACAAATACAAGTAAAATCTTTTTATTTTAGTAGCAGTTTATATAATGAGTTTGGCATTTTGCTTAAAATCATCATTTTATAGTGTGTTTTACTACCTTAATATTTTGCTCCTAGCTGTGTGTGTGTGTGTGTGTGTGTGTGTGTGTGTGTGTGTGTGTGTGTGTGTGTGTGTGTGTGTGTGTGTGTGTGAACTGATGTCTGTTGTTGTTTGTCGACTACTGATGTGAATTAGTAGTTTCAGATATTACATTATCTTGTTCCACTGTAAAATAGCTCCACACTGCAGAGTCTGAACTCCTCAGGGAAATTCTCATGGCTGCCAGCTGAGAATGTACAGTAATGTCATCTTGAGGACACCAGATGGAGCTGAGGGATCTGGTCAGTGATCCAGACCTGTAAGATTGCTGAATATAGTTTTATTGTCATTGTTACTTATTGCTCTAATAATTCCCTCTACTGTAATAATTCCTAATCTGAATGCAGAGCTGCAGTAAAAGCATATAGATCAAGATGGCATCGCATGCATATTGTGAGACTTTGCGTCTCACCAGCCACCAGTTTTGAACACATCTTTAACCTGTCACTGGTTCAGTCTTTAGTTCGGTGATCCCTTCCAAGCTGACCTCCAAGCTTAGCCATCTGGGTATCAGCACATCCCTCTGCAACTGGATTTTGGACTTCCTGACTGACAGACCCCAGTCTGTTAAGTTAGACTACTCCTCCTCTTCCTCTATCACACTGAACAATGTTCACAGATGACTGTGTTCATGTTTATGGCTCTAATACTATAACCCAGTTCACAAGTGACACCACAGTGATAGGCCTGATCACAGACAATGATAAGACAGCCTATAGGGACGGGAAGAGCATTTGGCTGCATGGTGCACTGATGAAAAACTGGTGCTTAACACTCAGAAAACCCCCCATCTTCATCAGCAGAAGTGCAGTGGAGCAGGTAGCCAGCTTCAAGTTCCTCAGCATCCATATCTTGCCTGGTCTCTGAACGTCTCCACCCTGGTCAAAAAGGTGCAACAGCATCTTTACTTTCTTTTTCAAAGCCTTAAGCGCCCCTGCATCCCAGTGAACATTTACCGCTGTACCATTGAGTGCAAAGCACTCCATTGGGTGGTGAAAACTACAGGGCATTTATCATAAACACTGTCTGGGCAGGGTGAGAAACATTATCAATGATACTTCATATCCAAACCATAGACGTTTCACCCTCCTCCCCTCTGGCAAGCATAAAAGGAGCCTCTGCTCCTGCAATAGCAGACTCAGGATGAGTTTTTGTACTGGGGCTGTGAACTTGCTGAACTCCAACTAACAAAGACACTGTCACTGCCACCTAATTAACTTTGCACTGCCACTTATCTGCAACCTTGCACCCTCTGTACTTTATTCATCATAATGGACATCATTCAGACCTGCCTTACTCATTGCGCCACCTGCATGGATA
>CM067511.1:21905588-22063088 GCA_034509495.1 Acestrorhynchus altus | reverse complement strand
ACCAAGGCTCAAGAGAGGAACTCATCCTCCTCTGGTCAAGATCGGAGAGCACAGACATAGGCATCTGTATAGATGCATCAGGATAAGGCACATGATTGGTTACTTTGCAAATATTTATATATTTATTATTATTATTATTATTATTTATTTAATATAGTTTATTACTATTATTGCCATTGATTATTTTTCTGTTTGTCCTTAACTGTCCATTGTAATTATTATAGTAATGATTATAATCATTTTATCTAGGCTATTTAATAACTTTCCAGATTTTTCTTCAACTAATTCTTGTCCCACTCCATGCACACACTGGACCGGTTAAGCATGCATGACACTGAAATTTAATTCTGTGCTGCAAAATATTGTGAATTAGGCAGGTAGGGTGGATTAAGGTTAAATCTAATGTCTGCAGGAGGGTGACCTCTACTCTAATCTGCTGTACATTATACAGTATATTAATGTGGCCACAACAATTAATTGTCAGCTACATTCTGATTAGTTGCCCACACCTCAGTTACACTCTGTGATGGCATTTCTGTTTAACTCTATTTGTTTTCTTTCACAGTTCTTTGAGGAGGACCTGAACTCCAGAACATCTTTTGTGCACTCTGTATTAGAGGCAGCTCAGGACTTTCTCTCACAGCACCCACTAGTGGAGACCACTACAGGTGCCCCTTACTCATACAGGTCATACAACTGCAGCTTAGCAAAAACAAAACAAAAACAAAACAAAACAAAAAAAAAACCAAACTCATTTGCATTTTCCCTCCTTAGCCCAAATGTAGTTGATGTAATCAAGAAATGTTGAGGGTGTGAAGTTTGTTTGTTTACTTTTAGCACTGAAGCTGGGAGCTAAACTTGCTGACAAGTAATATCAGCTTCTACTTTACCAGTTTACATGGTGCCAGGCATATTTTGGAGGAAGTTAAGGGCTTTTAATCCCTCTTGAGGGAAGCCTGCTCCAGACCGTCCTAGCTAAAGGCATAGCTCAGTATTCATAAATCTCTGGTGAGGCCGTAGGTTGTGTAAATCAGCACATACCTTCTTCAAAAATGTTAACCTTTAGAATGCTTGGCCAATTTAGTGTTTTTTTTTCTCCATTGTTTGGCATACTTTTATGCACCACATAATTACAGAAGTATTTATAGGAGCCAGTCTCACTGTTACACTTCTGTCCTGTTCTGTACCTTTACCTTGTATTTGTATTATCAGCTTGTATTTGTATTTTTTGTTAGTTGTCTTCGTGAAATGTAAAAAAATTAAGAGAATTTAAATATTTGTATGAATTTGACCATGTTTTGATCAAATATTTGCACCTACAATGTTGTGATGTGTTTTTGCTTATAAGGACTTGTCATGTAATGCACTGAACAGACAAAGAGAAAGAGAAATCTCCATCACATACTCATGGAGATTTCAAGGATTTAATAATAAACTGACATGAATCCAAAAGAAATGCATAGAAACACACAGACAAATGAAAATGCAGTAACAAACAAAATGTCTAAAAAGGACTGACTGAAAACCAGGAACTTATTCATGGACAGAATTACACACAGTAAGTTCTTCAAAATATTTGACAGTAGTCCAAATAAAAACACTGGAATATACTTTAATATTTGTATTTGTGTATCAGGATTATCCCTTCTTGGGATGTTTATTCTGAGATTTTAACACTGTGTGAACGAAAATAAGAGCACAAACAGCCCCTTCTTTCTCATTTTCATTTGTAACCCAATATCTGGGTGAGTGACATCATTAGCCCCATCCCAGTCCATGATCAGTGGGATTCTGCATGCCTGTTGAGCACATACATATGGACAGACCAATAAACATGGACTGGAAGACCCCTTTGGCATTTAAACTGTGATTTAATTCAGACAGAAAAAGTGAAATTTAGTTGTTTTCTGAATTTGCTTTACTCCTGTTAATCCATCATACAATGATGTATATAGTCTGTAGGTTACTCTGATCCTGGAATATGAAGTGCAGAACACCAGGAAGTAACTGCCTGCAAAGTGCATTTGTGAATGTCTGAGAGTATACTGTTTGTTGGCACCTTTCTCAGGGATGTGTGAGGAGCCGGCGGTGGGAGAGTGTGTGGGACACACTGCTCGAACAGCAGAGGCTCAGTGGCAAAGTGTGTTGCGCCGCTGCAGTGCCCGTAAGAGCCGGCTGGAGGGTGCTGTGAGCGACCTGAAAGATATGCACTGCAGAATGGAGGACATACAGAGAAAAATAGAGGAAGCCCACGGAATCCAGCAGGCCTGGGAACCACTGGGAGAACTACAGATAGAAACACTGCAAGACCATGTGGACGCTATTGGGGTACACACACACACACACACAACAAATGTTTTTATAGATATACAGAGTTCCAAATTCTATAAATACCTATAGATAATAACACATACATTATATGGACAAATGTATTGGGATATCTGCTCACAGTTTTTAAAGACATTCATTATAAGGGGTGTCCACAAATATTTGGGCATTGTGTATGTTACATGACTTGGTATAAGAAGGTTTTTCATAAGAAGGTTTGGATAGTAGAAGGCCAAATGTTGGGTACCCCATCTGTTACTGTGAATAGAATGAATATAGAATTAATACAGAGATAAAAGGGAGAACCATACTCTAAACATGCATCTTGATAGTTATTGCAGTTTAACTGTGCTGTATAGCACTCATTCTGTGTTCATCCTTTGTGTGTATGTGTGTGTGTGTCCATAGTTGTTTGAGGAGGAGTTGGTTCCTGTGAGGGAGGGGCTGAACTATGTGAACATCTTAGCCCACCAGCTCAGCAATGCCGGTGTGTGTCTAACAGAACAGGACACACACACACTTCACAATCTTAATGCAGGCTGGAGACAACTACAGGTACACACACACTATCTCTTTTAACAATAGAGTGTCAGACTCTACCTAACATACCCTTACTCTATGTAGGAGTGTATAGAGGAGAGATTGAGAGACCTGCATGAAGCTCTTACAGACTTTGGACCTGCATCACAACAATTTCTCTCAGGTGATTTCTCTCTCTCTCTCTCTCTCTCTCTCTCTCTCACACACACACACACACACACACACACACACACACACACACACACACACACACACACACACACACACACACACACACACACACTACTACTACTACTACTACTACTACTACAATATGTATGGTAGAATAGACTTGCCAACTTAACATTTCACAGATTATCACGCCAGTAGGGCAGAGTATCGCTCCACAGCCAAGGCAGTATTGAAAGTCCTCACCATGAGGCCTCCATACTCAAACACAGACCATTGCCATATTCCAAACTGATCCTGGATTTGTTGCTAAAGATTATATGGTTCCAGGCCTATTCAACGTATGTGCATGTAATGGAATGGCCTTGATAGTAGGACACTTGTCAAAATGACCATCCTTCTTGCAGCCAAATGATTCACCCCCTCTCAAAGTCTAGACAAAATGTCATTGAGTGTGTCAGGACTCCATGATCACTCACTAAGAGGTACATTACTCAACAGGTACCTCTCCAAGCCTGTTTATAGGTCAGTAGGGGACCATCTTGCACAAAGACCCAGTGTCTAATCAGACCACACCTGCAATCTGACTGAGACTGCATTCTGGATTAAATGCCTCGCCTTTATTTCACTGAATATGTTTGTCTAATCTTCCACCCCATTTTTTTCTTTGCTCATGAAGTTAGAGGAAAATTACATGTTTACTTGATGGTGTTGGAGTAAGGTGTTTTTCCTAAACAACATCCTGTCAGTCGATTATGATGTTGGACTGACTGGATTGACTGTAGACAATGACACTGCTGATCCAGCAGCTTCCAGTTTATGACAGGCCTGTGGTTTAGTGGTTCTTGGCTAGTTTCTGACCAATATAAATACATAAGAGCAATTTAAACAGAGCAGTAACATAAAGTGCATTCATAGCACTTCACTTTCTGCATATCTTGTTATTCCAAAATGGATTCAATTCATTTTCTCCCTAGAAAATTCTAAACCCAATACCCCATGATTACAAAGTGAGAAATGTGTGTTTGAAATCTGGCTTTTTTCTGTATAAAGCACAAAAATATAACTTGTACATAAGTATCCACAGCCTTTGTTGAAGCACCCTACAGTCTCAAGTCTTTTTGAGTATGATGCTGGGTACATCTGTTTTTGTGAAGTTTATCCCATTCTTCTTTGCAGAACCTCTCACCTCCATCTGATTGCATGGGGAGTGTCAGTGCAGAGCCATTTTTAGATATCTCCAGAGATGTTCAATCGGGTTCAAGTCTTAGCTCTGGCTGGGCCAATCAAGGACATTCACAGAGTTGTCCCGAAGTCAGTCATTTGTTATCTTGGCTGTGTATTTAGTGTCGTTGTCCACTTCAGTGACATCATCCTAGTCGGATGTCCAGAGCACTCTGTAGCAGGTTATCATCAAAAATGTCTCTGTACATTGCTGTAGTCATCTTTCCCTCAACCCTGACTAGTCTCCCAGTTCCAGACACTGCAGAAAGATATCCCCACAGCATGATTCTGACAAGGATGGTATTGGTTTGGTGATGAGCAGTGCCTGACTGAATATCGTCTTTGGCATTCAGTCCAAAAAAATCTATATTTTTCTTTCTCATGGTCTTGGATTGTCATGTGCCTTTGAGAACTGGCTTCCAGAAAGGCAACATTGGAGCTCTGCCAGAGTTACCATTGGGTTCTTGGTCATCTTCTTGACTAAGGCCCTTCTACCATGATCACTCAGTTTGGCCAGACAGCCAGCTCTATATAGAGCTCCATTTACAGATGATGGAGGCCACTGTGCTCATTGGGACCTTCAATGAAGCAGAAACTTTTCTGTACCCTTCCCCCTATCTGTGCCTTGAAACAATCCTGTCTCTGAACTGTACAGACTTCATGGCTTGGTTTGTGCTCTGACATTGTGGGGTATTGTTTGTAGAATTTTGACAGAAAAAAAGTATTTAATCCATTTTGGAATAAGGCTGTAACATAACAAATGTACCAAAAGTGAAGTGCTGTGAATACTCTCTGGATGCACTATATGTCTTATATGACTGTTTTCAGCCTTTCAAAGGATTCACCCCAGAATACTCACAAAGAATGTTTATGTGTGTATTTTTGTAGGTTCTGTCCAGAGGCCATGGGAAAGAGCCATTTCTGCCAACAGAGTGCCATACTATATCAAGTAAGTGAGTGCCTGTGTGTCAGACATGTTTATTTGATGAGCAGATCTGATTGACATGTGAGTGTAAAATGCTTTTGAGTGTGTTCTGTATCTTCAAACTTTCACACAGCAAAAGCATTATCATCATAATTTCATGAGTATCCACGCTGTATACAACTAAGGGGTCTCTGATTTCTGCTTCTCTCTTTTTCTTCATAAGTATTTTTCTTTTCTCTTTCCAGTCACAGTACTCAGAGCACTAGTTGGGATCACCCCCACATGATCCAGCTCTATCAGTCTATGGGTGAGAACATGGCTCTGTTCCAAATCAACAATCAACCTTTTGGTAACGGCTGAGTAACCACCTTGGATACAATCACTTTGCAATCACTTTGCAACAGCCTAGCAACAACCTTTGAAACAAAGAAACAACTTTCAAATACCTAACATTTGCATAGCAATGTTCTGTTGATGAAACCTTTGATGGAATGGGCCTGGTGGCTCCAGTATTTTTCCCTGTGGAGGTTGTAGAAAGAACCTCCTAAAAATCAGAATGGAATTAAAGCATTCTTTTGCTCTTGTTCATGATTACTCAAAAGGACAGTATTAGTCTTGTGTTATTTTTGGAAAGTTGCTTTCCAAGGAAAGAATTAGGAGACTTGGGATTCAGAATGAGCTTCTCTATTCATGTGCACTGGAGGAACAGCTAGTCATCCATCAACTCATATTTAGTCTCTGGGCAGCTGTCCACAGGGTTGTGTTAACATGCAGGTGGTCTAGGCAGTTTCATGCCTCATGGTAGAGAGGATGTGTATTCATTAAAAAGAAACTTTACCATTGTGATGCTTTCAACTTCTGACCTTTTTCACCTGTTATCTATTTTGAGCTACTTGACCCTTTCAATGTGTAATCTGTGAGCCCAACTTTGAACAATATAGACTCTTTCCACCCTTAAAATACACTGAATAGTAAACTGCCAATTTGATAAAATAAAATAACAGGAGGATTTTTTATGTATTACACTCTCTTAGTAATGTGTCGATCTGTTAAATCAGATAAATTATTAATAAATTATTAATAAATTGTTAATATAAATATTAGAACAGTCATATTATTCATTGGGTTTTTATGAAAACGGTCAAAAATGTGAATCTTTAAGTTCTGAGTTGGCAAGTGTTTCTGTTGATTCATTATTGGTTACTGAATATACTGTATATAACAATGTAGAATCTTGATTATATCCAAATAGAAGTCAGTAACTTAACCTTGTTTAATTTGGCCACATTCGGACATCCAGTTCCTGAATACCACCCTCTAGTGGTTTGAGGTTAGTGAGTGTGTTCTCTCTCTCTCTCTCTCTCTCTCTCTCTCTCAGCTGTTCTCAGTGAGATAAGGTTTTCAGCATACAGAACAGCTATGAAGTTGAGACGTGTGCAGAAACTCTTAAAATGTGAGTGCATGATACTTGTACATTCATACACACACTGAATATTTATACTTATTTAACATAATTTAACATATACATTTCAATCTATTTACTTCATCTCTCTCTCTCTTTATCTCTCTCAGTGGACTGTATCCATCTAAGCTCACTGGTGGCAGAACTACAGGGTGATGCAGGGGTCATGCAGGGGTCTGAGGTGATGGGGTCTGGCAGCAGGTTTGTGGAGATACAGGAGGTTGTGGATGTGTTGACCTCTCTGTATGAACACATGGAGCAGGAGAAAGGCATGGTGGTGGATATTCCTCTGTGTGTGGACATATGCCTCAACTGGCTGCTCAGTGTATATGACAGGTCAGACAAAACACTCTCTGTATACCTGTTAGTATTTTTGTTTGTTCACAATTGAGATGACCATGTATCCAAATTCTTAGCTTCCTGCAGCAACATTATGTAGCCAGTTTACCTTAAAGTTTTACCTTCTACACTAATGGAATCTCAGCTCCTCCCACAGTTTGTTTTATGGCAGTGGTGAATTATACTCTGCAACTTCACAGGGTGTTAAAAAAGACAAATTCACACATCTTAACGCTTTAAAGTTAGGATGAACACCCTAAGCCCTGGTATGCACATACACTACAGTTAAAAAAATGTAGAATAATTGTTTTCAATAAAATCCATTTGGTTGTTGATAAATGTACAATAAGATGAATCTATTTGTTCTGTTTGTGAGATGCTAGCCATTGCAACCATTTCTTAGTTGGTTTAACAAAATTTGTAGTTAGTGTTCTTCTCCAAGCTTGAGTTTCTTGTGAATTGTGTATTTCAATTTCAATAATTGAGTAAATGTTTTTGCAACAAAACAGTTTTTTGTCATTAAATTGTCATTAAATTTGTTTAAAGTATTGTATTGTATTGATACTGTAGTAGTACATCAGTTCTGCCAATTGTATAACTGTAGTAGTATATAAATAGTGGCAGATATATTATAGCTGTAGTAGTAGTATGTCATTTGTAGCACTTGTAGTACAGCTGTAGTGTTAGCAGAACTATAACTGTAGTGGTTGTAATCATATAGCTAGTGGTGGTAGTGGGAGTATAGCTGTAGTGGCTATAGTAGTATATCAGTAGTGGTAGAGGTAGTATAACTGTAGTATTAGTATATCAGTACTGGTATTAGTACAGCTACAGTAGTACTGTATTAGTCATGGAAGCTGTAGTATAGATGTTGTAGTATATCGTATATATCGGCAGTGGCTGTAGTAGTTTTCTGTAGTAGTAGTAGTAGTAGTAGTAGTAGTAGTAGCAGTATATCATTGGTGGTAGTAGTAGTAGTAGTATAGGTATAGTAGTAGTAGTATATCAGTTGTGACAGTTTTGGTATAGCATTGGTGATAGTAGTGGTAGTTGTGCTATAGATGTAGTAGTAGTAGTAGAATGTCAGTAGTAGTATATCAGTTGTGGCTTTGGAAGTATATCATTGGTTGTAGTAGTACTATGGGGTAGTAGTATATCAGTTGTGGCAGTTTTAATATAATGGTGGTAGTGATAGTAGTAGTATATCAGTAGTGGTAGCAGTAGTATTTTAGAGTGGTAATAGTAGTATAGATATAGAAGAAATATGTAAAATAGTAGTAGTAATAGTAGTAGTAGTAGTAGTAGTAGGAGTATTTGAATTCACCATTTTGTATGTGTGTGTATCACTGTGTGTGTATGGGTGAAATTAGGAGGACAAATTGCCCTGTGTGTAAACACAGTGGGTCTTTGATTACCTTTGCCATCATATCAGTTACGGCAGGAGTAGTAAATCGAAAGTAGTAGAATATCTGTATGAGTAGTATATCAGTTGTGACAGTTGTGGAATTAGTCATAGCAGTTGTATAGTAATAGTGGTAGCAGCAGAAAACCAATGGTTGTGGTACTAGTGTAGCTAAAGTAGTAGTACATAAATAGTGGTAGTAGTTATGTATCAGTTGTGGTAGTAGTTGTATAGCTGATAACGGACTGTCTTATCCTATAGCTGTAGTAGTATTACATTACTAGTAGGCTGTTCTAACATAATTTGGATGTGGAACAAAAGTGTGTTTGTTTTTCTTCAGTCTGGATCACTGCAGGGAAAACACCTGGACGTGTATATGTGTGTCCATGTGTGTACTTTTTTAATTGCAGTTTCTGTTTTTTTCCCTTGCAGTGGTCGTGTTGGGAAGTTGCGTCTGTTGTCCCTGGTAACTGGCCTGGTCAGCCTGTGTGATGCTGAAGTAAAAGACAAATGCAAATGTAAGTGTATCTCAAATTTCTGTGGTTCTGCACAACATTAGTATTTATATTTATTCATAGTATGTAATATATTTAAGGGCTCATATCATGGAAAAAACGTTTTTTTGCTATTAGACATTTCATTTGCATGAACTAAATTACAGTAAGTTTCTTTAATTGTATGGAGCTTGTTCGATGCATTGCAATAGTTTCTGAGCAAACACTTATTACTGACTTGCTTCATCTGTCTTAATTTAAGACCGTCATTCGGTTTTATTTTCACATTCTTAATGTTTTGTATAGTAGAATATCAGTAGTGGAATGTATGTTATCGGTTAAGTAGTAGTATTTATAGTATCAGTAACGGTTGTAGTAGAAGTATTACAACAGTCATGGTAGTAGTAGTATAGTTGTAGTGGTATTATATCAGTTATGGCAGTTATAGTATAGCTGTAGTAGTATATCCATCGCGGTAGTAGTAGAATAGCTGTAGTAGCATTATATCAGTTATGGCAGTTATAGTATAGCTATAGTAGTATATCCATTGCGGTAGTAGTAGAATAGCTGTAGTAGCATTATATCAGTTGTGGCAGTTGTAGTATAGTTGTAGTAGTAGTATATCAGTAGTGGTGGTAGTAGTAGTAGTACAGCTGTAGTAGCAGTATAGAATATGGTATATTAATCATATATTTCTCTGCTTAAGAGCTGAGGGGTGTCTTATCCTCTGTTTTACTACCAAGAGATGAAACAAATTGAGTCCAGTAGCTGCTTATCATCATTCTGTGTACACTTATCTAATGGAAAAGCACTACTACAGCTGTAAGATAGAGCTTTCCAAGATCTTTCCAAATTACAAACAGAACATTGTGGAAAGGCTTCTCACCTTCTCAGATGGAATTTGAAGTATGTTGATATCGCATATTCATCAGACAACAATAAAAGCATGAAATGTGAAGTTTATTCACAACCTTGTGTATACTTAAGCAGTGTAGATTTCACCATACATGTTAAGGATATGTTAAGGATGTGGACATTTCTGAACAAAATTATCTCTAGGTTTATGCTGCTGCATTTATCACATTTATATGAATATTTAATATGTTGTGTGTGTTTCTGTGCAATTTAGATTTGTTCTGGCAGGTGTCTGGAGCAGACGGGCAGTGTGATGCCACTCATCTGAGCTCTTTATTGCATGAGCTGATCCAGATCCCGCGGCAGCTGGGGGAGTCTGCAGCATTTGGTGGGAACAACGTAGAACCCAGTGTCAACAGCTGCTTCAGAATGGTCTGATCTCTCTACATATACAGTGAAATATGGTCTGTCTAATGCTGCTGTCAGCACCTTGAATTGTCCGTACAGGATGTTTTAATATGCATACCCAAAAATGGTCCTGTTTTTAAAATTCATGTTTAAAGGTGGAGTAGGTGATTTTGTAGAAACTAGTAGCATAAGCTAGCTTTTGAAAAATGCTGAAACAAAACTGAAAAAAAAAAAAACCCTCTCCAAAACACATGAACACGTGCACAGCTTAATTAGTCAGGTGCAGGAGTGCAAGAGAGAGGTACAGAGCACAGCAGGGAGGAGGACTTAAATTCATGTGAAATTTCTGTAATCATGTAATCACATGTATTCATGTGAAAAACTGTAAAACGTCCAATTCAAAGCCTATATAGAGTAAAATATGCTTACTCAAAACTACGGTGCAGACATTGTTAAACATGGACATACACAGATTATGTGCGACAACTACAGTTCAGAACCTATCTACATGTATCTCAAGCAGCTGTAAATCCTCGTCAACACGAGACACAAACATACTCTAAAACAGCAAAACCAACACTAGAATACTAGTCAGAGCAGCCAGCCTAGCAGAGAATGTGAACGCCTCACAAAATTTGGTATCAATCATAAAAAATAGAAGTAGCTTCCAAATGCAGCATATTTCCATGGTGTTCTCCCCATATGGGTACTGACTTCTAACAGTGTTTTTCATAACTCAATATAACACAGAGACTCAGATCCCAAATTATACCAGTGTGCTATGTTGGCTATATATAATAAGAAAATGAGAAATTTCTCTGTAAACAAAATGAAGGGCAATGTATTTCCTGCCCATCATGCCTGGCACTCCCTCACTATTGTGTATGTGTGTGTTTCACTGAGTGGATGGGTTCAATGTGGAGGAATTCCTCCATGTGCAAATACACTGGGTGTATGTGCACGTTTATATATTTTTATGTTTACGAAAATGGTAATTCTGTATCATGACACTTGTCAGCAGCACAAGCTTGTGAAGCTCGCACATTGTGTGTATATGTGAACCTTTAGAACACTAAACACGTGCAAATAGGTACATGTACAGAGCATGTGAGTGTGTGCAGGTCTATGAATTATTCAGAAATGCAGGTATGCCATCAACTCTGTCCGTGTGAGTTTTTACAGTGTTTTGGCCTCCAAAGGAAACATCTCTTTTTCTTTATGTCATCATAGCATTTGAATTATTGAATAATACCAATGTACCAAACTCTTTACCAATCTGTGTTTGAAACACTATGGATAACCTCAGCGTGAGTGGGTGGGGCTAAACCAGGGCTGGACTGGAAACTTAATACAGCCCTGAATAAATTTTTATATTGACCGGCCCTTGTTGGAGGGATATTGTCGACCAGCCCCTTCAGCCTCTCAGCAGCCCACACCCTTAGATAGCCTTTGTTGCTTAACATGATAATGAAACATGAAACCACTTTAAAAAATAGCTCTTACACATAAACAGATTATGAAATCTTTACACCATTTGATAATGACACATATTTGATCATTTAGACTGTGTACAGTGTTAAAAAAAGAAATCAAACATGACATTTGGGAGTTGTTTGTTAATCAAAGATTTTTGCCCTTTAATTAAGTGTAAACAGCTGATCTCTCATGCTGACCTCTTACTATTACCACTGTTCCTCTGACCTTGTATTTGTGTATTTAGGTATGGGGAGTGGGTCAGTCTTCCAGCCCAGGGCTCTGTGTGTGTGTGTGTGTGTGTGTGTGTGTGTGTGTGTGTGTGTGTGTGTGTGTGTGTGTGTGTGTGTGTGTGTGTGATGTTAGTTTTATAGCTGAGGGTAAACTTGTGTGACACACACTCCTAATGAGGAAGTGTTTTCTTATTGAAGCCATGGAGAATCAGCTTCAAGACAATAAACAGAGTACATCATCTTTCCACACACACACACACACACACACACACACACACACACACACACACACACACACACACACACACACACACACTGAATGAATGCTGTCCAGTTCCAGTTCTCCATGGTTTGAACCCTGTAGCTGCTCTGTACACTGTGTAAACAATTGTGGAGGAAAAAGGTATAACAATAAGGTATCTTTAATTGAAAATCCATTTCTACAGCCATTTTTGTACAACTTTGGTACTATTATGAACCAAAAGTCAAATATTGTACCTTTGAGAGAACATTTTGTTAATGTTGTGTACTGTATCAAATCCAGTAAGTTGGAGCAAGATTTGGCACCCCCCTACCATCATTATTCCTCTCCAATCTGCACTCCTTACACAACAAAACTAAAGAACTACTTCTGCTCAACCAGACCAACTAGGATTTTTCAAATACTTCTGCCCTCTGCTTTATGTAGACCTGTGTTTCTGACCTGACCCTGGACAACACGCTGCATGCTTCTGGCTTCCACTCGCACTGAGCAGACAGAGATGCAGTTTTGTCTAAAACCTGCTCTGCAGGAGCTGAAGCCCAAAATCTAAGGTGTCACAGACGTCTGAAGAAAACATTCAAACTATAAATTTCATAAGAACTGCCAGTGTAGCACCTTAAATCTCCTGCCAATCTTACTTTGCTTTTATTTTTATAATATAATTCATACTTTTTTAAAGCATTTTGTTTACAGTATTATTATTAGTGTTATTATCATTATCTTTTTAATATTATAATCTTATTATCATTTACAGTAACTTCAATTCCCAGTCATAAAGATTTAATAGTTACACAATTAAGACTAAAAACCTCAATTTGACTAATTTTTGTTCTTTCTTCTGTTCTTTCCTGTATTCTCCTCTATCCTCCAATCCTTTTTGTTGATTAACATTTTTTTCTTTCCATTTCCTGGTCATTTCTGAATTACTGGTCTTTACATTTTCAGGTTACATGAAGAGCTTTTATTAACTATTGGACAGTTCTTGCCATCCACTTTCAATTGTCACTGAAGGTCAAGCTCATACAGATTTGTCTGTTTGCTGTTTATTGTTGTCTTTTCTTCTGTCAGGACTCCTCTTTTCAAACATCAGTACACATTTTTATACTATTTGTAATGAAAGCACTTTGGCAGCAGGGTAAATTAGTGAAAGTTGCCCAAAGCAGGATCCTGGCAACCCTGCTGAAAATTTTCCTTCCAGTTTTGGCACTGCTAGCAACCAAATGGATCTAGAGAGTCTCAGTGACAGCAGGCAAAAGCACAGTCAATAAGACTGGCCATATATGTTACGGGGAGCTAGGACTTGAGTAGAGAATGGGATTTAATCATTTTTGAATCTCTAAGTTAATGAGATTGACATTGACAAATCAGGGGTTTTTTTAGAGGGGATCAAATTATTGAGGGGGACAATTCGATAATCGCTGGATATTGGTGGGGACTTATGTCCAGAACAGCTGAAAAGTCACATTGCTGCTAACAACCCATCTTCAATTTGGACAGCCATTGAACAAATCACCAACTACAAGGTGAGAAAGTCCCCTCCTCAGATCACCAACAACCTGAATGAGTTCTACTGCAGATTTGGAAAAACAAAAGGTAAATCCTCAGGCTCTCCATCAGTTTGCAGAATGTTCACTGACTCTTCAGCAGACAGAAGGAGAGGAAAGCTCCAGGACCTGACTCTATTTCTCCATCTACCCTAAAACACTGCAGTGACTAACTAGCACCAGTCTTCCCGAAAAATCTTCAACAGATCACTGGAACCCTGTTGTTTTTCCATGTGTTTCAAACCATTCCAGTTCCCAGGAAAACCAAAATTACCATCTGGTTTGGTTCCTCCACCTCACAATAATGAGACAAACACCAGCGTGTAATCAAAACAGCAAAGAGGATCATTGGATGTAATCTGCCAATGCTTCAGGACATCTACACCAGCAGGGTGAGAAAGAGCATGCTAGCAGAATTATAGCTGCCCCGTCTCATCCTTGACATCACCTCTTCCAGACACTACCCTCTGGTAGAAGACCATCAAAACCAGTACAACACAACATGCCAACAGCTTCTTCCCCAGAGCTGCAGCTCTCCTCAGCCACAGGGGTCACCACAGAGGTCATAATGCACCTTAACGGAACTGTACTTGAAATCTATCCTTGAATATTTTCTGATCTTACTCACTGCACTGACTCTCTACATTGCTCATTTGCACTGCCTGTAACGTTGTGTATATAATAGCTCTGTAATACACATCCACTTCAACTATACATATGTACACTGCAGCCATATACATGTTACCAGCTCTTTATTATTTTATTACATCTTTATTTTTTTAGTTATTGTACTTTATTATATTTTTAAATCTTGGTGTAATTCCAAGAAAAATGTTGTATGTGTAACATATGTAAACACTACACAAGCGTTAATATCCAGTGATAACGCTCTGTATCTCTTTCTTTTTCTGTGTACCTCTCATATTGCCTCTTTCTGTCTCTGTCTTTATTTCTCTCTCTCTCTCCCTACCTCACCCATCTTTGTTTTTACTTGCCCCCCCTCCTCCCCCCTCTCTCTATTTATCCATCTGCAGGTCTCAGGGCGTCTCTCAGTAGGGGAGAATGATTTTTTGGACTGGATCGCTCTGGAACCTCAGTCTATAGTGTGGCTTCCAGTCCTACAGCGCATCAGCCAATCAGAGGGCACACTACACCATGTCCGCTGTTCAGTCTGCAGACGCAGCCCCATCCATGGCTTCAGGTGTCAGACTGATTCTAGATCAGCTCTCTACATGACCCATATGATAACAGTTATACACAGTTCTCCTCAAACACCACATGTTGTCTGTTAGCCAGGACATATTTGCTGTCTGAGGTGAGCTATGTTGTTGTCCAGTAATCTCTAATAGACTTGAACAGGCAAGCTGTGTGTGCATTTGCACATCTGTGTCAACAATGGGTGTATCTTAATGTAGTTGAATGTATTCATTGAAAGAGGGTGTCCACAAACATTTGCAAATTGCTTTTGTTTTATGTGACTAGTGTTTAAAGGCTTTTAAATATAATGTTTAAATTGACCTTCATGATGACTTTGGAGGACTGATGTGTTTTTAATTGTTTTCTAAGGTATCGTAGCCTGAAACAGTTTAATGTGGATATCTGCCAAACCTGCTTCCTGTCAGGACGTGCATGGAGGGGTAAAACCCTCCAGCACCCCATTATAGAATACTACACCAAAGTAAGACTACACTGCATATCATTCAGCATTATGTTCTGTCAAATCTACTCTGACTTATCATAGAGTACCTCTCCAGGAAAAGACTACACTGCCAAACATGCATCACATTCTACACTAATGCTATGTTCAAGTGATAATGACAAGGTTGTACGCATGAGATGCTTTCATTTTAAACACCAATTAAGCATGGATATCCCAAAATAACAGCATTGATTTGTCCACAAACAATGTAAAATATCAAATGAAATGAATCAATATCAATCAGTTAAAAACTGAATTTGAAAACAAACAGAAAAGTTAAAAGGTTGAGGTATAAATCCCATCTTGTAAATTCATGCATGATCTAAAATCTGTAAGTCTCCAGCTTGTAAATAGGATTTCATTGGCTGTTCAAGGGCAATTTACAAGGGGTACAAACAAAATTTCCCAGTGTCTGACACCATTTGAACACAGCATTACTTTTCACAGATCACCACATTGGCCTAAAAAGACAAATAACATGCAGCACTACATTCTATATTAATTCTGCATCCCAGTGCTCAGAAAGTTGTATATATGAGTTATCTTGTAAATACATCATCACTCCATTTGGCTGCTTGTTGGCCCAGTAAGCATCTGTAGGATGAATTTAAAATGCACAGAAAAGGGTAAAAGGTCAGAGAAAAGGTAGAAGGTTGCGGTGTATGTCTCTTAACGCATGTATAATGAAGAATCCAGAATTTCCCACTTGTAAATAAAACTCCATTTACTATTTAAGTTCAATTTACAGCTGGTACAAATAGTATTTCCCAGTTTTATATTTGCATTATTCTGTATGACAACAAGGCCATCTTTGTGAACTTTAAAAATTCCAGTGCAGCAGCAGATCTGTTGACATACATTACCCTGTGATAATAAACAAACAGAATGAGCATTATAATACTGTCATTTAGAGGGTGTCACAGTAATAGGAAGAGGAGGAGAATTTTGCCTGAACAGCAGTGTTACGAGCACAACACATAAAGATCTGAGTGTGTTTAAACACAACATACCACATCTATCCACCTCCGTCCAAAGAAGACGTGCTGCATCTGCGACAGAAGGAGCTCACTTACACTTAAAACATCCACCGTCTGTTGTTAGTATTCTGTGGAGGGGAAATCAACACCATCACCTGTTATGTCCACTTCACAGGAGCTTCAGAACTATTTCTCTAGATAAGGATGTTCTAGTGGTGATTTCTCCTCCACTGAATGAAATGACTTCTTAAATGAAATGAAGCTCCAGTGAAACAGACATGGTGGCACTTAAAGCTCTCTGGTACCAAGTTAGACTAAGAGACTAGTTTTCTATGCTCTACATAGACCTAAAGCTAATGTTACCTGAATGCATTCACCTCCCAGGAGCTTCAGAACCAAGCCTTTATTCAGGGTAAGGGTGTTCTTGAGTTGGTTTCCCTCCCACACAATGGTGAAAGCAGATGTGTGTATGTTTTAAGTGTAGCTAGCTTAGCTGCTTCACTCACAGACACAGCTCCTCTTCATTGTAATGAGTTGGATAGATATGTGATATCTAGGTATGTTGTGTTTAAACACACTCATATATTTTTGTGTTGTGTTCGTAACCCTGCTGTTCAGGCGAAATCCTCCCCTCCTTCCTATTACCGTGACACACTCTAACAGACTATATTATACTTCTCATTCTGTATGTCTTTTACCACTGTGTATATAATCTACATCTGTGGACCCATTGCTGTAACCAACATGGAACAGTACATACATTAAAACATTAATCATATCATAATGTAATTTGTTAAGTGGCGGTTTAAAGGAATCTGTGTTAATCTATTATGAGTATGTCAGTTTGAGAGGCTGCTGCTGAGTGGGCTAAATTTAACGTGTGTGTGTGTGTGTGTGTGTGTGTGTGTGTGTGTGTGTAGAGCACCTCAGGAGAGAAGGTGCGGGCTTTTGCAGAAACACTGAAGAATAAGTTTCGCTCAAAACAATATTTCAGCAGACACCCACAGAGGGGGTACCTACCTGTCCAGTCCACTATGGGACAGGGGGAAGATGACAGGTAACACACACAAACACTCATACACACATCCTTCATGGCCGTGTTGAGTGTATGTCATTCAGACCACAACTAATCATATCATCTTTGCCTTTCTAGTGGAGTTCAATTTACCACCTGGGCACCTGGGTATCAGTAGTTTACAGCAGAAAATATTTGATATCATTTATTACTCTCCAACTCATGGATTTTTTTTTATCTGGTTTAACATTATTTGGTGCAGACAGCTTCACTGATTTGATATATAAAAGCACCATGAATGTAAAAATCCTGCCAAATGTTTGCTTATTTTACTGAGTTCTAACTTTCATTCCACAATATCTCTCTCTGTATTTAGTCCCAGCTCTTCTCCTAAGTTGCCACATTCACAGTCTGAATCCTGTATTGAGCCCTTGACCTGCAGGTGAGTCTCTTGTGTTATTTTTGAAATTGTAGTTTGTTCACCTCAAATGTGGTTGACAAATTATGTGCTGTTTGGATGCAAGAGCTGTATTTATGCACTGTATATGGATTTAGAAGCCATTTGAATCATTTGAAATTACAGATTCTAGAATGGAAATTCATTTCAGAAACAAACAATGATTTACTAGCAGAATCAAATGAATTATTTACTCATAGATTATTTTTTATCTGCTTTAATGTTTAATAGCACCTTTTAAAATATGGTAGAATTCTGTATATCAGCTTTATTTTTACTTTATTCTTGATACTATAAAACTTAAAATGACACTTCCTTAATGAAATCTACTCTTTTGTTATCAATCTGAGCTCCCAATTCTTTTTAAAATGTTTTAAAGTGAAAAATTAAAGGTTTTTCACTGTATGAACAGGCACTTTATTATTGAGCACTGTGCCTTCAGGTGAGTCTCACACATGAACATTCATCCCCTGCCACCCACACACTCGCTCTATATGTCACAGATGTCCCATGGCTTGTGTTCTATAGAGCAGATTGCTTGATTTCACTAACCTCATCAGCGTGCTCGGCTGGAGGAGTTAATTAGTGGAATCAGGTGGAGATTAGCCAGGCTGTGCTGCAGGGTGGATTTTAGCCCACATTACCTACTGTAAATCTCCTCTTTTCTCCACTAACATACACAGAGGACTTTAGCACTACAGTCCTCATGCATTACTGATGAGAAGGTTGAAATTAATGTTTTCATTCTAGATAAATGGATAAAATGCAGATGCTAATGTAATGTTGATGATTTTAAATGTAAAGTCTTTCAGAGAGTTAGTATGAAGTTTAAAAATATGTTAAAATACCAGTACACAGTATACCAGTATACCATATACCAGTATACAGAATGAACTTCTAATAGTGATAAAGCACAGAATTAAGTTCCAAAAACATTAATGTCCAATATGACATTCTAATAACATTAATAATAATATTAATACCCTGAATGTAGTTCTAATAACATTAATAATAATATTATTACCCTGAATGAAGTTCTAATAACATTAATAACTTGAATTACATTCTAATAACATTAATGTCCAGAATGAAGTTCTAATTGCATTAATATCCAAAATGAAGTTTCAATAACATTATTTACTAAAATGAATTTTTAATTACATGAATATGAAGAACGTCTAATAGTATTGATGTACAGAATGAAGTTCCAAAAACATTACTGTCCAGAATGATGTTCAAATAACATTAATATCCAGAACAAAGCTGTAATAAAATATCATCATTAAAAAACCATGTTTAGTTACTAAACACATTTTATCATATTGTGCTTTTGCAACTGTTAATGGCTATAATAGCTATTAGTCTAATATGTGTTATCTACTACATAATATAGTGGTTTTATTATGTTTTGCGTTGCACCTGGCAACAATATTTAATCATCCCATGAAAATGAAAAAGGAAAATAGAGTTAAACCAATTTGGAATTGTTGATTTAGATATATTTTTTTATATATATAGGTTATATAGGATACCACAGGATAGCGCTTAGTAATATACAGTAGATTAGGAAAATGCTGTACTGATAGATGCCCTTCCTGTGCTCTTAGAACAGCCTCAATTTTTCATGGAATGAATTTCTTAAGCCATATGGAGATGTGGCAGCTGTCCATATATCTCTAGCTCTCACTATGAGAGTTTCTTCAAAGTGATGCTCTGTTACAGCCATCAGGGTGTAACAGAGGGAGATTCAAATAATATAGGAGTGAATCGAGTGCTTTACTGTACATTGTACTGTACAGTCTCGGCTGGATTAGTTGGCCATTTCTTACATGCCCTAATTATATTAATGAGTCACTGTCTGACAGGGGGCAGCCTTGGGTCACATGCCGGTCACACACTGGTCATGAAGGTTGATTGCAAGGGACCCCTGGCAACTGCCACTGTAGTGCTGACCTTAGGCAGCTTAGGCACCACTTCACAAAGTGCTATGGGTGATATATTTGTATGCACTTGTGTGTTCGTGCTTGCGTGTGTGTGTGTGTGTGTGTGTGTGTGTGTGCGTGTGTGCGTGTGTGCGTGTGTGTGTGTGTGTGTGTGTGTGTGTGTGTGCATACATTAGTCAGCCTTTGCTTAATATCTTTCTCCAATACAGTAGATGTTTCACTCTTGTGTTTTTACTGCCCCCTGGTGCTGCAAACTGAATTTCTGTCTTTTAGCATTATACTGTATGTGTATGGTTTGACAGAGATAGAATCCTTCAGAATGTTACTTATAATAATTCAGTGCAAATATATACACTGATATACACCATTCCCTGATATTGTTCTTACTGTAAAAAAAACGTCTATTTGCTTTCTGTAAATATGAATATTATGGTTGGGGTATGTCTTTTTTCCTGTAGACTGGCTGAAATGGAGTACCAGAATTTCTCCTTCTTTAACCACAGCCTGTGAGTATCATTACTTTGTTTATTGCTGCATTGTATATACTGTCATGGTGTTTCTTCTTTAGAGTTGTCACCTTAAATGGAACAGTAGTGACCATGTGGATGTCCTGCTGACTGGAATGTGCTGAACTACACTCATTACAGCTCAATGTAAAAAAGAGTCTATCCTTGTTGAAGCAACAGTCTCTACTGTGGAGGGAAGGCTTTCTGCTAGATTTTGGAGCACTGTTATGAGCATTAGTGTGGTCAGGTTGTTGGATGATCGTGATCCTACCTCATTTTCAACTCCCCAGATCTTCACAAAATATTGGATTTAGCACAATCCTTCCAGAACACATCATTTCATTGTTCAATGCAGAGGGCTTTATAGTCCTCTAGCCCCTTCCTGGAATTAGGCACAGTGCCAGTAGTGCCAGGTCCCTGTTTATCTGCTTTTGAGAGTCCTATTCTATTGGCAATACACAGAATAGAATAGAATTTGCATTTGCAAATGCGCATCAGCAATGAATTAGCTGAATGCCTTCATTAGAAGGGGTGTCCACACACAATTGGACAGTGTATTTAATGGCACTGTAATTTTTGTGACATAGCAATGATGGGTAGGTTAAAGGTCTCACGTTTATTACTTGTATTACCTATATGTTTTGCAGTCTGTAACTAAATGTGTGTATAAACTTTTGTTTTGGTTACACCAGCGATGAAGAACAGTACCCTCTTCATTACTACAGCCCAGTTCTTGAGCCCAACGCTCTGCCCTGCCCACACCTGCTCAAATACAATCACACCTCTACAGAGCGGCCAGTCGCACTGACCACACAGCCAGAATACAGCAACATATGTGTGGAATTGTCTGTCACACCAAGCACAGAGCCTGAATACACAAACCTCTGCATGGACACTTCACAACTGCACAACTGTCACGCTTGTGTGAAGCAGCATATCAGAGAGGACTTTTTGACCAACAACTCAGGGAAGCCAAGTCGAGGTCAGCTTCAGAGGTCCATGTGCCAACTGGAACAGCAGAACAGGTCTGAAAACTTGTTACTAATTGTGTAGGATTTAGTTTAATGTGTTTTAAAGGTGCATGTCATATAATAAATTAAATTAAATTTGCTTGCACTTTCCAAATACATGCATGATTTACTATGTTTAACTCTTATAACCTGAGTAATTTGCAGGTGGATACATGTCTGTATTCTAAGCTTTGTTTCTACGGATCAGAGTAATCTACCGTAATCAGAGTAATGTACAATAATCAGAGTAATCTACAGACATGATACAAATATAATAACAAACTACAAAAATTACCCTAAACATTGCAGTCTTAGCAAGAATTCAAGCTCAGAAAACAGATCATTTTCCGACTGAATGAAATCCCAATTTAAATGCCAAAGGAGTGCAGATTTTCTATTTTCACGGTATATATTTGACCAACATCCAGACTCCAACTGATCAATGAGAGGGATATAGGAGGGATAATACAAAAATAAAATAAAATAATAATAATAATAATAATAATAATAATAAAGGGCATTTCATTTTTTATTATTCTATTTGGATTGCTGTCAAGTAATTTGAAGAACTTAGTATAAATATTCTTATTATAAAAATCGAATTCTTCTATTTAGAATTCTTCCATTTTCTTTCCATTTTCATAAACACACTGGATCCATTTCTAATAAAATGTCTAAGATGTAAAGTTTTTTAGTTCATATTTAAATAATAATTTTATTAAACTGTGGAAGGTAGTGAACAGATGCTTGTTTTATCATTTGGATTTAGTGTGAACTTTGGGGTATTTTTGCTGCAGGCTACTGCAGGGGGAGTACAGGAGACTGCAGTGGCAGCTGGAGGATGCTGAAGCCCAAGGGTCACAGAGGTCACTGAAGTCAGGCTCAACTGGAAATCAGAGGTCAGCATTGCAAGTGGAACTGGAAAAGCGCATGCTCATGCTGGAGGAACACAAAGAGCAGCTGGAGACCCAAATACAGCAATTAAGAATACTTATGCAACAGGTACCCGTTGCGCCCCCCCCCCCCCCCCCCCCCCCCCCCCCCCACACACACACACACTTACAGTCACTACATGTGAGCTGTACCTGCACAGATACATTTAAAGACAAAGATGCTTTGCACACTCTTGAACAAGTCCAGTTTAATTTTTTTGTATGGTAAACCCTTGACAACTTAATGAAAGCTTTGGATGCTTAAATGGTTCTTTAAGTTGTTTCAAAGGCTTCCACTATATATATATATATAGTAGCTTCCACTATATATATATATATATATAGTAGCTTCCACTATATATATATATAAGCATCTGATATCTATAACAATATAAGAACATTTGACTGAAATCTAAGAATCAGTATCTACACTGTCCTCTGCTGGAGTGATAGAGTTCAGACCTTTCAGCATGAGTTCAGCAAGATTTTTTTAATATCTGATACTAAATTCATAATATGGAGATGGTTCCCCTTTGCATCTCCAACAGCAGGTTTGGAATTTGTCAACCCTTCTCTATAACTTTATGTGGAGTGACACTTTGTGGATGAGTTGCTGAACACTTCCACTGTTCAGTAATACCACTTGAATTCAGTGGGCTGTTCAGAATGAGCAGTTCTTTCACAATTGTTTGTAAAGACAGACTGCATGGCTAGGTGCTTGATATACTAGGCTAGGTGGTAATGGGATTGAATTTTTTTCCCCCTCAAACATACATTGAATTAATTATAATCTGATTCATCCCTATAGGAAACTCTGTGTTTGTGTTGATATGTGTAGAGTGTATGTTAGTATTTGTGTATTTTATATGTATTTATAATTATTATTTATATTTATATTATTTTATATATTATATTTTCGAATTTCTATTAAGACTCAAATCATTTTCATCAAATTGCCAATTTGTACTGAATCATGCTTTATCAGGCCAGAGATGAATCTGAGAACAGTGTTTCTGCAGGAAGTTCCACCTCCACCTGTTCACCTGGGCCCTGCCCACCACAATTGCAAATCCAGCCCAGCTCTGAACCAACAGGTACCACGTTCTGTTGTGCAAGTGGATTCACAGATGGCACAGACACCCTCACCTTTAGATTCCTCACTCTCTTTACTAGTTATAACATTTATGTAGTAAAGCTACTTTGAGGTTGTTATAACAGATTTCCTTTTGCTTTTAGCTACATTAGAATTATAAACTTTAGTGCTAAAGTAAAGAAGCAAACTTCAGAAACCTAATTTGAATTGGTTGGAAAAAATGCCAGTATGTCATATGTAATAGTACTTTATTTTTCTTCTAATTATATGGATTTTTGTTTCATGATGCTTATACTGGTGCAGTACTTCTGTTCAGCATTTGTCAGTATTAGCTCAATGTTTTTTCTCCTGTGGTAGGTCAGAATTAGCAGGAAACTGCAAATGTTGGAGTGCTAGACTTTTATGTTTGAATAGACTTTTTCACAGGTATCTCCAGGGGTCAAAATCTAGAAATAGCAATAGAGGTCATTCTTATGAACAGCAAATGTGTAAGATATAATGCTCTTAGCTCCACTATGACTGGTTGATTTTGTTCCTGTCCAGGTGTGTGTATCCAGCAGGGCAGCCAGAACACCACCACTGACCACCTGCAGCAGGTCATTGAACAACTGCGAAGCGTCTTCCCCTTAGAAAACGGTAAGGGGGGTTGGAGGACATGAAAATGACAGATTAGATACTGGAAATAAAAATATTCTGCAATTACTGGATTACTTCCTGATGTTGACTGTACATGTATATGCACTCCATATTACACATCCTAATATCACATGAGATGCTGAGCAGGATAATACTTGTGTAACTAAGGACATACTAAGTAAACATACAGTTTTCAAGAGAGATCATAACGCACACCCTAGCTTGTCTCAGTACCTACATTTAGTGTGTTAATATTCACCCTAATGAGAGACTGTAGCATATGTTAATAATGCTAATATAAATTTTGAACATTAATAAAGTTTTATTGTCTGTTTCTCTGTCTGTCTTGTTCATTCTAGACAGCACCACTGCTCTGTAAACCACATATGAACCACACTGAACTTGATTGCCTCTCAGGACATTACTGGAAACAGTAAGAATGGCTGCAAACCAGGAATGGACAGTTCATGATGCTTTAATGATGGTGGGCTGATGTCCAGTGTCCATGATGGTTCTGGGATGTGTATTCTTTTGTTACTCCAAAATATGCATTCAGTAATTGCTCAGATCCAGACATTATTTTGTAAACTAGCAGCTAATGTATCAGCTCCCCACAGAGTGAAGACTAGCAGAACACTATGCTCTGGTTTTCTTTCTTAAACTGAGTGTATTATGTGTCAACATAAGCTTAGCCTGAACTCTCTCCCCTTTAGAAAAATGTTCAGTAAAAATAGAACACTGAACTGCAGTGTGAGCACTTGCTTCACTGCACCAGGACCATCAACCCCTTTTGGTAAAAGTTTTGTTAAATTTACAATTTTGGTGCAAACATAACCAATATGATTTAACTTGTCAGCATCTTTGTAATTTGAAATGATTTTTCTCTGTTCTGATGTACTTCAGATGCTCTATGGCCCACTTTTTTTGAAGATCAGAGATGCATAATTGTAAAGTGTTTGGCATGTATTGCATGTACTGAGGCTAAATAATATAATGGGTGAAAATATGATACACATTAAATCCATAGTAATTCAATTCATAGATGTTTGGTGTGGGCAATTTTGCTTCTTTGGTAAGTTTTTTATATACAAATCACACATTCAAAGTTTCAAAATCCAGTAGAAAGTCTTCCCTGGACAGTAGAGACAAAAGCAGGATGAACTCTTATTAATACCCTTGATTTCTGAAGAAACAGTGAATAAGTAGGTGTCCCAAAAGTGGCCCAAATCTGATCTTTTTAGTCATATGTGACCCAGATGTGTCATTTACATGTTAGTGTGAATGGCAAAACACATTGACATTTTTAATTTCATATTCCGTACTGACATTTGATCAGTAGTACATCAGAATTCATGTCACTTTTGTCTGTCCAACTCACAATTTCAGCATCATAAATGTGTCTGCAGTAGATAAGGAAATGGACAACAACAGTGAGGGAGGTTTCCATTGGTGGTATAGTGAGGTAACAAAAATTAGGGATGTCATCTCTAATGTCCATGATTCTAATGGAATGGACAAACATGGCCACAGGAGGGTGTTTCTTAGTGATGAGCCCAGCATTCAGTCATGATTACTATTAGCTCCATGATAGCTCCTGTGATGCTGGCAAAAATAAAAGTAAAAATTCTGGGAGCGAGGGGTTTGTGCCTGGATTTAGGTCACATTAAAAAGACATTTAAGAAACTAAAGCAAAATGCTGGAGATTTCACATGGTTTTTCACATGGCATCCCAGACTGATCTTTAAATCATCATAGTCATCACAAGTGTTGCTAGGTATGTAGGTAGTAGAGTGGATAACTTGAATACAGAGCAGGCAAATATGAAACAAAGTTCAGCTTCACATAAAAGTAAGGTATTAATATTTAACAAGTATGGCAGTGTGTGTAACCCTGATGATGGGAAATTATGAACTGTTCCTTCTCTCTTAAGACTGAAGGGCCTCAGCAGTGGGGTGACTGATGGAATGGGACTATTTTACCTTGTGGAATGTTGATTAACAAACACATCACTATTTCTGTCCTCTTTATCTCTAAATCTAACAATAAACTACAATACAACTGTGGTTTAATCTCTATAATACACTCAATGTTCATGCTACAGTGTGAGATATTGGAACTGGTGTACTGATCTATGACTGCCGTGCCAATCTCTCACACTTCAGCACTTCCTCTTGTGTATTATTGCTTAATTTATTTGCTCTCCATATGATGCACTGCTCCTCCTGGGATTCAGTACTTTACTCTGATACTGAAACAAATTGTGTGATGTCATGCATTTCCCTGTGTGTTTTGAAGTATTATCCTTGTTTTTTGGGGAGGGGGTGGTGGATGTCTTTTGAAATTACTGTTTCTCATGTGTCTCCAGAATCAATGTATTTACAAATCTCCGCCCATTTTGTATACTGCAGATTAGCCCTGCCCATTCACATTGCAGCTCTTATGGATGTTTCAGCTCTCAGTGCTTTCTGAATGATGCACAATTCTGAACAGCCAATCAGATCAGAGCTCATGTCACTTATATCCATCTTGAAGGCACAATGGAAACAGAGGTTGCATACAACCTCTCTATATATTATGTGTTGAATGCATTATGACCTTTTTGGCAAAATACAACCATACAAATGAATGTCAATATGAATGGACCTCAATGAAAATACTAAACACAAGTCTATGATATGAACCCTTTAATGTGACTTTAGAGTCTCTATCTATCTTGTTCTCACCCACACAGTGGCCCAGCATTAATCTTCCTATTCCTCCCAGTGGCCAGTCATCCCCACCGCTCACGTTCTCAGCCAGCTCAGGTGGTCATGATGTTTCTCATACAAGTGGTTTAGGGAACAAAATAGCTTTCTCTTAACTATAACAATGAACAAATTGTCTCTGTGCAGCAGAAACTAGCAGGAGTAACAGGATGGTATTCACAAAGCAGGGGTTCTCAACTTTTTGCATCTCAAGGACCACTTGTTTATAACTAGAAAGCATAACGGGCCACGAGAAAACTAAACATTTTATGTGCAGATGTCTATGGCTGCTGAACCTGATATTTGTGCATTTCTATTAATATTTATATACTACTGCATCTCAAAAAATTAAATGTCAAATATGGAGTACTCTTTACATTTAAGTGATATGTCAAGCTGTTATGTTTTAAAGTTGATACTATGATTATGATGATTATGATGAATGAAAATGTCTAATATTTTTGATACTGGATTTCTGGTGTTCATGTGTTATAATGTACTGTTCAAAGGTAAAACAAAAAAAGGCTTGAAATGTATTTTTACATGTTATGAATATAAAATGGCAGTTTAGTTTTTTGAATAAAATTCAATAGAAGAGCTGCTACAAACATGGAGATATCAGAGAGACATTCACCATTCTCATTCACCATTCACTCTCTATGAAACCAAAGAGAGCTGGTAAACCAAAGGAGAGTGTGACACAATCTATCCTAAAACCAGGATAAACACTGGCTTGATTTCTGAAAGGTGGCTAGAGCGCCATAACGTGAAAGGATTTAAAAGTGTTGCTGCTGACTTTTACTTGCTGAACAAGTAGGATATTACAGACTATCATTGCTGTGTTGTTGTATTAGCTGTATAACAAATACATCATTTAGCTTTCTAATATATATAATTGCTGGTGAAAGTTTCTGACAATTTCAAATGCTATCCTCCCTCTCATTTTGTAAACACAACCTATACGACCACCAAAATATATACCGAAGTGAATGGTTTATGTAGAGCTACTCGATTAATGCTAACTAGGCATTTTTTTAATAACCAAAATTTTATGTTTTGCTGAACAATAAAATAAAGTAAGTTTGATTGTCTGTTTTTTGCATGTAAATAATCTGCTCAGAAACACAGAATGCAGTTTCACAGAGCAAATTTATTCAGATGAACATGATTTAAAAGCTAAAAACATTATGGCTCATAACTTAAAAGTTACTATTGTTGATACAATTATTATGCTGACCAAAATGACAAGAGTGGCCATAGCTCTGAAGACATTTCCTTGACTTAAAGGGGAAAAACGGAGCTCTGAAATGAGACCACGCAATGACATGTTTTACAATAGTCCTTCACATGCTCAATGCAATTACAAATTCTACAAGACCCCAAATCCCCCAAACATAAGGACTGTCATTTTAATATCCATATTTCTCCAGTTCTCTCATCTGGAATGAAACACATTTATAATATTCATTTCTACATTTAAATACAACTCAAAGCACAGTCATGTGTAAATAGTCACTGTAGTTTAAAACATCTTGTAGATTGTGTACATTTTACAGATCTTCCTAATGCAGTTGTGTGACTTTTGCAGTTCTGCTGCTGCCAGGACTGAAATTCCCTTCAGATTTAATAGATTTTGTGCTGATCTTTTAAAACACCTGGACAGATATGAACAGCAGTGAAGCATATTTCTGATATGAGTATGTAATTAAGAACTTATAAATGTGTAATACAGACGTTATTACATAAAATAATCCTATTGAGATGGGAAATTACATTTCACATTTAAAAATACACATTTAAGTAAATCAAGCAGTTTTGTGAATTATTAATGTTTAAGATGAAACCAGTTAAACATTATAGCAAAGCTCTAAATTTCAGGTGAAATAATGGTGGATTTATTCCCAGTTTACATTTAGAACTTGCTTTAAGAAATCATCTTTCAGGATTAAACATTGTCTGGAGCACACATTGGAGCTGCAGGAATGAAATGCTTGATGTTTGATGGAAATCCATCATATGAGCTCAGACTAATGCTTCATTTTCCATCAGGTGTGTTACTGGGAATACTTTGAACTCTTTATCTATTTTTGTCCCAGTTAATTAATGAATCAGAAATGTAGGAGATTCTTTTTCTTGTTAAATATTTAATAAATCACTTTTTATCACATATGATCCACATACACTCCTATTCTGGAGAAGGGTGAAGCTGAGAGCTTAGTCTCAATCTTGTGGAAGAAAGAGAGAGAGGAAGAACACACCAGACTCCAGGACTGACTGTTTCCTGTTGATCCCTTTATTTGAGATAAGTACACATATCCCCAACTGTTCCACGTAGCCTCCCAGTAACAGTAACAGTGCATCAGAATTCATGTGTAACAGCATCCACACAAATCAAATCTTTGTGAATGATCAGAGTATGTGTGGACTTCCTTACTCCACATCACCACTGCTCTTCTCAAACAGACTGAGGGACTGGTGTGTTATGGTAGAATCCAGAGTCCTGTGTGTGTGTGTGTGTGTGTGTGTGTGTGTGTGTGTGTGTGTGTGTGTGTGTGTGTGTGTGAGTGTGTGTGTGTGTGTGTGTGTGTGTGTGTGTGTGTGTGTGTACTACAGAAAGTCTTTTTTTGGCTCTGAGGGTAAAATCTGATCTACTGCAGATATAAAGTAGAGTAGAGTAAAGTTAGATAGGAAATAGAGTACACTTGAGTAAAGTAGAATAGAGAAGGATAGAGTAGTGTAAAACAGAGTAGAATATAATAGAATAGAGTAGAATAAAGTAGAATAGAATATAATAGAATATGAAAAAGAACATGACCAAAACTGAATCAAAATAAATTTAATACTATACAAAAGTCATTCTGATTAAAAAAAATAAATCAAAATGATGATGTCAAAAGTAATTTTCAAAAAGTACTCTTCAAAATAATAATTTCATAATGGGATCAATAAAGTTCTATCTAATCTAATTTAATCTGTCCTCAGAATCTGTTAATGGTCTTCATAAAATCAATATCAGATTATTAGAATTAGTATCTGAATTTAATTTAAATTATTCCTTTTGACATTCAAATCAGTTCTGATGCCCTGAACCTGACTTATTCATTTGCCCTTACCCACATCAGCTCAGTATTCATTAAAAATGCTAAGTTGTAGTTTCTGGGTGTGTCCGCCAGGGGCAGCACCGCAGAGCTGCGGCCCACCGTACGATAAGCCTGTACTGCGCGCATGCGCGTTCTCTTCGGTCCTGCGCTACGAGGGCAGCCATGGTATGTGAATCAGAGGAGAATATTTTCATGCGAAATCTAGTGTAATCCTGCAAATATCACCACTGTAGTTTATCCTTACCATTTAAATATGAATATATAACATCTCGGCTTTGAAGTTCGCTCTTTATTTGACCAAAGTTGTGTTTAATTTGATCATTTTGCTGCTAGTAGTGGCCGGTAGCTCGACAGACCGCAGTGTTGGGAGTAAAAAGCAGAGGGACTATATTGTTTATTAGTTTTCGTATGTACAGTGATCAAGTCGTAATATTTTTTGTGGCGTAGAGAATATAAGTGGAAAAACGCACTTTGTCAGCTGGTGTCTGTTAGCCTGTTAGCTAAAGGCACAGTCAGTGACACGCTGAGGGAAGTGCAGCGGAAAACTCTTTCTTACTGGAAATGTAAAGGGCTGTGCAGGCCTTTAAGAAGTTGGTTTAATAAACAGGTGGGGTAATGTTCTCTGTCAGGGTCGAGTTTTGTAGTAGTAGTTCATTATTTGGGGTGTGTTTTTTTTTTCAGGTGAACGTACCAAAAACCCGCAGGACTTACTGCAAGAAGTGCAAGAAGCACCAGCCTCATAAAGTGACCCAGTACAAGAAGGGCAAAGACTCTCTTTATGCCCAGGGTAAGTGTTCGCCTGTATATAGGGAAGACTGAACGCTCAGTGGCTGCAGGCCTGTGTTGGATGGTGTGCAGTGTGGTCTGTAACAATGTTAATGTTGTTTCAGGTAAAAGGCGTTACGACAGAAAGCAGAGTGGTTACGGTGGACAAACGAAGCCTATTTTCAGGAAGAAGGTAGGAGTCTTGTTTGACCCTCTTTAGGATTGATTTGGCAAGAAAGGAAATGCCCTATTTAATTGTTTACCCTGTTTCCATATCAAGTTTTGCACTGAAACCACGTGACCAAATAGGTCTTGGCTGATGTGCCACATATGGATGCATTTGTTTCAAATGTTAAATGAACTGCAACTAGGCATCAGGTCCCCCATCAGCCCATTCAGAACCAGCCACTTAGGGGTCTTGCACCAGGTGTTAACTCCTGTCTGGTCGAAATTAGGGCTCTTATTGAATCGGTCAGTGATGGGTGCCCTTATGCAGCCTTTATGAAGGGGTTTTAGCATTTAGAGATAATTTTTCACGCATAATGGAGTGAATGTTGTACAGCTGCTGAGAGAAATTGTCCTCTTAAAATTGCTTTAAAGAGAACTTTACATAGAATTTTTAATGTTTGACCATAAGAAACCAGGCAGTAGAAAGAAAGCAAACATGAGTTCTGTTTCGAACAGTTAAACATCCACACTGCTGTCATCTTTCATTAACTTCAAAGTGACTTAACTAAACCTGATTTGCAAGGCAGCTGAATGAATCAAGTTTAGATTACTACATATTAATTAAGGAATCGGATAATTCATCTGACGACATTTTAAGTGTTGAATTTTGATGTCCAGGTCTAGTCATTTACAGTTAATATTATGTCCCCAGTATTGATATTGCTTATTTACAAGCCTTTTCTTACTTTAGGCTAAAACCACAAAGAAGATTGTGCTGAGGCTGGAGTGTGTGGAGCCAAACTGCCGCTCCAAGAGGATGCTGGCCATTAAGAGATGCAAACACTTTGAGTTAGGTGGAGACAAGAAGAGAAAGGTAATGTTTCTCTTGTGCACCAACTTGGTCTTTCATATACACTTCTGTTACATATAAGGAGTATTTAATTATAGGCCATGGTTACTGTGGACTTTTAGTGACCAGTTAGTTTTCACAGTGAAGCAGTTATCTTTACATTTTTTAAAAATGTACATATACAGATATACAGTCATGGAGTACTTTAATCAGTTGGCAGTATAACGACATTAGATCAGCTATGTTAATGTCCCAGAAGTGCTCAGTTCTGTGGTGCTGTAAATGATCCCACAGTTTATTGGCTTTTAATTTAATGTCGTTCAATCTTTAGCCATATTATTTCATTCACCTTGTGTAGCACTGAATTAAGAGATTACCAGGTGTGACCTATCAAATCACTGCTGGTAGAAAAACAGGAATCTATTGGTGCTTAATGGATGAATGTAATGGTTGAAGTCTTCTGTCCACAGTGTGTGTGTATCTCAGTGTAAAGAAATTAGATTAAATTTTGAGGTCTCGGCTCTGATATGAGGCTGATTTGGTCTAGTGATAAGATTTTGCTGATCATTTTAGTGCAGGTGGGCTTTTTCTGATAAGTTCAGAGAATTAGTTTGAATTTAGGAGTTTTCATAATCTGCCAATATATTTTGGGATCACAGTTTTGATTGAGTTTTGATTTTATCAGGTTGGACCTTACCATTCTTACCAAATGTGCCTTACCTTTGAAATTTATGAGAGGCTAACATTTAAAAACTGTCCTAATCACCCTTAATTCACAGTATTTGAAATTGCTTTTCGTAGAAGTAGTTGTCTTACAAAGGCATTTGTGCCTTTTCTTAAGAGATGACTCGCTCAAATTAGTTTGTAGGCATAATTTGATTCCTAGCGAAGCTCTGTGTGTAATGGTTTGGCCACATGGTGGTGCTGATTGGTAAGGAGTTTTTCGTTTTTTGAGATTAAGTTGTTTTTTTGTTTTTTTTTTTTTTGTTTTTTTTTTTCCCATTAATTTACTGTCAACATTTATTCAGAGTAATTGTCATCAGTCCTGAGGTCTCAAGTGTAACTTAAAATGTATACGTTAAGTTACTGTCTTGTAGTCTGAGTGCTTCATTCAGTGTTACATATGCACATCAAAGTGTCATCATTTTTATCACAAAAATAGAACTGTAACAAACAATGATATAGTCAGTTTACCCAATGTGCTAAATTATACCCAGAAGAATTTTCCCTTTCCTGAAGTGACCCAGGCTGAAATGCCAGTCAGTGGTGTGGGTCACAGTTATGTTTAGCTGATATTTTTCAGAATTCCCATTCCTGCAGTGCAGTATTAATGTGCTTCAGAATGGCTGGGTATTGCCCTCCAAGCACTTAGGTCATGCGTGTAGGCCTACTCTGAGTAATAGCACTTCTGGGTAATTGCCATTCAGAGTGTTGGCCTAGAATGAAAATTAAAATGGAATTAAACATATGGTGTGGTTGAAATGCTTTGAACTGTGTAGGAGTTGAAGAGGCATTGGTTTTTACAGGTTGACGTGCTTTTGACCACTCATTCAACAATAGACCAAACTGCATCTCATCAGCTCTGTATGGAAACTAATGTCCCCTGTCTGTCTTTCTGTTACAGGGCCAAGTCATCCAGTTCTAAGCTGGGCCATGGATGTTTTTGTGGTTTTCCATCAATAAAAGTTGTATACAGAAACACACTACTTGTTTTCCTGTCTACTATGTTTCTTGTCTGTTGGGAGTTGTCTAAGATGCACATGACCATTATTCAAGTTTGAACACCAATCAAATCGATGCTTCCCATTCAGCAAAACGCATCCCGCATCAACAACACTGCCCCAGCAAGCAAATAAGAAATAGCTGCAAGACTACAATATCCACCCCCACATGAGTCAACTATGCATGAACAGTAACAAACTATGGGTAAAAGTGTTATTTGTCTAATTTAATTAATGCTTGCCTTGTCGTTTCTCTAGTGGAAATATGATCCCAAGCAGTCAAAGGAAATGGGTTTAAAATGCCAGGTTTGAATAGCTATGATTTTTGGTTATCTTTTGTGATCAGGTCACAGGATACATTATAAATGTCTGGAGTAAATGGGGCCTCAGTTCCATTCTATAAAATTGATGTGGGTAGAATGACCATTTTATTTAAATGACATACACTATTGTTTTCTGAGAATATTGTATATTTGCCTAAAGGACTGTCCAAATGCATATATTACTACAGAGAGTATTGTAATACTGAATTAGATATAGAGGAGCAGTCTTTAGATTACTCACTTACCCACTCCCCCGATCCAACAATTTACTGTCTTCGTTAATCCAGTCATTTCATCTGGGTACTTTAATGTGTTAATGTTAAACACAATGTATTTAGCCATCATCCCACAATTCATTTATCAGAGCTGGACTTATTAGCAGCTTTAATTAGTGATGTAAACCCTGCAAGATTGAGCTACTGCACTAACTTTCTCAGATCTGTTGTATGTGGCCATCGGTTTCTAACCTGGACAATTCGGTTTTAATTTCACCAGGGAACAACTTGTAATTATTTGTGAGTTCTTAGGAAAAATGAAAGTCTAGCAGTTAAAACAGATGCATGTATCACTCACAGCACAGAAGCGTGAAGATAAATTAGAATCGCATTTTGTCACAAATTGTCAAAAGTGGCTAATGTTATGTTGGATGTGGGCCAATAAAGTAAAAAAAATAATGTTAGTGATTTGATTAAGTGATTAGTCTTAAGATTAGAAATTACAGTGTAAAATTAGACTTAATTTTAAGATTAGACTTAAAATTAAGTTAAAGCTGCAAATGTGAATACAGAGCATGGTATTAAATTGTACTGGTCCTAAAGAAATTATTACTTGGGCCATGTAGTACATTTACTGACCTTCTTATGCTTAAAACCTATTTTATATCCATTTCTTACATGACAGTGTATATCAGCATTTTGTTTACTTTTCAGTTTTGGGATTGGAGTCTGATACCAGCAACAGCTTGTGATTACAAATCATCCAAAAGAGATATATAATTCAGTAAAGTTTGACCAGTAGGTGGGAAAAAAAAGGCAATTTCTAAATGTTTTCAGTCCAAACCAGTTATTCAGTTTTTGAAAGCAGAATGTGTACAGTGTGTACATGTGTACATTACAGTGCTTGGACCTTTGTAACTTGTATATTGGACTGTCAAATGGTGTCACTCCAATATAAAAGTTACAAAGGTCCAAGCACTGTAATGGAGGCACTAGGACCCTAATGATGGGTGATATTGTTAGCATGGTCTGTGTAGTTGTGGACTGAATAATACAATTAGTAATACAATCATTAAAATTATCTTATATTAGCTTTAAAACAGCTCCTTTAAAGTTATCTCTGAGTTAATGCATAAAATACAGACAGCAAAGCCATGTCCATGTAATTGTATGAGTCATGTAGGTGGAGTAGCTCAGTAATACACATTGTCCTGTGTGTACTCTCTGCTACTTCAGATTTGCACCTACCAAAACATATTACACTTGAGAGCCCCCTGTTACGCACAAAGAAAAGTGTCTTGTACAAACATTTCTCAGCAGAATCATTAAGCTGCTGTGCCACAGTAGGTAAAATGTGCTTCAGCTTCATGCGTTAGTGAAGAACTGTTTAAGAGAGGTAAAAGTGTCCAACTGACTGAGAAAAACCCTAGATCCACTCAAAAATTGTACATATTAGTTGGTTAACTTTGGATTAAAAGCCATGTTACATTAAAGAGTCCTGATAAAATAAATGGATTTGGCTTGTATTTATTCTAAATGCTCAGTTTGATGGATGCAAAATAATGAGCATTTTGATGTTGCTTTTTAATAGAGCAGAACATTGATGTAATCTGTGTCCTCAGCCTTTTCACAGATATTTTCCTCCATAATTTAATCATTTTTTTTGATATCCATTCTTCTATGTGTCATATTACTGATGAATACTATTGCCAATCTTCCTGCAGGCAACACACCACCGAAGCATGCTTCACAGGTGGGATTGTTTTCCCATTAATAACAGTTTCTCTCCAAATGTAACCTTACTGATTGTGTCAAAGGTGTTCTATTTTGACTTCTTTAGCACAACAGTTGTTCCCCAAACTTATTTCTGCAGCATACTTCAAACATTCAGTTCTTTCCTAAGGTCAAAGACACAATTTTTAATCAATAAACAAAAAATCTAATTGATTTCATTTTTAAAGGAAAGAAATATAAATAACATGCACTCTGAGTTATGAAAATGTTTTCTATTTGATTAGATGATCCCACTCTTGTTATGAGTCAGTGGAATTTTATCTGTTCTGTTTAGAACCCTTGCTTCGGGTTCAGGAGGTTAAGTGCACCATGTAGTATTTTTACAAGTTAGAGATGTTGTTTTTCATATCAGGTCAACTGAGGCACTAGTTTCTGTCGAACCAACACTTGCCCAGCTACTGGCACTTCCCCATGCTGCACAATCATGGATTGAGGTCATTTTAGCAGAGTGTCCGGTGCAGAGCAGTGCAGTACAGTAGAAAAGCTGAGCATTTGGAAGAGAAGCCCAGAGGAACATCAGCGCCCTCTGGGGGGAAAGCCACGCTGCCACAGCGTCTCTGGACATGTTGATTAAGGATTGAGTGTGACATGTTGCCCCATTTACAGAAAGGAGTGTGTGTGTGTGTGTGTGTGTGTGTGTGTGTGTGTGTGTGTGTGTGTGTGTGTGTGTGTGTGTGTGTGTGTGTGTGTGTGTGTGTGTGTGTGTGTGTGTGTGTGGGAGACCTGCAGGCTTGGTCAGAGGTTATCTCCCCACAAGACCGTAGAGGAGGGAGAGACATGGACAGTTATGAACAGATTCTTATAGAAACAGTTGTTTCTGGTTTGTACTGCTTTTGTGCAGAGCTGCTTTTATTTTAAGGAGTTTTGCACTTTTGGTCCGGGATAAATCAAATTCTGGTTTCAGTATTTTTGCTCTTGGTGCAGTTTTGGCAGGTGTAAAAGTAATTTAAGATTAAGACCAAAATATCACAAGACCTGCAGTGGAGGTGTTCTTGGTCTGGTCCCTAACAAACTTTGGAGTGGATAATTTGTGGTGTGAACATGATCTGACCTCGATCTGAGCCATTACAAGGTTATTCTGCGGACTGAGCTAATAGGTTCTGCATGTGTAGTTTAAGCTGGGAATCTGGCCAGATAATCACTACAGCTATGAACAAATGCCCCTCTGCATGTTAAACTGCACCGAAATCTGAATGAATGGACCTTCTTCTTGTATGTAATTTCTCACGACAGGGCCTTCCGATAAGCAGGAAGGCTTATCACAGTTTGTTGTGGTGATGGTTTTGATGCAGTCAGACTTTTCCTTGTGTGAAAACAATGGAAAATCACTTCAACCAAATGCTGGTTCAGACCAAAGCAATTGAACTGGGTCCTGCTTTTGTTGGGTCTAAAATAATATTTATAAATCTGCTTTAGTATGTATATATACAGTTCAAAGAAAAAGAAAATTAAAACATTTACAGTGAAATGAATCCTAGTACCTGGCGGATGCTGCATTTGGACCTGCACACTCATAGGATTTGCTAGTAAATAACGATTGTCAATATAATCGGTTGACATTCTAAGGAAGTGTTGCAGTCTGGTAGGGCATTTCTGGTTATCTTTGGCTGTGTTTGTTTTATCCTGCTGAAAAATGGCAGTTGGAAGCCCTTCCATGAAAGGCAACAAATGTGGCCACAGGATGTCCTGCACATATCTTTTAGTGTCTCAAATGTCCATTATTTGACCATCACACTAACAACGAGGAGGAGCGGTGTGTCACGCCCACATCCATATCTCGTCTCCTTCATCAAAACACATTCTGCGGTCAGTTCTTGGAATGCTTCACTCCGGGGTTCATGTACTTTTCTGGCCTGCACTGTGGATAATATTCCACTCAATATGCTCAATAAAACAGTACATTGTTAAGCCTTTTAATTTTGTTTAAATAAACTAAAGTTAAAATTTAAACACAATTTAAAATTTGAAACTTTGCCACGTGAGCTGAGGCAAAAGCCTTGAAAATCCAGTGAGTGTTGTGACTCCAGCTTCATAGGCATGCTGTACTCTGCTTGTAATAATTAGGTAAGGGCAGGAAATATTATTTTTACATATGTGATCATATGTGTTTTTGTATGTTTAATCAAAAATTAAATATACAAAGTCAAACTTTCTTACATATATTATAAATTACTGATTCCAGTAGTGTCAAAAGTTAAAAAGCAACAACAACAACAACAACAACAACATCATTGTGGTTTATATATACATAAAAAGGTTTTAGCACTGGAATGACAATACAGTACAATGAGGGTCCAAGGAGTTCAGTGCAGTTCCGTACTGAGAAGGACTATAGAAGAAGTCTTTGAAGTAATTTCTAAACAAATGCGAATTCCAAGATCTTCACTTCCAAGCGTGGCCTTAAGCACAATTTATTGAGAAGCATTGCCAGGGTCTGAAGAAAGACCATACTGTCTCAGCTGAGATGAAACTGGTTCAGATCAGGAACCAGACTTGCATATACCTGCAATGAACTGGAACCATGCCCATCACCATGCACAGAGAAGCCCCCTATTCAAGCAAGAAAGGATCTCCAATTGACACCTTCAAGCTTGAAAAAAATTTGCATCTGACCACATGGACAAAGTCCTTTCGTAAGAACATTTTTGGTTAGATGATAAGAGGCATGTTTGGTGGAGTAAGGTGAGGTGAAGCATTCAACCCCATGAATACTGTACCAACTGTGAAGCATGATGGTGGTAGCATAATGCTGTAGGTTTGACAGAATAATGAGAATAAGAAACACCTGTACTGTAATCTCCAATCCATCAACTAAATGATTTAAATGATTGAATTTAGTGTTTCAAAAGGAGTATATTTAAACATGTATAAAATATAGTTGTGAAATTTAAATAAAGTAGGCTCATGTTTTTGAATGACTTTCACAAAATCCCAATCTCTAGTCTTTAAAAAGATCATAAGAATCATTGCATGCTGCAAACAAAAGCTTTGAATTGAATTGGCTGCCAGGGTGTCACAAAATATCCAGCCTGAATTCTGCCAGAAACCTGTTGTTGACTTTTCCAAAAGTCAAAACTGTCTGATATTAAGGTAATAAATAAAAAAAAAAAAAAAAAAAAAAAAAAAATATATATAATATATATATATATATATATATATATATATATATATATATATATATATATATATATATATATATATATTTAAAACAAATACTAGTTGTACTGCATTTATATTGCATCTACAGCATGCATTTATATTTTGACACTGTATGTTAATTTTTCCCCTAAAGATGTACAGTGGTGCTTAAGAGTTTGTGAACCCTTTAGAATTTTCAATAGTTCTGTATCATTTTGACCCAAGAAAACTTCTTCCAATTTATTTATTGAAGAAAACAATCCAATATTACATATCTGTGTGTGGCAAAAGAAAGTGAACCCTTACTTTCAGTGCTTTCTGGACCCCCCTGTGCAGCAAGGGTGGCCTTCTGATAACATTTGTGGCTTGTTAAAAATATTCAGGGCTTTAACCCCAGAATAATTCAGAATTCATTGTTCCATCAAGGCCCACTACATGATACTCTCCAAATAATAAGCTTCTCATTTAAACTAAAAATTTCTATGTTGGCCTCATGAAACCACAAAACATTGTCCCAGTAGCCTTCTGCCTTTCCATGTGATTATTAGTGAAATGCAGACAGGCAACAATGTTCTTTTATGTAGAGCAACAGCTTTCGCTGAACACTAAACCACTGTGATGTCCAGTGGTTTCCTGATGGTGGACTCATGAACATTAAAATGAACCAATATGAGTCCTTTAGTTGTTTAGATGTTCCCTCAGGAAGTTCCTTTGTAACCTTGTGGACTATTACATGTCTTGCTCTTGGTGTGAACTTTGTTAGTTGAGGGTAATAATGGTGATTTAAACAGGTGATTTCCTGTTTGTACACAATCTGTTTGACTGTGGATTGGTGAAGTCCATATTCTTTAGTGATGGTTTTGCAACCAAACTCTTCTTCTGAGCTTCTTAGAAATCTCCATTGTTTGTGTCATGATACACATTAACAAATATGTGTTGTGAAGATCATACATTGTTAGATTCCTGTTCTTTAAATTAAACAGGACACCCACTCACACCTGATTGTCTCCCATTGATTGAAAACACCTCACTCTAATTTCACCATCAAACTCTCTGCTAATTCTAAAATCGACATATTTTGTCACCCACAGATCTGTAATAATACTCAAATAATAAATGAGCAAGTTTCTTTGTTCTCATTTTAATACTTAAGTAAAAAAGGTTTTAGGTCACATTTATGCAGAAACATAGAAAATTATAAAGAGTTCACAAACTTTTAAACAATATCATAAGTTGTCATAAGTTCATTCTGCACCAGAAAAAAATAGTTAAACAAAATAATAATAATAATAATAATAATAATAATAATAATAATAATAATAAACGGTGTATATCTGTTCATTCACTTACAGTTCCCTCCATAATTATTGGCACCCCTGGTTAAGATGTGTTCTTTAGCTTCTAATAAATTGAGTTTTTTTTCTAAATAATATAGAACCATGATAGAAAGAAAGCGTAAAATCCAACCTTTAACTCAAGTGAATTTTAAGGGGGAAAAATCCCTGAATAAGAAATAATTATTCTTCATAAAATCACCTGTTCCACAATTATTGACACCCCTAACAATTCTTAGGAAATAAATGTAATTAAAGAATTTCTGTCAATTCTATAGTAGTTTACGAAGTTGATCAGAGTATGTAGGAACATTTAATTAGTAATGCACAATTTCCTGTTTCCCTGGGGTATAAATATGACGTGACACAGAGGCCATTTCTCTTTAACATGGGCAAAACAAAGGAACATACAATTCAAGTAAGGCAGATGTGTACTGACCTTCACGAGTCAGGCAATGGCTATAAGAAAATAACCACTCGCCTACACCGGTCCATATCAACTGTCAGAGGAATTATTAAGAAGTTTAAAACAACCGGAACAGTGGTAAATAAGCCTGGACTAGGACGCAAGTTTATTTTGCCACCACGCACAGTCAGGTGGATGATAAGAGAAACAAAAAGTTCTCCAAAGCTCACTGTTACAGAAGGTCTCTGGAGGATTTACAGAGATTCTGCAATGAGGAATGGTCGAAGATCCCTCTTTCTGTATTCTCTATCTTGTGAAACATTATAGGAGAAGATTAGGTGCTGTTTTGTTGGCAAACGGGCGTTGTACAAAGTATTAACTTCGGGGTGCTAATAATTGTGGCACGCATGATTTGATGTTAAACAATTATTTCTTAATGTGGGATTTTTTTCCTACTGAATAAATGCATTTGAGTTTAAGGTTGGATGTTACTCCTTTTTCCATCGTGGTCTTATATTATTTCAAAAAAACTCAATTTATTAGAAGCTAAAGAACCAACCAATTGTGCCAACAATTATGGAGGGCACTGTATTTGTCTTTATAGGATTTCTGTTGTTTCTTGTTTTCCTTCACTGCTGGAAGGAGGCTAATCTGATGAGGGAATGAGTCATTAGAGCGTGTCATCACATTCATGATTCATGACCAGTGTTTAAAGTGCTGGGGAAGAGATGACTGACAGATTGATGTCAGAGTGTGTGTTTAAGTTGACAATGCAGGCATGTGTTAAGGAGCATGTTGCTGTGTTTTGATGCCATTATAATAGGAATGTTTCCTGTAACACTGGTGTAAATGCACACAACCTGCTTTAACTATGAATGATAAGATGTGATATGAGTGATGTTGGTAATGATTTTACCATTTTATTCATTTAAAATAAATAACACTGAAGAAAAAATCAAGTGAATTGTGCCAAAAGACCCCAAAGCCTTCTGAGAAATGTAAACCAACATAGCCATTAATGTCAAATATTATCAGGTGGTGAAATAAAATCCTGTGCAAATGTGACCTGAAAACCTCAAATGTACTGCCAGTCATCTTGATGAAAACGTCACTCTTGTCTGACTTGTCCACTAGCAGTTCTGTAAGGTTGTTGTGGAGAAACAGATAAGACCACCACACCATTCCCATTCTGAGCAACTATGCTGTCCAATAAAAGTCCTTAGACAAGGCTCCTAACACTACTCTGGCCCGCCTCAGTAATGTAATCAGCTAAATGCTGTAAATGTAAGTTGATTCTGTTGTATTATCTTACCAACATAGTTTCATGAACATGTTTTTATCTTATCCAGAACGAAGACTGATAGAGCTTTAGCCCAAGACACACAGCATTATCCAGCACAAGGGTTGTTGAGCAGTCTAGACAGTCTGGAACTCAACTGGACTCAACAATACAAGCAACAGTATATCGGTTGCAATCAGGCTTGTTTGGCTCTTATAGCAGAGACATAGTATTGTGTAAATTAAAACGTCCTCCTTTGAATAATTGAAGAAAATTTTGAAGGTAGGAGTACTGCATGGAAGATTACATCCAATTTTGGGCCAATACTGGGCTGCAGAACCTTTTTAGCTAGCTAGCACCATTAGCCAATCATTAAGGCTATCTGTGTGATCCAGAGGACAATCAGATAACTATCACTAATGCTAAGCTAAATATTTTCATATTTCATATCTCATTTCTTGAGTGAGAGGTATAATTTACCAAATGATGAAGGAACGGCAACAAAGGAAGGAAATTAAAATGATTAACTCTACATAATCTAGATACTTAACCTCTGCTACCTATATTAGAACCAACATAACTGAGGTAAGCACTAACACTAATGCTACTAGCAGTACAGGTATTTATTAATCAATAGATCAGTGCCCAGCTGCCCGGATTTGGGTATGACAGGGATTCCCTGCAGGTCCTAAGAGACACAAATTCCTGAATTTTGTCAAACCACTGAGGTTGAGTTACCAGTTCTGCACTATCCAGAACACTACAGAGCATAAATAATTTAAAGTGACAATTTTATACTGGAGTGCTCTATTGAAAACACTCATTTACACACCTGGATCGGTATGGAAAATCACATGGGAAGAAAAATATACTCAGCTAGAATTTCACTGTTTATTCATTGCTGATTCAAATGTTGAATCAGTCAATCAACATTGACATCAATTGAATATTGATATTAATTTTATAACTCATAATTGAAATGCAACATTGATTTATTAGTGTTTTTTTTACCTGTTCACAACCATTTAACATTAAACATGTTTCATTTTTTTATTAATGCTGAAACAACAGCCAACATGTTCCAGCTGGGTAGATGGCCTGTTGTCAAAAGTAATATAGATTCAATTCTTTGATTCTTAGATTTTAAATTGGCTTTAGAGAAAAAACAACAACTATTATTATACTGTTATATTTGGCTTTTCCATGGTCTCCATGATTAGGGTTGTCATAGTATGAGATTTTCATAGTTTGATAACCATCTCAGAAAATATCATGGTTTTATAATAACACAATATACAGTATAAGGAATAATTTTTGTATGATATTACATTTTTGTATGATTTTTACAAATGCTTTAGTGCAATTTAGTACTGAAAGTAAATTGTCTTTTGAAAATTAATACATTACAAAGCTGCATATGAGGCTGTCCACTTTTGTGTTTTGTTTTGTTTTTTTATTTTCACTATAGATTAATCTGCTGATTATTTTGTTATTGAGTTGTTTTTTTCCTACTGCTGGTATAAAGCAAATGTACATGTTATGATAACCATCAATTTTTATACCATTGTACACCTAAAACAGTATGCCTTGGCAACCCTATCCATAGTGCAGATGTAATTCTCTTTTCTGTTGCCATGGAATATACAAAACCTTAAAAGTAAAAAAAAAAAATCACTAAATAGTGTGGAAGGAGAAACAGGTGTGAAAAGAAACAGAAAAATACCATTAATATGAAATATTCTAGTGAATTCTAGATTTTTAGAAAAAAATACTGTTTAGATTTGTGTTTTGTTGAAGATCGCTGGTTTGGTGTGTCCTGGGCTTCATATACTCACTTTCATACACTTACTGACCTTTGATTGTGATATCAGATCAGTTTTTCACTTCATTATGTATATTAAGTCTAGGCTGGAACAGACATCATCAGAGAATGTCCTGACTGACAGAGCATCCACATAGGACTTTGAGGAAGGATATGAGAATCATAAAGGGAGCTATAGAATCCTACATGGGAGCCAAACAGAATGTTCAGTTCGGTCTGTTTGCACTCCTAGTGCAGTGGTAAAATCCTTGAGATGTTCAAAATCCCTTTCACATCACACAATCTATGTATTCCTACCCCAGTAGTAAATTTTAAGGGGGTCATATTCTACTTTCCACTTCACCTCATGTCAAATTCTGTTTACTTGTTTTTTTTTCATATGCTTTAAAAAGCAGCCCAGGCTGAAAACAATTCAATTTGACCATCAGAAAAGACAAACCAGTGAGACATCACTAGTGATTATTTAGAAATGGGTTGTTTCTGCACTTCTGCTTCCAAATATGAACTGTATGAACCTGGAGGTGACTCGTGCAACATCTCTTACCATGTCAATATTTTTCTTCCCTAATATGGCCCCTTTAAATGTTTAGAAATGTCCAGCAATTTCCTGTTGCCCTGTCCTGTCCTAAGGACATAAGGAGCTGGAAGCAACAATGCCATAAGACATGCAGTGTGAAAGGGGCTTCCTGACATAATCCAGTCCTTTGCTAAATGCACCCCTCGCTCACAGGACAGCGTGGATGTCCTCATTGCGAAGCACTTTGTATGTAAGCCAATAGAAGACATTGAAGATAAGGAAGCTGAGGGGGAAGACAGCACGGGAGATTGTGTCAATGCGTTTGGCACGGTCAATGAAACGCCGACGGATCTCAAAGAGGGCATGGCCAGGGGGCAGACTGGCAAACATGGCAGCTGTCTCAGAGATTGGTCCATCTCCAGAGAGGAAGGTTTCTAGGCCATAACCAGGGAAGAAGAAATCTGGATTCTGCTGAGCCAGCTGCTCCTCCTGCAAAGTCAAACAGAGAGGACATCAGTAGTCTTACAGAAGCAATACAGCAGCTGGTTGACCAGTATAACCAGCATGAACAAGCTGGATGACTAGCATGAGGCTCATCACTAAGCTAGTTGACCAGCATAACCAGTGTGACTAAGCCTGACCAAAATAAACATACAGTATGTTAGGCTGGTCAAACAGGTAGTCAATCAATCAATCAACATTTATTTGTACAGCAAGTAATTTTTTTTGTCACAGAGCGGCTTTACAGAAATCAAAAATAAGAAGGTGACCACAGGATAGATAAAGACTTAAACCCCCCAGCGAGCAAGCCAAAGGGCAACAGTGGCAAGGAAAAATCCCCCCAAGCATAGGGTACGCTTTCACTTGTATGACCAGATTTTCAACAAACCTTGACCATCAAAGACCAGCCTACACCATTCCTTACAGTTACCAGCAAAAGCTGGTCTTGAGATTGTGTTGTGTATTTAATTTTGAATGGAAATAATTGCCATTTCCAAAGCTGATACAGAACGAAACATCAACTGGGCATCTGTGTTTTCACATAACAGTATGAATAGTCCTTTAATTCTGTTTTGGTGACAGAAGTTACCAGCCCAATATAAAATGCCGTTTACTACAGTGCATTGTAGCATGTAGCCAAAGTGCTGTTCCCCAGCTTAGTTTCATGTCCTATCATGTCTGACTCTGCTCATAATTAACTCATGACTAACTTATGTTAGCACACAAAACACAAAACTGTGCCATGCAGAAGCACCTCCAGCTGCACAATTGAGAAATTGAAATAGATTATTGGCATTTGTAAAAAGATTTTCTAGTATAAGGAAGGATGGGCAGCCATGGTTTGGTGGTTAGGGAACCAGCCTCATGACTGCAAGGTAGCAGGAAATGACTGAAGTGCACTTGATCAAGGCACTTAACTCCCCAGTTGCTCCACAGGCACCATGGATAGGGGTGCCCACAGCTCTAGGCATGTGTGCTTACTGCCCCCCAGTGTTGTGTGTGCGTGCGTGCATGTGTGGGTTGTTTGACTGTATAGATGGATTAAATGCGTAGGACAAATTCCTCTGTGTGCAACTGGGTCTATATGCACATTTGCAATTTTAGTGGATCATTTTCTGACAGTGATAACTTTATAGGTTATCTTGCAAATGTACATCTATATAACATCTATATTTGTTGGCAGGTTTTAGTGTTAGGATTGTAGCAGGGAGAGAGAACATCCTAAAATGTCCTCGAAGCATTCCTGCTATGTTTTGAGAACATTTGGAAAGAAAGCTGGAGGCTTTAAACTTTAGACTTCAGAGCTGTGAAGCAGAATAAGAGCAGCATTAGCATGGAAAAAGACTGGGTCAGAGAGACGCTGCAGGGTGTTGTTCTAATCACTGATTACGAACCTGCTGGCTATTTTTATAATCACTCATTGTGGCATTGTGATGAGAAGCTGACACAGCATGACACATGAGCTGGGCATCTCTCTCTGTGTGTGTGTGTGTGTGTGTGTGTGTGTGTGTGTGTGTGTGTGTGTGTGTGTGTGTGTGTATGTGTGTCTGACTGTACCACAGCCTTGTTGTACCCTGAGTCATGCTAGCCTTCATTGGCCTTTTTCATGAGTGACCTGGTTTTAACCAAAGGGCAGGTGTTATCTGGGTGCTTTTAATATACAGCATCTGCTCTGATGACAAAGGGGCTAATTAGGGAAAAGGGGCCAGTGGGGAATCAACACTCTTTATCACTCTTTAACTTTTCTGACTTCCTAATGGAAAATATTTAATTGGACAAGCTTCACAGGTGTTTTCATTAATTACAGTTATTATTTTATTAACTAGTTACTTTATAAACTAGTTTGAAGAAAGATTTCTCCTGAAAGCCCCCAGCTAGCATTCAGTTAACATCATTAAGCACTGATTTACAAATCTGATTTCATGCCTTTTAAGTGGAATGTAAAGCAGGACTTTCATAGTCATTCCAACACACTATGCCCTCTGGCACACCCAAATGCAATCACTCCTTTTAACATCTGCTTTGTAACTTATTTTTCACACATTAAACAAGACATTCACGGCACTGTTTCACCTCTTCTCAATCTATGAATCCCATCACACACCTCCATGTATTAATTGCCTGATCATCCTGGTGTAATGCCATTTGCAGGAGCCTAAATTACTACCACCTTAAACACACAAGATGACTAATGTTTTGTCCAGGATGTTTATATTTATCACACATATACCGTGCATCTCCAAAATGAAAAGTTGAAAAAGAATTTTGCCTGTAAAAAAGATTTTATTCCAAGTCAGTTTGGAGCATTTCCACTTCTTCATTCATAGTCTAAAACTGTAACAATGTTTTTGCGCTATAGTAACAAAATATATATATTTCCAATTTTAGGAAAGCTTTTATGAGAAAAGTAAAAGAGGTTAAATTTGAAACCTCAAAGTTTGAGGTTGAGGTAAGCATGAGTGCATGCGCATATATACCCTTGCACAGGCACTGCACTGGCGTTGTGTGTTCCTGCAGGATGTTGTGCTGCTTGTAACATCATTGTTCTTGCTTTTCGTCTCGGCTCCCCCAAGCTGACCTGAAGCCTGAACATCACACACACACACACACACACACACACACACACACACACACACACACACTCCTTTAGCAGGAAACAGCTATAACATCATTTATTCAGAGTAAAATTATTCTCTCACTCTCCTCTTCTTCACTCAAGCTCTCCAGACAAAACACACACACACACACACGCTGCTCTAAAGCTCTGAATTAAGGTCACTATGTATCCCAACACACACAAACACACACACACACACACACACACACACACACACACACACACACACACTGAGGATGACTCCTTGTTCTGAGGTTTGCTGCATTTCAGTGCAGCAAACTTCACATATTCACACACACACACACACACACACACGCACACACACACACACACACACACAGACACACACTGCAGACAAAAGTGTGGTATGTAAGTGTTAAAAGGCCAGTCCATACTTGGTAAAAAGAAATAAAAGTGACTACATTTAAATAATATCAAATGCAAACAGCTAATTTTGACCACTTGTCTTCTGAAATGAAACGGTCTCATAAAAAATGGACAGTGGAGCACTGCAAAGCTAAAAACTGTAACAGTCAGTATTTTTAGTCCAGTGGTTCTCAAACTTGTTCAGTCTAAAACCTCCACTGCTCTGCCACTGCAGCCAGCCGTCTTTACTTACTGGACAAGAACTTTGTCTTATCAGAACCTCATCCAGCTTTATGCACCTATTACTCTCCAGCACATACAAGAGAATTGGCTCTATTTTATTATATAATAAACAGTTCAAACGCATCACAGTGAAAGTAAGCTCAAAATATTTTTTTTTCTATTAATTTTTCTACACAGATAGTGTTTGTAGTATTTGTCCAACAGAAGATATTTTATGCCAATAAATGTAAAAATTAAGTTTTGCTGCGTCAGTAACTCTGCCTTAATTATTGATGAAACAGAAAGATTTTTTTCCATTTTATTATGTAGCAATGGGCAACAACCATCTGAATGTTAAAGAACAACCCAAGAAATTACTAGAGGATTGTAGCTTTTGATAGTCTATTATTTTACACAAAAATAATGTTTGCTTTCCAGCGAGTCTCAGAAAAAAATCTATGAATACTGCTAGGTTTCAGTCATGTGCTGTGGACGAGGGACAGTATGGATGAGGCAATGTTCATTAACAATGCTAACGCTGGTATAGGATAAGGGTCGATCTGCAGACCCTCAGCACCACACTCTCAGCCCTGGACATATCACTGTTAACATACTGTGTAAAGTTTCAGAAACCCCCAAATTGTAGCTACTGGATTATGAAATAACCAATTCACGCTTGTAGTAAACATATTTTTAATGTCATTCATTCTTTAGTTTGTTCAACTGAGCACATAGCTAAAAATCCTGAAATTAATTATTTGTTTTCATTAATTTGGGATTTGGGTATTACATTGTAAACAGACCAAAAACATATACCTGTAAGGTAATAAACTACAATGTCCATTTCACAATTCTCTTTAGCTGATATAAAAACACATGAAAGCATGTTAGGCTATTGAGCTCCTCTGCATATAAAACCATCAGCCCAATTTGCACTTGAAAGCAGAATTAATATGCAATGTGTTCACTTTGGTACTTTAAAATGTTGCTACAATTCTCTAGTAAGTGGAGGAAAGTGTTACAGCAATCAGCCACGAAAGGTTTACTGAAAGTAATGGGCTGATAGTGCAGCTCTGAAAGTGACAGAATGAGAATTCAGTAATGCAGCTCTGTAGCTAAAGACTGTAATGATGTTAGAAAAGGTTGTTAGCCAACATGTTAAGGCTGCGGTAGTGTTGTCAGTTAATGTTAATTCCATGATAGGAATGTTACACTTGACCTGTACCCACCATAAAAACTCTATGGTAATGAACTATGGTAATAGTTTGGTGGCCAGCATGCTTACACTGGAAGGAAGCTAAAAATCTGCTGTTGTTACTCTTTAAAGCTCCCAATGGGTGACACAGTGATGTCTGAAGCAGAAAAGCCTCTGATCTGCTGCTTATAATTCCGCCTACACTTCACCAAGCTCTACACACACTTGCTATAGTTCAACATGGTCAAAAGGCACATTCTGATATTGAGGGTAGATATAGTCTTGAATACACACGTACACTGTCCCTCTTGAATTTCTCTGTTTTGCAAGGATGACAAGAAATAACACATCTCATGTTTTTTGTACAATATTTGGACAAATGCACTTGGACACATTCATTGTTTCTTCTGAAATCGAGGGTATTAAATAAAGAGCTTGCCCTGCTTTTGTTAAAGTAATTGTCTCCACTGGTGAAGGCTTTGTGCTAGATTTTGACTGCATTCAGCAACAAGAGCATTAGTAAAGTCAGGATGTTGGATGATTGGACTAGACAAGCTGTGTGTGCATTTGCACATCTGTGCCAACAATGGGTGCAACTTAATGTAGCTGATGGCATTCATTAAAAGTGGTGTGAACAAACATTTAGACAGATAGTGTATTAGTTCACTTGCAAGAAGAAAATATCTGATTTATATTAGCTGTAAACAGATTACACTGCAGTGTCTTGCCAGATCTTGTGTAGTTTTAATAATTGTTTTGTGTGTGTGTGTGTGTGTGTGTGTGTTGTTGTTGCAGACACAGTCCTTGTTTTTTACCCTAAGGAAAGTGTGTTTCTTACTGTGCAATGTATTCAGTGCAGTGTGTGTGTAGATACACATTGTGCACAGGTCAGTGCTCGGTGAGTAAGTGTGAGTGGGATCAGACAGTGTGCATGGGTCCCTTTGTCTAATCATTCATGTGGGGGGCTGAGTATATGTGTGTGTAGGTGTGCATGCTTGCATGTATGTGCCTAATAATGCTGCAATGAGCCAGGTAAAGACAACACAGCTCCACCTGCTCACACACACATAGTCCACCCCAGTGGGCCAATATGCCCTACAGGAGGATGGAGGGATGATGCGGGGGAGAAGAGTGGATTATTTCTGCTTTCTGCCCTCTCAGGCTGTGCATCCTGACAGTCCCCTTAGCGAAGTTCCCGGAATTTTTTATTGGCAATTACAAAATATTTCCACAGTTTCATAAGTATTCTGTAGTCTGTATGTATATATTTGACCTGAAATGAACAAATCTTGTATGAAGAGAGCCTGATTTAAATAAAGGTGTCATTAAATAACTCATGACCTATAAATAATCCCCGACCTATACCCCTGCATACAGGTCAGTAGAATTCTTGGTGTGACTGAATGGACAAAAAAGTGCCATTTTCCTATTTAGAATAAACATAATTACTTTCATTCATTGTACATTGAAATGTAAATGACTGTATTATTCAATAATACCAATTATGACCCCAAGACCACTGCATAGTGCTGGTGAAAGCTAACTATAGGTCCATAAGTATTTGCACAGTGAAACAATCTTTGTACATTTGCCTCTGCATACTACCTCAATGGATTTGAACTGAAACAATCAAAATATGATTAATGTAGTCTTTCAGATTTAATTCCATTAAACAAAATAATACAACTGTTTAGGAATTACAGCCATTTTTGCATAGCTCCTTTTTCAGTCCCAAAAGTAACTGGACAAATTACTGATTAGCAGTTACATGACCAGGTGTGGCTGCAATAACTAAATACACCTATTAGAGAGATGGTAGCAACTTTAGAAGTGGCTAAATCAAATAAATCAAACAAATTGGTATATTTTTAAAAAGAAGGAATACATTGGAGATCTCAAGAAAAACCAAAAATTAGTGTAAATAAAGATGATTTACTTCAATGTATGAAAAAATTAAGAAGAAGATTATGATTCTAAACAGATAAAACCAAGATTAATTGCATATGATGGGAAATGGAAGGGGTCTTGATCTGATGCATTCAACATCATCTGTCAAAAACAGTGGATCACTGTTATGGCAAGGGAATGTATACCTGCCAATGAAACTGGGTCACTGGAGTTTATTGATGATATGATGGTTGACAGAAGTAGCAGGATGAATTCTGACACATATAGAGCTGTACTTTCTGCTCAGATTCAGTCAAGTTCTGCCAAACTGATGGTGCATCAATGTACAGACACGTAATGACTCAAAGCATCCAGTGAATCCAGGAGCTTCTTAAGGCAAAGAAATGAAACGTTCTTAAAAGGCTGTAAAACCCCATTCCAATTGAAAATATGTTTTATTCAGTGAAGCAAAACTCAGGGCAGAAAGATCCAAACAAGCAGTACCTTGAGGCAGCTGAAGAGCTGGCAAAGGGAGGAAACAGCTTTTGAGAGTCCATGGGTTCCATATCTCAGTCAAGGAATTGCTTCCAAGTATTATAAATAATATTTTAATTTATATTTTTGTTAGTTTCTTATGATAATATTTGAGCCTGAAAGAATATGTAAAAAAAAAAAATAAACATTTAATACAATATTTTTGTTAACCCCCTTTAATTAAAGCTGAAAGTCTATAGTTCATTTACATCTTGCTTAATTTCAAATCCATGTAGGTAGTGTGCAGAACTACAAAACTACAAAAAATAACCATTGTACTTATGGACATGATTGTATGCTGCAAAAATTGGATCTCTGCTGCTTATGGCAATATAATTTCATTCCAACATTCTAGTACTTGCCCTTGCTCTCACACCGCCCTCAGTAGAAAGTGTTCTTCAACCATATGACTTCATTAGCCAGGAGGCCAAGAGGACAGCTTACTTTGGCCTATATTTTCGTGGGTGATGGGATGTTGTATTATGCAGATGTGTGATTCTGCACAACCACTATGGCATGGCAGTGCAGCTAATGGTCTCAAGAGACAGGAAAATTAAACTGCTCTCTTCCCTAGGCGATGGGGCTCTACAGGAGACAAACGTGCCTGTGAAGTGGCCAAAAGGGTTTGTGTGTGTGTGTGTGTGTGTGTGTGTGTGTGTGTGTGTGTGTGTGTGTGTGTGTGTGTGTGTGTGTTTGTGTATGTATGTATGTATGTATGTATGTATGTATGTATGTATGTATGTATGTGTTACTCACAGCTCGTTGCCGTTGCTCCTCTCTTAGCCTCCTCCTGAGTCTGAAGAACTCTTTGTGTTGCCGAGAGACAAAGTTTACAGCAGCATATTCTAACAATGCTGCAAAAACAAATAGCAAACACACTGCCATCCAGATATCTATTGCCTTCACATAGGACACCTGCAACACCCACACACACACATACAGACAGACAAATAAGTATTAATTCATGACAACCATTTTTTGCAATTAAATTCATATGCATTTATTTATTCAGGAGAAATGATCAGCTGTGAATAAGCACTTTGACAAAAATCTAAATCACCATGGTCAGCTGATTGGGCCAGAGTATCTCCAAAACTGTGGGGGGCTGACATAGGTAGCTAGCAATAGTGGACTCAGGTGGGACAAAATAAATCTGTCTACTTGGTGTTGGGTGCCCAAGGCTCATCAAAGTGTGAAAGCAACTACGGTTATCTTGTCTGGGTGGAATCAACCGAAGAGCTTCTCATAAATGTTGATGATGGCTATAGCACAAATACCTCACAAAGCACAGTGCATTACCCCTATTGGCTGAAGACAATGCTAACCTCTATCCACCCCAACCCCCACAAGGTCTAGACCAGAGGTCACCAACCCTACTCCTGGATAGCTACCTTCCTGTACGGTTGATTCTATTGTCTGTGGAAAGCTAGTTCTAGATGAGTAAGGCTACTGATCCCTGATCTAGACTGTATCTTGGAGCAGTGATGTAAGGTTGCCTAGTTGAGGAGTCTTTTCTTTTACATTACTTGGATGTCTGGTTTTTAGTGCCATATACCACAGAGCACCTTCATAGGTCTTGTAGAGTGAGCCATTTTGGTGGTACACATAATTGACAGTATGGAGGATGCTAACTAGATGAATAAAGCTCCTATTACTTGTTATCGAGATTACCTCTATAGCTCCAGTACAAAATTAAACAACTGTATGCACTGATTACATTTCTGGTGAAGGTGTGGTGAAGTGGTTGGGTAGTTGTTTAAATAAGAAGACAAAGCACTTCAAATTAACATGACGTAAATGTAAACATAGACTCACTGGGCTTGCACACAGGGAAATTTGTCCCATTCACACAGTTAAATATACACACCCGGGGCAGTGAGCACACATGCCCAGAGCAGGGACCAGATGGGTAGTTAGGGGCCAACCACAAGGCTGGTTCCTTAAGCACCAGGCCACAGCTCCCCCAAACATTAGGCTTCCAGGTGTTTAGATTGGCAGGTGTATATTAGAGATAAATAACTGTTACAAAATTACTGTATGCCCCAACTTACCTTAACACTAACCCAATTTCTATAAAAGAAATGTATGCACATTTATTTCTGCATTACTTTCTTGGTACATGCTTGCTACCCATTCTTGGTATCTTGTACCAATGCTATCTTATAGCCTTTACAGGACACCCACAAATAACACACACTAAATTATAAAAATATTAATTATTTACATTATATATTATGTGTTTGCAGCATGCACACAGCCACACATACAAAGATTCAATATAGGACATCCACGGCATACATGCACATCTTATCATGTAGTAAGACATTAACCCTAATCATACTGATGGCAGTCTTATGTGGAGTGACTTAAAGATGCCAGTTCAAGGACAAAGCCCTCAGAGCGGATTGGGTATTTCTAGTTGTGCTGAGGGGCTGCAGCTAAACACTAATAGCTACAATCAAAGCCATGACTTACTGAATTATAAATGAGATCTCAGAGCAATGGGCTAATACACCCCCGCAACACATTACTGGATGGATGGATGGATGGATGCATGGTTGGATGGATGCATGAAGAGATGATTAAATAAATGAAAGGACAGATGGAATTGTGTGTGAGTTGATAGACTGATGGTTGGATGGATGGACAAATAAGTCATTGATTGATTCACCAATGTTTGCTGTGATACCACTGTGTTGTATAAATGCTGGATAGATGGGTGGATGAATGTAGAAATGTTTTTTATCCTGATACTGGACCTTAGGCAATGAGGCTCTGGAACCGGAGCTCTGGGTGGTCATGGTCAGTACAGTGGTGATGCCTAACCCCACTCGAGCTGGAGCAGCATCCATGTTGATCCAGAAAGAGACCCAGGACAGGATAACAGTCAACAGACTGGGGATGTACATCTGGATCAGATAATAACCCATCTGCCTCTCCAGGTGGAACTTTACCTCTATACAGGTGAACTTACCTACACACACACACACACACACACACATTAATTTGTGTAACACTGAAGCTAAGTAATACTATAAACCAAAATAGATGTTTTCATGGCCCCGTTAAAAAAAAATCTTAGTCTTAAGATCATCTTAAGTGGTGGAGAAAGAGTTCAGTGTGATGCTCAATTGACCATTCAAGAATCATCTTTGTGCTAGGATAATGAAGAGCCCTGCAGAGCTTTTTCTTTTGAGAACAAGCAGAATGTCCCCCTTTTTCATCTATTGCTATGATTATATAGTTGTTTGTTCTTCACAATGAGCTAAATCTAAACACATATGCACATGCAATACTTTCTCAGACCGTTAAAATGTATTTGTTATGGCCTTTTTTGTATATTTTGTATATTTCTGTGTAATGAGTAAAGATGGCTTATTATTGTATATTACTATTTACAAAACTTCACATTATATTCACAGAATTCTCTCTTCTAAAAACTGGAGAGAAAATAGGCAAGAAAACATCACTGTATCAAATTGTATTTTCACTATAGGTCTTCTTCATTACTTCATTACGACAACTGCAATACAAGTCTGTGTGTATGTGTGTACCAGTGTTATAGTGTTTAGTGCAGTATCCCAGGTCTTTCTCCTCTTTGAGAACAAATTGAGGCAGCATTAAGTCATCAGCCACCTGCACAGGACCAATATCCAGCCACTGAAATATCAGATCATTCATTGTGTAACCAACTGCAGAGAGAGAAAGGGGGGGGGGGGGTGAAAATGAGAATATTATATAAATTAATAAATTGTTCCAGATGAACAGTATATCATTCCTGTCATACAACTAAATTGTATATATATCTTTTTGACATCATTTACATTGTGTCCAAATTTCATAAATAATTGATCAACACAATAGCACTACAATGACATGGAATAAACAGTATTTTTCCTTCTGTAATGTTGCCTGTTTGGAGAGTGGAGTGACATGAACATTTTGGTATGACAAAGATGATATGTAGCAATATGATTAAATAAAGAAATTAAAATACTTACCTAAATAAGTAAATATACTAAAGAAGAATTCAGATACACTGAAGGAAATAAAGTAAAGAGGTGTGAAGATATTTAATTAAAGTCATGATGTACTAAAGTGAGTAAAGTAGTACTAAAATATGTATGAGTAAAGACAAACTAAACCCCCTAGACAGCATGCCCCTCCAATCTTCACAGAAAGTGATTGGAGTGGGGATCAAACCCACACTCCCAGACCCTTGAAGCTGTGTGACAAATGCACTACTCGTAGCACCAGTGTGCCATCCTGAAAACATCAAAAACACTGACAGACTCGCTGGATGCAAACGACCACTGATATCATCCATACAGTACAGGAGGAGGGGGTTTGTGTTATCTAAATAAGTAAAAATCAGAAAAGAAGTACTCAATTAGTACTGTAAGCAAAGAAATACTAAATGAAGAGTAAATTTAAACTAAACTAGTACAATTAGTAAAGAACTATTAAATAATTTTAATTAAATCATTAAACAAATTATTTAACTATGTACTACAATACTTAAGCAAAATTATGTAGACATGTTAAGATATTTCACTGAAGTAAAAAAGAACTAAAGGACTACATTAACTAAATATGAATGTAGTCTAACTTGTCTGAAGAATCTCAAGTAAGAATATTACATATTTAACAAAAATATCTAGATGGAAACTAAAGTAACTAAGTAAATGAAAAAAGTAATTAAAAAGTATTAATTAAAACACTAAAGTAACCAAGCTTTACTTGCATTATTTGTACAACCTCAATTTCCATGAAGTTGGGGTGCTGTGTAAAACATAAAAAAAAAACAGAATATAATAATTTGCAAATCCTTTTCAACCTATATTCAATTAAATACACTGCAAAGAGAAGATATTTAATGTTCAAATGGACCAACTTTACTGTTTTTTGCAAATATTGCACATGTTCAAAAAAAGTTGGGACAGAGGCAACCACAGACTGTGAAAGTTGAGGAATTCTCAAAAAACACCTGTATACAACATTCCACAGGGAACAACTATTGTGAATAACTGCTTGAACAAATAGTCCAGCAGTTTAAGAACAACGTCTCTCAATATGCAATTGCATGGAATTTAAGGATTTCACCATTTACAGTCCATAATATCATCAAAAGATTGAGAGAATCTGGAGAAATCTCTGCAAGTAAGCAGCAAGGCCTAAAACCATGTTTGAGGAACACTTCAGAAAATCCATTGTCAGTTTATCGCTCCACCAAAAAGTGCAAGTTAAAACTCCATGCAAGCAAAAGCCATATATTAACAACACCCAGCAATGCTGCCAGCTTCTCTGGGCCCAAGCTCATCTGAGATGGATTGAAGCAAAGTGGAAAAGTGATCTGATGACTCTTTCAAATTGTTTTAGGAAATCATGGACATCATATCCTCCAGGCCACAGAAGAAAAGGACTGTCCGAATTGTTATCAGCGCAAAGCTCAAAAGCCAGCATCTGTGATGGGGCTGTGTTAGTGCCCATGGAATGGGTAACTTGCACATCTGTGAAGGCACCATCAATGCTGAAAGATACATACAGGTTTTGGAGCATCATATGCTGCCATTCAAGCAATGTCATTTTCAGGGACGTCCCTGCTTATTTCAGCAAGACAATACCAAACCACATTCTGCACATGTTAAAACAGCATGGCTTCATAGTAAAAGAGTGAAAATTGAAAATGTGTGGTGCATTATGAAGTACATAATGCAATAAGACGATGATTCAAAAAATGATTTGATGAATTATGAATCATTTCTGTTTTACACAATTTGGGGTTGTATAAATTGTTCTCTTCTTTTGACCTGGTCAGGTTTGTGCTGGGTCCAGAGCCTTACTGAAATCATTGCGCACAAGACAGAAATACCCCCTAGACAGCATGCCCCTCAATACATACATCCAAGTCTTCACAGAAAGTGATTGGAATGGGGATCAAACCCACAATATCAGGCCCTTGAAGCTGTGCAACAACTGAACTACCTGTAGCACCAATGTACCATCCTGAAAACATCAAAAACACTGACAGGGAAGCTTGCTGGATGCAAACCACTTTTGATATCTTCAATACAGTACAGGAGAGGGGGGTTATCCCTCGAAAAGAAAAGAAAAGGAAACAAAAGAAAAAAAAGAAATAGTGACTCACAGCTCTCTAGCTGCATGGTGCAGGTCTGAATGTCCATGGGAAAATTCTTCAGATCCATTGGGCAGGAGAGAGTCAGAGTTAACCTGAAAGAGAGAGAGATATAACAAAAGAGATACAGTGTCAGAGAGAGAAAGAGGGGCGAAGTGTGACAGATTTACACTGTCATGTCTTGAGATAGATACAAAGTCCCTGTCCTGCAGGTGTGTGAGCATTTAGCCAAGTGACAGACAGCAAGTGGTGCTGATCTAAGCAGGTGTAATAGCAGTTAAAGGCAAACTCAACTGGACAGCCTGTCTGGTACAGAAAACTGGCTGTGGCTAAATCTCCGGACTAAGAATCCTAGCATTAAAAATCTGAATTTGAATGTTATTAATCTGAATATGTATCACATTATCTGAAAGCGATTTTGGAGGTTTGTAAAGCAGAAACCTTATATCAAAGTTTTCAGACTGGATGTTCAGTTTCTATTAACTTTAAAAAGCCTTATATTATCAGAAAAAGCCACCTATTACACAACTTACTTGTTCTTTTCCCCTTTACCTTTTTCCTTCTGACACAGAATAACAGACATTCTAAAAGTGAATCTAAAAATGTGATTTAACCTTTAGAACTCTAAGCCAATTTTGCAGGATGTTTTCATAGCTTGACGTTCTTTAATTCACCAAAAATTAAAAACGTATATTTAGGAGACAGTCACACATGCCAGATATTGTTATTTTCAGGACATCCTAGGCTACTAAAATTTGTCTTCATTTGAGATGTAAATAATGAGAGAATTTAAATACTTGTGTGGATTTGACCATGTTTTGATCAAAATTTTCTTGCACCTACTTTTGTTTATTTTGCTTATTAAGAGTGTTTTTATGCTGACAATTGAATGATTTTGATGAATTAATTGCAATGATTAGATTAACAAGGAAGTTCATATAAAAATAAGTTCTTCAAAATACTTATACAAATAAAATATAATAAATAACATAAAAGTCTTTTATTAATTGTTATTTTTGTATGTATTGTAGGTATTATCCCTTCTCAGGACTTTTATTCCAAAATCTGAGCAAATAAAGAGAGCAAACAGTCCCTCCCTTCTCAGATGAGCCAATATCTGGGTCTGCACGCTGGTTGAATATGTACATATGGACAGAGCAATACACATACACTGGAAGGCTCCTTGAGCATTTAAACTGGGATTGAAGTTTTCACTCCATTGAAAATGAGTGAATTTTAGCTGTCATCTGAGCTCACTTACTTCCTTATATGTAATCATACAATGAGACTGTTTTTAGATAGGGTAGTCTTGTAGTTTGTTATGATGTGGGTATCATGTCTGTAGGTTACTCTGATTCTGAGGTAAGCATAGAAAACCATTCAATTTCAGTATGATATAATTCCCAAATTCAGTAATAATAGTAATCCAAAGTATTATACAAACAGCAATACAAAGTAACAAAAGTATATTGTCATAATTATTGTAATGCTCATCTTGCCTATGCTGAAAGAATAGTACGAGTGTGTAACAGTCAAACGAACAGGAATTGCAGAGGTCAGTGCTAACCTAATGCTATATAGCACATTTCCATTCTGGAAGATTCTCAGCAGTTTGTTGTCAGTGGTGACCTCATGGAAGTTTGCACCCTTCTCATTAGCAAAGAACAGGTCGGGCTTCCAGATGGAGTCAAGCATGGAGGGGTCCAGGTCTAGAGAGTCATCCGGATACTCCTTATAGGCCAACCGTGGGTCGTTCCACTGCTGCCGCAGAAACACATTCAGCCTATAATCCTGAGGAGGGACAGAGGATTGAACAGTTGATTCTCAGATCATGACTTGTAACCTGGTCACTATAAGCATAGTTCTAATACAAAACGAAAGAAGCTAACTTCAGACACAACACGTATCTTGGCTGATGAACCAAACATTATGCAGAGGTGTAAAATTGGCTTTTTCCAAACAGCTTGAAAACAGAAATTAGGGCTGATGTTTAACACCTCCACTTAAATTACTGATGATAGAATTACTCTTGTCAAAGCACAGGTTCTTCAAGGGTTCTCTCAAAGGGGTTCTTTTAGGGGTTCTGTTGATTGGTGGAAAATGATTTGAAGATTGTTCTATGTAGATTGTTCTACTTTTCAGTACTTTGTAGAAGTCAATATAAAGTATCTGTACTCTAAGTCAAAAATAATTAAGGCAAGATATTATTGTTGGTTTTCAGAACAGGCTGGTTTTTTTTGCTTATCATATACAAATACCAACTGCACTACAAAAAGTCCTCTTTTACTGCACATACATGTATTCATACCGGATGATGAGGTATTAACATCATGGTTTGGTGCATAGAATTTAATGGAGAAAACACTGTACATGATGAGTTACAAACAAAGCATTCAAGCAATGGAAAGGAATTAATGTAATGTGAATCCTGACTGTAAACCTTAAACTGCAAGCCATTCTTAAGTAAACTTTGGATTGCATGGCATTGTGGGAAATGTAGTTGAATATCACATATTTGGAAGTGGTACCTGTAGTTTTGACACCTCTCCCTCTCCATTGAATTTTCTATAATATGGACCCTTTAAAATCTCCTAATCAACAGTGCATTTTTGACATTGCCTCATTTAATCATCAGGACTGCTTTTGCTTTGCCAGATTGACATAGATTATTCTGTATATTATCTGGCTGCTCAGAGTCTACTGTGGCCAATCCACTCTATTTAAATATCCCTCATGCTGTTTATTTTATGGGCTCAAGTAGATAAGCATGCTGCAGTAATTTGACCTTTGCAAGTATGTTAGTGAGTGTGCATCTGTGTGCTCTATTATTCATAGTGGGTTTCTCTGTGCTTCATAGCATGTCAGCTTGTTGCTCTGTGGTTTAAAGGTGGACTGACTTGGTGTAATACACAGTGACATGTGGTGGTTCTGTGGCAATATTCAATATGGCACTTGTTACAGATGTGCGTGTGTACCCGTTTGTGACTACAATACTACAACTGGAATAAAGAGCAAAAACTTTCAAGGTCCATGTGTACAGTCAATATTGAGATAAGCTAACTGATCTCCATGTGCATCAGAAATGAATTGTTATAAATAATAAACAAGGGCTGAAGTAAAGCCCAGGACTGCTAATAATATAACTGGCATGAACTCACGATTCGTGGTATTAATTCATCTGGTGCTTTTTCTGAAGACTGCTAGATGAATTTCTAATTGTGTTAAGATCTTTTTAAATCCCTTCCAAGACATATGCATCTACAACCTTCTTTCTGAAGGCCACTCGCTTCAAAATCAAGAGCAAACTGAACTAAAGTGAGGATTAAATACACAGTCTTTTCAAACAATAGTCTGATCACCTGATCTGGTGCACCTGATTCTTTAGGTTCTCTAACTCTAACATTTTAAGTAGTGATAAATGTGAGAGTGTCCTTACTGCATTTCTAATCATTGTTTTACAAATTATTTTCAAATCACATTTCTTCAGTTTTACATGCTTAGTTAAATCACCTCCATCCCTCAATATTGTTAAAATGAAGATCAAACATCCATATTTTTTAAATATGCTACAAAAGAAAAATAACTTAATGAGGTGTCCTAATGACTGACTGTGTGTGTGTGCATGTGTGTCTGTGTGTGTGTGTGTGTGTGTGTGTGTGTGTGTGTGTGTGTGTGTGTGTGTGTGTGTGTGTGCATGCATGAGAGAGATAGAAAGAGAGAAAGAGACTTTACCATGGTTGTCTCTGTGACAGAGCCAAAGCTGTTGATGAAGATGTTGCAGGTGACATTGACAGGAGGCCCTAAACCCCGCCCCCCCCACACACACCCACACACATACCCACATACACACACACACATACACACACACACACACACATCCATAAGCATGAGTTCTCTACCTGTCATTTTGTGCAAAGGGAAAATGATTCATACATACACACATATAGTCATTCACATGCATGCAGATAAAGCTGATGCCCTTGTAATCTCCTACATTAAAGGCCATAAAGGGCAACACACACATCATTCAGTCTGTCACACCTGATTATGAAAATTCAGGAGTCAATACCAATACTCTTACTAAATAACACATCTTCAAACCTTCCAAATGGAAACTTAACAGAAGAAGGAAATATTTTATTTGAAGTAATTTGGAGCATTTCTATAGTTATATAGTTATAGTTATAGTTCTATACTTAAGGTATCATGAAATTCTCATATTGTAAAGAAAACTAGCTTTTTCAAATTATGACTTAAGTAACAATATCCCCCCAAAAAAAGAATATTAGGGTTTAACAGTGACAATACATGTCATAATTTCTGATAATTTCTCTTATTTCACATTTACTTCTATTCAATTTTAAGAGCATGTTTGCCTCTGGAGATACCTGTTTTTCATTTACATACATATTTAACCAACAACCTTCAAATGAGTTGTTGATATTCTGAATGTAAATAAGTAAACAAATCTTCTACAGGAAACAAATATGGCATTGTTTTAATTATTTGTTAAATGTAAAAAAAATTGGAAAAATGATCACATTCATATATGCATTATTTTCTATACATATTATGAGCAATAAATGTATACTTATACTTACAAAATATTTGCATATGTTTGTATATATTTGACATGTTTGGTTCCAAAATGCCATACATCTAATTTAGATCAGTGGTTTATTCATTGTAATACATTTTTGAGAGTGAGGCTTTCAATACCACATGATTAATTATGTTTTGTCCGGTGATATTAAAAACAATTGTTTAAAGGGTTTTAATTACAATGTATATGGTATTTACTTATCAATATGTTTCAAAATCAAACACATACATGCATACAGTATGTAATTTGCCTCAATGTAAACTAATGGAAATATAAATTTGCAATATCTTACTGAACCTGAAAAATTCTTATTCTGAAAACAAACAAGTTCATTTCCCCCAGTACAGATTAATAATGGAACAGAACTGTTAGCACCACAATAACGAAGCAGAGTAGAGAGACTGTGGCTGTGACACAAACAAACACTCCACTTGTAGCTCGATGCAACAGATACCATCTATGTGGTGAATTATCTTTAAGGTTGTCATATTGCCACATCACCCTCCCTGATTTGACAACACATGAGGATCTTGCTGCAGAAAGCAACCAAACTCTCATTCTTCACCAGTGTGACACTGTCTGGTGGTGTTGTTCAATCCAGCATGGTCCAATTAGTGGTCAGCTGTTTTGAACTATTATGATAAATATTTGATCATGTTGTTTCCACAGAAATGATCATTTATAGATTAAGCATTAGAATGATATTTATAGCTGATCAGCTGGGACGTTCCCTCACTTCCACAGACAGCCTTTTCTCAGAGATGTGGAACAGAAATAAAATATACATGAATTCAGAGACCGCCCACAGATAGGGAGAGAACAAGTGGAGAGCAAGAGAGGAAAAATATGAGTTGACGAGAGAGCCGGGGAGAGGAACAGACAGAAAAATATGGAAGAGAGGAAGAGATGCGAAGAAGGAAGAAAGGGAGAGGGAATTTAAATGGGGAAAGGAGAGAAAGCTTTAAGATGGGTGGGAGGAAAGAAAAGATTGTTTCAATTTATACACAGACACTGTGAGGTGCCAGATGGATGGCAAATTCCATTTCTGAAGTGCAGGAATTTAACATTCCTTGGCAGCGTCATGTGTGTACTGGATATACATAACAGAAGGCATTACCACCCACTGTGATGTTTAATGATCATGTCTGGTAGTGTCTGGCTAGAATTTTCTGTGCTGAAAGAGAAGCAACTTGCTGTAAACTGGCAAAATCACATCATCAGTCAATGCAGGAGCAACCCCACTCGCAAGATAAATCTTCACAACTTTAGCTTCAGAAATTTTATGATAAAGAAAAACATCTTTCTTAACCTAAATGAAATCTGTGTAGAATATTTTATTTCAAATCATTTTCGAGCTTTTCTTCTGGTCCATTCATCCTAAAACTTTGATGAAGTGTCAAGAAGTACAAGTGGCAGATTCACATTATGTCAAGTGGATGGAGATTCAAGGTCTTTGTGTGACATCAATGATATGTACGGATTCACTTTTATGTTTGTATAACTTTGTTGATAATGTCACAAACCATACCAAGAAAGAACTAAATGAACTAACAGATAATCAAAGAGAGAGAGTCTCCATCAAGTGTCATACAGAATCTGTTGAGTGAACTGAGAGAAAGAGCAAGAAAGAGAGAGAAAGAGAAACAGAGGGAGAGCGACTGATTTAGGTCTGTGGGTTAACACACAGTTGAGCAGACAGGAAAGCAAACTAAATGGACCCACTGACAGAGAAAATTCCCTCTACGCAAAGACTCGTAGACAAGTGGCTGTGGCACTTTTCTGTGCAGTGCGACCTCACAGCACGTTGTCAGAATGACATGCTTCCACAGTTGAAAACTCATGATCGACTTTAATCATCCTTGCATCTACTCTTGCTGCAAAACCATTTTCACTCATTTAAGTTTTTAAAACAAGGGCGTGAAAACAAGGGAATGGCAATCTCAGTTTTTCATAGATAATTAATATATGGTGACCATTTTTTAAAGATGACACTGGGACACACAAGCATCTGTCGGACCACTGCAATGTATATGTCTGAAATACCTCTATGTTCAAATAATCTCCTTTCTGTTTTTAATTTCCTGACATTATAAAAAATACATAAAACAAACCCAGCTACTATAAAAGCAAACACTAGACAAACACTCCAGATGACATGTCCAAGTGGGGCCAGTATGGGTAACCCAAGGGGAAACCAGAAAACTCTATCCACAGGTTCCATGTTGGCCCCACCAATGGATGCCCACCAGGGTATGGGCCACATATGGATAGTACACGGAGCCTGAGTGGGTTTGTGCATGTGCTGTTACTGGGACCCAGCTGGGCTTGATCTAACATGGGTCCCAATAACAACACATGTACAAACCCACTCAGAGCTTGTGTACACCTGGAACCCACCTAACCCATGTTTCACCCAAGTGAGATCCACATAAGCATTTTGTCTGAGACTGGACAGATTTCAGCGTCTGTGGTTCTAACTATGTGTGACAATGATGTGATTATAAATTTGGACCATAATTTGGTCCACTTGCTTTTATAAATGATCTGTGTAGTTTGTCACTATCCTAAAACCTTGTATTTTTTACATCATTTGAATCTGACAGTTGTATGTTACACTGTGGTAGAAGTTCATGTTGAATGGACCAATAGAAATGCTCCAAAAGTTGGGGCACCACTAGGTAATCCTAACACTGGATGTGGGACAGAGGTAGCCAATCTCTACACAGGAGGTGGGACACTCCGCGCTAGTCTTAGCTCACTTTATAGAATAGTGCTAGCCAATTCTAGAGCAAGAGGTTGAACAAAGTTAACCAACCTTATCATGGGAGTTGCATACCTACTGGACAGTTTTAGCACAGGAGGTGGGAGACCATTTGCCCAGATTCCGGTAGCTCAGTCGAACACTATTAGCCAATTCTACCACAGATTGACCGGATATTATAAGTCAATGTCAGCAGAAGAGGAAGGACACAATAGACAGTCCTTTTCCTAACCCTGAAGGTAGGATACCACTAGTCAGTGGTATATTATATCAAGACAGTCTTTTGCATCTTGCTCAGACCTATTTCTAGAGCAGGCAACATATGCCCAACTGACCCTAACACTAAAGGTAGGTATTCTTAGCCAGTCCTAGTGTAGAAGCCAAGAAGCACTGTGCTGCAGACTTTCTCATAATGCTGGATATAGGATACAACTAGATAGACTTAATACAAGAGGAAAGATACAACTAGCCAATCCAAGCAGACCTAGAAGGCAGGATGCATTCTGGATGCAAAGTGTTAGTCCTAGTTTTGGCAGCCTAAACAGCCTAAGCACAGAAAGCTACAAACGACCAGCCAATCTTAACTGTGGAGCAGGTGACATAACACCTTATTTGTTAGCCAACATAACAGGCAGGATACAATCCATTTATCCTTACATGCAGGATACAAGGACCCAGTGAAACTGGACACAAGACAGTCCATGTCCTAGCACAGGGCATGGGACCCTACTAACCAGTCCTATCACAAGAGGCAGTTGAAGCCCAGGTGATGGGATACCACAAGATAGCCTTCCAGATATTTGCACAGAAGGCAGGACATGTTGTAATATGCGTGGGAAAAAATAACTTAGAACAGATGTCAATATCTTTGAAATAGCCCAGGCTGACCCAAGCACTCCACTCAGACAGTTTTCCACTTTGCCTTTCTGACCTTTTGTGTTTCGGAGCTTTTTCACAGGTGAGTCTGTCAGATTAGAAAGCATATTTCTGCTGCACACGTCAAACCATTCTCTAACATTCTCATTTTTCTGTCTCTCTTTCTCCTCTTCTCACACATACACACATACACTCTCTTTCACCCCCTATCAGCGATTGTCTTTGTATTTGCACTGTCCAGAGGCGAGTGAAGTTTTGGACTGAAAGCATTTTCCGGCTGAATTCAGCAGGTTTCTTTCTGCACGCTGCCGCTATTTCAAAATGTCCCAAAGTGACAAAAATATCACCAGGAGACAGCAGTGCAGGACAGGTGAGGGAATGGAGGCATGAGGAAGGAAGATTTAAAGGAAAAAACTAGATGTGGAAAGAAAGGAACATCAAACAGAAAGTTCAGCTGTGGAAATTAACCCCTAAAAATAGACCATGACTCTTAAATGAAGCGCAGTCTTCTGCAAGAATAATCCCTTTGGATCCACTATGCTAAAACGTTCCAAAATAAACAACGTACTAAATTGACATTTCAGTTTAAAAACTCATACTTGATTACACTGGTTGTTTTCTGCGTAAATAACTGTACAAATCCTTCACCCTCCAGCCACACAGATTTCTCCCTGTAAGTTGATGGAGTTGACAAATCAGTGGTGTGGAACATGAACTCAAGTTAATTCAGTTTGTTAAGCAGTGTTAGTTTGTTGTATATTTAATGTCATTTGTGACAGTTTCCAAAACCCAGATCAGGCTACAACTGGAATAAAGACCATTTTCAATAGTTAATGACCATTGAGATTGAAGTTTAGTCCAAGATTAGACTGAGTATATGGGAAACTGTCTGTCTAGGCCTGCATTTACACAGTATGTTGACTGTACTTCTAAAATTTCTGCTTATTGTACCTTTAAAGTTGGGCCTGATTCGAGCGTCATAGCCTGATGTTTTTCCCATCAGCTTGTCCAGGAAGTCAGAGGGGGACATGGGCTTCACTTTACTGCTAGGGGACTTCATCTCCCTACCAAACACAAACCTGAAAATGGACATAGAGAAAAAGAGAGAGGAAAGGGGTGCATGAGAAATGACAGCAAATGCAGTGAAGGACTGATGCAGTAAATGTGTGAAGTACTCTTCCTCCAATCACAAAATCTGATCACAAGGGATCACTGGCGACATGTTTATGATGGAAACAGTTTTATATTCAGACATTGCACCCAGCAGAAACTCATTTTAGGAAGGAAGCATATACTACTAGTGCATCTCAGAAAATCTGAATATTGTGAAAAGTTCATTCAAGTTCATAATTTCTTACAAAGTCAGATTCAAATCTTATATTCTTTACATGTTTACATCTTTACATAACCCTAACCCTGTTTTTTTTAATTGATCTGGATGGCCTATATTATAATTCAGATGTGTAGTATAATTCAGATCTTAAAATATATCACTTTAAATGTAATGAATATAAAATATATGACAAAGTTGCTAAATTATTATTTTATTTTTTTATTCCAATGTCCTTCCCCAATTTGGAACCCTTTTGCACAACTGCACAACCCTGTTAGGACTCTGCCCCTATCACATACAATATTCCGGACACTACGAAGGTGGAAACAAGCATGTCTCCTCCAATACACACGAAGCCAGCCAATACCTGTTTTCGAACCGCGTCATTGTTTGACAGCCAACATGCTTGGAGGCAATCACAAGGTCCTGCCGTGAGTGGATCAGACACAGCAGTGTTGCTGGAGTGTTTAAACTTCTCAGTGTCAGAAACACAAAAATCCAGCCAACAGTGACCCGTGAGCAGTGTCTTGTGAGCACTCATAAAGGACTACATGAGGACCAACACAAACTGTGCAGAAACAGATGAGCTTCTCTTAGTGGACCAACTAGGTAGGAGTGTCTGTTAGAGTGGACAGTGAGTGGACACAGTGTTCAAATATTCCAGCAGCACTGCTGTGTTTGATCCACTTGTAACAGTACAACACATATCACCATCATTGTCAGTGTCACTGCAGTACTGATAATGAGCCAACACCCACATAATACCTGCTCTGCGGTGGTGCAGTGGGGTTCTGACTATTGAAGATCAGGGTGAAAACAATTCAGAGAAACAGATGGACTACAGTCTGTAATTACGGCGCAACAAAGTGCTCCTGTTTGATAAACATAATTGATAAAATGAACAATAGAAACAAGGAGGGGTCGTAAAGTTGTGGTTAACTGGTGTATGTACAAAATGTGAAAATAAAATACATCAGCAGTGAAAGGTTTAAGAACACTCTCAGTTTTCTTCTAGTTTCTCCCAATATTTCAGGTACCTCTCTCACCACAGTGTGCATGTCGACACGTCTGGATTGCTCTCATGACTAGAAAAAGACACATAACATACAAACACTATCATATTATATTGTATTGTATTTATAATAAATTTAATCTGCATGGTGTTTGGCCTAATCACAAAGGACAGAATCTCATCTACAAGTTAGACCAACTAGGTGGGAGTGTCGAACAGAGTAGATAGTGAATGGGCGATGTTTGAAACCACCAGGAGCACTACTGTATGATATCATACCAGTGCAACACACACTAACAGACCACCACTATTATACACAAAATTACATTATAGTATATCATTAAAGTCATTTATTATACATTTACAGGGCGTTTGCTCTCGTCACAAAGGACATCAGTGGAATAGTCATAAAGCAGCTCTGCTAACCAACTGCTTTGTTATGTTAATGAAAGAATGACACCTGTTAACTCATCTCAACATGTCTTTTACACTCATTTACCCACCGTGGGTAAAAAAAAAGGTCAATGTAAACAGCTCCCAACAAAGACCTGCAGAACTGAACTGAACTGCTGCACAATGAAAGAAGGAGGTTGAGACTAAAACCCAGAAAGAAAGATGGTAGATCTAACAAGCACAAAGACAAACTAATCTTGAGCCTGATGTACAATGTTCCAATTTTTATGATATGGTATATAGTTTGGAAGAATACTGCAATTCACAGGAGAGTTGGGATGTCTATTGTTTACTTCTCCCAAGATTTGTCATGGTAGCAACTCTGAAAGGGCTTGTTAATTAGCTTGTTAATTAGCTGATTAGACAAATGAGTTTGAGAAACAGTGTCAGATGAAACTGCTCTAAATGTTCTCCTCCAAGCATGTTGAGCTGCAGTTATGTTGCACTCCCAATACTGATAGCAGTGTGAAATATAGTGGGGACTTAAAAGTACACTGTCTTGAAATGGCTGCTACTGCTGTTTGTAGGTATGTCATATACCTTATTTCATGTTCATAGAGCCATACCATGTCCAAAACCAAATGACCTGAACTCCACACAATTCTAGCTGGTGTATATACACTTCCATTGCATTTTAGCTACATTAGCTTAATATCTCTGGTGCAAAACTACAGATGCAAATATAAAACACGTCTTGATACCCTTTGACTGTGCAAATGAACTTGTCAAAGATTATCTATGACTGTATCGACTGCACTTCAAACTCCAGATGGCCACTGTGATTCCAAACAGATCCACCTGAGCTCCCTGCCAGCCTGTCTGATCACACCCTCTGCCTAGAACACTTTTCCAGTCCAACACATTAAGAAACCTCAACAGATTCTAGACCTAAATTGCAAGTTGTTGTACATGTGAATATTTCATGTGTGACAAGAGGCCTTAAATGATTATAAGAATAACTATAAAGTGCTCTCTCTGTCTTACACACACACACACACACACACACACACACACACACACACACACACACACACAGAGACACACACACACACACACACACACACACACACACACACACACACAGTTTTAGTCCATTGAATTTTCCTCCACATTTAGACACATTTCATTTTCAAGCTCCTTCAGCTCGTGTTTGAGAAGTGTGTCACATTTTACTGCCAAAACTACAAAAGCAGCCAGACAGGTTAAGAGACGACCCCAAGTACGCATCCACGTTAATTTATTTTGGCTTCTCGTTTGATTGTCCTACTGGCCCACATTTTTTTGAGGCTATGTCTGACAGCAGCGTGAGCAGTCTGCCTCATTAAACCCAAACTGAATGAGTATTTCTGGATGCGATATTTTTTTCCTCCCTTTTCTGTTCATTGACAGTAAAAATATGAATCTGGACAGTGCTGTCTCTGTGTGTCAACTTCATCATTTACAGAGCACCATAATACACCACACACATACACACACACACTCACACACAGACACTTACATGCTCAGACATACATGGACACTTAGCCAATGAAAAATAAATAAAGTGCACTCCCACACATCAGCATGCATTTGCACACTGCACATACTACATATAGTACATGTACAAACATTATAACTGTCAAAAAATTTATTTTTATATATTATTTTTATTTATTTATAAATAAAAAAAAAGATTTCCAGACAATGAACTAACCGACATGAAGAAATAGGAACTTAACTCTTAGTGGAAGTCAAGAGCCATTTCTATTGGCTCCAAGCATTATATATATATATTTCTATTCTATTTCTGTAATTACAGATGGTAGTTAATCTCTGCATACTTTATCCTCCTTTCACCCTGATCTTCAATGGTTAGCACCCCACAGGACCACCACAGAGCAGGTACTGTGTGGTTGGTGGGGCGTTCTCAGCATTGCATTGACACAGTGTGTCAGTGTGTGGTGCGCTTGCACAAGTGGACCAGCCACAGCAGTGCTGCTGGAGTGTTTAAAACCCCGCAGTGTCACTGCTGGACGGAGAACAGTCCACAAACCAGAAATATCCAGCCAACAGTGTCGCATGGGCAAGGTCCTGTGAGCAATGAAGAAGGACTAAAAGATGACCAACACAACCTGTGTGGAAAGGTAATAGTTTATGCTTAAACTAAATGTTTGAACACTCCACCAGCACTCATACCAGCTCAACACACACTAACATGCTGCCACATCAGTATCACTGCAATTTTGAGAATGACCCACCACCCACATAATACGTGCTCTGTGGGTGTCCTGTCTTGACCACTGAGGAACAGGGTGAAAGGGGGATGAAGAGTGTAGAGAAACGGATGGTCTACAGTCCGTAATTATAGAACTACAAAGTGCTCTTGTATGGTAAGAGGAGCTGATGAACTGGACAATGAGTGTAGAAACAAGGAGAAACAATGGAAGCTCAAAATAATAATAATAATAATAATAATAAAAATAAGAGCAATTAAAATACATTTTAGAACATTTGTATTGGTCTATTCCTCCAGACTTTTTTACACGGTGTACAGAGCAGGTAGAGGGTTTAAACGATGGAAAAAATAAATACAGACAAAAATGAAGACACGTGTACTCTTCACACCTGTGAGAACACCTGTGCATACACACGCACACACACACACACACAGACATGTTCTATACACACATTCCAGACATTCTACATCTGTACCCACACTTCTCTCCATGCAGACATGAAAATTGCAGTAAACCGCACTGTTTACAAACACAAACAGATGTTTACCTGAGGACCCCTCCACACAGGCACAGCAAGAGCCAAATCCACCAAGACTTCCACATGTGTGTAAACATTGTCACTCCTTCTCTCTCTCTCTCTCTCTCTCTCTCTCTCTCTCTCTCTCTCTCTCTGTGTGTGTGTGTGTGTGTGTGTCTCCTCTGTAGTGGTCTGTGATGTTCTCCGAAGCGCTCACACACCCCTCTCCTCCCACACGGTTGGACTCAGCGACCACATCAGGCACTCAGAGAAGTTTTCAACTCTGTGTGCTAGTCTCTCTCTCTCTCTCTCTCTCTCTCTCTCTCTCTCTCACCCTTTGAATCTGTTTTTTTATCCCTTCTCTTTTACATCTTTTCTCTTTTCACAATCTAATCTCATTTTTGTGCTCTCTCTCTCTCTCTCTCTCTCTCTCTCTCTCTCTCTCTCTCTCTCTCTCTCCTCTTTTTGCTTTCATTGGACACATGCTAGCCCGAGGAGCCTGTGTGTGTGTGTGTGTGTGTGTGTGTGAATAATAGCAGACAGCTGGGTGAGTGATGTGTTTAAAGATGCTTATAGAAAAAAAATAACTACCTGAGGGACATTAGAAACACATCATCATCATCATCTTCACCATCATTATCACCTTTCATCATGGTTAGAATCAACATCATCCTCACCATCATCATCACTGTCGTGTCGAACATGAACATCATTATAATGACGATCATCTTCATCGTCATCACAGTCACTATCATAACCACCCTCATTGTGATCATCACCTTCATCATCATGATATCACCAATCATCACCAGCATAGCATCAACGTCATTGCCATCATCATCATTACTATCATATACTATCAAAACCTCTCCTTTTACTTGTCCACATGTTTATATTATTCTCTCGTCCTTCTCTCTTTCTCTCATCTCCCTCGTTCCACTTTTTCTAATGCCTCTGTATAATTCTGTTCTCCTGCCTGTGTTTGATCATTTGGAGGCTCTTTCTTTAGTGAGTCTGATTGCAGATTCTTTTTGCTAATTGAGCAGCTGGTTTGCTTACCCATCAGAATCCTGATTCAGCTTCTTTTCTATAGAGCAAAGACAGCCTTTCCTGTATGAAGTAGAAATAAAATAGTAAATCTGAACAGATTTTGACAGAATAAGAAAACATTATTATTTGCATTTGCATAGGTTATAACCATAATATTGCACTGCTAACTGGAATGTGTTACATTATGTGTCACTGTCCAATCCATAACATATTCAAAATTGTGTCTTTACAGAAGGCATGGTTCATTCAGGATTAATTGCACAGTGTATACGGCAGATACCAGGTTGAAATGGAGAAAACAAAAAACGGAGATATATGTTTTTCATTGGACAGAGGTGATGAGGCAGCATTACATGAGATCATGATCATAACATGTTATCATGAAATAATACAATTTCCTTCTGCCAAATTATAGTTTGACAGATTATTTCACTGTCACAGTTCAGCTTCTTACTCATGCCAACATATTAAATTCCCTTTGCCTCTTACAGATTTTGTCTTTTATGTTGTTATGTTTATGTCTTAATCGTTTAATTTTGTTTTTAGGTCATTTTTTGGTGTTATTTACTTAGCATTGGTGCTCACCCTAGTGATACAGTGTTTTTGAAAAAATAATAGTATGAATATAATAACAGCATGGTTATCAGCATGGTTCTCAACTTGCGGGCCTGGTACTAAATGTTGTATAAAATAATGTACAAGAAAATAAGTGAAATAAACAACATTGTTACAGCAAATAATATTGTGACAGTAGTGCATGTCAAGGTTTGGGATGTGTGTTGGAGAATAATTGAAAATGTCTTTTTGTAGTTGATGTGTTGCATTCAGGGGAAATGGTCAGACCTGGGCAACTTTGATGAGGGACAAATTATTGTGTCCAGACAACTGTATCAGAGTCCCTTCAAAACAGCAAGGGTTTTGGTGTGTTTCTGGTCACCTTTGGTGAGTAACTACTGAAGCTGCTGCAAGAAGGGACAAATCAAAAAATTATGACAGGGTGTTGGAGACCCAGGGCTCATTGATGTGTCAGAAAAACACACATATGCACTACTGTTGTGCAAGTCAGAGTGCACATGCTTATGCTGGGGAGCTTATGACTGGGTTCCCCATGCCATTGGCTGAAACACAGCCCCAAAGCATGATTGATCTTCTCCCATGCTTGGAGAGGTGTTGTTTTCATGAAATTTTCTTTTTCTCCAAACATACCTTTGCTCATTGAGGCCAAAATATTCTAATTTAAGGTCATTGGTCCAAAGGACTTGTTTCCAAAATTTGCCAGGATTGTTTAGATGTTCTTTTGCAAACTTCTGATGCTGAATTTAATGGCAAGGATGCAGAAGAGGTTTTCTTCTGATGACTCTTCCATGAAGATCATTATTTTGCAGGTGTCGCTGAACAGTAGAACCACAACTCCAGAGATTGCTAAATCTTTCTGAAAGTCTTTTCCAGTCAACCGGGGGTTCCGTTTTGCTTTTATAGGAATATTTTATTACATTTTTATTACATTCTTGGTTTTCCAGATCTTATCTTGACCTCCACTGTTTCTATCAACAGTCATTTCTTAATTCAATTTTGAAATGAGGAAACAGCAACCTGAAAATTCTTTGCTATCTTCCTGAAGACTCCTGTTTTAGGGCAGAAACAATTTTAATTTTCAGAGTGCTAGGCAGTTGCTTAGAAAAACCCATGGATTCTGTGTAGCCTGTTCACTTATTATTGCGTGACAAATTAAGGAGATAGCAGTTCTTTCAATGAGTTGGTGAACATTTCTGCTGCATTGAAGGTCCCAATGAGCACAGTGGCCTCCATCATCTGTAAATGGATGAAGTTTGGAACCACCAGGACTCTTCATAGAGCTGGCCACCCGGACAAACTGAGTGATTGTGGTAGAAAGACCTTAGTCAGGGAGGTGACCAAGAACCCACTGGTCACTCTGTTAGAGCTCCAACATTGCACTGTTGAGATAGGACAACCTACCAGAAGGACAACCATTTCTGCAGCACTCCACCAATCAGGCATGTATGGTAGAGTGGCTAGATGGAAGCCATTACATCCCATCTGGAGGTTCCCAAAATGCACCTAAAGGATTCTCAAACTATGAGAAACCAAAAGATTGAACTTTTTGGACTGAATGTCTAGTGTCATGTCTGGAGGAAACCAGGCACTGCTTATCAAATAGCCAATACCATTGCTACAGTGAAGCATGGTGGTGGCAGCATCATGTTGTGAGGATCTGCTGCAGGAACTAGGAGACTAGTCAGGGAAAATGACTGCAGTGATGTACAGAGACATCCTTGATGATAATCTGCTCCATAGTGCTCTGGACCTCAGACTAGGATGAAGATTTATCTTCCAACAGGATAACAACCCTAAGCACATAGCCTAGGTAACAAAGACAACTCTGTGAATGTCATTGAATCCAAACTTGAACCCAATTGAACTCTAGAGGTATCTAAAAATGGCTGTGCGCCACCGTTCTCCATTCAATCTAATGGAGCTTCAGAGGTTTAGCAAAGAAGAATGGGAGAAATCTCCCAAAAACCTGTGTGCCAAGCTTGTAGCATCATATTCAGAAAGACTTGAGGCTGTAACCTTTGCCAAAGGTGTGTTAAAAAAAATACTGAAAAAAGGCTGTGAATACTTATGTAAATTATATAATAATAATAATAATAATAATAATAATAATAATAATAATAATAATAATAATGCAAAAAAATATACATTTATGTATGCAGCTAATCTGGAAACATTTATCGTTTGTTTGTTTGTTTGTTTGTTTGTTTTTTGCAATTTAATAATGTTACCAAGATTGGCTCCTACTCCTCCAAAAATGTACTCTGTAAATAGTATTGTGATGTATTATTTGTATTTTAAATCTCATACATATCTCTTACAAATTAAATCTCATACTTAACTCTCATTCTTTTAGTCCTACCTTCTCCTCTCTCTCTTTCTCCCTCTACCTCTCTCATATACACAGATACAGCTGTTCCTCTCCTACACATCACTTAACCATTTAACTGTTAAAAAGTAATTGAGTCTGAATCAGGGTTTTCTTTTACTGTTTAACTTAACATTTATTGGTTTTGTCTCCTTCCTAAAAGTAATGTAATGTCTCTAATGTAAATATAATTTCATTATGTCGATCATTGATTTTTTTATTTTCTATTTAATAGTTGACAATACTTCGATTGATTTACAGTCCTAATTATTATTAATAATACAGTTTTTATTTTATATTTATATTTAGCTCTATGAAATAAATTATTTGTTAGTGATGTCATATGGTAAAACCCCCATGTGAGTAACATGTTATATTCCAAGCATATGAAGTTTAAGAGCTTTATGAATTGAATGCAGAAGAGACACAGATACGTCCACTGATCAGTCAAACAGGCTAAAACTGTGCAAGCTGGGGAGCAAAAGCATATACTACTGTCCAAAAAGCGTTCATAATGCAAAGTGACCTGGGAGAGTACACACACACACACACACACACACACACACACACACACATGCCAAGCCTGGCCGTGTCGCTGTCTCAGAGCAGATGGTAAGTTTAAGGTGTCTCTGTGGAATCAGTGGTGGATGTATATTTCATGTTGCCTTCAGACTTGAGGCTTATGGAGGGGGTGGAAGAGAGAGCAATAGAGAGAGAGATTGGAGGAGTAAAATATTCCAAAAGCTACTCCAAAATAGAGGCTGTTTCGGGTAGCAGATACAAAGAAGCCTTTAACCTTAAGTACCTTAACAGTACTTTTCCCATCACATTCTCTTAAATAAATTTAACCTAAAATCTGTTAACGGAATTATGTCAATGTTTTCCTGCACATAAAAAAATTATAGAACATATCAAACAGTGAAACTCACTGTAAATCACCAAATTCCACCATAAATATAATATTTATCTACCCAATTCATATTGTCTATATTCTAAGCTGCAAAATTCATATATTTTGAATTAATTGTTTTGGAGATGCCGCTAATATCTAGAAGCTATCTTGTCCACTATATGGACAAACTTTTTTTTCTGAAATCAATGGAATTAAAAGTTTTTGTTTGAGTAACTGTCTCTACTGTCCAGTTAAAGGCTTTTCAGGATAGGATAGGATAGAATAGGATAGGATAGGACATTATTGATCCCTTGGGAGGGTTCCCTCAGGGAAAATAAGGTTCCAGCAACAGCATCAGTACAGTTTCACTAGGTTTTGGCACATTGTGGTGAGGATGTTGGATGACTGCCACCTCACTACATCCCTTACTTCCCAATCAATCCCAAAAAGTATTGGATGGAGCACCAACATTCCGGAGAACACAGTTCCACTGCTCAACAACTCAATACTGGGGGGGGGGGCTTTATACTCCTGTAGCCCATGCCTGGCCCTAGACATGGTGCCAAAAGGTTAATTTTACATGTTCCAGAGAGTCAATCTAATATTAGAGCTGTAAAGGTAAACACACTCTCTGACCCCTGCTTTGTGTGTGTGTGTGTGTGTGTGTGTGTGTGTGTGTGTGTGTGTGTGTGAAGGCAGCTCTACCCCCAGGCAGAACAATCACCATTGATTCAGAGAATCACAAATTAAAATAACCATTAGGTAGAGCTTTTGAAAGTTGCTGCTCATCAGCATTTTATATGTTGATGAAATGTGGTATGCAGTTCAGTTTGAATTAGCAAAGCAATACTGTGCAAACAAATGGTCGAAAATATTAATTAGCTATTCTGTTGATCATGTGCAACTGAATTTTCTGCACTAATGATTTTACATACTGGAATTGAGGACATGTCACTAAGTGGATGTGCAATCTATGGCAACATGCAACCACGTGAACATACCTGTGGTCCATCTCTGTACCTAAGTCACCATTGCTCAAACTTGTGGTGTATTACATAGTAAAACATGTTCTTCATTCATGGTCACAGCTTCTATCAAATCTTTTCTTTCCTGCATGCCACTGCAGTTACTGACACACACCAGGGGCTGTAAACTGCTGCCTTAGAAGCTGGCTGACTAGTTTCCTGAGAAACCAAAACCATATTTAAACTAATTTCTTTTGCCCACCATGCAGCCACAGCTAAGGAGCTGATACACATTTCTAAAGCTCCACCTACTGGTTATTTTAATTGGTTATTTGTTTCTTTTTTATGTTTACATTTGTTGCTGTTTTTTTTTATGTTTATTTTGATTGGCTGTTACTGAGGTTATGGTAAGGAGAGAATACATGAAAGTAAACGGTTACAGATAATTAGCAAATACAAAGATAATAGTTGGGATTAATAGTGCATGAATACAGCACTATTACAAATGACTATGATGCTGTGCGTGTGTGTGTGAATGTGTGTGTGTGTGTGTGTGTGTGTGTGTGTGTATGTCTAGGTAACTAGGCCAGGGCCAGTGTTAATTTTAATGTGATTGTTCCTTTTTTGGAGTGATTCCAACTGATGCACATCAGGCCAATTCTCTCTCTCTATCACACAACACACACACACACACACAAACACAAAAACTGCTGCAGAATTTCTGCATTTCTATGTTCTCATATGTCAGTTCATAAGGATCAGAGAGACGTGCGTACATACATAAATACACACATACTTTTCTTCTGCTTTCTGCTCTATAGTGTAAGTAGACCAAGTATGTCTGTGTGTATGCTGAGGTCAGTGATGTTCACATGCTTGACTGAATTCTGCAGGAGTTTTTGTGTTTGTGTGTGTGTGTGTGTGTGTGTGTGTGTGTGTGTGTGTGTGTGTGTGTGTGTGTGTGTGTGTGTGTGAGAGAGAGAGAGAGAGAGAGAGAGAGAGAGAGAGAGAAAGACTTTCTTTCGTACTTCAACCCAGAATCTCTTCACAGTTTTGACACAGCAGTTCCAGTTGCTCAGAACACACACACACACACACACACACACACACACACACACACACACACACACACACACACACACACACACATACTGCCCTCCTCAGTAGCCTGAATGGATGGATGCACTTCCACCCACACACACTATAGCAGTATGCAAGAAGAACAACAGCGCATGGCATTATTGAGGTCAAAAAGGTCAATTCCTACTGGTTTTGCTTTTGGGTCATCACGTGAAACCCCCATAAAGACATGTTTCTCATTTACTTTAACACATGTTATTAGCAAAACTCCTGCGTGTCTTGCCACCAGTGTACACTTAAAGCAAGATTTATACAGTTCATCTTCATCTTTAAATGCAGTCACGTTCCTGACATGGAATCTGAAGTTTGCTTTTTTGTTTGTTCTTTAATATGGGGCTTGCTATAATGGATGCTATGAAGTACACAATAATTAGCATTGTTTACTGTTGATAAAACATAATATTACAAAACCTGTTTTCATTTTGAGTTCTAGAAGTAGATTCCTTATGTCAGAGATATTATTAGATCTATATTAGCACTATATATATTTGAGTATTCAAATCAAATTGAAATTGGAATTGGAAATGTGTCCCATTTTGATCCCATTTTGATCATAAAATCAGCTTTAAAATAATTCCATGCTTCACTGACCTGTAATAGGGAGAATAGCATCTCTATCATTCTCAAGTGTAGACATAAAAGTACTGATTTAATTTATTAATTAAATAAAGTAAGAAAATTGCTAGTGCCGTAACACAAACATACCATATCAGATATACACAAAGTATTATTTCTCATTACTGTTATAAATTAGTCATTAACCCCCATTAATTAATACACATGAATACTTAGTTCAAGAAGCAAAACAGACTTATACAAAATGGACAAAATTTTGGGACATATTCTCTTTTTTTCTGAACTCAATGGGATTAAAAAGAGCCCCTCACACAATAAAAAGCAAGTTGTGGTCACAACTTGGAAAGGCATGGGAAAGACTTACTAAGACCTCATTTTGATAGGGTTGCCACCTGTTTGGTTTTTACATAACCTTTTTTTGTTGTTGTAAGGAAAAGTCACCCCCATCATTGTCAAATGACGAAGGAGCATTTGGTTTTTAATGTAATTTGTCCCTTTTTTTGTAACAAATAATCATGTGGAATGTTACCTTAGGGGTTCTGCATTATCCTGCTTTGGTGAGAGTAACTGTCTCTACTGTCCAGGGAAGGCTCTCTACTAGATTTTGGAGCACTGCTGTGAAGATTTGACACAAGAGGGTTAGTGTGGTCAGGGTGTTGAATGATCAGCACCCCACCTCATCCTCAATTCCCCAAATCATTCCAGAGATCACAGATCCTGTGCTCCACATCTCAGGTCTGGGGGCTTTAGACCCCACTAGCCTATTGTATTGGTAATACTTGGACAAGCTGTGTGTAGGCATTTGTACATCTTTGTCAACAAACACTGTGACATATTTTAGCTCTTGAAGTTAAAGTACTGAATTATCCAGTGGCCACTACTAACATTATTAATGTACCACAGCTAAAGTAAAACATTTAACGTGAACATCATGCATAATACTCTATAGTTAAACACTATACTCTTTAGTCCTGCCACCATTAGCTGCTTACTCCATCACAACATATTAGCCAAACTCATATCAGGTTTTATAACATTTACTTAATTTGAATGCAGAAAGGTCCACAATAGGTTGAAAGACCTCATAATGTATGATGTGACAGAAATACACTCGGTGCATGAAATGATCTGTTCAAAATATACTGTGTTTGATTGCATTTGCTTCTGATTGGAGAAAGGGGTCATGTAACCTCAAAAATTGTGACATGTGACATTGTGAGTAAAAAGTACCCTTTTTGAAAAAAGTATAATTTGTTCACAAAAGTTAGTTAAGTAAATGTAATGTTTAGTAAATGTAACATGTTACTACCCACCTCTGATCATTGCTAACTTTTCTGAAGTGGGAAGGTATTGTATGTATTACTCAAAATCCTGTAACTTGACTCTACTGCATCAGTTCACATGCTTCTCTCACTTCCATTTTGTATCTCTCAGCTTGTCCAAAAATGCCTGAGGAAAGAGTGACTTTTGAAGTATTCCTCAAAGTATGAATTACACTTCCCAACTGTGTGAGTAGCCCAGTAGCAAGAAATTAAACTTAGATCACACAGAAATTCACTGAATTGACAGTGTAAAGCTGTACAGTAATCTCTACTAGACTTGTTTATATTGTTTCTCACACTGTATGATGTTATTTACGAACATGGACTAAAGCAGGGTCCCTCATCCTCTGGGCCAGGGCCCACAAGTGGGATGTGAAGCACTCTCTAGTGGTCTGCCTGCTCATTCTCTGGGGGATGCAGTAGTTCATAGTGCGCAGGTAACAGCACTTTAAATCATAAAGTCCAAAAAAAAAAAAAAAAAGTTTAAGTACAAATCAAGAGATCAAGTGTGTTCAAATTATAAACAGTACATAAACATTAATAGTTTCTTAAATATAATTGTGACACTGTTCCTCAGAAAATGCAAATAAATAAATAAATAAATAAACATCCACAAGTATGACCCAGACTGCATCAGATATGCTGATACCATTAGTAGATGGATTGTTGACATGGGGACTGAAATAAAGAGACGTTGAGATGTTTTCTCGAGAGATGTTTTCTAATGCTAGTAATGCTTTGCTGCTTGTTTTTTGTGAAGAATATTTGAGATAGACTATTATTCTCTCAGCACTCTATTATTAGCACAGCTAAAAACAGTAATACAGCCTACTTTTATCTATTTTAATGTCACATTAAGGGAGACACAGCTGGAGGTAATGAATTTGGCCCTGTTATACACATACAGTACCCATGGCTGTTTTCCATATGGCAGCCATCTTCATACATGTGCCAGGATACAAAAAAAGAGAGAGACAGCTTCGCGATGGTGCTCCCACAGCACACAAGAGCTACAGAGACATTGCTTGAGAGTCCTTCTGTAAGATCCCTGTTGGACAATTAGCACTTATTAATTAGAATTCTTATAAAAGGCTACACACACACACACACACACACACACACACACACACACACACACACACACACAGAGGACCACACAAATCTTCAGGCATGCACTGTGTTATACCCACACAAATATGACATTCATTAAACAGAACACCTTTAAAGCAAATCCTTTGCAGTCTGGAACCCATGGACTTCAACAAATTCAAGTTTCCTCCCATGAGATGCTCTGTGCTAGGTTTTTACTGCAGCCGCCTTCAGTTACTGCTTGTTTTGTGGGTCTATCTGTCTTCGGTTTTGTCTTGAGTAAGTGCAAAGCTGCTCAAATGGTTCAAGTGACTCAGCCTTTTAAGAACATACAATTTTACTGCCTTTAAGAAGCTCTGGGTTAGCTTTGGCGGTAGGTTTCGGATCATTATCCAGCTGTACACTGAAGCACAATCCAGTCAGTTTGGCTGAAGCCGTAAACCACTCTTCATACTTCAGAAGCCATAAACCACTCTTCATCCTGTTACTGTCATATCATCAATAAACACCAGTGACTCAGTGGTACCCAGGGCCCAAGATTCTGTGCTGTGCCCCTGCACATGTACCTGAACCACATCAGTGACTTCACCTTTTTGGACAATGAAATGCTTTAGACCATGAACCCTTCCTTTTTTTGGAATACTGAAGTTCATCTATATTTTATCCATATTTTATTTTATCTTTATTGACAATTTACAACTCAGGGGATCCTCTGGGCCTCAGAACAATTCATCATTTAAGAAATGGAAGGAATATGACACATGTAAATCTGCTTAAAACAGGCTATCCTCACAAACCAAGTGAGTGTGCAAAAAGGAGACTAGTGAGCAAGGACAAGTGGACAGTCTCTAGGTAAAGAGATAGAATTCGTTCTGTCTTGGATCTATGGAGAACAGAAAATGTGAACATTAGCACTCTGGCAGATCTAACTCTAACCAGAAGGTAACACAACTGCCCATCAACCACAAATCTGAGTGATTGTGTGCAAGTAGCAGGATGACAGCACTCATCTCAACTCATCTCAAAACTATCATCACAGTTTACCACAGTCTATGTATGTGAATCGCTGTATCTGCAACCTTTATCTATAGGGAAATTTCAATTACCTATAGCTAAACTAAACAAATTAATGTTTAGCCTGCATTTGGGACTGTGTGCCAAAATGACCTAAACTGACATAAACTGACTATGTTTGGTGGACATCAAGCATTGCATATCACCACAAATACATCCCTACCATGAAGCATTGTGATGGCAGCATGAATGGGGCAAAAAAAGGGTAAAATGAATGCAGAGAAATTGAGAGAAATCTTGATGGACAACCTGATTCAGAGAGACAGCTACAACTTGGGAGAAGATATTTTTTTTAGCAAAACAATGATCCAAAACTACAATAAAAAATACAACTAAAGATAGAATAAAAACTACAAAGACATATAAAGACAGCAAATTCTGGAGTGACCATGTCAAACCTAGACCTTAATCCAGGAGAGGATTTGTGATTGGACTTGAAAAGGGCTGTTTGAACCCTGTTTGAATCCTCACAGACTCTAAATCCTGACTTGAAGCAGTTGAATATTTATGCAGTCACTTATATTACAAGGTATGTTTTATTTTATTGACCTTATTGTGAAGAAATCATAAACCATAAAAAGGGGTTGACCATAAAAAGGGTTAATAGTTTTTTATAGGGAATGAACATCACTGCCATGGGAATGGGTGGTCATATGTAAATGTCCTCATGGCTGTGACATTGTTATACCCATTGATATTCTCAGTTGCTTTTGGAGCTACAGTCATCCCTGAAGCCTCATGCTTCTGCCACACCAAGGAAATTCCTGTTTTGGTGTGACTGGTCTGGCAGGCTGAACCAGAGACTGTTGAGGAGACCTCCTTATGTAGGTCCGGAGCCTACCCACAATCACTGGGTGTGAAAGAGCTCATATTCATTCCACCACAGGGGCTTTACCAACACTGAATTCAAAACTAAATGAAATGTTTGTTTCTAAATGTGGAGTGTATGGACTGGAGTGAATGATATGTTTTGAGGGTAAACACTTCATGTTTACATAGTATTTTAATTTAGTATTTTTTAAAATTAGTCTCGGCACAGTGCCACCTTAAGATGAGCAGGACTCCTGATGAATCACAGCTGAGGGACTGAGCACTTAGCACAGTTCAGTGCACTCCCTGCACCTGAGTCGGCTCTGAGTAGACCTTGCTCATTAGCTGAAGCAGGTGCATTTGCGCAGGGAAAACAAACTTCTCCCTTGGGGCTACAGGGCAGACTTTAACACACCTAGGGGGTATACTGCTCTATTTCTGGGGTAGAAAGCTAACTTTGGCTCACTACAGTCACAGTGAACCATCACTACATAGTGTTCCATCTGCTGCAGTACTCTCTAGAGACTTTAAAAAGTCGGAAAATCATCATCTATTGATGTATTTCCAAGATGGAAGGACCTTTTGGGGATTTAAAGTAGCCTATTTGAAATGTACACAGCTATCTAATGTCAGACAGTTAATGTCACTGTTAAGTATACTTCATTCCATATTTATCTAATTGACGTGCATGAAAGAAATTGATATAAAGCATATAAATATATAACTCCATGCATTAGAGTACAACAAAACAAAAAATGAGAAAGAAACGCAGAATGGTTGTGCAGTTAAAGTGATTTTCCCTGGATACTATGGGTTTCAAGGTGATTGTTAAGGTGTTGCTAGGGGATTACTATTTTTCTCGGTATTTGCTCTGGCAGTATTATGTTGCCAAGGTAATGGCTTGGTTGCTAAGGTATTATGACCTATTCTGTTGTATCCTTCGCTTGATAGTGGTTTTATACTATTTTATTTAACATTTTAAAGTCAATTGAAGAAGCCAAGCAGTTCATAAGTTGTTGCTATGGCATAGCTGTTGGTTGTTAAATGTATGCTATGGAAAGAGTTACTAAGGTGTTGCTAGGAGGTTGCCATGGTGTACCAAGTTTTTACTGAGTGGTATTAGGTGTATTGCAAGTGGTTGCTAGGTGTTGTTGAAAATGCATTAACGCAACATGTAGGAACGAGGGATGAAAAGAAATGTTGATTCTCCTCAGCAATCTAATGGCAAACAGTTTATGATAGTGCTAAGTATCTTCCCTTCACAAGCATTCTTCAGTCGACTTCTCAGTGAAAATGATATAAAACCATAAATTCTGTCAAGGTGATCAGGCAGAGGCATGCAATGCTGCACTACAGAGTCTGACACAACGAATAAGACAAACAAATAGGATACTAAATACTAGTTTCAGACTCAAATGCCCTTTAATGGTGGCACTGAATTTAGTTTTTATGCATTACTCTCCAGATGGCCTTACATTTTGCTTGAATACCATCCAGTGAAAGCAGTGTTGTCGTTTTTGGGCTGGGTAATATGGCTGAAAACCTGATAATGATGCATTATTCATTATTGATCATTATTGGCCTAGAATATTTGCATTTGTAACAATGCCAGTCAATACCTAACCAAACAGAAAGTTGCTAGTTACTAATGCACATTAATGCACATTGTTTGCCTCATTGTTTGGGACATGTATATAGGGCACCTAAAAAATAAGTGTTCTAATGACTAATCAGTTTAGGGAAGTCCTTAGCTTGCAGAACAAAATGGCATAATCTTTTTATCGAAACCCATCAAGCATGCGTTACTGATACCAAGAGTCTGTAATGAGCTTTACTTATGTACAGCCAAGGCCCGTCACCTACACTGCTCTAATCTCATCCAATAGACTGAATGCACATGTAGGTTAGTAATGAAAGATCCCTACAGGCTGAATCTAAACTAGCTCCCTGTTTAAAATACAGTATACAATGTGGTGTAAAAGTGCACAGTTCATGCTTATGTTTATGTATATGGACTATAAAGAAAGAGATTACAAAGAGATTCAACAAAAGCCTCCACAGCATCCTGACTGCTTTTGAGGATTCGCTGATGGAGTGGAATCAGACAGGATGACATTAAAGCAGGCCGTGCTGCGGTTCTGGACTTTAAATCAAATCAGCACATCTTCATGGAATCTGAAAGCATATTTGAGTGAGTAACAGGTCAGAGAGCGCACAGTCTCCAGAGTGTCCGGTTTAGTGTAGTATGTGGCGTGCAGAGTGGTAAAGGAGGACACTGGGCTAGGCAGTGCATGCGTGTGTGTGAGTATACAAGCTGGCATTGGGTAGATTTTATTGGAACAACCACAGTTCCCATGGGAACAGAGTTAGCACTGAAGCAGACACATCATTAAGCTTCACATTAGTATCAACACGAACTTAGGAGCAGCTGGAAGCCTTTGAATTTCTGCATTTTTTTTATCAAAGGAATAGCAAATAAAATAAAAAATCATTCATCCAAATTTACCCCCCTTAACCCAAATGTAGCTGATCAGACAAGACATGTTTGTTGCTTCAGTTTTGTGATGGACCCTTGAGAATGCAATGCAAAATGGAAGAGAGTAGTTGTTAACTTGTGTAAGGAAAAATTAGAAAGAAATGCAGGACGTGTTTCAAAAGGCGATGGCAGCAGATTAACATTTCATCGCTTCCTATTAATATGAAACAGGTGAATAGAATTTTATTTTGTACTAACCTGCACTAATGAGATTAGTGTGTAGTCTACACTTTATAGTGTTATACATAGTTGGGATGTTGCCAGTGCCAATGAAAATGGGCGCTTTATGCATAAGTACTTTCCATATTAATAAACAAGCTGAAGTGCAGTTATAGTTTCCTGGAAAAAGTAAAAATGTTTACAGAGTTCTTTAATGCCATGTGCTGAAAACATTTTTTTTCCCACAACATAACATTAGGAAACAGTTTACCTGAAGTAAAATGTGAGTTGCAAGATTTAAATTTACTAGAACATGAAAATGTTAATAAGAGTTGGAATACATATGGAATTTAAGCTAATATGTCAGCAGAAATTTGTACAGTTAACCACACAGTGCTTAAAGAAATAATTGCTGTGAGAAGTCGTCTAGAAGACCCAGGAGAAGAGTAGCAATTGTTGATAACAATTAATACAGGTCCCGCAGTTCCCAAGAGAACGGGCCTTGGCCTGAGGATAACACCCATAGGGAGTATCACGTACTAGAACGGAATTTAAAAAAACAAACAAAAAAAAAACTAAGACTATTAATGTGGATACGATTATGATTATTCTGGCAGCTCATTCAAGAGCAAATGAAATAAAAGGGTTAATTTGAAAGACTAAAGTGGAAATAATGGTGACTTTCCCAAAAAGTGTTATATAACAAAAAGGGGCGGTTCTGTAGCCCAAAATGTGTATTTAAACTGTGAGTTCTGACCATTTGTTGTGAGATCTTCACCTGGTACCAGATTGACTTGCTCAATAAAGAAGAAACTCACCTTTCTCTGAAGATTGACCCTCTGCTTCAGTTATTTTCTATTGTATGCTTAGCACTGCAGTCTAATAGTAAGAATTGTTAGTGAATTGATATTCTGTTGTTTAGAGTCCCTTTGTGGGAATTACACATTGTGTCAGATTTCAGACATGACAGTGTAGTGCTCATTGGATCACACTGGGGATCATTTTTAGTAAAGTGTGTAAATTCCTGCAACATTAACTTCAGAGGTTCACTGCAATCAGAAGCAAATATGAATGTTGAATAACTGAATAAATGTGTCAATTTACACTTTTAAGCCATTATTTTCATCTAGGCTGATTCCGTTTCAGTAAAAAACTTAAGGCAGCGTGTTCAATACAACCTCTACTTGCTCACATTTCTTAAAAGATTGAGAATAAAATTGCAATAACCAAACCAATGATTTGTTCACTGTATGTAGAATTTCTGAAAAGTTACAGATAATGATCAGATGTGTCTAAGGACAACACAATTTTTTAAATTCAAATTAGAAAAGACTATTGTTCTTGAGATCATTTTTTGAAATCTGAAATTTCTTTTTTTAAACGACTTGTTTGTACCTGAAGTGCTTCATTCATCCAATAAAAGACTGCAGTGACATAAACCAGCTATACTTTTTAAACTGCCTTTGCAGTTTCAGGATAGATTTGTTACAGGAACATGTCCTTACTCCTCCATCCTCCTACAATACAAAATGTGCAATTACGTAATCCAAGAGTTATTCTAGAACTGAAACAAGAGCATTACCAATGACTCGAGCGCCAACATAAAAAAAACAAATAAATCACAATGTATCCGAACATGTTTAAAAATAATTTATTTTTACCCATTCATTTATATTTTGATCTTGCAAACGAAGGACAAACTGGAATCCAGTGGGGGAGGAATCTGTGCAGCTTTTTTTCCACATATCAGAACCGCAGCAACTGGCATGTTACCTCAAGAGTACAACAACTGGACCTTTCAAGCAACACCACATTCAGACACTCAACATTTCAGTGTGGTGTTAAACTCTAGGCATATTTTGTAATGGCAAGGACTGAAGAGGTCCAGATTGGGGCTGTAATACTTCATTACAATACACAAAAAGAGTCAAAACTGTTTGGTGGTTTAAGGAGGGCTTAAGCATTCACTGATTGCATTTAAATGTACATTTACTGACCTTGATAGAAAAGGCATACAGTTTCTATACAAACAAAAGGGGTAGAGGTAGCCCCCCCCCCCAGCAGACAGTGAACAGTACTAAAATGACAAGTCCATGAGCACACTGTAGCTGCAGTGCCACCATTAGGCTCGGAAGCAGAACTGCAGTTCTGAGTTCCGAGGCCAAAGTGGAGACATGGTAGGTTGGAACCATCCAGTGGTTTTGTGGGTGTTTCGTGATTTTAGTCTTCATGAATGTTGAACAGTTTGGCCACTTCGTTCAGATCAGCATGCTCTTCTCCATCTTTAATGATCTAGAAATAACCAAAAAGAAATTCATACATGCTCCAACAAGACAAAACTGACAATGTTTATACGTCTCACCAGCAAACGATTTAGTGATTTATGGTTGTGTTTTATGTTGATTCAGTTTGTGTTGTAGGCTGATTTAGTGATGTATGTGTGTTACAGGCCATTATAGTGATGCATGTCTGTTTTTGTATATATTATTTTGTATATATAGTGTATGTGGTATAGGTTGATTTAGTGATTCATGTTTGTGTCTTAGGCTGGTATTAGACATATATATTCATGTTTTACACAGATTTAGTGACATCTGGTGCTTAATGCTATTTGTGATTTACTGATATATTTATGTAGTGTTTTTATGTGTGGTTGTGTGTATACCTTCCTGGCAATAGGCATTCTGTTGAAGACGTTCCATAGCACAATGCCCACCACCACTTTATCCCTCAGGTAGAAAATCACTCCTTTCCCATAATCCTCCTCCTGCTGTAGGGGAGGGGCAGGGGCTGCAGTTCCCACAGCAACTGACCCAGCAACCGCTTCCGTCTCACTCTCTGATCGGATACCCGTACCTAAACATACAGACATTTACATACTTCCCAACTCTACTGCGTAAACTTCATCTTGTGCCTACTTAACTTTTACTCCTGAGTGGCATAGGGTTAAATAAATCTGTATCAATAATTTATATAATCATAAGTCATTTGACTTTATATCAACACTGACATAATATGTACCTGATTGCTCGGTTGCTGCTTTGGGTGTGTCCTTAGATGTAGCTTTGGCAAACACTCCTACAGTGGGGAGACTACTGTCTACTATACCAATGGCCTCATACCCCACATCAGGGCCTAGGTCACTCCTATTCATAAAAACACAGAGACAACACATATATTTTAGCATTTTAAATGTATTACAGTGATAGTTCAAACATTAGAATTTTCATACTTCCTGTAGTGTGTCCAGCTAGTACAGGGCCAAATGAGCTCATTCCGCCATGTGCACACTGACTGGTGATGTCACACTCGGAAAAAAGGGGGGAGCCCACCATGCTTGCAAGTTTAGTCATTTATGGAGTTCAATTTAAAAGGAAGAGCAAGCAAACCTGGAAGAAGCAGTCTACTAAATGTGTCTGAAAACAGTAAAAAAAAAAAGTGCAGAGGCCATAAACTCATCTTTGTGCCATAAACTATCAGACTTTATTCTCCAAATGTATGTGAGCCACATTTAACCAGAACATAGTACATGTACTGTCCCTTTATCCTTTTAGGTAGCCAATTTATAAGCCTAGACAGCTGGCTAGAAGTTCAAACATGGCTCTCAACATCTTAGGCCATCACTCCAGCTTTCTCTCCTTCTGACACTAGTCACTCAATCCAAATCATTCTCTTGTAAACATTGTCTAGTTTCTCTGCACTTTCTGGGCATCTGGAGGCGTGATTGCTGTTACTAGTGACAACCCTGTGTATAGGTCATTTCAAGATGTTACTCAAACAGTAAAAAAACATTAGCTGGCCATCACTGATCATGGCCAACATGCAAGCCACGGTCAGTATCGCTTTCTCTGTAAACAGACATTATTTGTGTGTAAATAACACCAACAAAAACTAGCTACTTATAACGTTTGCCTCATTTTTCAGGATTCTTTCTGGTGTTGCCCTTTAACATTTGCATTTACTGAACAATTATTGAACAAATGAAAAACATAGTGCAGTGTTTGCTGAGTTTTACTCATGTAAGCAGACTGAACTTTGTATTTTATTGTTTTTTGGTTTTAAAACATTGTTTTAATTGTGCACTATTTACATCTTACACTACTCTCTGCTGCTGCAAATAGAATATGCCAAGATAATATTTACAGATCGTATGTTTTGAGAAGGACGGCTTCGCAAAACATTAATATTCTTCAAACAACTGAAACAACTTGTTTCAACGGAAGGAAAAAAACAACAACATTGCTGCCAAAAAGAGGAAATGGAGGAAAGAGTATTTTCTCTTCCTGGTGGAACAGCAGCTGCTGAAAACATCCACTGTTCTGCAAAGCTCCTTCATAAGAACAATGCCATCACATGGGACTTTGTCTTTGCCATATTTGAACTGTTTTTGTCAAGAGACAAAAAGCCTAAGGCTTGCTCATGGGGCGTATGTGTGCCTGTGTGTGTGCATGTGTGAACACATGTGCATGCTTGAAGCTAGCCTGCCATCACGCACACTAGCATCTACATCACACATCCCTCAAACACCCCAAACAATTAGCCACAATAGCGTGTGTGTACGTACCAGAACATAGACTGATGCCAGTAGGGTTTTCTGGCTCCAGTCATGTTTTCTCCAGCCAGTCGGCCACTGACCACCGCATGATCATGATGCTCCACCCGCCTCCGGCCCAGCTTTATGTCATAAAAACACGCTGCATCTCCCGCCTGCATGTGGGTGACACACACGCACACAGACAGACACACACAGTGTCAAATACACACACTCAAAACAGGGGGGCCCACAACAATACACAATTTAGGCTTTTACTTGCTATAACACACAAATAAAATAATCTGCAACACTCACATTCAACACGGCTTTCATGACAAATCTATCATCTCCATTTTATTTATTAATTATTTAATTATTTACTGACTATCTGTATTCAACAGCTCTCAGTTTAATAACAGCTTATTTAACACCATAGAAAATAATGGAAAAGCCTTACAAGCGTTAGGGTTTTTTTGTGCTCAGGTAACATTTCTCCAATAATGGCTAATTGCATTGCTGGGTATTTTGTTAATTGAAAGACACAGTGGCAGGTTTTTATATTATTAAATAACAAAACTGCATGAACATGTCATCTATTTATACAAGGTTAGAGAAGTGGACTTGGGAAGTGGGTTTCTACCCCTGGACAGGCAGGAAGTGGGTGCAGTGTGAGTAAAAAAATCTGCACTTTGTCTTTGTGACTGATGTAGAGCACCTAACCACAACGGGTTGCACCATGGTGGCCTTTCCCCACTGCTCTGCAAACTCCATTGTGCTGCTGTGCAATAAAGGATGATTTTGATCTAAACTTCTTATTTATCCAAATATATTATACAAGAAGAGCATCCTTTATGTTGCTATACAAATGAAGAAGTATTGCACATTGTGTTGAATTGGAAAACTCTAATACTGTGTGGAGTCCAAAATGGTGGAAGGAACTTCCCCTGGGGGTCTGAACAGCTGAGTCACTTGCTGTTTTCAAATGCAGACTAAAGACCATTCTCTTTCAAGAGTATTTAACTCCTTAACGATTTATTCTGATTCTTGTTGCTCTCCAAACTGACGTTTAGGATGTCATAAGGATGTCTGCTAAATGCCACAAATATAAATGAGCTAAGTGTGTATGTCTGTGGTCTGCTGAGAGCAGTGCTGGTTATAGAGTCTAACAGCAGCAAGAAAGACATGACCCATCACCTATGACTAATCACTTTAGGGATTAGCGGTCCATTAGGGACATGGATTCACATTTCTGGAAGCTGCTTTGGGACAATGTCTGTTGCAATTACTGAATTACTCATGATCTGAATCCAGTGTATTTCAGAAGGGAAAGCTAAAACTCTGCATTAAAATGGACCTCCAGCACCTTACCAAAGAGTATATTATATGTGTGTGTGTGTGTGTGTGTGTGTGTGTGTGTGTGTGTGTGTGTGTGTGTGTGTGTATTATATGAAGACTGGTGGGAAAGGATGCAAGGCACACTCACCACCCAAATGTTGGAGCGTGCCTGCAGCTCGGCATTGACTCGAAATCCTCCAAAATCAGAGTCAATTTCCAGTCCAGCCGATTTGGCCAGCTCAACACTGGGCTCCAGACCCACTGCTGCCACAATATGGTCTGTCTTCACCTACAGCGCACACACAGGGACAGAAACACAGCCGTTAAGACACTACATATTATAGACTATATACAGTGAATTACTGTGGTATTATATGTCTGTTGTGAATGGAAGACAGGAATGATTTTCACCAACAGGTAGAGAAGCGTACAGCAATCAGTATCACATCAGTATAAAATGCTACCGACTATAATATGACTTGAGTCGGATGCTAATTAGATCTCAATTAAATTAACTGATTATTTCTTCCTCTCTAGTTTGGTCAGTCCAACACACTGGCTAGGGCGACTAACATAACAAAGTATCATAACACAGCAGTTGGAAGAGAATATTAACCGCCAGTTCTGGTATGTCTGCTAACAGACACTCACTGGTTAGTATTATGCAGAGTGACAGGGAAAAGGGAGACCCATCCTACTCTGCCACAGTGTGGCCATACATGCTTTCTGGGTTCTTTTCCAGTCACAGACATCACTGGCTCTGACATCACTGACAATACAACAGGCAATCTCTTAATAAGGCCAACATTGGTTAGATGGTAAAGATATCATGATACGAACACTGTCTGTCCCAATATGTTGTATACCAGGACAACAGTAAGATATATCACATTGCCCACCTCTGTGCTATGCAAGTAATACCTTTGATGCCATTAAAGTAAGATTTTCTCCATCCATTTATAGTTGAAAGGTATGTTATAGCCATTAACATTTTCAGCTGATCTGCAGAACAAAACCCTGTAAATAAGCTAAGTATTAAAACAGCTATTTGAGTTGGTCTCCATTAAATAACTTCTTCTTCCAGCTGCTCCCTTTAGGGGTCGCCACAGCGGATCATCTGCCTCCATCTTGCCCTATCCCCTGCCTCCTCTACTGTTACACCAACCAAGTTGGTCTCCATTAAACCAAAAAATATTTTTAGAATTAACAAGACAATACTGGATTCACCTCTTTATTCCAAACCATGTGCACATTTTCGGAATCAGATCTGAACTGTAATCACTGGTTTATTTATTCTGATTCAGTACATTAGAATAATCCCCATCCATCACTTCCAGCCACGTCTGCAGACTCACCACTCGGCCATCCTTCAGCTTAATCTCCACTTTTCCGTCCTTAAAGCTCACATTCTTGACCACAGCCTCAGTCAGCACCTTCACACCCTCTGTTGTAGTCAGGAAAACAAGCTCATGTCAGAATGGTTTCACAGGTGCAAACACTGTTAAAGCAGCCAAAGCACGAATTAACACCTAAACTACACTGTAAAATGTGCACCTCACTTAACTTGGAATAATGCTTATCCAAGTGGATTACATTAACTGTAATTGGTAACGGTAACTGCAGACAGATAGAAAAATATCAGCATTGCTTTACCACAGTACTAATTACTAATTCCCACAGTACTAATTATAATAAGAGTACATTAATTAACAGTGTTAATGACAGTAATAAACATTACTACATGGTTTAGTAAAGTCTGAACAAATTATTGAGATTATTCAAAGCATTATTCAGCATTACTAAATATGTGAGTAATAAATAAGTAGCCAATTATGCACAGAGTACCTATAACAACAGGAATAACTAAACTACATTACATGGAAAAAAGTACTGAGACACCTTCTCATTTATTCTTTCTTCTAAAATCATGGGTATTGGCTACTGCTTCTCAATGGTGTGTGCTGGTTGAGTGCAGATTGTAAAGTAAAATACTATATACGTTCAACTTTATTCATTCATAGTGCTTAATAATGTCAATTAGGTGACATTAATAAACCATTAATTAATGTTCATTACCGTCATAAATACTGGTAATAAATGTACTTATTGTAAAGTGTTACCAAGTATATTACATCCATGTCACCTTTTCTAACTTTTTCTGTGGTCCAGTTGCTCAGGTATTCAGGTAGAACTTTCCCCATGTTCCCTTTCTCTGGAAACATCTGGACCACCTCCAGGCTCAGGTCAGCAGCTACAGAGTAAAACAGCAGAGAGAAGAGTTTCAGCAACTTTAGGCAGAAACCTCAAAACCCCAGAAAGCTCTGTGATGAATTTTCCTGTTTGCTTCAAAAGTCCCTTTTGAAGTTCTTCTGTCAACTACTGGCAAAAATGTGCAACAACTCTCTTCAAAGTGCCTCTAAAATCTAGAAGAGCTGACAGATCCAGAAAGCTAAAAAAATAGATAAATAAATGAATTAACAAAGCAAGCACCAGTCCAAACAAACACACTTGCCTCTCTCCTCACAGCACTAATGAGGGACACCCACAGTGACTAATCTGTTTCTTGTCTTTTTTTTTTTCCCAAGCAGTGATCTGGGTGCATTGACCTGATTCTGGCCATTTGACTGACAGAAGGGTGATGGTGTTTGGACTCACATTTCCTGCCCAAGGCGCAGGCCAGTTCACTGCCCAGAAAGCCTCCTCCAATGATGGTGATGGACTTCAGCTCTCGTGACACTTTCTCCAGTCCTCTGAAATCCTCAATCTGCAGACAACGAGAAAAAGAGGGCGAGGAAAATGAGTGAAGGAAAAGAAATTTCATGCTGCTACATGAAAAGTATTCAAATGAAATGAATTTGAGGAGATGCTTTAATGACCCAGTGTCTCGTGGAGAAGAGGAAGGAAAATAAATAAATAAAAGCTGCTGTCACAGCTCATAAGGTTGCACACAGTTTGCACAGGAGATGAGAGAGACAGTGCCTTCTAGTGGCTACATAACACACACAGAGCCCTTCACACACAGTAAATCAACGCTGATGCTTAGCACAGAGTTTACCAAAATAAGCATAATAATGTGTGTACTGTACATTCAGACGGTTCCATTTTTCTAAGTAAGGTTTTGACATTTATCCTTATTGTAAAACACAGCACTGTGCAATTTTTTAAGAACCTAATCACATTATTTAAACTCCTGTAGAGTTTAGTGTAGAAACTCCAGACCCTGTTAGAACAAATGCAGGTAAACAGAAATACAGTTAAGAGGAAGAAGAATCTCCTTCTGATGATTTCAGATTTAACATCAGGACTATAAATAATACTAGACTCCTACGAGGAGAGCTTTAGAGATGGTTTAGTGAACACAGTGATGGAAAACCACAACTTTCTGCAGGAATATAATGTGTTTTTTCTAATTTTACTGAGGTAATAACTGCTCACTGAAAATCTGCTTATCTTGGCACTCATTTACACAGGGTACCTAAATCTTTTGCACAGTACCAAAGATCACATCAAAATACAGTTCTGATAACAATAACGAGCAATCAAGTCTGAATTTTCAAGTATTCAAGAAGTGTCAAAATTTACACACAACTTTACACTGCCCTCTAGTGGAGTCCTGTGTTTCTCATCTGTCTGAATATGGAAAGATAGAACGTTAGATCGGATATCCCGATCCAGGCTGTTCTAGATACATTTTACTGCCAAAGGTTATCAGCTATTTTAGGCCCAATCCTGTTCTGAGGTTGTAGTTTGGTGTGTAGCCATTTTACAATGAAGCATGTAGTAGCACCTTTAGTTTTAGTGCTTAACTGCATTTGAGCTGCTTTTGCTCCAAATGTTTGTCTATTTTCTTTTATCTATTCCTGGGCAAAAGCATGTGATTGAAGACTCTTACTACTATTGAGATATTGCTGGTTATAAGCGAAACTATCCCAGAAAAGCTTTGTTTTTCCCACAGGAGCACTTTTCTGTGGTATTAAACCAGCACTGAACAACACATTCAAAACTGAACGGAACAATAAAACAGGAGTTGAAAAGAGCAGGTTTTTAAAGTATCTGTAATTAAAATATATTCCAGTGGTCATAGATTTCTGATGCTTGGAAATGGAAATGAATAAATCTGGGATAAATAAAAGTGGCTAGTTTGTGGGAAAATGGCACACGGCATCACACTGGGGCTCTCCTGCCTGATATGAACAGCTTCAGTTATATGAGTGATGGAAATCTGAATTTGATGCTCATTTGCCGTAAAAAAAATAAAAATAAAAAAAGTGCCTTTATAAAATTTAAAATTAGTGCCTCTTTTAAAATGTGGCACTAATGTTTGATATGTTCCAACTTGTTTCCAAAGCTGAGAGAAATAGTACAAATGTTGTACTGTAAAAGAAATTGTAACCTCACCATTATTTTGTTGTGTGTGTGTGTGTGTGTGTGTGCATAAAGTACCTTCCTAAAGAGTGTTGTCCTGTTTGTAACTTCTTCACCTGCTCTCTCAATCACCTGCAGATTCCTGGGTATTCCACCTAAAGCATATGTGACAGTGTGGTTAATGCCTAGGAAATAGGGAAATAGTGTTCATTACAATGTTTGAAAAATTCACTTTTTTTTTTTTACCTGTGGCCATGAGGCACTTGTCGTAGGAGATCTCTGTACCGTCATTCAGTTTAACCTTATTGCCCCGGACATCCATATGCACCACCTAGAGTACACACACACACACACATTTACACATTCCTACATGCAGCTTTTTTGCTGAATCGAATACTTTTCAGACTTTCATCAGAAGTGTCAGATTCTGGCCTGAGGGCACAGAAGCAGTAAACACAGAGAGCTGAAAACAGCATTTTTCACCTTCTTGCCAGTCAGCACAGCCACGCCTCCATTCTCCACAGACTCCAGCTCAGAGGGGCTCACATAGAATGAAGGAGGCTGGAAATAAATACTGAAAAACAAGAACGAAGCCACGACACAAGCCTCTATTACTTAGACACTTCAGTAGTGCTCCCCATTTACGCATGATGATAGTGAAATTAAGTGCATTTTAAAGTTGACTTAAATCCTGAACCTTGTCTACTGTTGTCTTGTGATGCTAAATTGTATCACACTGACCTAAATTTTCTGACTAGATTAGTCAGAGCATAGCACTGAAACCCTCTAAGCACTTTATAGCTGTAGAAGCTTAAAAAAGAAACGAAACTACACAAAAAAACAGGGAGGATGTCAAAATCAAAGTGACAACTGCCGCAAATCCCTTTCTCCCGGAAGGACAAAAAAAGCTGATCTAGGTCCTGCGCTCCACTTAGCATAAGATTAGGATATAAAGGATGAAAAAGTAAAGTCATAGCATAAGCAATCAAAATACAAGGGAAAATACCATTTTTTACTATAATAGCCACATTTGGCACATTTCAAACTGTGAAGTTTTGCTTAACGAGTTTATTCTATTCTTATGAACATTTCTTACAAACACACCTCCTCTCCTTGCCATTCCACTGCTTGAAGCGCAGTGTTTCCGTGACGGTGGGATCATCAGAGAACCAAAGTTCTTTAGAAAGAGGAGGCCTCATGTATGGCAGATCAGCTTCTTCTGTCACAATTAACACCTGCAGAAAGAAGAAAACCTCTTTGTTCCAAACATATTAACACTGACCAAACAGGCAATTTAAATATTAAGAAATGACCTGTCAGTTAACCTGTCAATTAATAATTTAATATTTCAATTAAATGTAACTTAACACACTGGCAAATTTCTGCTAATGTATAGTCAACCTGAGACTCACCCTGGCGCCAGGGTCACGGGCACGTATGGATCTTGCGGCTGCAAATGATGCCGTGCCTCCACCAATCAAGAGGTAGGGAGCGTGTTTGGGCTCTGTGGGTGAAGTCTCGTGAACAGGGGCAGGTTCAGAAGCTAAAATGAAATTAAAGAAAGATTTCAGATTTTTTTTAGATTTATATTCTACCACACAGGAAGGTGACTTAACACTGGTAACTCTGGCTGCATGATTTGTATTTTCAACACCAGCCATCTCTGCAACAGAAAGTTAAAATGGAGGGGGTAAAAGTGTGGGAGGTCATTTCAGGAAAACCGGAATTCAGGAAGAATGCTGGTAAGCCCATGTGTGAGTTCATAGCATTAACAGTTACCTTAACAATTATCACACATTTCCTCAAAATCAAAATATCCGTCAAGAAATCAACTCAACAAACCAGGTGTGACCTCATACAATTAGCTTTAGTATTAAGTAACACTGAAATGCCAAAACAAAATTAAATGGGGGGAGGAAACAATGAATTGGTAGGGTGGGTTGGAGCAGAGAGGAGTAGACTGGGGAAAAGGAAAGCTAAAACGACCAACAAGAGAGACTGTGTGCAATAAATAAAACAATTAATTAATTAAAATACATTATCCGGAATGAACACAAATACCTAAATAAATAAAGTACCTAAAACAAAATGCTCACAGAGAAATAAAACTTTTGCAAAAAAATATGCTGCTAAAGCATTAACAGTACCGTTACTGATATGTATTTAAAAATATATATCATCTGTTTTCATCCAGTCAAAGCTGGATTCTTACCACTTTCGGTTACTGGTGGAGTCTCAGGCACGCTTTCTGTCACGGCTGTAGGAAGAGGTTCTGTTGGTGTTTGCCCACCAACATAAAAGCACAGGGAAATTGATTAACCACAACTCAAAAAATAAATAAATAAATAAATAAAACAAAAAGAGGTCTTCATCTGGTCTAAAATATTTGGAAACTGTTGGGTCCCCATGCAGATGAATCAGGCTTACCAGCAGATACTTCTTCTGTTACAAGTACTTCGGTTACAGGTGCTTCTGCAATAACAGGTTCCGCCACTGGAGTTTCTAGGACCACGTCTGGTGCAGACTCTTCTATTGCTGCTTCAGGGGAAGCTTCTTCTGGGACCACCTCAGAGGTGGGTGCTTCAGGGACCAGTTCAAGTGAGGATGATTCCGCATCAGGTGCATGCACTTCTGGAACTACTTCTGGGACGGGTGCTTCCTGAGTTACTTCTTCCACAACAGGTTCTGTTAAGCATGGCTCTACAACAGGGGGCTCTGGGGCAACTTCTGGGTCAGGAGCTTCAGCAATAAGCTCAATTACAGGATCAGGAACAGGAGCTTCTTGGACAGGTTCAGCAACTAGAGGTTCCAATAGTGCTTCAGAAACAGGCTCTAATTCCACAATCAGAGCAGACACAAGAAAGACCAACAAACATCACTGTGGTCATTAATATAGAATAAGTGACAATATGGAATTTGTGCATCATTTTGTGAAAATTAATTACATAGAACCAAGTAGAGAATGACAGGCAATTGTTTGGCGGCAGGAACCTCTTCTATAGTTTGTGATACAGGGATAGAGCTTCTTCAGTTTCATGAGAAGTATTTTAGCATGACTGGCACGAAAGTAGTATCCTCATGCAGCTCATATCTCATTCCTACGGTGGTGTTGAAGCCAATTGATCATCTGGCTTTTTCTTCATAAACTCTCAGCAAGAGCAGATTCAACAGACTCTTCTGTAGTTTCCAGGTATGTGTGTTAAGCTGGAGTATCATTTAAGTTATCATCAAAGGTCCAACATCAATGATGTAAACAATCCAGGGCTGGGTACACCAAACTCCTGTTCCACAATCCAAAAGGTTCACTTCAGTGTCAATTCAGAGGACAATACAAATGGTGGCCTGCATAAAACCAGCTAAAAGCTTGTAACATAAGCCAAAACAGTCAAGTCAAAAACAAATTTTCCAGAGAACATTCTGGGGTTAGTCAGAGACAAGAGAAAGATGCACAACACAAACTTTCACCAGAAAAAGACCTGACTCTGGGAAAGAGAACGTGTGAGAGAAGAGACGAGAGGTGAAAATCCACTGACGAGACACAGGGAGAACTAGAAGGCTAGTTCTGGGACAAGAGACTTCAGAGAACATCACCTCAGACCAACCATTTTGTGAACATCAACATTTCCCAACGTGTACTTTTACTTCAAGCAATAAACGTGTATCAAAACACAACGACTAACAATTACATAAAAATATCATGAAGTGATATGGTATTGATTTTTTGGTTGGGGGAGGTATGCCAATGGAGTTACGGAGCACCAAAGACAATCACAGAGACAAACACGTTCACATGAAAGGTTAATAATAAACACGTCAGAAAAAAGTGAACATTGCACAAAATGCAAAATGACGTTGCAACGAAGGTGAATGATGCATGCAGAACAGTGAGGAACAGACAAGTGACAGATACATGCAACATGGGGTGCTTTTCAAAGCATGCGCATTTAAGTGGGTTTGAGGCAGGATAAAGAAAAGCTTCCACCAGTCTTAAATTCAAATTAGTCCAGTGGTGGTTTATGAATGAAGCATGTTTGGTGGGTATATAGTCTTAGTGGGAGAAGGGAGTCGGGGGCCATGCCTCAAATCACTCATTATTTCCTAAACATCAGCATAAACATTATTGAGCTAGCTAGGAAATACCAAGCATTTGAGTCAAGGCCATTGTTTTTGTGCATCTATAGAACCTGTTGGGATTTCTGCAGCAGTCTCACTAGGGGGCGCCGATTCATCTACCACAGGTGGAAGGACACTCTCCACATCTCCCGTCCCCTGATCAATGACCTCTTGATGATAAAAGATCATACTCAGTTAAGAGTTTATGAAATTTGATGTCCTAAAATCATTCTGATCAATCTGTCTTATACGCCAATTGTTTGTGTAACCAGGCAATGCAATGCTATTGGTTATATGTTTCGGTAGTTTTGGACAACATGTCCAGTGTAAATGTCCAATGTGAAGAACTTCCATTAAACACTCTCTTAATAGTCACAGAGGGGGGCAGAGAAGAGGATGAGCTGAGAGCAGGGGGCAGAACAGAAAAAGTGAGAAGGGAACGTTTTTACTTTTTACTCGCAAGATTGAAACAGAACATACCGTATTTTATTTTACTATAATTTTTTTCCCACGCTTTAAACCATGTGGTTTATAATGAGGTGCAGCTTTTTCCTCTTTATTTTCCAGGTTTTTTTTTTTTCAACTTTGCGGGTGCGGCTTATATTCCGGTGCAGCCTATAGTCCGGAAAATACGGTAATTAACTTTAAAACTAGCGATATCACCTCAGCTCATATCCTGCTCTGTTTATGTCCCGATATCAATATAAATACCATACACACATTTAAATGTAAGAAGACACGAGTTTAGAGAGCACTTATTTAATTCCCTACAAATAATACCATGTTGTATTTTAAACATATACACCCTTCTAATATTTGGAAAATAGGCTACATTTTGCTAAATAAAGCAGACGCCCACATGCTACTACACATCACTGCTGTCCAATTAAAAGGCATGTCCATTTTTAATTTTCTACATTATGTAAACTCAGGAGCTGCTTTGTACACTGTGTAAATAATCCTAGATGCACAGACCAGAAAAGGTCTAAAGGGTTTAGAAATGGTCAAAATTTCTTTTGAACAGTCCACCTTTACATGTTTTTCTTTAGACAGTGACAATTTAATGCACTCAAGCAAAGTCAAAAACAGACAGGTTAGCACTGACACATGGTAGCAAGAATGATGCAAAATGCAAAGTTAGAATGAAGATATTTCAGTGGCTGTGTTATAAAAACACTAACTGCATCTCAAAGAAATGCAATGGATGCAAAATGCTGAAGAGAATGTGCTCCCATAGCTACAAAAAGACATCTGAACACATCACATATGCAGAAACAGTTGTTACCAGTATTGCAGGTGAGAGTTAGATTTAGATGTGTCATAAAGTACAACACTGCCCCAATCAGGAACCACTGGAACCGGCAACCCAGTTATAGTGCAACAAAAGAAGCTTTCAAGCAAAAATTAAAACAACAGAACATATAAAAACACAGGAAAATGTAACACAGCCCTTTGTTAGTAATCACTAAGCTAGCTGGGCTGGAAGCAGCACTGTTGCAGTAATTTCTGATTGAGGTTTAATATCGTCCACATGTTTCCTCCGAGTCATGTGACGATTGCCTGCTGTTCCCTACCGCCTCTTGCCTACTGTTTTCTCAGTGTGGATCAGGTTAGTGCTCTGATCCTCACTGCACCAGACTGAGTGATTATGCTTTATACAGCAACGGCGGCTGTTAAAAGTCAGATATACTAAAAAAATGATAGTCTGACACCTTCACGCTACATTGACAATAGCTGCAGCCATGTTGTTAAGATTAAAAGCACAAATTTGATGTAAAATTTTACTGTGCATTACCTATGTAATTTGGTCAGTGCTCTAAAAGGTATCAATTTTGATTCCCAACCCTAGATATTACAAGTATTAGAATGACTTGTGTGTTTGTCACTAAAAAAGGGAAAACTACACCAGCAGAATCATGGCCACTGGGAGCCACTAGAATGCTGGGATTCTTTCATAATTCATATTTAAAAATTTCAAACAATAAAACAGAAACTGACTGCTTCATTTTTGACTAATATTAATTTTGATCAATATTCTCATATTGCAGTACTGCACTCATATTAATCAATGAAATAGTATACCATATGCATCCAATTGGTTGTGCCTGGGTTCATGGCTGGGTTTATGCATAACAGAGAGAAACAATGTATGATGGTAAATAAAAAAAACCCTCACCTTCTGTGGGTTCTGATACTGCCTGTGCTGCATTAAAAGAAAAATGGCACAAAATTACATCATGCAAATGCAAAAAAAAACAACACCTAATGACTGCACCATAAATCTAGGATAATTGATCATAGCTGTGTGAATTAAGATACATAAATAAAAATGTATGGCCAAAAGGACAAACAGGAACAGGTGAAAAAAGGGTGTAAGCACTACTGTATAATGTATGTGTAGAGAAAGGTCAAGTACACCTCTCTGGTTCTAAGCACTTGTTAAGTAAACCAAAGAACAAGGCCATGAATGGGTTTTGGTTACATTTGCTATAAGGAATTTTTTTTTAAAAGTAGTCTTTTCTGGTATAAAGTGATGACATTGTGTATAGTTTCAGCTTAGATTAGGAGTGGCGAACAAGCAGAAACTTTATATCAAGACATGTACCAATATTTAAAAACAAACAATACAATACAATATCATACAATATCAGTGCAAGAATTCAAAAAATGGCAATAAAAAATTGAAATGAATTTTGAAATTTACATGATGATTACACAAAATGGGCAGCACTAAATCTTATTAAACTGGCCCGATTGTGTTGTTTAATTAAATTAAAAACCTGTCACTGCTTTCTTGGGGTTCTGATATTCAGCTATGCATTTCTGAACATATTGTGAACATAAACTGATAAAAAAGTATTGATTTATTGCCAACCTCTGGCTTTGACTTACATCTGAAATGTGAAAATGATTAAATTACAGGCATTATATATTTAAGCATCAAATGTTAGTCAACTGCTAGTCACACCCCATCAAAAATGGTGCACCTGTGTAGTTTGTAAAACAGAATTAATGTATAAATATACATGAATGTCAAATTTACGTGAATAATGTATACATGAATATGTAATAGATGTAAAGTTTAATATTCATTAAAAGAAACAGGCTTATTCTTGTGCTTTAACTATTCAACTATTTTTGAGCAACTGCTAGTTTTTCAGCAATTATTACAGCTAAATGATTAAGTAACCACTATAAACATAATAGGTCATTTACATATTTTGAAGGCATGGACCCACACACAGGCCTTTAAAGTTTGACATGAACTGATTTCTGAGACAGAAACTTGGCAGTTAGTGTTACAATAGTAATCTAACTATCATTTTTCAAAAACCACACTCAGACATGCCTACTTGGGGCACACTATTTATTCAACTTGTGACTGGTCTGAAGTCCTTGCTCTCGGGACAAAACCAGTTTTAATGTTTAAATGATGTATAAACAAGCATTCTCCTCAGATGAGGGTGGGTCTCTGTTATTCACTGTTCTTAATGGCTGTATGAAGGTGGATTGGAGGAAAATATAGATAGACTGGGGGTCTTGAGGACTGGATTGAGAGGATGTCACCTCATAACTCATATCCGGGAAGGTTTCAGCATTGCATGCTATAGTGGTGAAACAGGGGAAACTGAACAAGGGCTACATTATAGGCAGTTTGTTATTGTAATCATTTACACTGTTTATTACAGTGTGCTTTCAGTAGAGCATCTGACCAGTCACAGTCACCCTCACCAGCTGAGCTACTGTGGTTGTCTGGATGATTCACAGTTAATTATTTTGTTTAAAATCTTGGTAAGAATTTCACATTACATATGCTTACCTACAGCCTCCGGCTGTGTTTTCGCAGGAGTGGAGGGCTCTGCTGATGTTCTGCTGGGTCTGCTGGCGATCTCTGTAATTCGATCCTGATATCTCTCTTTATCTCCTGATAAGGTGCGGTAAGCCTTTAACAAAAACAAAGCAAACAAACACACTGATACTCAATACCCATTCAGAATACAATACGGCAAAATCAATACACCGTGACACTGTCATTGGTTGCGTGGCTGGTGTGGCACAACAGATACCACTAGTGAGTCTTAGGTTGGATTCCCAGTCTGGGCAACTATGCTGTGCCACACCAATAACAGTCCTTGGACAAGACTCCCAACACTACTCTGGCCCACCTCCGTAATCCAAACAACCTTATAAGTCACTCTGGATAAAAGCATCAGCCAAATGCCATAAATGACACTCAAAGCCAGGCCAAGGCCTTGATTACAGTCCTTTATTAGATCAAGGTCTTCTATTAGGGCATATTTGACCTGCACTGTTTCAGTCCTGTTTCATCAGGTTTTGGTTAATGTTCAGTCTTGGTGTAATTTGTTTGGGCTGGTGTGAAGACATTAATCATACTTGGAAGTGGACAAAAAACGTAAAGGTGAAGGTGCTCACAGACCCACTGCGTTTTGCACACAGGGGGATTTTTCCTCCGCTTTTAACCCACCCACACAAAATGATACACATACAAACACAATAGTGAATTCACACACTAGGGGGCAGTGAGCACACTTGTCCAGAATGCTGGCCAGCCCCATCCACTATGCCCAGATAGCAGGTGGGGAGTTAAGTGGCTCATTGTGGTTCATTTAAGGTGAGAACTTGATCTGAACATGATTTAATCCAACTATCAGCTGTATTGCACAGGTTTGAGTTAAAAGGCTGCCATAGTCAGGTGTGCTTTACTATTCACGATTGCAGACCAGAGCAAACAAACTACAAGTGCCAAAATATTAAGATTAGGAATATTACAAACAGAATAATAATACATCTGTGAAATTCTGAGATTTGGTTGTGTCCAACCAGAAAAGGGTCCTCAAGCAGCAGCATGTTTGGACCCTCTGCCCTATGTAAAGCCAGTCACAGTAAGTGTTTCTGATTGTGCAGGCTAAGAGACCAGCCAACCACTGTGAGAATGTTTAGTAATGCCACCTTTGCCCTGTTTGTCCCCACCAGAAACAACTGACCTCAATAATTTAGAGCACATTTCGTGTTCAAGATTGCGTAACGTGATCCTGATCCATTTACATGCCTTTTAAATCACAATGTACATCAAAACTAAAATCAGAAGGAGACTGATTGTGCATGTGTATATGAATGTGAGAGAGGAACACTATCCTACTCTGAGATTAAAGTCTAACTGTAGCTCCATTATTGTTTAACTGCACTTGGTCGATAACATTGCTTAAGTTATTATTAAAACCAGAATGGATCAAAGAAAACTGTGTGCTAGTAGTCTTACAGATCACCAAAGCATATCTCAATGTATGTCAATGCTATCGTGAAATATTTAACAATTAAGCCTGGAAAATGAATGTAGATTGAGACAAATGATTGTGGCCTGCAGAATTATTGTGATGAACAGCATTTCCCAGCAGCTCAAATGCAAATGGGCTTGCTTCTAATATTACTCTCATTTATAATGATAACTAGAATTTCACACAGAAACACTACTAATGACCAGCACTTCTTCACATGTGATTGGCTGAACCCCAAAATTGTTGCCAAACTGTTGCAGCTGATCTTCAAGCTCATCAATTTACTCGCCACCAGAGAGCAGGGCTCATGTACCACGGTTGAGGTTTCATTTAGATATTCCGGAGTGCTATTTACCAGAGTGGCATTAAAAACATTAAAAACAAATGTATCCAAAGTATTTCTGTGTGCAGTTTATTAGCTAGCTTTGTTTTCAAAATTGAAACCAACCACTGACTGAAATGATGTTAAGAGAACAGAGAAACAAGACTAAATGTACCATGTGTAAGAAAATGAACTCAATCAGAGTTCAGAGCACTTCTGCAAACAACACATCCTACAATTGAATTAGTGAATGTGAAGTGTGCAAAACAAACTATGTAAAGGAAAACAGAATACTCACATAAACTGCACCTCCTAAACAAGTAGCTCCAACAAGAACATAGTAGATTGCAGTCTCCCCACCACCTCCTGTTGACCCAGAGGACATGGGGGCCTGCTGGACAAACTGTAGCCTCCTCTCATGTCTAAGCACTGGGGGAAACAAACAAACAATCCATCAAGTACCAAACAAGAAATAAGAAGTAGAATAAGCCATTATGTCACTGTCTACTACACACACACCATCCAGAAACTTCACTTCACTTTTTGTACATTTTATGTTAGAGCCTTATATCAAATTGGGTTCAATTCATGTTTTCCCTCAAACATCTACACACCATAGGCCACGATAACAAAGTGAGAAAGGTTTGTCTGAAACCTTAGCAAATTTCTTTAAAAAAAAAAAAAAGAATAAAGAAAGAAAACACAAAAATATAACATGTACATAAGTATTCACAGTCTTTGCTCAATATTTTGTTGTAGCACATTTGGCAGCAATTATAGCCTCAAGTCTTTCTGAGTATGATGCTACACCTGTTTTTGGGAATTCTTGTTTGCAGAACCTCTCAAGCTCCATCAATTGAATATCGGTGGACAGTCATTTGTAGATATCTCCAGAGATGTTCAACTGAGTTCAAGTTTGGGCTCTGGCTGGGCCACTGAAGGACACAGTTTTCCCAAAGCCACTTTTTTTGTATCTTGGCTGTGTGCTTAGGGGACACTCTGGAGCAAGTGATCATCAAGGACATCTCTGTAAATTGCTACAGTCATCTTTCCTTCAACCCTGACTAGTCTCCCAGTTCCTGCAGTAGAAAAATACGTGCACGGTATGATGCTGCCACCACCATGCTTCACTGGAGGAATGGTATTGGCTAGGTGATGAGCAGTGCCTCCAGACATGACACTTGGCATTCAGTCCACAAAGTTCAATTTTTTTGTTCCTCATTTTTGTTCCTCATCTGAAGGAAGCTCAGTAGAAACACGATGCACCTAAGCTCATTTTGAGTGACACAGCAAAGGCTGTGAATACACATGTACGTTACATTATTTTTATAATGAATCATTTTGCAAAAATTCCAATCTTCTCATGTTATCATTGTCGGGTATTGTGTTTAGATGAATTGAATCCATTTTTGAAATAAGGCTGTAATATAAAACATGCAAAAAGTGAAGTGTGGTGAATATATTTTGGATGCACTGTATAAACATATACATTTCATTTCACATTTCACAAAGTGACATGCAAATGTTTGGGCACCCCTGGTTACTGTGAACAGTTAAGCAAGTTGAAGATGAAATGATGTCTAAAAGGCATACATTTAAAGATGGCATTTCCTTTGTATTTTAAGCAAAAAACTCAGGGCACCCTGCATGATTATCACCGAGCAGCACCCCCACCCCCCGGCAAGTAAACACTTTTTGCAGCTAAGAATTTTTCAGTTCTTGTTTGAGGGATTTTCATCCGTTCATCTTCTATGCAAAAGTCTTACTGTGAGAAAACTGGGACACCTTGCATGCACTGCTCTCTTAAGCTCGTATTTTCAATGATGTTCAGCCTGTGTGGAGAGATGTTTTTATGAAATTCTGTACCCTTTTTGTCTAAACATAACTTTTGTCATAAACATAGGGTCAAAGTCTATTTTAACCTCATCAGCTTAAAGGACTTGCTTCCAAAAATGCATCAGTCTTGTTTAGATGTTCATTTGCAAACATGCTAAATTTTGTGATTAGCACTCTTCCATGAAGCCTATATTTGTGCAGGCACCAATGAACAATGTACCAGAGTCCAGATTCCACTTAATCTTCCTTGCGGGGCATTTGCAGTCAAGTGAACGTTCTGATTTGCTTTTCTGTGAATCCTACAAACAGATGTCTCTGAAATTTTTCTTGGTCGTCCAGAACTTATCTTGACCAGAAGAGGATGGGTTCCTCTTTTGAGCCTTGGTTCTTCTAAAGGTTTCTTCCTCCTAGCCTGAGGGACTTTTTCCTTCCACTGTTGCCGCTGGCTGCTCATTTGAGGCTTGGACCTGGATTTCTGTAAAGGTGCTTTGTGACAACTACTTGTTGTAAAAAGTGATATATAAATAAACTTTGATTGACTGATGATTGATTGACTTCCACTGTTCCTGTTAGCTGACATTTCTTAATTACATTTCGAACTGAGGAAACTGCAACCTGAAAACTTTGTGGGACTCAACCATTTTCATTTTCAGAGTGCTAGGGAGCTGCTTAGAAGAACTCACAGCTGCTGTTAGGGACAAGGTTAGTCCCACTGCAGGACAAATAAAAGATTATCTTATCTTATGTAGAGGAGTCTGGATATTTATAGAGCTTTGAAATTTGCATCACCTGGCCTTTCCCAACAATGACTGTAAACAAGCCAGAACCATAATGGGTTAATTAAGGACTGAGATCTCGGTGAAAGTTATCTGAGCACTCAAATCTCCAAGGGTTCCCGTACTTTAGCAGGGTATTGCTTTCCACAATAATTGCACCATTATGATGAACCATTAAGCTCCAGTTACAAAGAGGGTGTCTTGAAAACTCAAGCTCCTTAACATAAATGACACTTCTATTAGTATACAGTGTGATCCAACATCAATGAACATTAACGTCACTTTGAACACATCAGACATGAAGTCAGAGGTGTGATCAGATATTTAAGGTCTTATACTAGATGAGGACAATCCAATGAATACTACAGAGACATTATATCATTGTGAATGACATTTATCATAGTGAGGTTTGATATAAATGAACATGTGACTTTTGAAATAGTTAACTAGGTCTGTCTGAAACAGTGGCACTGCCAGCCAGTGAAGCAGCCTGGCTGTGCCATGACCTGTTAAGATACGTGTTGCTGCACAATTCTGCTTAGACCACCTATACGCCAGGCATTAGTGACGTAATCATTTCATACATAAAATTGATGTAATGAGCAGGAATCTACAGCAACACTGCTCTGCGATTGAACCAGCACTTACAGGGTGAGACATCATTATTTAGCTCAGTGTTGCAACTGGGAGCAAGTGAACCTGCAGTGAGACTGAACAACTTGTTCGAATGCTCCGTTCCACCTTAAATAGTGCAGCAGTTAAGGTGGAACGGGACATTCCATTAAGAAGGGACTTCAGCTTGCTGTAAATCGGTAAAACACTATCAAAGCAAAGCCTTTCGTACACCTGAGCGGATATAATGTGACCTGAGGCAGAGGAGAGCTCAATCAGAGTCAGTAAGCAAACAGTGCAGGAGGGAACTTGCCTGCTCTCTTGCCTGCTTGCCGACACACCGTTGATGAGGCTCGAGCCAGCGGGGCTAATCTGTTCCACGCTGTTTTGCATTTAAACATGATGGCTCAGACAAACACTAACTCAGCACCAGCCGCCGCCGCCGCCGCTCTTCCGATCACAGAGAGAAGAAACACGCGGCCCTGTTGAGTCCTTCTTAGGGTCACTCCGCTTTTTGCACGACCTTCCGATTTCCGAGACAGGACCCACCTCCCGCCTGCGTTCATTGGCTGTTGAGCCGACGCGCGATCCGGTCATTGGTTGGTCATGTTTTCTATAATGAAGTTTGTTAACCCATTGGTGGAAAGGGTACTCCCTCTCCTGGTGATTGGCTGTTCGTAGCGCACTTCACTTCTTACGTGTTAGAGGTCAAATGTAAGTTGTAGTTGAATTTTGGTGACCGGATTTAAAATCATGTTCATTGTTTCAGACTTATATTTAATTAAGTGTTAATGCATTACTACTTAATAAACTATTAAGTTATTCTGCTTTTAAAAATAGAAAAATTAAAATATAAATCGAAACACCCCTTCATTTAAGACAAAACATTGTTGTTAATTCATTATTATTATTATTATTATTATTATTATTATTATTATTATTATTATTATTATTATTATTATTGTTGTTGTTGTTGTTGTTGTTGTTATAGTTTCAGGGTTCAAGTTATGGAAGACTGAAACCACAAAGAATCTAAAGGATTGTGCAGAGTATTGACTGTAACAACATCCTTGGGCACTTTAACAGCATAATAATAATAATAATAATAATAATAATAATAATAATAATAATAATAATGGCATTGGCAGTGTGGCTAAAAGTGTATGAACCCCTTTACCGTTTTCTGTATTTATACAGAAATTTCACCTAAGATATATGATCAAATGACACAAAACATTATTGTTTTTAAAAAAATATATTGAAGAAAATGATCCATCATTAAATATTTCCATCAGAAAAGCATGTGAACCTTGGTCTTCAGTAACTAATCTGACCACCTTGAGCAGCAGTAACTTTAGACAAACATTTCTGGTAACTGTTGATAGGATAGGATAGGATAGGATAGGATAGGATAGGATAGGATAGAACTTTATTGATCCCTTGGGAGGGTTCCCTCAGGGAAATTAAGGTTCCAGCAGCAGCATCAGTACAGTACAGAAAAGGGTAAAAAGAGATAATAATTTAGTAAATAAAACACTATATAAATATAAAGAATATATAATATAGTGTCATGTAGGAGGACGGTATTGCCCATTATTATTGCACTTTTGACCTGTTTATTGCATCAAGTCCAGTTGTTTTGTGGTGGTCGGGTTGTGGGTTGCAGGTTACTGGTTGGTTCCTACTCCTTCCCATCCTCTGTTCTCCTGTTACCACTCCTCCCCCCCCAGAGAGGATTTGTAGTCTGATGGGGTACGGCACAAAAGAGTTTTTAAGTTTTTCCACAGCATTTCCTTTTTCAGAATATTTAATTTCTTTTGCTTTATCTATTTCTTTGTATCTATTTCTTTGTGATTTCTACACAGTTATGGTTAAGTTCATGGACAGATGCTCTCATGTTCTCCTGTAGAATCTGGTGGTACAAATTGTAGGTCCATCAAGAATGGCAAATTGTCATGGACCTGTCCTGCAACAAATTAGACCCGAAATATTATACTTCCACCCCTTGCTTAATAGTGATGATTCTTATGTTGAAATGTGAAACGGGATGCTTTTCATTTAAACCCAAGTTTTGGATTTTTGCATCTTCCGGTAGGTTTCTGGCTTGTCCCAGTGGTCTTGAGCAAACATCAGATGGGCAGCAGTGTTCTTTTTGGAGAATTGTGGCTCCCTCCTTGCTATCTTGTCATGCACACCATTCAGTGCAAGAGAGGCCTGTCAGTTTTAGATGCTACCATTTTTTTCCTCTCTGGGAGGAATTTTTGGATGACCATTGAGGGAATAATACTGGTAATGAATTTTCTCCATTTGTATTGTTCTGCCTTTTATCTCTCTAATAATTCCACTTGTCTGAACCCAATATGTACACTTTGTGTGAAGTTACATGCTGTTTTCTAGGCTTCATTTATAACTTTATAATTAAATTCTACTTTAAATACCAAAGGTGTCTTCTAGTATATGTTTACTGCTTAGTCCACAGGCACATGTTCAACCTGCATGCAGACTCAGACTGATCAGTGAATGGGACGGGGATAATTATATCACGGACCCAGATATTGGGTTATAGAGTAAAATAAGAAGGATGGGGATGATTGCTTGCTTTCTTTGCATACTGTGTTGATACTATTGTAGAACAAAAGTCCTGAGAAGGGATGATACTGATACATCCATAAAGTTTCCATCAAATCAATGCAAATTCTTGCATTTGTCAGCTCAAAAACACTCAGGATGAACAAGATTTCTGCAAAATATTTTAATTAGCTTATATATATTTTACATCTCACACTTCACTTTAATTATCATTTTAAATGAATTTTAATTTGCTTGTAATTTTAATATTCTAGTGCTATATATTATTTCTATAGAATGTATGAAACACTCATAATAACACTAATAATAGCCTACAATACAAACAATAGAGTCTAAGAGTAGTTTATCATGTTTGTTTAGTACGTTTGAAAAGAATCGGTTCAATAGAACGACTCGTTCACAGGTTGCGCTTGTGCGCGTTCAGAGGGGCGGGGCGGTGGGACTTTCCAACTTTCCGTCGAAGAACAACAGCACATGAATTTTGAACACGGAAGAGCAGGAAAAACACTGGTCCTGCAGGTTCGCGAGAAAAGAAAGATGATTTCTGTCTCTTTCTACCAACCATGATAAACGTCCGCGGCTCACAGTCCAAACATGACGGAGGACATTCAGCCTAAAGTCGGGTTTAGTGACCCGAAACAGGAGCCCGGGAGATGGAGCGCTTACTTTCTCATTCTCAGTTTGGTTTTGGCCGTGGAAACCTTCATCACAGCCTGTTTTCTTTATGACTTCGCCAGTGATATTCATACTGTAAGTACGCCGAGACACCCCTCACTGTTCATCCAGTTTACAGACTTCATAGCGCTTACAGCTCCGTACAGCTTCTGTAATCATGTGACTTACAGCATTCCCACTGCTGCTATTAATAATGTTACCCCCTTTAAATAATTGCAGTTGATTTTTTTGTCCCATATGAGAAAATGCTGGATAAAAAGCCTGTTTTTGTTCGTCTCGTTTTAAATTTCCCAGTTTGCAGTTCGAACGTTCCGTTCCACCTTAAACGGTGCGGCTGTAACGCGGTGTATCCGCGGCAGCTGAAGCGGGACACAGTGTAAGAGCCGCTCTGCTTAAGGTGGAACGGAAGAAATAAAGATAATAAAAACACAAAAATATTAAGTTGCATCGCACATTGTAGCCCTTACAATAGAAGCCCATTGCCACAATTTCAAATAAAACACAATTCACGTCTTCATTATTTTATTCATTAGAAAATGGCATAGAAATGTCATTTTAATTTCCAGGATAGTGTTTCATTACTTTGAGACACTTTATTTTTTTCAGGGTAGTGTCTAATTACTTTAAGATGTTGCAATTTTTTTCAGATAATGTATTATATTGAGATATTAACTCATTATTTTTGATATATTCATTTGTAGTTTGATGTGCTTTCTTTTATTAATGCAAATACATTTATTTTGTATGTTTATATAGCTAATTATATCATGTATCTGCTTTTACTTTTGTAGGCGACTTGAAATCCATTCATTCAAAATGATTTGAACTGCAGTGTTGTAAACACCGTGATGTGGTAGAAATGTGACTAGCACTACACTTAACAGTGGTGTGATTGTGTTATACATATCTCAGATATCATGCTTCTGTAGTTATTTGTTTCTCTTTTTTTTTCTTCACTTTCTTAGACTGGCGAATCCCTAAAGCAGGGACTTTACCCCACAGACTGTCTTTACCAGCTTGCAGAGTTAGATGAGGTGAATGGAGGAGGCATGGCAAGCTGTGAGGTGATAAAGAAAGAATTTCAGCACAGCGCCCACCAGGTACTGGCCAGAAATGTTAATATCTGACCATGAAATTATTCAGTTTCAAATGAAATGATTCAATGATTGAAAACTGTAAACAACACAAACTTTATAAGCAGTGACTGTGGCGGTTAGGGGATTTCAAGATCACAGAGGCTCTCTTTTATCTTTTTTTTCTTTTTATCTTTTAAAGTTTTATCTCTGTGTACATTTGCATTTCCTTGCAGAGATTGCTGCTGGACATCCAGAACTCCTTATGGCAGACTTTAGGAGGTAATACCATTTGTGTTTTACCACAGACATTTTTTTGTCATTTTATATCTGTATGTCAATGTCGTGTCTTTCTTTTTGTTTCCCTCAGAACACAATGTTACCCAAATTTTCAAACCAGCTATACACCTCGGAGCCAAGCAGGAGCTGAAACAACATCAGCACCTGCACAAAACAGGCAGGTTAAACGGATACTTTCTAATGTGATTTGTATTTTTTCCTAATTTATAAGTGTAAACGTAAAATGCAAACATAAATGTGCATATAGATCCAGTGTGCTTGCACACAGGAAAATTTGTCCTTTGCATTTAACCCATACATGCAGTGAGCACACATGCCCGTAGCGGTGGGCATCCCTATCCATGGTGCTTGGGGAGCACTTGGGGAGTTAAGTGCCTTGCTCAAGTGCATTTCAGTTGTATCCTGCCAGTTCAGAGAATCCGCCACAGTTGCCTCAAAATAGCCAATCAGTGGAGAAATGTTTAGTGTTAGAAGTGCTTCCTGAGATCTCTTAGGCTAATAGATAGATAGATAGATAGATAGATTCAACTTTATTGTCATTGTTCAGTACAAGTACAATGTGCAATATGAGCAATATGTGCAAATATGCAAACAGTGGATATGTAGGTATCTCCATAAGCATAGTAGCAATGTAAACTGTATTGAAGAATAACTGTTATGAGTTTCCGTATCTTAACAGTAATGGTAATAATATGGTAATAATATGGTAATATGCTAATAATGATATGGTAGTGACAATAATAAATAATAATAAATAAAAGCAGCTCTGAATGGTGAGTGAAGTGAGTGTGGTGAGAAGGGCAGTGCTGATAGTCCATTGTGTGCTGTATGAGTGGGAGTGTTATAGTTGAGTGTGAAGTTCAGCAGAGTGATTGTCCGTTGTGTGTGGTGTGAGTGAAAGGTTGTCAGTGCAATGTGGAGTGAAAGGTTGTAGTGCAAGTAGAGTTCAACAGTGATTGTCCATATGTACAGTATGAGTAAACGTTGTCAGTGCAATGTAGAGTTCAGCAGAGTGATTGTGGAGAGGAAGAAGCTGGACCTGAGCCGACTTGTTCTGGCCCGGATGCTCCTGTATCTCCTCCCGGATGGAAGAAGGTTGAACAATGTGTGGTTGGGGTGGGAGGGGTCTTTGATGATGTTGTGTGCTCTGCGCACACAGCGCACACAGCTAAAGGGAGCTTTTTTCCCACAAATTAGCTTAGTGTTATGTCTGTTAGCTTATTGCATGTCCAAAAGTTTTCTTTAAACCTGGCCTGAAATACATTATTATGAGAAAGGTATTGGGACACATGCTATTTATTTTTTTAAATCAAGGGCTTATTAACCTCATAGCTCCAGTGCTAAACAAGCAAAACTTGTTTCACCAAGTATGTTTTAGAGAGGAGGGGTAGTACATTTGACTATGGGGTAAAACTGTGCATTAGATTTTTCACCAACTCCCCCAGATTACATGCCCATGTGGGCTCTGTATTTGTAACCCAATTGGAAACCAGAAACTTTAGTCCACATGTTCCATGTTGGCCTAAGATATGCCCATCAGGCTATACCAATGGGGCCCATTTGGGTTCAAGTAGCTCCTCCTGGAACATAGTCTGGGTGCTATAATGGAACATTATTATATACAAACCCACTCTGAGGACTTGTCCACCTGGAACAAACCTAGCCAATGAGTATGAGCATGTTGGTTGGGACCGGACAGTTTTCAGTCCTCCTTATCTGTGTGACTAGCTATAACAATGTGTGATGCTGATCTGATTATTGATTTGGACCTTTAAGGATTTTTGGTTCACATGGTTTTATCCACCCATGGTCTCTATGTGAGCCCCACATGAGCATGTTGGCTGGGCCTGCTTCAAGAACTGGCTCTTTGCTTGAAACTGAATTAATAATGTAGTATAGATTTAAATAGCTATTTTTGGGGGTTAGCTGACCATTTTTAAATGTTTGTTCTGTAGGTGACCCTGAGGCTGTTGCGGTAGCATTGCAGCGCTTGAACTGGGAGGCCCTGAGTGGACAGAGCAGTCAGGAGGGCCTGATGCACCTCAGTCCTGACGGACAAATCATGGTGCCACAGGATGGGATTTATTTTGTTTACTCGCAAGTTTATTTTGAAACAGTGCACTCAAGACGTGACCTGCAGGTCATGCAGTATTTGTTCAAGAAGACAGCCCTGCATCCGGAACTGACCATGCTTGCCAAAGCTGTAGCGACTCAGTGTCTCAACTCAGAATCCGGTGTGGATCTGCATTCTAGCCACCAGGGGGCACTGTTTCACCTGGCAAAGGGTGACAAACTCTCGCTGTATGTGCTGGACACTGATGCTGTGCGCTTTTCCCCAGAGTCCACTTACTTTGGGGCTTTTATGGTAGATTGACACAACCTCTGTTATATGTATACACAATCTCAGGAATCAAAATAAAGCTATTATGCCACTAAAATCATGACAGACATATTTGAGAGAAAAAAACAAAAATTATATATATATATCAATAAAACATTTTATACACAGGGAAAGGCCTGATTAAGACCCATATATACTATATATGAAAAAGTATAGCAACACCAATCATTCAGTTTCTTCCAAAGTCAAGGGTATTTAACCTGATTTAATTTAAGTCTTTAATCTGATTTCATTGGAGCAACTGCCTGTAAAGGGAAGCTTTCTATTAGATTTTGGAACATTGCTCTAAGGATCTGATTGCATCAAGCAACCATCGTTAGTAAGGTCAGGGTGTTGGATGGTCATCACTCCACCTCATCCCATAAGTATTGCCATTACATGGAAAAGCTCAATGCTGGGGGGGCTTTAGAACCCTCTGTCCTAAATCAGGTATTATGCATGGTGCCAGTCAGTTCACGTTTATCTACTCCAGAGTCCTATTTTATTGGCACTACTTCTCTATAGGGACTAGATGAGTTGTGCATGTTTGGACATCTCATTGCTCCAAAGAAAAAACTTTGCATCTCCCTTTTGCTGTTTGAAGATTGATATAATTTAATAATGGATAAATAGAAATTCTCCAAATTGTAATAAAATCTTTTTTTCCTGTAAAAATGACAAACTGTGGGGTTTTTTTCTTGACAGTGACAGAACCCAAGCTCCAAAAATTATATTTGTGCATACTGGTGGATGTACAAATGTGGTTGGATTATGTAATTAAGTGGGTAGGGTGAAGTTTCATCAACACTAAGTCATCTGAGATGTGCTGTAGGGATCATTTCTGTGCACTTGATCTGGTGAAATGCATGGCATATTGCTCTAGAACAGTGGTACTCAATTCTGGGGAACCAATACCCTGCTTGTTTTAGTGTTTGCCCTAATTCCAGCACACCCAACCCATCCTCACAGTACTTGCTCAAATCACTGTTATTTCTGGAGGGACTGATTAATGCACCGTTAGTTATTGTGCAAAGAAAAAAATGCCAAGCAAAATGTATAACATGGAATTATTGTATTTATTGTAAGGCTTTTAGAAATGTGGGTATTTCAGAAAATGTGACCGACAAATGAATTTACTAATCCTATATAAAAAGTACACTGGGTGAAATACAAAATAAAAATTAGAAAACAAATCACAATAAAACAGAAGAAAAAAGTCTATACAATAATCGAGTTTTCCACCCGCAGGGTACAAGATGATAAATCTTCAGGAGCAAATTGAAAAAGAATACTCTTAAGCTTAAAACAAATGCCACACATGCCACACGCTTTTTAAAATGTGTGCCAGAGAAACTACCAATCCATGGACTGGGCTTAAAAATATTGTACAGTTTGTGTGTAAAAAAAACAAAAACAAAAAACAAAAAAAAAAGACAGAGGGAGGGAAAAAGATGGAGAGAGATGAGAGAGCGAGAAATAGAAAGTGGAGGTGTTCATCATTTGATCTCAGAATCTGCGGCGTTTGTTGGGGCCAAAGTCAATAGGAGGTCCTGGGCGAGGGAATGGAAGAGGAAGACCACCAGGATTCCCACCAGTGCCCTGAGAGAGAGAGTGTGTGAAACATGGTTTTCATTTTTGCATGTTCAACCAAAAAGTAATCTTGTGTATACATTTCCCACAAAGCCTCCTCTGACATGATTTCAGCCACTGCCATCTCAAAACAATACAGCATCGCTAAGAACCATGGTCCAAGAATTGTGGGGCATGACAAAACTTGTACACCAACTGAAGCAGTTACCTCGTTGCCAGTCAAGTTTGGTGTTCCTGGAGTTGCAGTGGTTCCTCCCATCGGGTTCCTGTTCATGGGCAGGCCCTGACCTTGAACCCCACAGAGAAAGAAGACAGATACGGATTGGTTCAAAATTTTGCACATTTTATTGAAAAGGAAGTCATCTTCATGCATGCACTTTCACTCTGGCATTAATCTGTCAACGTATCTTCAGGAGTCAACACAATTCCCAGACAATCTGTGGGAAGCTCATGTGTGATTCAATACAGCAAAGCCAAGACATTTGGCATAATTAAAAAGGTGTAATGCTGATTTTTTTTTTATGAATGAAACCACCACAAAGTTCGTTTTGTACATCATTCTAGATCAAGAACCACCAGTTTAATCTGTAAATGGCAGGTATGGCTGCAAAAGCTCCTCCTCAGGTCTCAAAAGCCTAGAACACAGCCAAGTGCTGCTGCATGTTACTGAAAAAAAAAATAGCAAATTTTCTTTGCAATATATATTTGCAACACTGTATGATTTAGAAAATGGGAATTTACACCAGAAGTCAATGATCCAATGTTCTATTAATTATGCACTCCATATATCAAAGACTGGAGTAAAATAAAAGTGTAAAAATTCCATCATGATACAAGATGTTGCAGACACTGGTGTGACAATTGAATGATATATTGTGCAGCCCTAAAGATAAAAGTATGTTCTGTTAAAAATGCAGGCTTTAAGCATTTTGAATGTCTGATGTCATTTAACTTTACTGAGTCTGCACAGCCTGTTTCAACCGCGAGAGCCCGGAATACCAAAGCCACCAATGAAGATTCCATTTCTCAGATGAGTTTCTGCTAGATTTGTAGAGAATGAGTTTCTCCCAATTCTAGAGAGGCATAGACAGTCCTAAAGCATGGCCCACAAACAAACAAAAGGGATTGGCCCCTTGACATCACAAAGGTTCTTCACACATTTACAAAAAGTGATTCTTTGAAGATCCCATGACATCAGCTTTAGAAACCAGTAGTTTTATGCTCTTAACCAACATCATTTTTGAGTCATTTCATTTACTGGCTTACCTCCCATATGCATCCTCATGTCCTGTTCCCTCTGTACCAAAAAACAAACACAAACGTCAGCCTTGTATTCAGTGGACCTTCTGACTTCTTACAGATCAAAATTTTGAAAATGCTATGGTTCTTAGGATAGAACTCTAATGATCCCTTGGGAGGGTTCCTTCAGGAATATTAAGGAAATTCTTGCTGCCTGTGATACAGTCTGACAGATCTCCTTGGCCACAAGAGGGCAGCATAAAACTAGTCAACATGTAGATAGATGCAAAGAAAAGAATAATGCTACAACAACCATGAGAAACTACGTTGGCAAATTGGGGGAAGCACCAGGTCGGCGGCTTGAAAAAAAATTCTGATGACCAGGGTCAAATTATTGACAATGCAAACCCAACATACAAAACAGTGAGCATATTTTTAAGGAAACACCACAAATTAAGTTAAGCACCTCAAAAGACAGACATCCAGAGCTGTACAAAGAATTCAAAGTGAGCCAGTTTGAAGCTCGAAATGTTACAGTAATTTTAAAAATGAAATTGTTAAAATAAAAACTATGGTATGAGGAATATGGATGAACACAGCAATATGTTGAGTATGAGCACACATTAAAAGCAGTGGTACCTTATATACACCACTTTATAAGCCAATACAATTTCCCAGCATTTTCCCAACAGCTCTTTGCTGAATGATCCGAGCTGGTTATGGCTATTCCAGAACATACAGGGATATTTTCTGCTGCAGGAATGAGGCTGCATTCCATTGTGAAAAACATGGAGTTTAGGAATACATGAAAAGAGTGACAAAATCACCAGACATACACATACTAAATAATCAACAAACTATCCCGAGCATCTTGTGTTGTCCTATCCACACACAGATGTACCCCAGAGCAACAGCAAGTTGAAGTTAACTGCTCACAGGTTTCAGTGTGGAAACTATATGGCGCCGTAATAATATAACCAGAATAATGCAGTAAATACAAAGCAAGTAACACCATGACATAAATTTAAATTAAAAAATGTAAACAAAAACATTTCAGTGCAGGCTGGTAGCCAAGGAAGTATTGGTTTCATTTAAGACCATGTTCAAAACAAAGCTTGCATATTGTTCTCAAATTATTGATAAATGGAAAGCAAAGCTAATTTAGTCATGTTTTTTTTTGCTGATCTGAAAAACAAAACCGCGAAATGTGTGCTCTGTCCACCCTTAGGGTTTGTGTTGTGTTATCGAAATCAGTATAGAATGTCAATTTTAGTGGTATTGGTATCAACTACTAAATTTCTGGTATATTGTACACTATACAGAACTAATTTGTGTGAGCATAATGCATCTTCTGTGCAAACATACCTTTTCCGCAAAGTTTCCCCCTTGACCCTGCTGTCTCCTCATTAAATCCTCTGTGTGAGCTCGCAGCTCCTCCTCCCTGCGGCGTCGCTCCTCCTCCTGGCGCATCTCCAGTTGCTTCCTCTTCTGAACCTCCTGGTTGTGCGCCTCCTCCATACGCCTCAGTTCCTCCTGCCTCCTCAATAGGTCTGAGAGAGCGAGAGAGGAAGTCGTAAGGTTCCAGATTTGAGTAACTGAACAAAACATTTTCTTCTTTTCAGCATGTTTAGTCTAATTGTTGCGCGTTATTCACTGTATTCGGGTTTGAAAATGAAATCTTAAACGTTTGAACCCTCCAATATACTCACATTTTAATGACCTAAACAGTTTAACAGACCTGTTCATACAGAGCATTATGAAATCCAGTTATTTTGATAATTCCTTTCCCTTAGAAGAAAGATAAGTGAGGAAGGTTTTCTGGCTCACCCTGTCTCATGAGCATGACCTGATGCTCGTGCCTGGCAGCATCCATCTCCTGCTCCAATTTCTCCTGAGCTTCTTTAATGTTCCTGTCCACCTGCTCAAACTGCTGCTTCTCCATCTCCATCAGAGCCTTCCAACGCATCGCATACTCGTACTCAAATGAGCCAGGTTGGGCGAAACGAGGAGGCTGCTCACGCTCCCTACAGAGTGAAGAGACAAAGAGAAATAAAGAGAGAGCTTAAATTTTTTTGTTGCTACTTTACTAAATAAAAGATTGGAGTTTTGATTTGCAGCTGTGGCTACATTTTCCAAAACACGATGCAAACAACACTCTCTGTATTGTAACGCAAATGCAAACACTTCTAACCTGAACAAACCCGAGTCAAACTCAGAACAGCTGAAAAGTGCCTGTAGCTACTGACAATGAAGCACTCAGGTGACCTAAAGATCAACTGGCAAACTTTAAAAATAGCATGGACTATAGTTTTACAGTTGCTGTAGTCTTTCACATAATTTATTCAAGTCATACACAATCATTTGTAGGCTGTCGTGCATGTTGAATTCTGCGCACACGCGGCTTTCTGATAGAAAATATGTTAGTCTGTCAGTTTCTAGCATCTCTGATTCAAAACTCAGCCAAAGTTACAGTAAAATATCAAACTAATAAGGCTCTTGGAGAAGGAAAAAAAAACAAAAACTTTATACCACTAACTAAATACACAAACATCAGAGCAGATCAAGCAAAGACCACCAATCACACACACAAAAAAACCATTCATCTAGCTTTGTAAGAACATGGAAATAAATAAAGCACGGTGAGACATCTATAGCAACATCACCCTGGTGTATAAAAACACAGTACCAATACTGAATTCCAGAAACCATCACAATATCAGTTTAAATCACATCTGAGTAATGACTGCGTAAAGCACCAGCCAGTCTTACTCTTCGCATTTATGTGACTCACTTGGGGTAGTGAGAGTTTCTTCTTGTGCAAATAATAATAATAAATAATAACTGAAGTACTTGTGGTACTGCGGGTTTTTGCTGATCAGTCTCTCTGGTAGTCCTTCATCTTCATCCAGCTGTTCCATGGGCTCCACCGTTACTGGTCTCGGAAACCTAAGGTCAAACATGAACTCGTTATGAAAAATTCACATTCTTAGTGCTTGTTCATTAACCTTCAGGTAACTGGAGTGTTTACCAGCCCACTAACTGAAACAAAGACAACCCTTACCGTTTTTGTGAGCAGCCTAGGTAAAAGAAAAACCCCTCCAGTTTCCCCTTCCTACATCATAGAGGGTTCACCCCTTGGCTTTAGAAGCGTGTTAGCTAACATTTGCCTTTTTTCTCTTCTCTCGATCACTGGTTAGTGTTGTATGGAATTAAGAGCTAAAATTTGTTGTGGGCATCACACACCAAAACAAATCAAATCAAGCTCCAGCCTCAAATTACAGAAGAGCTTAGCAGATGTAATTTATTGTCCAGTTAGAGTTGGCAGAAATGTGTATGGGTGCTAAGAATGTCCTGAATGCTTTTCAAAGCTGGGCTAGTGAAATACAGGACATTAGAATCAAAAGGCAACACTCAGAGCAAAAACCACAAAAGGACTGTTAGAATGTCACTAGCTGCAAAGTATTGACTACTGAAGAAAAAAATGAACATTAAAAATGAAGCTTCAATGCTTAAACATTTTAGTGGATCTTAGCTTTGATTGTCCCAAGGTAATTAAAATACTACATCGGTTGGATCTTCCATTCACCCCTTGCATAGTTCTAAACCCGTAAAATCGACACATTCAGGTGAATGGTATGGTTAATTTAAAACGGCACACTGAATCTGCATGAGTACCAGCAAAAGTTTAAAAAAAGAACTGTTGTACTGGGTGTGTTGAAACCTAGTAACAATGTGAATCTGATCCAGGATCTGTAAAACTCACGTGGTGAGCAGAAATGCTCCATCAGCGCAGCGGTCAAGGGCTTTCCTGGCTGATGGTTTGTTGGCAAATTCTACAATCCCCTTGCCGGTGGGTCTGCCACGGTCATCCACAATGACGATGGCACGTTCGATCGGGCCGAACATGGCAAAGGACTCCTCCAAAAGCTCATTGGAGACAAACTGAGGAAGGTTCTTCACTGAGAGAGCTGCACCGTGGGTGGCAAAGCGCACACGGATCTGGCGGCCACGGAACACAGTGTCATCCAATTCAGCTTTGGCAATATCTGCCAGTGTCTTTGTTTCCTGAGAAAAGAGAATGGGAACACCATTAATCACTCTTTCTGAGGTAATATTTATTAGAAATTGATTTTTTTTAACATTATTTAATAAGTTACATATAAAGATGTAAAAAATAAACTTGCTTAACAGCACAACTATACCACTGTACACCAGATATTACCTGTACAATGCCATTTAGGATCATGAAGCATTAACATGGCACATATGTTGCTATGAGTATGCAGAACAATGCCAGGTTCACACATACAATGAAAAAAAGAACTGAGTACTATGTTAGCATTTGTTTGTTTATATCTGTGGAAACTTCAAGTCACATCATCTACTATGGTTTTCTTTGGCCTCCAAAGTGTTACGTGCTGCATGTGTTCAGGATTCAATTGTTCATGATGGCTGAGTGGACATTTTGTGAGGGACTACGGTGGCAGACTACTGAAATCTGTTCTCTCATTAAAATATAAATGGATGGAATTGGTGGGTTTTTTTTTAATCCGATTGACCTATGTTTTAGAGACAGGGCACCGAATCATAATTTGCTTCCAACACCTCACAGCTAAACCACCTTAGCTTGACTAAGACAACAACATAATTGGGCTACTTATCGTTTCAGAAATGATGGTATATCTATTAACATCAGGAATAAACAGAACAATAAATTAAACTAATTATTTTTCCATCTTATTTTATATGAATAAAAATAACTTACTTTAAAACAATGTAAAGCAACTAATGAAATATAAATGACACAAAAGGTAATAGAACGAGTCTCTGACATTAGCTCCAACAGATTGCCCATCTGTGCTAAGTTGTTCATTCTTGGACTTGTCCCAACAGACTTAAGATTGTCTAATGCAGATAAAAAGATGGTCTATATGTGCTCATTACAAGCTCAACACTGTATTGCCATCTCAGGGAAAGCTATGGAGGCACATTCTGTCAGTGTTTTGTTAAAGACCCTTTCCAACACTCCAGCCATGGAAAAATTGACTTACGCTAAAAAGGGGAAGCTACAGAGTTTTTACAATGTATGGGAACAATTTACAGACTTCTTGGAAACCCAGCAAGATGTACTAGATGCATAGGCTGAATTTTTCAAATGTCTGATTGTAAGGGCTTTTTTTTCTTTTTTTTCTCTCTTTCTCTCCCTATTTTTTCTTTCTTTCTCTTTCTTCAATATTGTTTTTTTATTTTAAAAAAAATATTTTTCCCCTTCTATGATGTTAAATATATGTAAATATGATTTGTCATTGTAAAAGTTGGAAAAAATTAATAAATGAAATATATATATAAATGACATGATTTGCATGAGAAAGAATAAACTAATTATTACATAACATTAAACAATATTACATAATTGTCAGGGTGTTCATTGATAAGTGGTTAATTACAATTCCATAGATTTGTCACCACTTGTGAGAATCCTGTCAATAAAGAGACAACAATTATTTAAAATGTTGCATTATAATTAACAATTAAGAACTAATAACAACTAAACTCAGTCAGATACCAGTAAAGAGTAAATAAAACAGTCTAGCTTAGGAGTGCACCCTAATCTCCCTAAAGCACTCAAAAATTGAAACCTGCAGTACTGCTGCTGGACCAGAGTCTGCATGTTTGCAGCAGCTGTAGCAATGGTTACCTTTCTCAGTTTGGACACACAATGCCCTCTTTAACAAGTCTCTGATATTCTCTAAGGTTTAGCCACTGCTCTTACCAGGCGGATGAAGCCGAATCCTCGATCCTTATTAATGAAGATCTCGGAGGGTTTGCCATATTTGGAAAAGAGCTTCTCCACATCTTCTTCAGTGGTGCCAGCCGGAAGGTTCCCCACAAACAGTCGGCTGCGCTGTGTGTAAGTCTTCTCTCCAGGCTTTCTGAAGCTCTGTAGGTCTATAGTAAGAGCATCATCTGAGCAAGACAGGGAAAGACAAATTGGTGTTTCTATTCTTGTGCATGTTTTGATTAATTATTGTGAACAGCACTAGTAAATGCTAGACCAAGGGTTTTGTGTATTTTGTATCTCACAGCCCACACTTTTTCATAACTAGAAAGTGCAACAGCTCACAAGACAACAAAACATTTTGTAAAGACGCGCGTGGCTGCCTTGTCTCAACCAGATACTGTTTAATTTGCCTTGCAACAGTACTGTGATATTTGTGCACTTCTATTAATGTTTATAATTTTAACATAATTAAACGCTCAATTTCCATTTCCCCCCCAAAAAAACATATTATTTAACATGCCATTATCAGCCCAGTATGGACTACTGCCATCCCCGTGAGGATAGGAAGGTGACCACTGGAGTGCACATCACATGAACAAACTGAGATCTGCCAGTCCCCAAACGGGACACAGAGACCCTGCAGAGAGTGGTGGGCTCTGCTGAGCGAATCATGAGGATAGCACTTCCAGATCTACAGACTAGCTATAACAAGCAGTGCAGGTCGAAAGCCATGAAGATCATGAAGGACCTCAGCCATCCCAACAAAGGGCTCTTCACTTTGCTGCCACCAGGAAAGTGGTTCCGCTCAGTGAGATCCAGCACGGAAAGGATGAGACTGAGCTTCTTCCCTCTGGCTATTCGGACTCTGAACCGGACCATCTTTAACTTTAAGTTCCATATCTCACAAATGGACTCTCATATGTCAATTACCACTGCTCTCTTGCACAGGATCATGTAGCAACCAATTTGCACATCTGCACTTCATACAACACTTCATGGTTCTACCCTGACTGCAGCTTATTCACACATACATCTGCACCTCTTACCTCCATACAAAAGCTGCTTTTGTTACTTTTAGACTGTGTTAGATTTATATATTTACTTTCTCCTCAAATAATGTTTTTTTTTTCATCTTTTTTATTTTACATCTTGCAAATACAGAGACATTTATTCTCCCCTTCTTGATCTGTGAGTGCTGTCAGTCACATATAAGCATTTCACTGCATGTTGTGATGATGTGTGACAAACAAACCTTGATTTGTATTTAATAATACACTGACAGTGCTATGGTAATTTAAACTGATACAATGTAGCATACAAAGACGATTGCAGACTTACTGGGGCTGGTCAGGTCAGCGGAGTCGGTGTGCTGCCCATTGCTGTTGTCGGCTCCACCGGGCTTCCTCTGTTGTTCCTGCTGGGGGTTGGGCTGCTGTCTCGGGGGGCCGTGGTTGTGGTGCTCAGGACGAGGTCCTCTGTTTCCCTGCATCTGAGAGCAAGGGGGGAGGGGGGGGAATACAATAAAACTGACCACATACATTGAACTCTTAGAACCAAAGACACATTCTGGATTCTAGGCTTCACAACTCAGGATCAGAGTAACAGACAGACACGATACACACCATAACAAAACTACAAGACTTACCCTATCTAGCCACGCTTCAATGTGTGACATCATATATGTGAAAAATCCAACTCGGAAAAGATAACATTCACTCAACAGAATTAAATCCCACTTTAAATGGCAAAGGAGGCTTCCAGTGAGTGTTTACTGCTCTGTGCATGTGTACATTCTCAAACTAGGGGCTGATTACTCTCTCTTTGCACCAATGTTTTAATTTCTGAATGAATCTTTGCACCAGTGTTTACATTTCAGAATAAAAGTCCCAGTGAGACAAAGAACACAAATACTGAACATCCTTTTTGGACCACGGTCAAGTATTTTAAAGAACATATGAAATAATCTTAATCATCATCAGAATTCTGTCGTTTTCAGCTGATAAATTCTCCAAAAAGATTTCTGAGATGTAAAGAGTGTTAGTCCTTAGAAGCAAATAAAATATACACCCAAGTTAATGTATCAAATTCATACAAATATTTACATCCATCTCCAATGAAGACAGATTTGAGGAGCCTGGGAGTGCTGAAAACAAAAACACATGGACTGAATGGCTGTCTCCTCTACACAGCTCTCATTTTGGGGGAATAAAGGGGCATGAAACGATGAAAACATCCCACACAACTGTCCAGGGGTTATAAAACTTCAGGTAACAAACCCTAATAAAAGCAGTATTTCTAACTGACTGGTAAGTAACCTGGCAGAGAGGAGAAACTGCAGCAGTGCAGACAAAGAGCAAGTCCAGCTGGTGCTCGGTTCAGGATAGGTCCGAATCCCAAACGGCTACCTAGTGGACTGGTTTGAGTCCTGAGAATATTTTTTTCGGGGTCACGCCGCGCACTAAGCAGGAAATAGGGAGCAGGGAGCGAGCAGCGGTTTGGGACTCGGCCGCGGAATCGAAGGCTTAACGGTTCCCAGCGTCGCTGCGCAAATCCCGACAAAGAGAGCCGCTGGGCTTTAGGGATACAGCCATCACTCGCTAGATAAACGAAACCCTCCCAACAATCTCAGAATGTTTAAGTCTCAAATGTTTATCCGAAACAAAGCTCAAAACGGCTGAAATCAGTTCAGCTCACTCAGGCTTTAAAGGCTAACGGGGCGAGCTGGCCAGGCTGCAGACAGCGTTAGAAAAGACGACCTGCCTTTACCGACATGAAAAAAAGAGCTGAAACACCAACAGATGACTGAAAGGCGAACTGACGGTGTGAGACGCCGCAGAGTGCGTCGTCCCGAGCAGAAGCCCAAAGGTTTAATGCAGATTCTGGGCTACGAGCCAGTTAGCACCTTTAGCTCATTCACATGCACACATTCAGCCCGTCTGCGGTATAACTACAGCCCACACAGCCCTGTTTACGCACCAGTCCCGTTAAAAACTCACTGACTTATCACTTAAAGGAACCTAAAAACCATAAACAGCCGTTACCTTATAGAAGAAGAAATATTCCGCCGCACACAAAAACTAGGTGGCCCACAAAGGAGATTGAGGGAGGAGGAGCGACGCTCACCTCAACCCCAGCCTTAAGCTCTGCGTTCATTGACTGCCTGCAAGTCTCCGTCGTACCCGATGCTGGATTTTGATTGGTCATCTGCACGTCAATCATATGACGTCAGAAGATCGCGCCGGGTTCATTGGTGTGCGTCGGTTTGAAACTGCTCCAGAGATTCTCGTTGGTTACGGCAGGGTGGAAATGACGTCGAAAGCTAGTGTGAGGTGCAGCGATGAAGCAGCGATGGCGCCACCTGCTGGTCTTTTTGATACACGGGTCATTTTAACGTCGTTTTCCCCTGGTGGTGGAGATGGTTTGGGTTGTAGTAAGAGCATCGTTAAAGCGCAACTCTAGGGCTGATCTGAGACATTAGAGGGGCGCTCCAGTCCAAGATAAATGTAGAATCCCACCAGAATTCCCTTTCCCCACTTCTTATGTTACAGCTTTATTTCTAAATGGATTCTGTTCATTTTTCTGTAACGTAACAATATGTGGGGGAAGTGAAGCGCTGTGAATTCTGTCTGAATGCGCTATAAATGGCCTCCAATATCTTGAACTAAAGCATCAGACATTTTATAGTTAACTGGCAGATGTTAGTAAAGATTTAGTAAAACAACTTTAAAAAGCAACTCTGGCAAAAACCATTATGGCTTTGAGGGCTGTAGGTGGCGCTCTAATGCTGTGGTAATATGTGGATCTAGGTCCAGACCACTTTCAGAACCCCCTTTCTGGTAGTTCCACCTGGTGGTGTAGGTACAGACTGTAGATGGGCTGTTGGACAAGCCATTCTCTAGCCCTTCATCACTGATAAACACTAAACTAGTAACACTGCTTCACAGGGTATCACCAGTTCAATAACAGCACTTTATTGATAAACGTAGAGAAATGTACAAAGCATTCTATTTAACATATCTATCTTTTCCCTTATAAACAACAAAACTGAAAGACGACATGCAGCAAACTGGAACACGCACAGATTAAAAACTCATTTGTTGGTTAGAAACAACAGGGCACAGTAAAATCACATTTCCCACTTTAAAATTCTTTGATTTAATAATAAAAATAAGTAATGAGCAAGATAAAAAACTTCTTTTGAATTCAGAATGTTGAAAATGTCTCTTAAAAAGGTGTTTTTATTTAGGTCTGACTCTCTTGGCCCCCTCACTGTAGTCCTCCTCAGTGAGCCGATAGCCCCAGTGCTGGAGAGTCTGCCGGACTACTGGAGACACACTGGATTCATTAAATTTCTGGCTGGATCGTACCACCTTGGTAATAAGGTTATTCCGCCAACGACCTTTGACCCCAGCACAGTTGGCCCAGCGACTGATCTGTCTTGCGTCATCCTCAGTACGGCGACCCTGATAAAACCTACAGGAGAGACAGAACAAGACATCACAATTATGATAAAACAATTTAGCACAATATGTTTTACCACACCTTTTGATATTGATATGCACATATTAAGGCTTAATTGTAATTCTAATTACAATTACCTGAAAAAAAAGAATTATGTATTTATGCAATTTACACACAGAACATGAAAATGTACATTTTACCACACCAAAACCCAAAACTAGTCCGTATCAGGGAACTAAAATTGAAATATTTTGAAAAAGTTTTTCCATATTTTAATTCAAAAAGATAACTTCATACACTGCTCAAACAAGTAAGGGAACACGTAATCATCACAATATAACACAAAGTCAGTTACACCTCAGGGATGTCAATTTGCCCAGTTAGGAAGCTTAATCAATTGTAAATCAAGTTTACCTACTTTGGTTCCAATGAAAGTGACAACAGGTGCACCAGAAAGACAAAATCAAGACAACACTCAAAAAAGGAATGGTTTTGCAGGTGGTGGCCTGACTGATTTTTCTCTAGTTTTGCCATTTTGCTAGATGTCACTACTGGTGGCATCAGGCGGTACCTAAAGCCCATTCAGGTGGTACAGGTAGTTTCCAACTCCACCAGAATACTGTTGAAAAATGGTTTGCTGTGTCACCCATTAAAGTCTCAAGAGAATGAAAAGATACCAGTTACACAATGAGAGCGCGATGGCAATGGCATCAACCCAACAGCAGGGCTGGTATCTACTCGTTTGTGCTAGGAGGAACAGGAGGAGCACTGCCAGAGTGCATTTACATTTATTACATGCAAAGTGACATCTTTCTTTTTTTGTTTTAACTATAGATCATGAAAGATATTTCGGCACTGTGGGCAGGTGCTTCGTCCTGCTGGAAATGGAAATAAGACACCTCAAGCATGAAGTGCTCTAAAATCTCCTGGTAGATGATGCAGTGACTCTGGAGTCAATAAAACTCAGTGGACCAACACTAGAGATGACATGGCACCCTAAACTATCACAAACTAGAAACCTTACACTGGACTTAAAACATCTTGGATTTTGTGCCTCTCCCCTCTTCCTTCAGACACTTGGGAGATTGAATCAACACTCTAGGACTCTTGATTTCCAAAATTTACTTTAATCTGAAAAGAAAACTTAGGAGCTCTGAGCAACAGTCCAGTTCTTTATCTCCTTAGCCCAGGTAAAATGCATCTGATATTGGCTCTGCTTTAAGTTCCACTTTCATTGTTATGATGGAGAACCATTCTTTGCGAGCGCTTCACATTGACTGGCAAGTGATGTTGGTGTGTTATGAGTGAAAAAAGCCCTTTCAGTAGCTCTGAGTCTAGTGTATGCAGGTGTGCGTGTCTTTAGTGTTGCTCTCCTGCTGGGTCCTGAGGATTAGACTCGAAGCTCATGTGCAAAACTAATAAAGAAACCAAACATGTTTTATTGATTGTGGTATGAAAGCAAGGAGTAGTTTGTCCTGATTGTTCACTAAACTGTTCCACGCAGTTAAGTGTTACCTGCAGTACCACTGGAACCATCCGTAGGGGTCCTGAGGTTTTATCCAACCTTTGCTCTCCCACATCTCCAAACTGCCTCCACACTTCACCTTATAGGTGTTCACATCCTCTCTGTATGTCGCTGAAGACACCTGTAGAAGAAATGACACACTGGGTTGCTTACACAGAATATACACACTGTTATACTGTGTAACATCTGTCATTTTGAGAGCAGAGGAGGACCTGATGGATTGTTTACCAGTGTTATACAGCATAACCCACAGTGTAATAAACATTTAATATAATATTTAACATATAGTGTACTGTATATACACAGTCGAATCACTTTATTGTGACCACCTCCTTGTTTCTAGACTTCATACAAACTTTAGTAAACTCCACTTACCATACAGGAGCACTCTGTAATCCTATAATAACAGACTGGTGTCCATCTGTTTTGCTGCATACATTGTTAGCCTCCTTTTACCATGTTCTTCAATTGTCAGGACCCTACAGGACCACCATAGAGCAGATATTAATTGTGTGTTAGGTTATTCTCAGCACTGCAGTGTGGCACGTGGTGCTGGTATACGTGAATCAGAGTTTATAAACACTCACTAGCCGCACTATTAGACACTCCTACCTAGTTGGTCCATCAATCAACATCAGTCAAGTCAGGGACAGAGGCTCTGATCTGTTTCAGCTGGTCTCATCTGTTTGTGTAGGTCATTCTCTAATATAGCATTTACCAAACCTGGTCCCTTGCCCTGCACATTTAGATTATTATGCATTGCATGCTATCAACACATCTGATTCAACTAATCAGCTAATTACAAAGTTGTAGGAGGTGAAAGAAGGCAAAGTATGCAGAGAAAAAGATGGACTACAATCTGTAATTATAGATCTACACAGTGTACCTGTATGATACATGTATGAGGTTTGAAAACAAAGAGGCACATAATAATCTGCCTTGACTGTGAGTAATTATTATACAAAATACAGTACTATTTCTGTGTTAACCTCCCCTTCATAACATCTGAATCACACAACCAATTAACTTGATATATAGCAAGCCATAGCAAATGGAATATTTTGGCAATATTTTTCAGTGCCTTATCCTCTACACATTGAATTATTTGGCCTTCATATTTACTATTATTTACTGTTAAGGTTATAGTGTATGTTAACAAGCTACCAAGAAATGAAAGCTAATCTAATAGCTTATTTGGAACCTATGTGGAAGTTTGTCGCATCTGAAAGGCAATGCTAAATCTAAAACCTGGTCTGCATGTTTATTTTTACCCCCAATTTTCTCCCAGCAAATTTGGAAGTGCCAATTCCTCAACCCCATATCAAATGCGATGCTCCTGACAGGAGGGTGAAGATGAGCACATGCTTCCTCCAATACATATGACATCAACCACCACCTCTTTTCGAACTGCTGCCATTCTTGCTGGACAGCCAGCTCGCTCAGAGGAAAGTCGACATTGAGAGTAATATGGGGAGAACACAATCTACCCACCCAGAGAGCAGGCCAATTTCACTTTTCCTCTGATACCGGCTGCCAGTGACAAGCAGCATGACCCGGGATTCAAACCTGTGATCCTCAGATCATAGTTGTAGCACTTTAGACTGCCGAGCCCTTCTGCACATTTGAGCTCAGTAAATGTTTGCAGGTCAGCTAAGAGCTCTGTTTATGTTACACTGCATACACACCCACACAAAAAAAGAAAAATTCCAAGGAAGCAAACCAGTTAATAAACAATTTGTTTGGGCTTTCCACTCGACTTGGCTTTGACCTTAATTAATTGCATTTTAAATGATTTGCAGCTGCATCATCCTATCTGAATGTCTCAGATGTTCTGTGGCCATGTAATAAGTAATAAACTGGCTCTTTGCTAGTGCTGGGTCTTATGGTTGGCATTACCAAAATGACATCATAAAGTAGCAGCTGTCTGTATAAACCTCATCCCCGACATAAAAATTGATGATTTGAAAAGGTTGTCCAAAATCTAATTGAAACAATTGTAACTAGCTTTGTAGGACAAACATGGGACCCCCAACTGTTGCTTAACATATGAGCACTAAAGTCCTTTATAATGGTCCTTATATTCTGCACAGATGGCATGAATAGTAATTGGCTAAACAGCTAATTACCAAAACCAGGACCGGGTTTGAGGAACGCTGCTCGAGTTTATCATCAGTGCTCATGGGACACTGACCACCGGACACTATAGGCTGGATATTTCAGGCTATTCTCAGTCCATCAGTGACGCTAAGGTGTTTAAACACTTCAGCAGCACTGCTGTGTCTGATCCACTCACCAGCACAACACACACCAACACACCACCACCATGACATTGTCACTGCAGTGCTGATTCACCACCCAAAAAAATACATGCTCTCACTAAATATGCAGGGCAGGGAGGTGCCAGGACTGGGTTTGGGAAATGCTAGACTATTTAAGCAATTGTAATTGTAATTGAGATTAACAAACAAGATTAAATATGTCCAGTTTGTAATCATGAAATAATTGTGTTCTGTTTGTAACAATATTTTGTTTAAATAACACTCAAATATCTTTAATGATTGGTACAGAACCATGAAATAGTTGCATTAGGACATATATTCAGTCACTGACTGAATATTTTAATAATGAGGGAAAACCTGTCCCGTTATTTTGATACAATACTGATTGTGATCTACCTTACATTTAAATAATTCACACCCTGTCCAGTAGGGGGCGAGTGTGCATGATGTTCTGTACTACTAGTACTTAAGTACAGGGACTAGACAAGCTGTGTGTGTGTGTGTGTGTGTGTGTGTGTGTGTGTGTGTGTGTGTGTGTGTGTGTGTGTGTAAATCTGTCAGCCATGGGTGCAATTTAAAGAATGAATTCATTGATTAGATGGGGTGTCCACAAACATTTGGACAAAACAGTTGTTCTGCATATTAATTACATAAAAAAAATGAAATCTAAATGTCTTACTATCCATGTCTTACTGTTATTATTAAAAATGATATGAAATAACAGATTATGACAGAAGTTCAAAAATGACTGTCTTTCAAAATGACCAATGCAAGATCTGGAACCATGTTCTCTCAATGCAAGATTTTTTTTTTGGATGGAGTCTTGCTGACTTCTGATCACATTCCTGGGGGAATGTTTCCTGACTTAAAAACTGTGGCTGTAGTGACGCTAGTAATTCCAGTCTCCATTGTGTTTAAGTCTCTGCATTAATAGCCTGAAATAATTCACCTGCTTTGTGTGGTGTTGATGTAAAAAGTGACTGCATGGTTGGAATCTTATATAAATATATACACAAGTATTGGGACACCTGCTCATTCATTATTTCTTCTGAAATCACTGCTATTAAGGTTTATCCTCCTTTTATTGGACTAAATGTCTCCACTCTACATTTTGGAGCACCGTTGTGAGGGTGCATACACCCTCAAGAGCATTGCTGAGGACAGGTTGATTAATAATGCAACCTCCTACTAAAATTTCATCTTTATTAGATGGTGCTCCATGATTCCAGAGAACACAGTTTCACTGCTCCACAGCTCAATGCTGGGGGGCTTTACCCTACTAGCCCATGCAAGGTATTAAGCCAACAGGTTCATGTGTTTCTACTCCAGAGTTCCCTACTCTATTGGCAGTGCTTCTCTACATTTGCACATATATGTCAGCAATGGGTGCACCTTATTGCATTCATTATGAGGGACATTAACAAACAATTGGACATACAATGAACACAATTTCTAAGCTTGTGACAAAATGACAAAGAGAAATACTAATGTTCTCTCAAATCTCTTATCTTGAATAGATAACAAAGTTTACTAGAGATAACTGAACAATTCCACACTGTTTGAGGCGATATTAAATGATGGAACATAAGGCTCAGAACTCGCTTGCATCTTTAGACTTCTCACTTTCAGAATATTGGTTTCGGATCCTGAAGGCTATCTTATGACATCAAAACTGTTCACAGATGCATTAAAAACTATGGCAACCCTTGGGAGCTGTCACCATAGCAGCAGCAAAACATGTCCCCAAGACCAGTGAGGGGAAACGCATTCTTTCTTCACTATTGAGCATGATCACTTTTGTCCCTTCAATAAACCCTTAATGGCAGTGTAGCTGGCAGGGATCAAACTCAGCTCCTGCTGAAACGTGATGATACTTGCTCCTTAAGTTTACATTCGAGTGAGTGCTTTTTCCACCTCAGTGAAAGCCAGCCTCACACTGAACAAGTTTTTAAGCAATTTCATTGTCAAATGCAAATTGCCAATGTCGGAATAAAATCATGTGAGTCTTGCCAGAATTGCAGCATGCAATCATCATCCTCTTGATCGTTTGTTTAAAGTGGTTACAAAAACTATCTTAGCTTAAGTCGTGTTTTTGTCTTGACATTATGATTAATCAACTTTGTTTAATATTATCACACATTTTCAGTCTTGGCTCATGGAAAATGATGGTTCTTCAATTGTTATTTAATAAACAAAAGCTGTTCTATATAGAACCATAAACACTGAAAGAACCCTTTGCATGATTAAGGGTTCCTTGCATCATGAAAATGTTCTTCAGATTAATGGAGACTGCATTGTAGAGGGTTCTATATAGCACCATACAGGGTTCTTCTGTTGTTATGACTTAGATTGTAACCATTAAACATTTTGGTGCTATCTATTTTTACTAAAGAGCCACTGACAAACCAAATTTTAAGTGTGAAAATAGTTCTTTTTTGGGGTTTTCTTGGGCAACTGTGGCCAAAAACTGCTTCTGTTTCTGCTCCATTGTTCAACATTTTCTCTTCTTGTAAGTTTCCACCTGAAGCATGTCAGGAGATAATCTCAAAAAGAATGTAGTGGAAGTCTTGCAAATAGTAACCCAACAATACAGACGTCTGTCACTTAAAACTCTGTAATGACAAAACGCCTTTAGATGTGAGAAAGTGTCAGACTTTCGTCTTTGAGTATTATGTAAGGTTGCGTATACGCAAATATCCATGGTGCATAAACAGAACAGGTTGGGTTAAAGTGTGGTTACGATGGACAGCTGTCCCACAATGCAATACAAAATGGAAAAGGAAGAGCTATTCAAATCTGGAAAAAAACATTAAAGACAAAAATGCAACAATGCAAACACCAATGCAGGTGCAGCTGGTTCAGGGTTCAGGAGAATGTCAAGGGCTCTGGACAGTAATTTTATTGGAAGACCATATGCTGTGCGCACTTCCTTTAAAAGAAGCATTACACTGTTCGTTTTCTAATGGAGAATTGAATATCATTAGCACATTTTGGATAAAGTATGAAGCAGTGGCTGACTGAATGACAAATGATCATTTTCTTGGACTGAAGAAAGAAAACTGTGGCACTGTACCTTTCAACACCACATTCAGCCTCTGTCTGAGCTGAACTCCGCACAGTGTGGAACACTTGATCAAATGTATTAATATTAGTTTGTGAATCCCAGTAAAACCATTTAATGTAATAATGAACTGTATCAGTTTTCTATTTTCTATTTTATTGTCTGGGAGACAATCCTGATCTTTCATGAGATGAAAATTCTCACTTGCCCTGATTCTGAGCTTGATGTTCTTTTGTCTGACCTGATGAACATGCATGTACAGTGCATCCTGACATTATTCACAGTGTTTTTTGCTTTTTGCACATTTTATGTAACAGCTTTATTCCAAAATTGATTAAATTCATTGTTCCCCTCAAACTTCTTCATACAATAACCTACAATTACAAAGTGACAAGTTTGAAACTTTAGCTAATTTATTAAAAATAAAACATTAATTTAACATATTCCCAGTCTTTGCTCAGCAATTGACAGCAATTACAGCCTCAAGTCTTAAATGCTACAAACTTGGCACAACGGTTTTGGGGAGTTTCTCCCATTCTTCTTAGCAGATCCTCTCAAGCATCATCAGATTAAATGGGAATCATTGGTGCACAGCCATTTTTAGATATCTCCAGAGATGTTCAATCAGGTTCAAGTCTGTGCTCTGGCTGGGTCACTCAAGGACATTCACAGTGTTGTCCCGCAGCCGCTTCTTTGTTATCTTGGCTCTTTGTTATCTAGGGTTGTTGTCCTGCTGGAAGATAAACCTTCATCCCAGTCTAAGGTGCTAAGTGCTCTGGAGCAGATTATCATCAAGGATGTCTCTGCAGATCACTGCAAACATCTTTCCCTCAACCCTGACTAGTCTCGCAGTTTTTGCTGCAGAAAATCATCCCCACATCATGATGCTGCCACCATCATGCTTCACTGCAGGAATGTTCTTGGCTAGGTTATAAACAGTGCCTGGTGTCCTCCAGACATAATGCGTGGCCTCTAGATGGGCTGTCATGTGCCTTTTCTGTGGAGTGACTTCTGTCTGGCCACTTCAGCTTTAGCACTTTGGCCCAGGCAGCAAGCTCTAGGCAGAGTCCTGGTCATTCCAAACTTCTTCCATTTACGAATAATGAAGGCCATTGTGCTCATTTCAATAAAGCAATTTTTTTTCTGAACCCTTCCACAGATCTGTGTCTCAATACAATTCTGTCTCAAAGGTCTACAGACAATTCCTTAGACTTCATGGCTTGGTTTCTGCTCTGACATGCACTGTCTACTATGGGACCTTATATAAACAAGTATGTGCATTTCTAAATCATGTGCAATCAACTGAATTTTCCACAGGTGTACAATTAATTTGTAGAAACATCTGAGGGATCATCAGTGGAAACATGATGCACCTGAGCTCAATTTTGATTTTTATATTTTTGTGTTTTATTTTTATTTTTTCAAAACAAGACTTTTCTTTGTCATCATAGAGTATTGTGTGTAGAATTTTATCCATTTTGGAATAAGGCTGTAACATAAAAAAAATGTGCAAAAAGTAAAGCATTGTGAATACTTTGTACGTACTGGCAGTAGTCATGTCTATCCAAACCAAACATTATGATTCGGGTCCATTTACAGCCCATAAGACACAGTTGTTTACATTTTTCTGTCTGAAATTCACGTTTTGCTCCAAGGGGACACAAAACCTCTCAAGTTTTGTGGTCCCTTGGCAGAAGCTTCTGTATGCCTGCTGGGCTGAAAAAGAGATGAATACAAAGGCAGTGCTTTAGTGACAGAGTATAAACATGTAGGAGAGACTAGAGCATGCAAGCTCTTTGATTTCACAGATCAGAATGATCACAGCATAGTGCTGTTTTAGCAACCTGAGTGAAGATGCAACATTGCTGATGTTTTGCATCATGGGAATTTACAGCCAGGAGTCTTCAGAAACATGGTTGTATACTTTTCATATGTTCTCTTATACAAAGGTCACAACAGAATTTCTGTTTCTTCCCACCCCTGCCTCTTGATATGAACCTGATGTCGGTTCACTGTGTTCAGTAGGCGTGTTAGAGCAGAAAAATCAACATACATTTTTGTCAGGAACACACTGTTTACACAAACCTATTGTAGCAGTACCTTGCAAAAGTACAGGAACCTGCGGAGATTTGAGCGCTCAGATTGTTAGGACTGTAAGTTCAAAACTTAAATAAATACCCAGACTCCTCTAATCTTGTCCCAAAAAACAGCATGATGGGTTCATCTAAGCAGCTGCTTAGAAATTGTTAAGACCACAAAGTACAATAAGAAAATAGCAAAGAGTTTCAGTTATTATAATAAAGAAATGTCAGCTAACAGAACAGCAGAAGTCAAGATAAGGTCTACAAGATCAAGAACATTTCAGAGACAGCTGTTTGTAGGATTCTGAGCAAGGCAAATCAGAACCTCTGCTTGACTGCAGAACACCTTCAGGAAGATTTAGCAGATTTACAGCTGTGTACAAGTTCTACTGTTCAGCAACAACTGCACGAAAAGGCCTTCATAAACAAGCCATAATCAAAAAATTCAGCATCAGAAGTTTGCAAAAGAACATCTAAACAAGCCTGATGCATTTTGGAAACAAATCCTGTGGACTGATGACGTTAAAATAGAACTCTAGGGTTCACCTTAAAAGGCCGCAAAATAGGGTGGATCAAGGGCGGCTTAGGAATTCCGAACCTACTTCTGTATCATTATGCTTTTTGCTTGCAGCACTTGTCACAATGGTTCCTCCCCCCCAGAGAAAGCACCTCCATGGTTTACTATTGAAGCTTGCCCGTACCTTCCAGTGGCCTATTTCCTTTCTGCCGCTCTTTCTTCAAATGCTCAGTCCCTTGCTGTATTAATTTGCAATTTGCAAATTTGCAAAATTTGCAAAGGTATTCAACTTCAACCCTTTCCTGAATACTTCTTCAAGCATATGGTACAATCATTGTCTATTTATTGGTAAATCCTCTTTTTTACTGGAATGAATAAATACAGAGAGGCATTGCAGTCCTCAGTGACCTTTATGAAAATCAGGACCGCAAATCCTTCACTAACGTACAGGCTGAATTCAGCTTAATAATGACCAATACTGGCAATACATGGAAATTTATGTATTCTTGCTGAAATCAAATTTTAAAACCCCTGCATCTCCTCAGAATGCAGAGAGACTCTCTAGTTTTTTTTCAGTCTATGGTAAGGAGCAAGAAGCCCTGGTGGTGTAGCAGGAGGTGTGGGAGAAGGATTTTGGAATTATACTCAATGAAAAAGAATGGGCCCAAATCCTGCACAATCCAAAGAGCATGTCACATGACATTTGCACTAGACTGATTCAATTTAAGAATGACCTGGGTGTTGGAAGTGCCATGTTGAGGGTAAATTAACAATAATTTAGTTTATGATTATATTAAGAAAATTATTAGACAGGAAGTTCTTTTTTGCATTGTCCAATTTCATAGGTAGAAGGAACAATGGATTCAATGAAATTCCAGCAAATTCTGGAAGAAAACATATCATCTGTAATAAAGCTGGAGTTGAAGAGAAGATGGACTCGGCAAATGGATAATGATCCTAAACACACCGGAAATCCACCATAGAGTACCTCAAAAGGCACATAGTTTACCACCGTTTTCACAGTCCCCTTATCTGATCATCAATGGAAATCTGTGGATAGACCTCAGAAGAGCAGTGCATGCAAGAGGGCCCAGGAATTTCACAAGAATAGAAGACTTTTGCAAGGAAGAATTAATAAAAATTCCAAATCCTTCAAACAAGAATTGAAAAACTCCTGGCTGAATTCAACTTGTTACTTTCCAAATGGAGTGTTACTAGATGCTGGCTACGTAGGGTTCCCAAAGTTAAAAATAATATTCATTATTTAAAATGTTTAACTTTGTAATCTGTTTTTCATAACAAAATAAAACAAAAGTTACAAGTGTCATCACTCATGACCTATGCATATGCAGTAGTGCCATTATGCAAGCCAAATTAGTACAACAAAGCTGCCCACACATCTAGTGTTGTCCTTTCAGTATAAAGCTGTGTTAGGTGAATATACCTGTTTATGGATGTCCAGTCCTTCGAGCCAGTGTGGAGGTAGCTCCTTATACATGTCCTTATAATGCTGCTCTGTAACACACACAGACACACACAGACACACACAGACACACACAGACACACACAGACACACACAGACACACACAGACACACACTATTGTCAGATATACCCTAACAGGTATCACAAGCAGCATAGAGTGAGGTCCTCCAAATAAATGCAACAAACATGTTGGCTGTGTGAAAGCAGTGTCAAGGAATGACCATTTGTACATATTGTTCAACAGAATTGTCAACAGGAAGTACATCTGCAATGTATTTTAGGTCATATTGTGCTTATGCAATGGTGCAAAAATGGCAAAAGTAATGAAAAACTGCTAAAACCATGTTCTGTATTTGGTCATTGGCCAAATAATTTCATTTGGTTCAGTTTCAGCCAAAAAGTTTCATTTTGATGCATCCTTACAATACGTATGAGCTCTGGTACCTCAATATCCACTAAAATCTCCCTCACTGCTGTGAAAGTGGGCCAAATTGGAACTGAAAATGAGTTTTTAAAGGATTCATACACTGCTCAAAATTTGGGAAACACATCACAGTATAACAGAAAGTCAGTTGAACTTCATGAATACCAATCTGACCAATTAAGAAGCATAAACAATTGTAAACCAAGTTCACCTGCTTTGGTGCAAATGAAAGTGACGCCAGGTGCACTTGGGAGGCAACAACAAGACAACATGTAGTTCCTAGATGATGTAGACACTGATACCATTGACTGGCCCCCACATTCCCCAGACCTCAGTCCAATTTTAAAACCTCCTGGACTTTATGTATCAGTGTGTCTGATGCCACCAAGTCAAGCCATAGACTGTCCAGGAGCTCCTGATGCCCTGATCCAGGTCTGGGAGGACATCCTCCAGCACACCATCTGCCACCAGGAGCATGCCCAGGCATTGATGGAACTGCATACAGGCACGTAGGGGCTATACACATTACTGAGTAACATTATGAGTTGCCTTGATGTCCTTGAGTTGATGAGTTTGGTTTTCAATGACTTTTGTAATTTCCTCAACTAATTACATAAATTCTATCATAAAAGACTTTAAACATGAATCTTTCATTCATGGAGTGTACATTTTTTTAACAGTGTACATTAATATTGAGTTGTACGAAAAAAAACTTTACTTTAATAATCTAAAATAAAAAAGTTAATAATTTGAAGCAAAATCTGGTAAATCAAACTTTTGGAGTTTTTGACAGGCTGTGGTTATTACTTCCATCATGCTGTTTTTAAATTCTTCTGATTCTATTGTGTGCAAACTGTCTTCTGTTTATGAAACTGTAAAAATGTCTTTAAATGTTCTTTTGAGGGAAGAACACAGAACAAAACAGTCCAATCAAACCAAGCAACATATTTTTTAAGACACTTACAATAGCAGTACTCATGAAGAGTGGGGCTCTCCTTTTCCTATTACTAACTAAAATATGAACTCTCTGTGATATTTTTTTGGAAAAAAATGTTTTATAGAATTGTGTTCATATCACCTAGCATTAAAGCTTTTTCTGTAATTTAAACTTTCCAAACAAGCAGTTTTCAAAATCACCCCACTAAATAAGAAATCCCACTTCTCTGTGCCTTGGAGGGGCAGGCGATTATATTGAGAGTGAAAGACTGTGAAACTGTGGCTCACTTGTGATGCTAGAGTAGATGGGCCTAAAGTAGGTGCCCCCAAAGCTTCCCGCCTGCAGCACCTCCTCTGGACTCATATTTGGACAGAACTCAGGGTGATCTAAAAAAGCAAGATGACACAAAAATGAAATAGTTAAGAAATAGTTCAACAAGGCTATTTTTGGTTATTGGGTGTGTGTACATTCTTGTTTTATGCAAAAAAAAAACCCCAGAATGTTAATGTACTAACCTAAATGATTACGAATAATTAGTAAAGAATTATATAACAAACACATGTAATTAGTATGTATTAAGTACCTAATATTGTGTGTACAATTAGAATCATTTATTAATTCATATGTAACAAACAAGGACTTATAAACAAGAACAAGGTTCAGTGTGAACATAGGTTGATACATTACGGGGAAATACAGTGAGGTGTCAATTATGGCCAGCAGAGAGGAACCCTTCTGTGGCTTTTTAGTTAACAACAGTTTTCTGCTTAGTTTTGGGATTGAAACAAGTGGTTTTTTTTATTTTAGATATTACCTCTAGAATGAAAATCTAATTCAGCCAACAAAGTAAAGGTTGCACTTGTTGCCCTAGTACAGTTTTTGTTTTTCAGAAAGAAAAGCAGTACATGTATTTTGTATGTGATTCAGGACTAAGCTGAATAAGCTTTTTGCCATTTACACCATGTCCTGTTTAATAGACTTATGTGGCAAATACAAACACATGCATCCCTGTAAAATAGAAGCTGTTTGTGAAAAGTCAAAGCATCTGTTGCGAGAGAATGAGTTCTGACACATACCTTCAAAAACAAGCTGTCCTTTTTTGTTTCTTTTCACTTCTGAGAAACATCTGGATTCATCAGAATGCCCCTTGTAGTCATCTTGAGAGGTCTTGTCCACAGAACTTGGTTTCATCTCATTAGCCTTTTCCTTCAGTCCCCTCTTCCTTCCAGTTGAAAGGGATACAGATCTAGGCTCTGAAAAGCAAATTTCAAGCTGATGCAAACTCCTTCTATGAGGGAATGTTCTCTACAATATTCAAAGCAAAGTTTTTAAACACTGTTTTGGTGAAGGCTGGTCTTTAAACAGCATCCCTGTGACAACACCATTATCATTTAATTATTCAGGTCCTGGAGACCGCTTTCAAAGGAATACTTTGCTCTGCCATCTTAGCATGATGTTCATGATGACACTGGAAGTTCCAGGAGGCCTTCATGTGGAATCAAACGGGGAAGAAACAAAAACAGCACAGCTATCGATTTTCAACTTGGCCTGTTAAATCTGGCAGAAGATTGCCATACTTCTTACATTTCTGCTGTTATTCTTCTCTCACATTCTCGCTCTCATTATCTTTGAGAGAGGGTACTGGTTTTGACAATTATCTCTAAAAGGAACCAACACAGCATTTCAACCTGTCAGGTCCAGCTGCAGCATACCCAGACCACCAGAGCCTCAGTTTCAGTGGTTCAATGTTAGTTCACATTTAATTTTGATAAACAAAGCAACTAGGCCCACTCTCAATCTATGCACATAAATAATAAACCTGTCCAGTAATTAGCTAACAGTCTATGTAACTTAGCTTCATCCCTAAAGCTTCAGTGAACACTACAAGACTTTTAAAGTTGTAGCAGATTCTAAAAACACTGGGTATGTTACACTTACCCTATGAAGCCCCTAAGGTGAAATCCTGCATAAATAAAAAGTAAGCTGTGACCATGTGAGTGTAAGGCGTGGGAACTACTTAGTAAGGCCTTGTTCCCGTAGGGTTGCCACCTGCGTTAACCCCCTCCCCCTCCCCCACCACACACACGTACACACTGTAATTTGTCCCTTTTTTGAAATTTGCTCTGCCTCATTACATAAAATTGCTAAAAATGTCTTTAAGATCATGGTGAGAAGTCAGCAGCATGAAGGCTACCCTTTGTACAAGGCGGATGTTGGCTTCATATACAAATTTCCATTCCACCTTAAATAATGGTGCAGTACCAGACACATACTATTGCCAGAATGAAGCTGTTGCATCATTGAAAGTAGATGACTGTTGGCAGAACTCATTCAGACCGAGTGTATACTCGTCAAATAAAAAAAAAATTAAAAAATCAAACATGCCCTGACTGGTCTGAAACACAAACAGAAGTCCAAAAACCAAGGTCTGCGCATCTCACACATCATTGGACTCCTACTTCACACTACCTCTCCCAACTCCGACTGACAAAAAAATCTGCAGACTAGAGCAAACCAGCACAGACTTGACCAGATTGACAATCAGAGCTACAATCTGGGTACAAATCATGTAACCCCAATAAATAAAGCAATTGGGTGATTATTAGTTTGTGTAACCACAATAGCCAGTGCAAACTACCCCTTCAAAATAAGACATGGGTTATAAGACATGGTAACAAACAATACTCTACAAGCACAAATTGGTATAACCTTGTCTAAAACACGCATTTGAGTTTTTTTGGGGACCAAACTGCAGATGGTTTTGTTTACAGCCTGGGCGATGTGGTATAAACAAAGGAGACAATTTAGACCAACAACAGTCTTGGCAGGTACAGATTAAACATAACACCCTCAAGGCATATTGCCCTTTATATTCTCCTGCTGTTGATATTACCAACATGCAGACCTGGAGGACAACCACAGGGTTTAGGTGCCTTTTGGTATAAAAACCTCACCAAGACACCATGCAAAATACACTTACTACAATACTACTTCACTGAAGTACTGAGGAAAGGTTCTGTTTAGTGTGGTCTCAAGTATTGTGATTTGGCATGTTTAAGTAGCACATACTTGATATTGACCATAAAACACAAGTCACAGGGATGCATGGGGCAAAGGATGCTCACATTCCACTGCGATTCCATGATATTCCTGAAATAAACAAATTAGAAAATCAAGGGAGAAAAACTGGAATGGAATCAATTATCTTTTCTTTATCAAGCCTGAAGTTTAATGACTGAAGGTCACATTTTAGACGAGAAGAGAAAGCACTTGCTTTAGTGAATTTAACCTGCAGTTAGATTTGTGACAGTTTATCATGATTTTCTATTAATATCAAATTACAACACTGAAGACTTGTATAATAAATTTGTCACTGCTTTAAAATATCATTATGCAAACGCGTGTCATCATGCTGACATGATAGAAACACACAAGATCACATTGTAAGAAGAATGTTTTCAATATTCCATAAACGTACATACCCCTTCCTTTTTATCAACCAGATGTAATAGGGGTTATAGTTGATCAAGGGACTAGGCATCATTGGGAACCATTCTTTTAAACAGAAAAATAAATAAATAAATAAATATCCTACTTTTCTCCCATGTGTTTGCTATATGATTGCTCAATGATGCTCAAGTCCATTCACAGCTTCTGTTAATCAGAAATGCATCATTTTACACTTCAGAAAAGTATTCACAATCACATCTGTCCAACTGTGCCTTAATAAAGGCAGATGAAATAAATTGCTTTTCACAGGTTACAGAAACTTCTCCACACATGGATATGAGTGTCATGTATATTTCTATAAAATTTATATATTACACGCAAATTTCTGTTTCAAGCAGCTAGTAAAACAGTTTAATAACATTAAATGAATTTATTAAAGAAATAATCAAACTCAAGAAGCTGGAGGGACAAGTGATTCCACAGCAACGCTAACTAGGTCCTCTATCATTGGCTGGTGCAAATATTGGCCACTTCGGGGTCTTGTTCCATTGTTCTCTCTCCCTTCACTCCTCAATTAAATAAAATTCCAAGGAATTCCCAATTTACTCAAATTGACAGGCTAAAGAAACAAACTAGTCATTTCTGCCTAGTGTCTGAAATTGGAGTTTTTGTGACAGGTACGTCTCCACTAAAAAAAGAGGACAAAACCTTCACCGTCCTTAAAATGGTTCTATGCTGCTCCTCAATTTAACAGCATGCTCACCAAAAATAGCAGCAACTGATATAGAGATGGACTTTCAACTTTAAATGTAATGAATTAAAAAACTGTCAAAAACCTTTTTCACAGTAGTCAACATTTTTTGAGATGTACTAGTATTTTTTTTTTATGAGACAGAACGAGTGCACAACACACATCTATTAGTGCAGAAGTGATTACTTGGGCAGGTTGGGGGGCAGAATATATGTATATGTATGTATGTATGTATGTATGTATGTATATATATATATATATATATATATATATATATATATATATATATATATATATATGACAATATAACCACAATATCTGGTTGAGCTCAGGTTATATTACTCAGGTCACTGTCTATAATGGGAAAGATAAGACAAATTTGTATTACTAATCAGTGCTGAAATCCAGATAATTCCTATTACAAATGTAAATAATAAATAGAGAGAGAGAGAGAGAGAGAGAGAGAGACCTTCACATCTAGTAGCTTAATATAATGCAATAATAAAATTAAAATACAATACAAAAGAGAGGAAAGAAACCTATACCAATGATCCCAACCTATACACAATATATTGAGATAAGTAGCTGAGCCTAAAATATTAACTGTATAAGCAGAGGCTGTACAGCCATATATTTGTATACACTGAGACCAACACACACGTATAAGGTAAAAGGTTTCAGAGAAGCTACAGTGTGTCATGTATGAGCAGCAGTGTTGATTGCAGGGATTTAAAGCCTAATTCTGTACTTCAGGACTCACACCTCTGCCCTTAGACAGCTTCACTAAAGTGTACACCCCAAGGAGGGCTCAGGGCGAAAATTTGGACATGAGTTCACGTGTGCATTTTTTTCTAACGATACGTTCCTTAAGGAAAAGTGGCAAATAAGAAGATATCTTCAGTATTTGAACTTTACAGAGCACAGCGCGTTTGTGTCTGAATAATCTGTAGTATCTCACTGCTCTAACCCAGGCGCTACGTTGATTAATGTGAAACACTAAACGAGGCTCGCTGTTTTTTGACACCAACTTACCACCACGGACTTTAACATCGCGTTTCTTTTTCTCTCTTTCTTCTTTATTTTTAGCTTTCTTTTCTGGGGAGCTGTTAGACTGTCGCTCGCTGGACTTCCTTTTAGCCTTCCTACAGGACCTCTCCATCTTTTAATAGCTATATTAAGCTGCCCCTGGAACTGAAATGAACCCTTCCACCTTCGAGGGGGACCTTCAGATGAGTCTTTAATAAACCCTGAGCTGATTTAAAGCTGAATCTACGGCGTCTGCCTTAAATAACGCTCTTCATACGGCAACTTTCCAATGTAAACATCCGCCTAAAGGGACGCATGCGCACACCGCAAACCCCCCCCCGCGCAGCTGGAGAAGGATGAAGGAGAATTTGGACACCTTCATGCAGAGTCACTGAAGCCCCATCTCGAAACAAGCTGTATGAAAGGAAATTAGCACGATTCAAGAAAACGACCGTTGAACGACGGTTGATATTTGAATTCAACACCACACCCCTTCAATTATTTACCCCACCCAAAACACGTGTTGCCATAGTAACGACTCTGCCTTCCAGACCAAAAGAAATATGATGGAACTCACCGTTTGATGGCTGGGGGGAACATTTTTCATTTACTTAAATAAAGAGTCATGTTTAATAGTGCAGTAGATATTGAAAAGAAGCTCAGTGTTGAAGCCAGACATGTAGTTGTCCAAGCTGAGGAGTAACATTGGCTTAGCTACTATCATTACCACTAGTAATTTCAGTTGTAACAACAAACAGCAGTGTCAGCAAGTGTAATGTTTCTAACTAGCAAACGTTACAATAGACCCAGACTTATGTTTTAAGTTGTATTGTTTGGGTGTATGCTGACAATAAAAACTAAATAAAAAAATCCTCATATGCAATTTTGCACTGTTTAACACCATTTTGACAAAACATTATTCAGCTCAGAAAGCACAGTAAAACTGTGCCAAGGTTTTTAGATTGATTGTGGCTCTGGTCTTCAAATCTTCAAATTTTTCTTTGGACTGACATGGCTCTGTTGTGTTTTGGTTTTTGTCACCTAGTCTTTAGTATGTCCTGGTGTTTTCCATTTAGCCTTTCCTTCTCATAAATCCTTGTCCTGTCTGTTCATGTTGTTATGTTTGTAACTTTGACTGTTAAGAGTTCTCTGTCCTTTCTAACCATGAATTTTGATTCTTTTTTTCTGTGTCTGGCTTTCTTGAAGCAGTAAACCTTTATACATACATAAATGTCAAGCTTCAAGCTGTCTGAGAAATGTGAGCTGGCAAACATGATGTAAATTTGCAGTGTTCAGAGAAAACATATCCAGTGTTATCCTCTTTATATATTATTTCCCCATTTCCTTGACTTCAGGGTATGCCCTGGCATTCCCCAAACCAAACTGTTCCTACTTGCCTTGGTACTTATTTTGTAGAATTAATTATCCACTCTCTCATGTAAAATGTGTGTGATTGTGTGTCTGTGTGTGTGTGTGTGTGTGTGTGTGTGTGTGTGTGTGTGTGTGTGTGTGTGTGTTTAAGGAAACTTTAATCCCCCACCTTCATTTGCAATAACATTTTTTCATTCTGTCAGCATCAAACATACATTTAGTTTATTGTATAACGCAACTACTCATTCAGTTCATTAAAGTGTTATTTTGATCTTCATGTTTTGATTTACTTACATTTAAAATTACTGTAGTATTGCATCTCAAAAAATAGAAAATCATTATTCGTAGCTCATTTGTGATCTCAATTTTATTCAACTGTCATATTTTATGTTCTGGACATAAAAGTGACAATTCAAGTTTTTTTTGTTTTACTGTTGATCAGTATGGCGTATAGCTCATGAATACAAAATCTCAAAACATTAGAAAATTTTGATTCAAATTTGAATAGATTACTAATCACAGTATCAACTTTAAAACAAAAAAGCTTGGAATATATAACTTTAAATGTAATGAATATAAAATGCATTAAATTTTTTTAGATGCACTTGTATTTCTTTGAAATGTCTTTTGTATATAACACAATGAGTGCACAACATACATGTATTAGTGCACAAGTGATTTTTTAGTACCTATTTGGTTAAGCTCAGGTCATATTCCTCAGGTCACTGGGTGCTGGCATCCTTCTAAAGGTACCTTCTAAAGGTAAACATCTTTTCAGTACATCTGAACATAACATACATGTGGTAGTTCAGGGTTTTTACAGTTAGGAGGATTTTAAAAACTGATTAATGATAAAATAGATGCCATTGTTTATGGTCACCCAGAAATTGGAGATCTCTTGGGCCCACTATCTGTAAATGTACATAGCCATGTCAGGAACCTTGGTGTTATCTTTGATTCAGCTATAATATTGGACAAAAAGATAAACTCAGTGATCAATGAGATGAGAACAAGTGCCAAGCTCAAACCCATTTAACATTTTCAGATTTAATTTAACTGCTATCCATACTTTTATTACTTCTTCTTGCAATTCTCTTTATCTGGGTATCAGAAAACTCTGTCATGCTTGCAGTTGGCCCAGAACGTCACTGCTAGGCTCCTAAATGGGACTAAGCAGAGGAAAAAAACACACCTGTTTCAACTTACCTACATTAGTTACCAGTCGGAATTGATTTAAAAATCATTCTGTTTGTTTTTAAAGCTCTACATGAAAAATCTCAGACCTTTGATCTCCTTTCTCAGCTACCCAAACATTAACATCCTCCAGTTAGCTGCTGATAAACACTCCTCATTATAGACTCAAGTCCAAAGCTTTCTTTATTGCTGCCCCAAAACTGTAGAACTGCCTGCCTATTTTTATTAGGATGTTGTCCTCCATTAATGTCTTTAAATCTAACTTACTATACTATACAACTATACTCCCAGGCATTTCAGTGCACCTAATAAATTGCACTTCTTATTATTTTTTAAATATTTTATCTACTCAGTTATTTTTATTTGTATTAGTTATATATAAGTTTTATTTAATTTTAGATTAGTTTTACACTAATTTACCAGTTCTTGTCTTCTCAGCCTTTCAAGTACTTGAAAAGGACAGAAATCTTTTCACTATGGATCTTATAAAAAGGAAAAAAAAACTTTACTTTATTCTACTACTTTATTCTCATGCAGATGTTTTAAGTAGTTCACATTTTGTGAACATGATGGTTTGTATTTTTTGAGTTGGTTCAGTGTACAGGGCAAAGAAAAAAATTCATTTAGTGAAAATGACTTGTCAAATGCTCATTTAATCATATATGTATAAATTCCTCTTGAGACAGAATGGGCCAAAACAGCGCTCCACTCTGCACTAGGCATGTACATATAAATGGACACATATTTGCCTGTTTGGAGAATGCAGATTTACACATCTCCTATAGGAGACTGGTCTGGATATTTGTACACTGTGTATAATTGAAGAGCTGAAGTTGAAATAAACTAAACTACATAAATAATTTAAGCTAAATTGCTTGGCATGCTGTAGTCTACTGAATTTGAACTTCAGCACATGAGACCTGAGAGTAAATGACTGTAGACTAGGCTGCAGTACAAATATGACTCTTTATATTTATCCATATATTATATGGATTTATTTTTTTTAATTTTATTTACCTATTCTTCCAAAACCAGCATGTAATGAAAATAAAGTAAAATTACTGTTTGCATGGCTTTCAAGAGTTCATGGTCTTTTCTTCATCAGTAATTTGTCCCATTTACTTGAAATTATTGTTTGATGCTTTACTTCTGTCTCAGGCTTCATACAAAAAATAAGGTCATCCTGTCATTCAACTTTAGGCTGTGTTTTTAGGGTGTCTACTTTGCCATATAATGAACTTGAAATCATTTTTTTCTATTTTACCCTGATTTAAAGGTCAATCTGTCCAAAGAGGAATTGCTAAATGAGTGCTCTATTGCATCTAGGCTTCTTTCATATTAATGCCTGCCCATTACATTCTTTTGCCAATGCAGTATAGAACCTGGGCTGTGAAGTATTTTTTTTAGGCATTGTACAGTGTATGAAAGTATTTTGATTTTTGGAAGCCCTGTGAGACATGATTCATTTTGAATGTTTGGAATGGATGAGCCAAAGCATGGTAACAGCGTTTGTGCGTTAATCAGAAATAGCCTTATATCAGTGATGAAAAAATCTGTAAAACAGGAGATATTCTTGTAACTCTGTCCTCTGTTGAGAAGAAGCAATTATATAATGCATATTTATGGGTCTTGTTGAAAGAAGTGTGTTACATCAAAATTTCATTACATGAGTGAAGCATAGGGATTCAGCATGACTGCAGGATTTTACAGCATTCCAGTAAAAACTTAAACAATGTCAGACAGCTGGAAAGGTCAGAAGCAAAGCATAATCGGGGTCATCTGGGGATCTATACAATGAGACCAGTACAATGTTTGTTTCTAATCATTTTCACAACGAAAATGGACTGCACCAATTAGTGATACACTGAAGGGCAGAACTTTGAACTACTTTGCCTTGAACATTGATCTGAGGCAGCTGCCTATGGTCAATGGCAACTGGTACATGAAAAGGGGCACCCATTTCATCTGCTAGATGTGAACTATTCTTTTGAATCAACATATAAACAGCTTGCTTATGGGTTACATGCAAAACTACAGGCACTCAAGGAATAAAATAAGCATGTGAAGATCATGTACAATGTACCTGCTTTTGGGATCCAAAAAATTACATGTATTTTGTACAATACCTAGTAGAAAATCTAGTACATAATACCTACTAGGTCCACATTTTCAATGCCTGTCTATTGAAGAAAAAACATTCTTCAGGAAACATCTTCAGTGACTGTGGAGGGAAGTATAAGGGAGGGCTAAAAGTGTAGCGAGAAAAGCAAGGATTCAAACATGTGGTCTAAATCTGTGTAACTGTTTTCTGGTGCCAGTTGAAAATGGTCTTACAAATCTTTTAAAGAGGGTACTGAATCAGCAAGATCTGCCCAAGACTTTAACCAAGGGAAGCCAAAAAAATATCTGTTTAAACAGAAGTGTAACAACCAGTCTGCTTTAGCTCCAACCTTAATCTAACACACCTGAACCTGATAATCAAGGCTTTCAGTGATGTCTGAAAATTAGAGTCAGATGTATTGTATTGAAACACTGGCATCAATTCCAGTCTTGTAGCCCAATAAGAAAAAAAATCTGGCAGGGTGAACTAGTTCAATGTTTGTCTTGCGAGTCTTTGTGGGAAAAAAGCACAAGATGTGGAGACAATGGGACTGGAGATTGGGTTATTCAGGACTAAATAATCAATGCTAGCAAATCAGAGACATCATCATCCAGATGCCTAGAGCAAAATGCTTAAGTGGTGATTAGAGGAAAATAGCTCCTACAAGAGTCTACTTCAGAAGAGTAGCTCCCATAAGGCTCATCTTTAGAATATTAAGAGTGTTATGCAGCTGTAGATCAGATGCATCATTACTGAGGGAAATAAAAATTAAACTTGAGAGTACACCTGAGGATCTATCAGCAGATCAAGTACCTGCAGGACCAATCTATGGCCAGAAGCAAAGGATTTATTGGGTCCACATTTCATATCAAATTGTATATCTTTCAAGTTAGACTTTAATTAATTCTTGGGTGTGGAGAGGTTTGCAGATCAAGGACTGACTAAAATTTAAACATCTGGACTTAGCTCTAAGTAAACAAGACATTTTAATTGAAGCACATAGCAGTTGGCATCTGCAGTGTTTTACAACAGGGTATGAAGGATTTATAAGGAGGGGGGAAAAGGTCAACATTTTCTAGCAGCACTGAGCACAAACTCATACACAAGACAGATATTTTACATTTGCAAAGGTGCAGTTTGTGCAGCCAGCTGTAAGAGAACCCAAGCTGGTAAGTCAATGCCAGTGAGAAGCTAGTTAGTCACTAATTAGACAGCACATAATTCAGAAGCTCTGCCAGTGTTACTGTGTTGAATGTGAGTAAGTGCTGCAAGAAGTGGAAAGAATTCTGTCACTGCCTGTCTGCACTGCTATAATACTGCTTTTGAATATAAATCAGTGAGGCTCTATATACTTTGATTTTAACCAAAAGAAACAAAAGGTCTTCAGAAAAAAATAATAGTGAGTCTGAACACTATTAGGAGTTTGACACATTAAAGCCACTCGGCACTGGAGAAGCTCTAGCTCCTGTCATTCCTCCCAGTACTATTTGTTCTCATACTGACTCATCCAGTTCCCATTATGCACCTGCATGTGTCTCTTACTGCAAGCTATTGGCTGTATCTCATTGGCCACAGCATCTTAATTGCTCCTTTTTATTGTTGTTTTTATATGAAACCTTTTGGTTTATTTCATACCTGTGAGCATCTGGTTCTGTCTTGTCAGAATAGTTAGGCACCAAAAGTTCCAACTCAAAAATGAGACTGTGTTCATAATGTCCTATTGACCTTATTGAGCGATCAGGTTCTTCTTGATGTTCAGTGTATATCTCATTAAGAAGGAGGAGAGAGCTTTGGAAGAATATGTACCAGAGCCTTTGACTTGTGGATTTAAATGCCCATCTACTTCTCTTTCAGCTGCTGGGCTATTAAGAAAAAAGATTGTATTCATTATACTGTATAGTACTGTAGTCATTATTCTGGACTCTATGGCACTATGAATACATGGTCATGCTGTTTGGGTTTTTAAATACTCTTCCTGTCTTCTCAGGCTCTCATAAATGATGTGTTGAGAGACACTGAGAGAGTTTTCTGTACATTTAAAGCTGTATTTACTTCAGCTCCCATTCTCAAACATCCATCTCTGTCCCTAAATGGTGGAGGTCAATGCCTTGGAAGTAGTCCATTCTCAGTGTTCCAGCATCCCTAACAAGTTACACCCTGTCACATATTTCTCACACAAGTTCACACCTATACTTTAAGTCATTATGGAATCAGTGACCACTCATTTACTTACAGTTAAGCTAGCTTTGAAGAATGGTGTCACTGGTTAGAGACGAGAAGGTCCTGAGGAGAAAAGTCAGGTAATTGCTGCGGATGTCCTGGAATCAGTTTTGATTAGGTAGTTCCAGGTCACATGGCTTCTTGTCCTAGAGGTCACCTCAGGCTTTGGTTGCACAGATCATCCATGGGTTGTTGCAGATTTCATCTTAGATAGGAGACTCAGGTCCAGCATTGTGGCAGTTCTGTAAGCTGATCTGGTACCATGGGTAGTTGTTGTCACAGTCATCCATGTTCCTTGGCTGTCCTGAATGCTTCCTGCTCCTGCCTGTTCTCATACTGACTCAGGTGATTATCCAGACTCCAATTCACATAATGCACCGGGCAAACTCAGTCTTCCACCAGTCAACCATAGTATGTTTTCCAGATCCTCATCAACAAATCATGTTGTAACGTTCACCTGTGCACCTGCATATACAAATTTGTCTTTCTCTCACATTCCAAAGTATTGCCTATGTATCCGTTGTCTTGTCCATATTCTCTGTTTGCTGGTTGGTTTACATCCAAAGACCAGGCAAAATAAAAAAAATGCATTCTGTGGTGCTGAAGAGCCTGACCCTTATAATCACTATTCTACCACTACACAATTATTGAATTATTATAATATTCAAATTCAGTTACTCAGTTACTTTAGTCTGCTGTTTAAGTTGTTCCTAAATTTATTTTAACTTTACATATTTCAAGACAATCACATTTATACTGATCAGGTTCTTAGAGCATTACTACAGGACTTTACTGGATATGAATATATATTTACATGAATATGAATTGGCTTATGTAGTGCTACACAGTACTCATGAAAGGTCTTGTCCATAAGAGATCTTGTACAGTAGTATCATTTTGTCACTGAAGAGACACATTGCTTTTGATTACAAGTCCATGGAGCATCAAAATGATCGATCCTGAAGCTGTTGTTGTATGGTAAAAAATGTTACATAATGTTGATTTAAGGCTGACCATCAGATTTGTGCCAGTTCAACAAGACAAACTTTGCTTTATAAGACACTGAGAAACTTTAGATTTGTCTTTAAGTCAGCAGCAACTGTGAAGACAGAGAAAAGAAAATGCTGTTAGCAGCAAAGTTCTTTAGCTAAGTGTCATGTTTAGAGGTGGGAGGCGGACATAAGTGCAGTGTAAGGGTTTCTAATAACAAATTCCAAAACAAAAACCAACCATTAGCCAAAATACAAGCAAAACAGACCCATACAAACTAACTAGAGGGTTTAACATGAACATCACAGACAAAGCAAGACTAGAATGAATTTATATACATGGAAACAGACTAGGCACACATGGAGCAGGTAGCAAGAAGACAGGGTTACAAAGGAGGCACAGGTGGGAATGCTGATGACAGGTGGGGCAAAGGCAGACACTAAGACAATGAAAAAACAAAAGACATGTGCTAAGGTCAACATGGTAAAAACACCAGAAGAAGGAAATAACAGGAAAGGTGAGAAACTGGGGTATACATGTTACAGAACTCCCAGGGCATATAACAAGCCAGGGAAGACTCTGGGGAGAGACCAAGTAAACAAAGAATGACTGTTGGACTGGGGCACAAACATAAGACAAGACTGGGACATGGACAATAGACTGAAACAGACACTGGACAGGGGGCTGGAACAGAGACTGGATAAGGTGCTAGAATTGAGATGAAACAGAAGACAGAAACATAGATGAAATATGAGATGCAGACTGCAGAGAAGACCAGAATAATGGAGATTGGACTGGAGACAGAACAGGGGACTGGATGTGAGAGAGACAAAAGAACTACAGGCAAAAAACAGGGGTCAAAATGTTAACTGGAAAAGGCCTGTACACAGTGACAGGCACAGGCACAGGCACATGACAAAGGATTGGCAAAAGTCTGAGAATTAGTCTGAGATGCCAGCCTGGGGACCAAGGTAGGAGCAGAGGGATTGGAAGCTGGCACAGAGGCAAACAGCCTGGAAGCCGACGCAGAAGTAGACAGCAAGGAAACTGACCCAAGAGCAGAAGCACTGGGCACACACCTCCTGGGAGTAGGCACAGGTTCTGGAGCAGCATGCACTGCTGGCACACCTCCCAGGAGGCGGCGGGGACCACCAACACAGTAGCAAAGGCAGCTGTGGCCGTTGGCACAGAAGCAGGGGTTGCTGCGAAGACTAACACAGGAGCAAAGGTGGCTACAGATATGAAAGAAGAGCAGTAGGTAACAGGCTCAATGGCAGCAGACACGAATGACACTGGGGCAGGAATGGTGGGTGCCACAGGCAAAATGGCACTGCTGATGCTGAAGCTGAGATGGGAATGACTGAGATAACAGTGGCTGAGACCACCAGGTACAAGGGCAATAGTTGTGATTGCCATTATGGATTCTTGTGGTCCATGGTGTGCATGCATGAGGAAGCCCATAAAGTCCCTTGAAATCCCATGCATCACAGCATTAACCATGCCTCCACAGATGTTGCTCCACACATGAGAAATAAACCATAAACTCTTATAAGTTATAAGACTTTATTGTGATCCTACAACACTGAAGCCAGGCTGTCAGCCAAAGTTATAAAATATAAAATGCCTAAGAGCAGGTAGCCTGGAGAACTTGACAACACCATGATGGCACCAGATGGTGCCAGGAGGCAATGGGAAAGATATTACATTAAGTTCTAGGTATAGAGGTTGTATTGCACAAACAAACCTTGGGTCATTGTATATTATTGAAACAGAACTGCTGACACAGTTAAATTGAACTTGCTCAGAAATAATTCAACAACAATGCGGTCTTTATTTTTTGAGTGTGCAGAATCCATTTGCCAATGGAAACTTAAGTAATGTGTGGGATTACACTGTTTTAAGTCAAACAGACTTTATTTGAGTTCAAACAAAGTGTGGCTTTACAGTGTAATGAAATCAAGAACATTTCAAATGTTCAAAGTCAACAATGACTCAAGACTGTAAACATATGAGAATAATCAGTCATTGTTCTCTTATTTATGCAGTTCTTCTTTTAGATGTTCTGCAGTTCAAAAGTTGTTGTCCTGTGTCATGTGATGTCCCAAAATAGGTAGGTGTGTTCAACTGAATACATTAAACACACAAAGTATTGTGTTGCACTAAATGTGAAGATCAAATTATAATTTTATGTTAAATTGATTTTTTTTTTCATGAACAAAATTGACTGGACTTAAGAGTGTGTGTGTGTGTGTGTGTGTGTGTGTGTGTGTGTGTGTGTGTGTGTTTAGATCAAGCAGAATGAGTCACTGTTCAGTGAATCAATGGCACATTTAATTCATGTATTGACTCAGGTGAAGCATTATTTGTTTTCCCAAGCAAGATGTTTCCTGCTTTTCCTTCTATACAGATTCTACTGTAGTGTCAAAAGTAGATCCCTGAAATGGCTGCAGCACACACCTCCATAGTTTACTAACCTTACAGGGGCTGTGTGGAACGCCTGGATGACTGTGATCTGTGAAGTGTCTGCCACTAATAGATTTTTGGATGTTTATTTAGACCACAGTTGTTAAGTACTGCTCATAGAAACTTTTTGTGGTTAAATTCATGTGATTTGGACCTACATTGTTGTTCTGTAAATGTGTGATGTGTGTTCCTCATGTGCTGTTTTGTCATGTTAAGCACATGACAGTCAGTCAGCATGTATATAAAGCAGCATATGATACAAATCATTGAATCAATAATTAGTGAATTAAATGCACCTCTGATTGTTGTCTGAGCTTCACAATATAAGATTTCATGTTTGCTTGTTTCTTTGTTGTACACCAATACTGTGGTATTCCCTGATTTTGCATTCTAATGATACCTAACACATTATACTTTGTGAGAATATGGGCATTCTTGTTAAATCTTAGAACCCAAGATCTGC
>CM067511.1:21798088-21903088 GCA_034509495.1 Acestrorhynchus altus | reverse complement strand
AACATTGTACTCAGGAGTCTAGCAGAGTCTACTGACTTATAGGAGTAGTTCTGCGTGTGTGTGCATGCGCGTTCCAAATACATATAATGTTCCAAATACAGTGGCATGCAAAAGTCTAGGCAGCACCTTGTCAAAATGACTGTTACTGTGAACAGTTAAGTGAGTCCAGTAGTGAAATTATCTCCAAAAATCATAAATTAAAAGATCACACATTCACAAATACATGTTTGTATTTCAAGCAAAATTAGTTTTTTCATCTATTACATTTTCAGAATAAAATGGGACCAGAAACTTGGGGACCCTGCATGGTTAGTACCTAGTAGTACCCCCTTTGAAAAGTAACACAGCTTGAAAATGTTTGAGTCTTTCAATTATTTTTTGAGGGATTTTCATCCATTCTTCCTTGTATAGTCTTCCAGTTCTGTGAGATTCCTTGGCTGTCTTGTATGCACTGCTCTTTTGAGGTCTACCCACAGATTTTCAAAGATGTTCAGATCAGGTGACATATGGTTCATGGTAAAACATGTTACATTTTCATCAATCACAATCTGATTAATAACATTTCATAGTGGTTTCCATGATGGTGAGATCTCCAGGTCCTGCAGCAGCAAAGCAGCCCCAGACCAGTTGGTATGAGGTTGCTGTGTTTAGTTTGCACCAAACATCTGTTACTGTGACCAATAATGGTGATTTAACTTTTGAGTCATTGTTCCAGAAGTCCTGGCCTTTGTATAGGTGTTATCTGTTAAACGTGTCCTGATGTTTTTTTTACAGCAAGGGTTTGCTTCTTGCATGCTTCTAATGAAAATCAACCATCTACCCTTGTGAAAATTTCTTTCTGATGGTAGATGCAAAATTATTACATATAGACATTTGCATATTATTGCTGTCATGCAAAAAATCTACATTTTGACATAATGGGAATCTGGCAGCTATTCTATACATTGGGTCCAATGTCTCATGATGAATGGACCAATAGAAATGCTCCAAAATAAATTGGAATATTATCTTTCAACATTTACTTCCTTTGTAAGTGAAGGAATGTTTTTTGAGATTTTTGTGTGACTGTAAAAACACATATTGAACATATTACATATAGATATAGGACATATTATTGTATATAGATATGTAAATTTAATACATATGTGACATCATTGTTACATGTAAGTAATTATATATGTATATAAATATGCAACATATTCCATAAGTACACTATATGGACAAAAAATTGGTATACCACCAAGAGCTTGACAAATAATTGAAAATGAATCATAAATGTCAATTATTTCAATTACTTTTTTTTGTGCTATTATTATCTCTACTGTATTTGTGTATTTGTGTACTGTCCCTGTCCAGTCTGAAACATGGAAGCAACAGGGAGAACTCAAACACTGATTTAACTAAGCAACTTGAGTAGCTTGTTCCAAAGAAATATGCTGTTATTCTTTAAAATAATCATTCAGTAATCATCATCAACATAAAATGTCCAATTAATCATGATATTGATTAGAGGACATATCACCCAGCACTGACATCTACACATTAGGCCTATTGAGCTTTCGTGACATCCCATTCTAAATCAACAGGCATTCATATGCTTCCAGTCTTCTCTGAAGACTTTCCACAAGATTCTGGAGTGTATCTTTGAGAATTTTTGCCTGTTCATTAATCAGAGTGTTTGTGAGGTCAGACACTGATGTTCAAGGAAAGAGCCTTCGTCTAGTTCATCACAAAAGGGTTTAATGGGGTTGAGGTCTGGGCTCTGTGTGGTCCAGTCAAGTTCATCCAAACGAAACTCATTCAAACCATCCATGACTTTAGAGACCTTGCTTCATGCTGGAATAGCAAAGTGCTCACAAAGTTGGAAGCATTCAGTTATCTTAAATGTCTTGCAATGCTGAAATATTAAGATGACCCTTGAAAGTCTTGCATGCAGCTGCTTGGCCATTGAAGCCCATGCCATGAACCTGCCACTTTGTGGTCTGAGTTGCTATAATTCCTAAATGCTTCAGATTTTCAATAATATATTTGATCTGGGAATGTCTAGAAGGTAAGAAATTCCACTTGTTTCAATCTGACTTGTAATGTATCGTATTCATCATAAGTGATGATCTCATAAGTGAGATCACTCGCTAATAAGATGGATGAGCTAACAGCATTACCCTTTGGTCAGAGGGAGTTTCAGGAGTGTAGTTTAATGTCCTTCTCAGAGACATGGCTACACAAGGTTATTTCAGATGACAACATTTCCATCTATGGCTTTCAAACTGTTGGGCTGACTGGAGCTACACGAGAGCAGCAAGCACAGAGGAGGAGGGCTCACTGTGCTGGTTAATGAAGGCTGGTGTCACTCTGCTCACGTTACCATTTTTTGATTTTGTGGAAGTTGAGCTGGACTCTCTGATGGCAGGATTTGAGAGGAAGATGTTCTCTAAACTACAAGCCATTATGGACAATGTCTCCCACCCACTCTACCCAACAGTGATGAGACACAGGAGTACTTTCAGTACAAGACACCTCCCACTGTAGCCTTCAAACACTATAACTCCACCCTAAATGGGTGACCACTACTAACCACTATGGTTCACTTGTGTAATTTGTTAATTTTGCTTATCTATGCAATAATTCTGGATGTTCATATTTATTTATTATCATAGTTTTCATAAGTATTTTTACATATGATCAAAGAGTTTATTCTGTTTTATATTAATCTGTTGATTTTTTCTCTTATTGTTTTATTATTTATTTTATTTTTATTATTTTATTTTATATAGATGGGTACAGCTGTAAGCATTTGCAATTCTGATTCTGATTCTTATTCTAGACACTTGCTTATTCAGTGTTTCTTCTGAAATTAAAGGAATTAAATGTTTATTCTGCTTTTGTTGGATAAACTGGCATGGCATAAATGAGATTGGTATGAGGACTTGACTGCATTTAGTTACAGTGTTAGTGAGGTCAGAATGTCAGATGATCACCACCCCACCTCATCCCCAACTCCCAAACTCATCCTAAAAGTATTGGATGGAGCACCATTGTTCTAGACAAAACAGTTCTACTGCTCCACAGCTTAATGCCATGGGTGCTTTATACCCCTCTAGCTCATTCCTGGCACTAGACATGGTGCCAAAAGTTTCAAGTTTATCTGCTCCACAGAGTCCTTTTTTATTGACAATATTAGAGAAGCTGTATGTGTGTGCTGTGTATTTGCACATCTGTGTCAATGGGTGCAACTTAAAATAGTTGAATGCATTCATTACAAAGGGTGTCCACAAACATTTGGACATACTGGGAATTTATGGCAACGTCATTTGTCCCGACATGGTATAAAAAACAAGTGTGTGTGTGTGTGTGTGTGTGTGTGTGTGTGCGTGAGTGTGTGCATGTGTGTGTGTGTGTGTGTGTGTGTGTGTGTGTGTGTGTGTGTGTGCGTGAGTGTGTGTGTGTGTTTGTGTGTGTGTATGTGTGTGCGTGTTTGCGTGTGTGCATGTATTTGTGTTATTTCTGTGCATAACTCATTAGAGTCATCTGCTGTTATCAGTAGCAGTCTGCTGAACATCAGGCCTTGAAACAGCATTGAAGAAACCTTCACAAAGGCTTCAGACTAATCAGACTCAGCAGAGAGCAGACATACCCACACATCCGTCTCATACCCATTGCACATTGCAACACCACAATCATGCTCAACCACCAGAGGTGTGTATATGGGATTTACTGTCTACATCATAAAGAAAAGTATATTTAAAAACCGCAATTTTAAACATAATTACATTTTATACTGTTTTGAATAAGAAATGAAAGTGCCTGTACTGAATGTAAGAATTCATCTGAACCAAACAGTTGTGCTTATTTAGTGATTTATGTGATAAATCAGGTTAATTTAGTGTATTAGCTGTGTGTGATTAAAAACTGCTACTAGAATGATTACTCTCAGTCTGGATCATTTCCATATGCAGCTCTGATGAGATTGTGCAGTTGGCTCAGTGTGAGATGCAGTATCAGCTGCTTATGTCACCACATTATCTGCAATTTTACACACACACACACACACACACACACACACACACACACACACACACACACACACACACACACACACACACACACACACTTTAAGATTAAAAAATAATTACTGATTAATAAGGTACTGGTGAGCTGATAATTATATAGAATATTTATTTTGTACATCTGTCAACAGAGATAAGCATGTATAAAACCCACCTGAATTACAAAACCAGTGGGTTTTTTAAATAAGATGTATTAATATTCAATAAAGTGTGTGCTTATCTTTTATAATGAATTGACCCAGCGGTCAATCTTGACATTAAAACCACTGAAAGGTGAAGTGAATAACATTGATTATCCTGTTAGAATGGCATCTAATTTGTTGTAAGGGAGAATGTGTAAGTGTAAGGACCTGAGTGACTTGATTCATTATAAATTGTAATTTATAGAGGACTGGGTCAGAACATCTCCGAAACAGACGTCTTGCATACAGTGGACACAACCTACCAAAAATGGTTCAGGGCAACAGCTGAACCGGTTGATTGTGAACAGGTGTTTGTGTATTCATTGTCCATTTATTTTAAAATGCTGAACTGTATAAAAAATTGTACATGTTGAATTGTTGTTAATTACATCCAGTTGAATTCAAATGTGAGATTTTAAAGTTTGAACAGAGGTCTAGGGTTTACAGTATGTTCATGTCTTTCAGGTTCACAAGGTTTTGCCCACTTACCCTGAATGCATTTAATCAGCAAAATCAATTTGTCAAATTTTACACTTTTTAAGGGTTCAATAATCGACTGTTTTGATAGTGGAATAATGAATAATTGATTGAATTGAATTGATTCAATTGATAGAAATGAATAATTGATTATTTAGTGAATTGAGTTTTTGTTTTAGAAGTGGTACATTTACCCTGTTAGGACTCTTTCCAAACACATGCAATGCTCCTGACACATGGAAGGTGAGGACAAGCATGTGCCTCCTTCAATACATGTGACACGAGCCACAGCCTCTCTAAGAACTGCTGCCATTGCATCACTGCTGGGGTGCAATAGCTCCGATATAACAACTGGATGTGATGTGGGGAAAGAATATATTTAAATGTATAACGATATACGAATTTTACTTCAGTATTTAATTAGCATCTCATCTTCCTCAAGCCACTCCATCACACTGGCAGCCCACCTTCCCTCTACAGGACTGCCATCACCAACTATGTAGAAATTTACATGGACCCTAATTATCCACTAGTGTTACTATTATGATAATTTGATTTGATATGTTCTTACCTAAATGGTGTGGCTATTTTAACAAAGTAGGGAAGGGAGTACTAATAAAACTGGGGTATGTAGGCGTTGGCAGATAGCTGAGGATCAGGATGAAATTAAACATTATACCCATTTCATAAAGTCTCAAATATGGGTTCCTTCCACCCCACACTGCAAAATAATTTAGCTTCTCCTCTGAGCTCAGAACTAAGTTTGATATTTAAAGTATCCTTATGATTTCTCTCAACAGTTTATGCCCCTGTCATGCACTTGTTAGTGTAGCATGTACATTCCCTCTAAAATGCCACCAGTTCTCTCTGGGCACAATTTACGTAATGCCTCTTTATTTATTTAATACTTGTATGTGGTTTTGTTTGTCTGTTTATTTGTTTGTTTTGCACTGTATTGTTTTAGTGTGCATGGTTGGCATTGTGCTTGTGTGTGGCAGGGAGGAGGGGTATGTGTGAGAGTGTCTGAGCTATACAGAGCAGCATGGTATCACACACAACATTATCAGCATTTTCCACTGCATCACACACACCACACACATGCACACATGTGGGTCTTTAGAGTAAGTCTCTGTGTCTACCTTTATCCGTGGCAGATATTGGGAAGGCAGTCTGTTGGACAGTAAATACATTTTAACTGTGTGTGTGTGTGTGTGTGTGTGTGTGTGTGTGTGTGTGTGTGTGTGTGTGTGTGTGTGTGTGTGTGTGTGTGTGTGTGATGATTTAGAAGGTATTTTGGGCATTCGCTCTCTGAAGTACTTATTATCTGTGTGTGTGTGTGTGTGTGTGTGTGTGTGTGTGTGTGTGTGTGTGTGTGTGTGTGTGTGTGTTTTGTTTATTCACTTATTTTGTCCCTTACTGATTAACAAGTGTATTTTTCCAAAAACAAAAAACTACATCAACACCTTAAAAAGGGATTTGACCCCCACACCCAATACAGAAAATCAGCCAAGACATGATTGATGATTGGAGATTGCTTCTGTAGTTTTGGAACTGGAGTTACAAGCATTTCTGCCTAATTAAATGGTTCAGTTGTAAACAACGTCATTCAGACAGGTTTACTGTGACGTCTGAAGAGTTCAAAGCCTCCTAAAGCTCCCTTAGAGAAAGTTATAACATCAAAAGGTTATGAATACACAGAAAGTTGCAGGATATATGCAGGACATTGTGAAACAAAATAGTCCCGAAAGAAAATTAGATTTTTGTCCAATTCACCACTAATGTACCATCATCAATATCACATATGAAACTCAGAAGACATGTGCAAGTTAATTTGTGGTTATGAACAGTAAAGAAAATGTTATAGTCACAACAAGTTCTGGTTGCCATCACCAAGAGTGCAAAGAATCAGAGTCGGTAAGTTTAACACCAATACCTATTTTGAACGACTTATTCACATACACAGATCAGTCATAGCATTTTGAACACTCCTTGTTTCTGCATTCACTGTCCATTTTATCAGTTACAAACTGTAGTCCATCTGTTTGTATGCATACTCTGTTAGCCTCTTTTCACCCTGTTCTTCAATGGTCAGAACTCCACAAAACCACCACAATACATGTATACGGTATACAGTACTGCTGTGTCTGATCCACTTGTGCCAGTGCAACACACACTAACACACCACCACATGTCAGTGTCACTACAGTGCTGAGGAATGACCCACCACCCACATAATACCTGCTCTGTGGTGGTCCTATGGGGTCCTGACCATTGAATAACAGGGTGAAAGTAGGTTAATAAAGTATGCAGAGGAACAGATGGACTACACTCAGTCAGTAGAGTCAGTAGAGCAGAAAAACTGGACAGTGAGTGTAGAAACAAGAACATGGAAATAATGTTATGGCTCATTGCCATATATCATATTTACTTAATTTTACAGAAAGTGGTGATACCACTATTTAATATTAAATATTCATGTGGTTTATGATTCTAAATAGTGTCATCCATAAATATGGAGTAAACAGACCAGAGATAATAAAAACATAGTAGTAACCATATTGAACTTGCTTTTTAGTCCATGTTTATTGATAACAGTGTGTCAGTCAGTTTCGGGAATTATTAGCACCAGTGCAAAGCTAAAGAAGCAAACTTCAGACACAAACATGCCATGGTTGATTAACTCAATTGGAGATAAAAAGATAATTTGTACCATTTGCTTTAAACATAATTGACAGTTTTTGCCAAGGAAGGAGAGAAGCTATACCAGAACTTAGCTTCAAGCATGTCAGCAGAGCTGAAGGATTACAAGTAACTTTAGTATATTTAGTAATTGTTAATTGTTCCCTGTTCAATTGTAGTGGATTGTTTTGGGCAGGCCATTAGATTCTTACAGAGAGAACGATTACTTCAAGTGTGATGAAGTATGTGGGCTGACACAGTCTTTCACATACCTTCTCACCCCGACTCCAACACATCAGATAACTAAAATGAAACACTTTCAGGGTCAATCATTTTAATGGTGGATTCTCAGCCTACAGCCTCTGATGAAATGTTTGTAGAATGAGTAGCATTTTGTTTTACTTCATTTCTTCTTTCAGTTCATCTCACACACTCAAACATTTATGCATGGAATGAAAATCAGCCTTTTGGCCATGCTGTTACATTCATTCCCCAGTGCATTTAAGGAAACTGCAGACAGGCTGTAAAAATAGTGTTTCTGTGAAGACCTTATGGTTGTAATGTCAAAGCCATGAACATGTATATCTGACCAACCGTACAGCCTACATCATGTACCTCCATCCATCCAGCCCACAATACTTAACCCCTCTTTTTAGCATAGAGCAGCACCTGTTCAGCCTACAGCGTTTCAGCCCCACCCATTCAACCTATAAGACATTAGACCCACCCATTAAGCCTAAAGGTTTTTCCTGTTCAGTCTGCAGCATTTGCAGTTAATGAGTGGAGAGTGAAGTATTCAGGCCAAGTATTCAGGTCAAGAATAAAAATGATGTAAACACATCTTACAGAAGAAAAATCTGGGAGATATAGCAGTGTGTGATGCTAGACCAGTGAACAGAGATTTAGTTGATAAGCGATTGTGTAACGTTTGTTTTGAGAACAAGCTGTCTATCGTAAATGAATCAATCAGCGATGGAAAAGCTAATTAAATCAGAGCAAGTTGTCCTCCAGCAGTCATTTCCTGAAAAGATCCAACCCTTTTTACTGTTTGCTCCTGTTTACGGCAGACACTGATAATAAAACACAGTCTCTCTGGGACATCCGAGTGGGAGGGTGATTAAAAACAGTGTGTATAATCCCACTATCGGCAACAGACAGTAGTTACAGAACTGTGGGTGTTATGTGTAGAAGCAGCCTGTAGTTATGCGACAATGATTAAGGAGGTAATAAATTTTTATAGGCATAATTTGAGCAGGGAAATTGTCCAACAAACTTACTTGATTTGCCCTCTGATAACTAATACTTTATTAGTGCTGCTAACAGAAAGCAAGGCTATTGTATCTTTTCAGTTTTCTAGCATTTTAAACTGGCCTACGAATCACAACTGTTCCAGATTATGGCTTTTTAAATATGTAAATAACGAGCAGTAATATTTAAAAAAATATGCAAAAAGTAAACAACAGCTTTGCATGTGAGACTGATCTTTCAGATCAGAACATCAGTTTAATTAACATTTTTTAGCCCATGTTTCATATTTTCTCTATCACATTTGTAATAGAAGTGCTGAGATCAAGGGCAACAGCTGTAGATCACCGATGTCATCCTGCAGATGATAATGGAAACTAATGTGCCCACATGGACACATTAAGGATGAATTCAGATTTTTCCTAATGCCTGTAAAATTAAATGTCTGAGAGTGGCTTGGTGTGAAATGGTACTATATGAGAAATGTAATGCTTCTAAAGGCTCCCTTGTAGAAAATTATTACACCAAATGGTTATGAATACTCCTTGCTGATGCCTGAGACATTGATTTACCTTAGATTTGAGAAATGTTTTGGTGGAAAAACATTCATGCGTTTGTTGGTATTTTACCATCCTCATTTCCATATACAAAATTCATAAGATGTGCAGCTTCAATGGTAGTTTTGGATAATAAAGTAAATGGCTGCATGTGTTGTATTCATGGTGAAGCCAGGTTCCCACCACCACCACTGTAAACAGGGCTGGGCTGGAAACTTAATTCAACCCTGGAATGTTATACAGACCATCCCTTATTCATTGAATCAGTTTTGTTTAAATTAAAACAGAAATAAGTTATCACAATGAGTTCTGCATAATTTTGCAATGACAGTGTGTTACAGATGAAGCAGTAGCAGTGTTCACATATACTGCAAACAATACAGCTTTTTTAATATTGTACAGTTCCCCATTGCCTGAACAGCTCTGAGATGTAGAGGCATGCACACCACAAGACCTCTGAAGATGTCCTGTTGTATCAGACATGGTGATATTATCAGCAGATTTCTTAAGTCCAGTAGGTTGTAAAGTGGGGCCAACGCAGACTACATCAGTGAGCCTTCGGTGCCCATGATTCTGTTCCCAGTTCACCCTTCCTTGGAGCACTTTTAATAGAGACTGACCATTTCATATCAGAAATATCAAGACCTGCTTGATGTTTTGGAGTTGTTCTGATACAGTCATCTAGCCCTCACAACGTGCCCCCCAAAGCCAGTGTGATTGTGTGGTTGTAATCGTCTAATTCATTCAGATATAGTCCTTAAAGGTAAGAATAATAAAAAACTAACAAAATTGCAAGGAATGCTGGGAATCTCCACCCCATAGTTACAATATACTTGACTTTGACTTTCACCTTCAACACTTTAGTAAACATCTTACAATAATCTTAGACATTGGGCTCTGAAACTGAACATTTTCTGTTAAATGTGGCACTGTGTCCTGGAGGAACCGTATTTCTTTCCTCACTTTTTCTTTCTGTGGTGAGATGGAATGACAATAAGGTTCACTGTAGCCCTATTGGGATTGGATCCAGATGGAAATAAAATCACTGAGGCTTTTGTCAAAGAGAGAATTACCCCAGGACCCCCATGTATATTTAATCCCAAGGCCCCAAAGCCAAAATATGACTTTTGACTTTCACTTTATCCCTGCAGGGATTGGACTAGTTTATCAGGAAGACGCCTGTAATAAAAATGGATTTTTTTATCCTCAGTGTTAAACTCTCACTGAGGACGAATGAGATTAGTATCCAAATGTTTGTATCATATGGCCACATTCATCATTTGTGTCCAAATAGTCAAAGAGACAATGCTGTTAACTATTTTTTCATTATAGCCAGTTAGAGATTAATTAACGGGACTAATTTTCAGTGTGCATTTGACCAGCTCAGCCTGAGTGCCCACCTGTCAGTAACATTTGCAACAGTGTCCTTTAGAACATTTTAGTGACAGATTGAGAATTCAATTTTGACTTGAAGTGAGTAATAAAAATGTAATTTATTATCATCAGTCATAAACCATCACACTGATCAGCTATAAAATCACTACAGAACCAGGGATATTAGTACATGATTGTTTCTATCACAAGGTGGCATTCATCATTTGTCCAAACCACCAAGGAGACTCTAGTTTCGTATTTCCATTTGAGGCAAAGCAAGGTTTTGATTTCATTATTCACAATTTAACAATTGGTAGGCTTTTAGTATTTAGCAGAGGAACCCAGGTGAATACAGGGTAACATAACAAACTCCTCACAGAGAACAGCCTGAGGATCAAACCTACAACCTAAGGCTCCTTGATCTGTGCGCCGCATGCCACCCCTGACTATAGTGAAGATGAACAAAGAATGAGATAGGAATGATATAATGATCTGACATACAATCAGCTACACTATTCACGGAACAACCATAACATTATGACCCCACAGGACCACCATAGAGCAAGTATTATCTTCAGTGTGTATTCTGAACATTCGTTTTAATTGTGTTTTAAATATAGAATATAGGCTGTACTGGTAAGGAACCTGAAAAGCACTGAGCTTGTTTAACTTTTGATCATCATGGCTTATGAAAATCAGAAATTTTGCATCTCAAATTGAGTTGGAGTAAATTACTGTTTGAACAGTATCAACATTAAAACAAAAAAGTGATTTTATTTATATTTAATGAAATATTATATATGACCACATAACCTTTATGAATTATATTATGAACAAAATGATTTTTTTCACAATGTTCTAAATCCCTCATATGCACTATTAAATGTAGGCAGTGAAATGCAAGAAAGAAGACATTTTGATTCAGTTCCATACTAACACTAAGCTTGCACCTGACTCACATTTCTATTTCCACATAACTCATTACCTATTCACATTTACATCACATTTAGGGCAAGCTACACATCTCTACTGTTCTACAACATTTATGCCCATGTCTATGCCTATGTCTGTGCTCTCTGGTGTCATCCAGAGGAGGATGGGTTCCTCTTTTGAGCCTTGGTTCCTATCAAGGTTTCTTCCTCCTAGCCTGAGGGAGTTTATCCTTGCCACTGTTGCCTGCTGGCTGCTCATTTGAGGCTTGGACCTGGAGTTCTGTAAAGTTGCTTTGTGACAATATAAATAAACTTTGATTGATCGATTGATTGACAGTATGTGTGAAACTGGCTTTGAGTGAGAGTGGTATGAATTGTCAATTTTCTGTGAGAGTGGGACTAAACAATTGGTCCCACTCAGACCTCTAACTCTCTATATATACAGCCTAGACTTCCCACTTTTCTGTTCTAAACAAGCCAAAATTAAATTAAACTAAACTCCAATCTAAGGAAACCTATTCCAACCAGGTGTGAGACAATTCTACAAGACTCTACAAGACCTCTGAAGGGATCCTGTGGTATCTGACACCAAAACATTAGCAGCATTTAAGTCCTGGAAGTTGTGAATTTGGGTCATGGATTACATCAATGAACCTTAGGTACCATTTTGCCAGTTCAGTGATTGCCTTTCTTTGGAACACTTTTTGGACATACTGACCATTGCACACTGGGAACCTTCCACCACACTTGAACAAATTTAACACATCAGCTTCAGTTACTGTTCACTTGCTGCATATACATAGAAATAGATAGATATAAATATAGATATAGATAATCAGGGTATTTCATTTCACATGTCAGTAGTATTAATGTTATGGTTGCTCAATGCATGTCAACATATTAAGTCAAAATCATGATAAAACAAAATATTATGCTGATATGATAACCATCAGTTTCCAGGATAATGTTGTTGTACTGATACCAGGTGTGAGGAGATTAGTTCTCCATTATCTGGCAATAGTGAGTTTCCAATTTAATCCAATTGAATTTGCTTACAGCTGTGTTTTATTGGATGTTGATAAATGAACTCAGACGTACAGGTTGTTCATACAATTGCACTGAAAGCCAGTTAAAATAACGGGAGGGGGGCAAAAGTATAGGTTTTCTTCCCCTGCAATAAAATAGCTCCATTGCTCAGTTGCTTGTATTGTCAGTGATGTTGTGATGGTGTGTCTCATTAGCAGGAGTGATATATATAGTTGGACAATGAAACTGAAACACCTGATTTTAGACCACAATAATTTATTAGTATGGTGTACTAGGGCCTCCATTTGCGGCCAATACAGCGTCAATTCGTGGGAATGACATTTTTTGGATACAATCCGGGTTAGCACCCGAACATCCCTTTCAGACAGCTTCCTCTTGCGTCCACAGTTAATTCTGTTGGATGTGGTTGGTCATTCTTGGTGATGCTGACATTACTCTGGATACCGTGGCTCTTGATACATCACAAAGACTTGCTGTCTTGGTCACAGATGCGTCAACAAGATATGCACCAACAATTTGTCCTCTTTTGAACTGTGGTATGTCACCCATAATGTTGTGTGCATTGTAATATTTTGAGGAAAACTGCTCTTACCTGCTAATTGAACCTTCACACTCTGCTCTTACTGGTGCAATGTGCAATTAATGAAGATTGGCCACCAGGCTGGTCCAATTTAGCCATGAAACCTCCCACACTAAAATGACAGGTGTTTCAGTTTCATTGTCCAACCCCTATAGGTCAGTGCACAGAAAGGAATTGCAGTAGCTAATGCATTGGTGCAGAATCAACAACCTTCCTCTTAAAGTGGACAAAACTAAAGGGATGTCTATTGACTTCAAGAAAGCACAAGGTGGTGACCTTCCCTTGAATAACATCAACAGTTCTGCTGTAGATTCATTGCTGTAAGTTCTGTTGTGCTCACATTGCAGAGAACCTCACCTGGTCCCTAAACACCAGCTACATAGCTAAGAGAGCCCAGCAGCACCTATACTTCCAGTAGAGACTAAGGAGAGCTTATTCCCACCCTCCCATCATCACCATGTTCTACAAAGGTCTGTTCTGTAAACAGCATCCTGCATGTGCGTCTGTCAGGTTCAGGAATTGCAATGTCTCTGACCACAAGACCCTACAGCAGATATTAAGGACACCTGAAAGGCGCATCATTGTGTCTCTCTTCTTCAACATGGACACTTTTACACCATATGCCACATCTGCTAAGCCACTAACATTTTGGATAACCCCACTCATTCCTCACACTGACTCTTTTCTGTGATGCCGTCTGGCAGCATGTACCAAAGCATCTGGGCCTTCACTACAGACACCTTCTTCCTTCAGGCCACCAAACTCCTCAGCACACAGGGACTGAACCAAAAAAAGACCTTTAGACTTCTTCTTATACAGGGACTAAATAGCAGGGGCTGCACAATTCTATCTGCACTATCCTATCCTTTATGTAAGGGAATTTCTATTGGAAATATAGGCAGGTGTTGTACGTATTGTAAATCTGTCTTTCTTTATGATCCATACAACTGTTCAATGTCATGACCACATGATTAGTAAAGTATATTGCAATTTATTCTATAAATATAATAATTTCATCGTTATTAGTATAGTCATTTATTAATTTCATTACATCTATTTATTACTTCTTCATTTAATACAGTATGTATTAAATGGTGTGTATGTGTGTGTGTGTGTGTGTGTGTGTGTGTGGGGGGGGGGGGGGGTTGTCAGGTTCAGGGTATTCCAGGTACAAAAAAAATGCACAGTTCAAGTAAATACAAGAATGTAAATGTGCTTAACACTCATGCTTTTTAATCAGAATCTGAGCAGTCTGGAGTGAGGAACAGAGGCAGAGTTGTGTATTGTTGGACGATGAAACATCTCTCTTCTTGTGTGTCCCACTCTAGGGCATGCCCTGCAGCTTGCTCTGGTCTCTAAGCACATAGCTCCTAAATCTCAGAGCTCTTTTCCCAGGCTTCTGTCTGCCGCCAGCCGCTTACACTCACCCTCCCACTGTTGGCATGTTCTCATCCATAATGAATGAAAGGTGGCACTGGAAGAGTTTCATCTGTGCCCAATCACCTGACCTGTTCCACCACACAGCAGATGTAATCTAGAGCTATGGTCCTACAGGGAGAGAGAGAAACAGAGAAAGGGTACATTAAAGAGGGATCGGGTGCAATCAGTCAGAGCTGTTGTTAGATTGAGATGAGGGAATGCTGGGATTGTTAATGGTAGGTCTCTTGGACAGGCATATGGAGTGAAGAATAGTACAGCCTAGAGCATGTGAGGAATGTTGGAAATGGGTGACATGCTTAGATGTTATCTTTGGGAATGTTGTCACTGGTTTGAGAATAATATAACTGGCAAGACAATGTCCCAGTGTTGTCAATGGAAATGTAACATTTGTTATATTTTTGGAATGTAGGTTACTGCAGAATGTAATAATAATGCAGGAATTGGGAATAAGATACAAACAATGTTGTAAAAATGGGAATTCATATTTGCATATATGATGGGAAATGTTCAATTCATAAATGCTGTAGGTATATGATGGTAGGATGTATTGAATTTATTAGGAATACTGTAGGTGGAAAAATATTGACTAATTACTGTACATTTTCAGAATATGATTAATATGAAAATAGCAGTTGGAACTGCTAAACCTGATGAGTACTGTACATTTTGGGAATGACATAGTTATGAATGGTGTACAGTATTTTATAGATGTTAGTTCACATTCTGAAGCTGTTATGAATAATTGGGGGGGGGGTAATGTTTTATGACTACTGTCATTTGCAATGCAATGTTTTAATTGTTGGGAATCGTGTTGGGAATAGGGATTTATTACTCATTTTAGAAATATTGCAGTTAGAAACTTGATGTTGGCAAATGTAAATTTTGAGAAAAGTGTAGTAGGGAACATGATGTTGTGGAATGCTATATATTACGAGTATTGTAGATGGGCACCTGATGGTAGATGATGTCTTAACTGTTGAGAATCCTGCCATTTGCAATATGTCTTGTACAGGCAGAAAATTCTGATGATCTTAGAATTTATTCCAAATATTGGGGATGCTGGAGCTGGAAGAAGATCATAATTAATATGGAAATACTGTAAATGTTGGGAATTCTGTAGTTGTAGATTAGTTCCTGAGATGAGTTATTGTCAGTTTGAACATAAACCTGTTCATGTTGTTGGGAATGATATACATAAAAAAAAATACTGGAATGCTTTGATAATAGTCCTTGGCCATGTGTAATTCACCTAAAATAGTTGGTAGGGAATTTTAGAGAATTCGCAATTCCTTTGGGCCTCTCACTTTGAAATGTCATGCCTACCAGCAAGCCTTGTCAATCTGTAAGATCAGAGTTCTGCTGCTCATTGTGGCTTTGTTTGGGGTCTCAAAACCTGGAACTTTTCATCAAGCACTCATCTCCTCATTTGGCACAGGTTTTTGACAGTAGCTTGTGAGTGATGAGTTCTAAAATGTCTCAAGGAGACAGCAGCTGGCACACGTGATGGAGTTCGAGTCGAGCAGCACGACAAATGCAGGTCATTCATCACTAGTCGGAAACTTAAAATAGATTTAGCGCTAGCGATTACAAATGCTTTAAAATAGATGTAGCATTAGTGGTGAGCACTGAGGCATGCGTTGCTGTAGCAGGGAGCTTGTATGGTTTGGAAAAGTCTAGAAGAGTTACCTCAGTGTATTTTGAATCTTTGTATTTTAGAATCTTTGGTTTCAACACTGACAGGAAAAGGAATACTAAGTTTTATGTTTTGTGATTATTGTAATACATTTAATATACAATACATTTCCTAAATTTTCCAGAACACATTCTTCTGATTTGTTTGTATATCTAATTTTTTAAAGATTTTCTTGAGATTTAAGTTTTTTGTTCTCTTTTTACTGCTTCTGATCTTTTAATAAAGTTATTAACCCATACTTTCACTATTGTACAGTTTCTCTGCTCATTTAATTGATTTAGATTGTGATACAATGCACATACCCTACCTTTACTTTCACTGTAGTGCAGTTTCTACTCTTTTAAGTGAGTTTGAGTGTGGTACTGTAACCATATGTTCAATATAATACAGTTTCTCTGTTCCTTTAATTTCAATATAGTACAGTTTCTACACTTTTCATTAGGTCAGCTTGTGATGTAGTATGTGTATTTTCACTATAGTACAATTTAAGTAGTTAATTATAGTTATATAATTAGTAGTTAATTAAGTAGTTATATAGTATATGTTCTGAGTGAACAACAAAGCACTTTCAGTTGTGTTGAATAAAACTATCTAATCAAATGCTGTAAATATAACAAAAAAGCAGTTCTAAAAACAAGGTATTGATTGCAGTTTCAATATCTGATTTCAATTCAAAAGGTTTTCACTTCTTTACTGAGTGCCTCAAAAAGCATGAAACCTATCATCCACAGCGAACATATGTAAAGACTGAAGAGGGAGCAAAGAATGAAAAACCCTAGAATATGTCTTTAACTGAACTGTTAAAGCTGGACACTGTAGGAAAAAGGGATATGTATGATAATGTTGTTAAATACACATAAAAGCTATTTTAAGAGACGTCATAAACTGTATTCCACACTATCAGGTGCATTTAGTATCATTCTAATGGGCTCATGCAGAATCCATGTGGCTTTATTCACTTTTATTCCACATCATAAGAAACCTAATTATTCATTAGAGAATGAAAATGTGCCCCCACCACCACTCTCCCCTCCCCCTTTCTCCCTTAGACACACTCACTCAGGTCATTATGTACAGTTAGATCAGCAGCTGTTGATTTTTATTGAGAGAGAATGGGCTCCTGCAGGTGTGTGTGTGTGTGAGTGTGTTATGTGCATACACACAAGCTTCCACATGCTCTTATATGGTTGTGTCTGATGTGTGTGTGTGTGTGTGTGTGTTTGTGTGTGTGTGTGTGTGTGTGTGTGTGTGTGTGTGTGTGTGTGTGTGTGTGTGTGTGTGTGTGTGTGTGTTTGTGGAATGTTTTAAGGCTTTGGCGTTGAACAGTATGTGTGTTTTGGATGGAAAGGCTGGGATCACGTTCATGCTGTGAGCTTGAAGCCTAGAAATGAAATCACATATTCCCTCAAGCATGGCTGTCTTGCACAGAGCACTGTTGTCCTATTGGACAATCAACCTGTCAAATTAGTCTCACAGCCAATTTAGCACCTTTGTCAGGTTGTCACAATACCAGAAAATTAGAATGATAGTACTTTTCCTTCATTACAGTGTTTAAAATAAAGGCTATGGATGCACTGAATATTTGGCAACCAAAATTATTTGGCTGAAAAGGGCTAAAAGGCCTTGTTCAGCCAAATAAGTAAAAAAAAATGCATTTAAATCGACCAATGGTGTTTTTGATTACATGATCAAATCACTACCAGCATGGACTGAAGCACGAATGACCAAGAATGGCTGTTTCAGACATTGTTTTGCTGAATTGCCAAGAGTGCGTAAGTCATGTTGTGTTTTGTCTGCTGCGATGTTAATATGTTAGTGTTTAATTTGTTTTCTTTGAAAAGTGAGACTAAATATATTTAGGCTATTTATATATGATTTATACAATGATGAAAACAAATGGCAAAATCTTTGAAAACCTGGAAAACTTTTTTGGTCATTTTGTTCTGTTTTGGTTTCAGACAGCAATTTCAGTGCATCCCTAGAAAGCTAATACATTGTGTATAGCTCAGTTTTCATCACACTTTGTTTACAATAAATACACTATAGTATAACATTCATCATACAATGTTTAAATCAAATACAGTATAGTTAAATGTTCATTACACCGTGTTTAAACATATACAATATAGTATAACATTCATCACAGTGTTTTAAACAAATACAGTGTAGTGTAACATTCAACACACTGTGTTTACAACAAATACAGTATAGTCTTACATTCATCACACTGTGTTAAAAAATACAGTAGAGTATAACATTCATAGCCATGTTTAAAACAAATATGGTATATTGTAAGATTCATCACAGTGGTTAAAACAAATAAATTATAGTGTAATTTTCATCAAATAAAAAATGTCAATAAAAAAAGTTTAAAACGTTGAAGGTTGGAGAGCTGAAATGTTTGCTACACTGTATTATTGAAAAAGTGCAAACATTTTGGGAACACTCAAGCTGAAGACTGACACTGAACACATGAAAATTTCAGAGCGTCAGTATTTGGGTCTCCAGCATGAACCCAAAGCGGCAGCACTTCAGTGTGTGTGCTGTGAGTTTGTAAGTTTGACGTTCAACATTACTTTCTTCTGTTTCCAGAAAACTCCTACGCATATCCTCACTCACCAAGCTGAAGAAACACAGTGCCAAGTTAGTCACTAAAACACATTAACTGATTCTCCTGTATTTCTCACTAGTTCCAGTGTCCAAAACCTTCTTCAAGCACCTACCAAGAGTTCAGACAGAAGTCAGAGTAATAATAATAATAATAATAATAATAATAATAATAATAATAATAATAAAGTAATAATAATAATAAATGTTTGTGGCATTCCTTTTATTTACCCAGTTAAACATACACCAGCGGTAGAGAAATAGTAGTGAATAATTAGTAGTTGTTTTACCATGTTCATATAAAGACTACAGTGGTGTTTTGTGCTGATGGTGTCTTTACTAGCTTTGCTCTGATGTTCTCTTATTGTTTATCCAGTTAGTGGTGTAAAATCTTTACTCTGCTTCTTTAAGAGGCTTGTTTTTGCAGCATGCATGACAGCTAGAACCTTTCTGTAATGCCTTTTCCACCTCAGACACTACACGTCACATTGTTTTTCAGTAGAATACAAGCTACAAATGTCTGTTTACCACTTAAATAATCAGTATGAAATTCAACAACACCTGGATTCCACACTATTATTAAATTTTGTTCATGTGAGTGCTTCATTGGCAGTAGCTGCAGACATGATGTTAATCTTAGAAGCAGGGACTTCCCAGATAGAAAATTGTGTTAATTTAACCAAATTTGGGTCAGATCTGGCACTTAATTGTGGCCCACATTCCATATGGAATAATGACCCTAAAGAGGGCCAGATGCAGTTGCTAGAACTTATCCAATTTACAGCCATGACAGGGCTGTATCTTATCCACCTTTAATCCCACAACCCAGGTACAACATCTGGGTCATTACTGTGACATATTTCCCCCGACAAGGTGCAAAGAAAGAGACAAAATGGGGGGGCAGTGGGGAGGTTGCAAAGCTGTTCGACATGATAGTGTGGTGGAAGTGACTGATTGGGAGCATATTGGAGCATGGCTCACTGCCCAAAATTAAGTTATGATTTAACTCCACTATTGGCAGGTTTCACCCAGTGACTCACAGAAGCTGTTCATTTTTCATATAGGTTTATTTACTATACATGATACAAATATTAAAGGAGAATTTTATAAACAAGGGAATAAAAGAAGGTTTTGTGAAAGTAATGCAACCTCTGGCCACAATTCAGTCGGCCAGACAGCAGCAGTCGGGGTAGGTAGCTTATTCTAATGACAGACAAAGAAAAACAGTCAGCAGTACAAATAGCAAAGATTCAATGGGCAGCACATAGTCAATTCACCATTATACACACAGTTTTTATATCACACACTTTTTGCAAAGCCTCTCTTTGCTTGGTGTGCTTAATGTGTTCAAATATCTCCATTGTGTGTGCAACAGCCTCTCTGATTAGTTTCACCTGAGCCCTGCCACTTTGGCCTCACTGATTTCCACTTCCATTTTAAAATGTGTCCAACCATTATTCACCATAACTAGTCCAGCATACACTCAACTCATTCATATTGGATAGGCAGGTTAAAAATGATGTTGTGTGTGGCAGTGGCACTAGATTTACTAGTGCATCTCAAAAAATAAGTATACTATGAAAAAGGTTTATTTTATATTAATAACATTTAAAGTTATTTATTTCAACATATTTCTTTTAAAGTTGATACTGTGATTAGTAATCTATTCAAGTTTGAATTAAAATCTTCTAATATTTTGAGATTCTTTTGAGGTTTTCATAAGTCACACTGATCAACAGTAAAACAAAAAAGGCTTGAACTATCACTTTAGGTTTGATGAATATAAATTGTGACAGTTTATCTTTTGGAATGAAATTGTGAACACAAATTAACTTTTTAACAATATTCTTTTTTATATGCACTAGTAAATACCTGAAACAACAATAAATAAATCAAATTCTGGCTCAGCCTAACATCAAACATGACCCTCAACACATATTATTAACACCACCACAACCACTTCCAACACCACCGCCACCAACAACAATAATAATACTGGTTATACATAACAGCTCTAAGGAGTTTAGAAGAGACTGACTGCAGTAGAGGCTGTGTGGAGGGGTTTGTGGGATATGGCAGTGCTTGGTGGTTAATGGTATTTGTGAGTGATGGGAACAGAGCTGTGAGAGGGTGTGTGCATTGTGTACACATAATAAATGCATGTGGCGAGTTGTGTATGTGTCTAAGTGATAGGAACAGAAGCTACACTATATGGACAAACGTATTGGGACGCCTCTTAATCAGTGAATTCAGATGTTTCATTCAGCCACAGGTGTATAAAATCACACCCTTAGCAATGCAGTCTACCTCTACACACAGTAGTGAAAAAATGGTTGTTCTAAAGTGCTCTAAGCATGGTACTGTAATAGGATGTCACTTGTTGCAACAAGTCACCACGTAAAGTTATAGAGCCGAGTTACAGAATGTCATAATAACACAATAATAAGATAATAAGAATAATCACAATAACTGAGTTACAAACCTATAGATCAATTTATAGACATATAAAATTGCATGCTGTGTATGTATAACTGGCCAGTATGGTAGTGAGTGAGTAATGCTGTAATTTGTCCCCATGTTAATGGAAACATGCCTGCTTTTCCTGGAAGACCACCTTGTCAAAGAGAAGCTGGAATGTGCTCCATATCTATAGTACATGCATCAGTTCAGTAGTGAGGGGACATAGTAGTGGTGTAACAGTACACAAAAGCCACAGTTCGATACATACCACAGTTCAGACCTCACAGTTCACACATACTGTTAACTAACTCATACTGTTATACCCCACAGATTAAGAGATGAGATGAAGAAAGTCTAGCATCTGAAATGCTGAAGGACATTAAGAGATATTTTATTCATATATTGTAACATAACAGCTGCACAATGACAACATTTCTAATTTATGCAACAGTTTACAGCAATCTAAGGATGTTCAATCACACAAGGGGTTTTCGTTCTGCTTGCAGGAATTCCTCCTTGACTGGTAAACTCAGAAAAACACCTGCCTTATATAGGGTTCTGGATGTTTAGATGTTTAGGAATTTTTGCAAAATGGGAATTGGAAATGGGATTTAGGGAAATAATGCAAATTTGGGAATGTTATGGTAAATAAAATGTAATCTTTAGTAAATATTGTCAATCTTGACAATATTTGAAAGCTGCAGCCCACTCTTTGTGAATCTCCCCCACATTTTTGAATGGGTTTTGTTTCACAATCCTCTCCAGGGTGCGGTTATCCCTATTGCTTGTACACTTTTTTCTACCACATCTTTTCCTTCCCTTCGCCTCTCTATAAATATGCTTGGACACAGAGCTCTGTGGACAGCCAGCCTCTTTAACAAAGACCTTTTGTGTCTTGCCCTCCTTGTGAAAGGTGTCAGTGGTCGTCTTTTGGACAACTGTCAAGTCAGCAGTCTTCCCCATGATTGTGTAGCCCACAGAACTAGGCTGAGAGACCATTTAAAGGTCTTTGTAGGTGTTTTGAGTTAATTAGCAGATTAGGGTTTGGCACTAGGTGTCTTCAATATTGAAACTTTTCACAATATTTTGAATACTGAATTTGGGATATTCGTTAGTTGTCAGTTATAATCATCAAAATTAAAAGAAATAAACATTTGAAACATATCAGTCTGTGTGTAATGAATGAATATAATTTACAAGTTTCACTTTTTGAATGGAATTACAGAATAAAATCAACTTTTTAAAGATATTCAACTTTTTTGACCAGCACCTGTATGTTCACTGCCCCCTGGTGTGTGAATTCACTAATATGTATGTGTGTGTTTAACTGTGTGGATGGGTTAAATGCCCTGTGTACAACCACGGGTCTAGGTGTGTGTTTACATTTTAATATTTGAACAGAACTTTTTCTGTTACTATGCCTTTAATACTGCACTTATGTTTCTTTGAACAATGTTGTTGGTGAATCACTGCACTACACATGGTTCCATTAAGATCCATGTTTGTAAAAGAATCTTTACATTTTTAAAAACCTTTAAAAGGTTCTTCACACTTGCACATCTTATATTACAAAACATGGATCTTAATGGAACCAGAAGTGCAGTAGTTCCCCTATAACATCACTCAAAGAACCCTTTGAAGCACCTTTTTTAAGAGTCGTGTATGTCATTGAGTTTTCTGGTTGGCTCTTTATTGTGCCTCATTCAAAAATTCAACATTCTGGGCCTTTAAAAACATTCATATAGAATATCAAATACTTGCAAAAGTGAATAAAATGGATTGATGCTTGATGGGACCCATTTTGTTTGTAAATGTAAAACAAAATTGAAGTGTTTGGAATGTAATAGAAGTGATTCGTGTGTGAGTGTTAGTGACACAGGCCAAGTTGGTAGGGGGGGTAATGGCTAATGCAGTGATCCGGCCTCCTGCTAACAATCCTTTTTTACAGCACACACCAGAGACACAGCGAACATTCAGTATTTCAGTCTGCCAATTCCTGGCCCAGCAGAGAGAGAGATGGAAAGAGAGATAATGGAAGGGGTAATTTCCACCACTGATGTGTCTGGTATAAAATAAGCAGGTGAAATGGCCTCTGTAGCAACGGTGAGGAGAGCTGCAGAGTGGTCAGTGATGTAGAAGGATGAAAGCCATTGCAACCATTCATCATTACTGACACCATGATCTCATAGAAATCTTTCCCAGGTAATAACAGCTCACACCAACTTTCACTGAGATGTTCCTGTGCAAAGTTTTAGAAGATTAAGTGTAATTACATTCCTTAATGTGTCTGTTGTCCTTAAGATAAAAAGTTACTATGGTAACTGATGTTCACAATAGTTAGAATCAAGATTCCAGTACCAGTGTAAACATACAGCAAAGGGATAACTTTATAGTTGACATCAGAGGGGGTCAGGGGCATGCAAAATAACAAAAAATTACTTGTAACAGTTTAATATTAATGATTTATTATATACAATAAGAAATATATGGTCTATTTGAATAGCCTTTTACTGTAGTATTCTTACCTGGAAGCATTAAAAATAAATTAAATGATTAAATAAATATGATCATATAGTTTATATTCTTATAGCAAGAAAGAAGTCTTGAAAAAAGACATTCTTGGAGGGAAAATAAGCAGCTCTTTTATTGATGCAGAGTGGAATTACTTTAAATAAGTCAATACTAATTAATTAAGAAGTAATTAATTCAGTAAGCAGTGCATCGCAGAACCTGATTTAATACACATGGCCAAGTCACTAAACACAACAGGCCTCTCTTTGACTATAAAGTATAGAAATATGCCAAAATAGAACCTAAATGTACAATAAATAAGCAATGCACATTTACAAAACACAAGTGCAGCTACAAACATGCTAATTAAGCTATAACGCCCCACTAGCATGTGGTGTGAATAACTACACAGAGAAAATAACAGACTAAAAGAAGGTCTTCTTCATGTCTTTGTAGTTTCCCCTACACAAAAGGGACTCTACATGCTTCTTCATGTAAATGCTGCTTCAATGTGTCTCCTGAGATAAAGACCTCAATAACCTCATGTCTCCTCTTGACTATTACTGAGCTCAAAAAAGTCTCTTTACTGAAGACAGGAGTCTCAATCCCTGATAGTAATGAACATTTGTCCCAAATGTGGCCCACATCAGATCCGTAAGTACCAGAAGTGGCCCAGATTTGGCTCAAATGCGTCTGCTATCTGGGACGTTAACCCAACTATTATTTTTCAGATCTTTGTTTTGATGCTGTGAATTACTATTTCATTTAAGTCATTTTTTTCACCTTAATATGAATAATCCCTTGGAATAAACCAGTGATTTTGCATAATCCTTAATCATATACATCACATAGTAAACTAAAACTCTTATTTTGGACACATTATGAGAAGAACCAGTTCACTGGAAAAAAAAATTAATGCTTGGAAAAGTTGAAGGCAAAAGAGGAAGAGGATGACCAGCAGCAAGATAGGATGATATAAATAGAGGAATCAGGAATGGGCTGTTAATAAACACAAATAGAGGACAGGATATTCTGAAGGAATTATTCATATGATGTCTTACTATGCAAAAAGCTTTAGTCAAACTAGTAGACACTCTAACAAAATCTGATTTCAGTGAAGTGTGTAAGTAATGTAACATATGCTCAGTCACATCACACGTTTTTAAAGTTACAAATAAGTATTTTTTTAAATAAATATTAATTGATGACTGCTGTCTCAATTTTATTTTCCTAATGAAGCCATGGCTTTGATACCAATGGTACTGTTGTACTAAACAAAGCATCTCCTCAAAATATGACATTTTTAAATGTTTTCAAAGTAAACTGGAGAGGTGGTGGTGGTGTTTGTTTTTATTGCCTTTTAACCTTTTGCTGTAAGCAGATTTTGTTAGAGGAGTATCCTGCATTTGAATACTTGAATACAATACAATACAATACAATACAATACAATACAACTGAAGATTAATTATCCAGCTTTATTACTTGTATATATGTAGTACTCTGGAAATGAAATGAACCAGCAGGAGGAAGGATTCAGAGAGAATAACTGAGCTTTCAGCACTTTGGCAGCTGACTCCTCAACCCCTCATACCCCCAGCACATATACAGTATGCCGTCAGCATACATTACTCGCTCACCCTCTGGTTGCACATATAGATTGTCATCATCCATGGTGGCTCATACAGATTGGAGCACCCCCAACAACTGCCGGAAATGAGTTTTGCTAGGGTGGGATGTATAGATTGTTTTAATTACTGGGGGGTTTTTAATATTCACATTGATATGCTGCTAGACTCTGGCCTCTAAATCCATCCAACTCTGATCTCATACAACATGTAAATTGTCAAACTCATTTCAAAATCTATACATGGCAGTGATCATGAAATTCCTGATGTTACAATCTCAGATCTTTTCTGCACCTTTTTCAACATGGTATCATATACTAGAACACAAGTGAAAAGCAATAACCAAGTGTAATCTCAGTACTGGAACAGCTATGGCCTTCATGGACCTGATACCATCTTTGCCTCCCTGTATAATATCTCGGGGTTAAAAGAGTTAAAACCTGTATGGATATTCTTGCACCAGCAGTAACTAAAATCACTTCAGGTAGGATTATGGTACCCTGGAGGAACACTGTAGCTATATTAAAACTTAAGAAGGATGGCAGGAAGGCTGAGAAGTGTTGGCACTGGCACTGGAGGTATATTTTGCTGTATAGAAAAAAAGAACTACAATAATGAATTTAAATAAAATCTGAAAAAATGATTTCTCTATCTTAATTAATTAGTTTGAAAATTGAAAATTAATTAGTCTTTTTAAGATAATATTATTAAGAAATTCACATTGTTAATGCAGCAAAGGGATAGCAAGGTACTCAGTACAATAGATATAGTAATAGTATATACGGTATAGTATCTGCAATATTAACATTTTAAATAAGAAACAAATCAAAGCAGAAAAGAAAAATATATACAGATAATTTACAGATCATTGCACATGGGGAGATGGAATTGTTGCACATTGTTATGCTACATTAGAAAAACTCTAATACTGTGTAAAATTAAGTGCGTGTGTCCATGGTCTGCTGAAAGCAGTGCTGGTAGGAAAGTCAAAGTCACACCCTTTGAGTGAAGCAGCCTGTCACTGAAGGAGCTGCACCATTTGGCCAGTTTCATGCATGGAGTGAGAGTCATTCTCCAGCATGGATGCCAGCTTTGCTAACATCCTTCTGTCTTCCACCACTTGCAATGGGTCCTAAGGATCTTACCAGGACAGAACTGGCCTTCTTAATGAGTTACAGTCTCTTCCTGTCTGCCATGGAAATACTGCTGCCCCAGCAGACCCCCTCCATAAAAGACAGTAGATCTCATCACTGTGTCAAAGAAGGTCTTCAGGAGTGCTCCTTGCACTTAAAATGACCTCAGTTTCCTCAGAAAGGGGTTTCTGCTCTGGCCTCTTTTGTACAGTGCAGTGGTGTTTAGTGACCAGTGCAGTTTGGTGTTAAAAGTGAACACCCATGTACTTAAGGAAGTCGGGAAGTCTACCACCACTTCTTTGGTCTTTCCCGTGTTTATCTGGAGGTGGTTCTGCAGACCATTCACCGTTGTCGCTGTCCTCTTCATTATTTATGAGGCTGATGGTCATCAGAGAACTTCTGGAAGTGACAGGTTGATTAGCTGTACATGAAGTCAGAAATGTACAGGGTGAAGAGGAACGGTGCCAGGAACTTTCTTTGAGGGGCCACTGTACTGCTGACTATATTATCTGAAAGAAGACCACCTTATTTGTAAGGTTGTTTATAAGTAACCATCTAGTAAACCCAATCTTTATGTTTTTGACAGCTGACAAATGTAATGAATTAGTGACAAAGTTACTCATTAAAGGCAGAACATAGCAACTTTTAGCACTGGACTGTCAACCATAAGACCAGTTAATTACTCTAATTGTAATATATCTTATTTCCATGGGCTTGAAAACCTTTAAATGTGATTGGGACCTTGAGAGGATCCTCCACAGTTTCAAACTGAAGAACCTCCAAAAGTTCCCCAAGGAGCTTGTACTTTAAACAGCACAACAAGGAGTCTTTCCATGCAGCATCAAAGCAGCAGTTAGCCATTATTAAAAAAACAGACATCTTGATACCACTGTTCTTAATAATTAAACAAATATTTAAGTTTCCATGTCACAGCACAAATTGTGTCCATCTACTCCCTCAGTGTTCAATTCTTTAACCTTGCTTCTGTTACCTCAAATCATTAAGCAACATGACCTTATCATCACTGTTACATTAGTAGATGTGAATGACAATTGTCTGCATTTATGTAAAGAGAAGACTGTTCTTGGAAGTGGCACAAAGAGAAGATATTGAGATTTATTTAAACCACATACTTTTGAAGGCCAACCAATAGTGTCATTTTTTATAATGAGATCAACTCTTTTAGTCTTTTAGTTTTACCACATTAAATGTCCTTTTTTGGGATTTTATGTGATTTTATATGATAAGAGTAACACAAAGTAGTATTTGTGAAGTTAAAAGAAAATGATACATAGTTTTAAAAAATAATAAAGTATAAAAATAATAAAAATCTGAAAAGGATGTATTTGTATTCAGCCACCTGTATTCTGATACCACTAAATAAAGTCCAGTGTGGCCTATTGCCATCAGAAGTCACCTAATTAGTACATAGTGTGTCCTGTGTGTAATTTATTGCTGTTCTGTGAAGGCCTCAGAGGCTGGTTAGAGAGCTTTAGTGATCAAATAGCATCATGAAAACCAAGGAACACACCAAAAAGGCTAAATAAAGTTATAGAGAAGTGTAAAGTAGGATTCATTCATTTTCTGAACTGCTTATTCCTGAATAGGGTCACGGGTGAGCCGGTGCCCAGCCGGCAACTCTGAGCGCAAGGGCGCACACACTAAGGGCCACTTTAGAGTACCCGGAGGAAACCTACGCGAACAACATGCAAACTCCACAAAGAAACTCCCCAGGTCACCCCACCCAGGGTTTGAACCCAGGTCTTTCTTGCTGTGAGGCAACTGCGCTATCCACTGCGCCACCATAAAGTAGGGTTAAGTTATAAAATATATCTTACTGCGGAGAGTATAGCACAACTGCAAATCTACCAAGACATGGCTGTCCATCTAAACTGAAAGCCCAGGCAAGGAAATCATTAAATAAAGAATCAGCAAAGAGGCCCATGGTCACTCTGGAGGGAATGCAGAGATCCTCAACTCAGGTGGGAGAATATGTACAAAGGACAACTGTTAGTCATGTATTCCACAAATCTGGCCTTTGTAGCATGAAGAATATCATTTTTGAAAGCAAACAATAAGAAGTCCTTTTTGCAGTTTGTGAAAATCGAAGTAGAGGATGCAGCAAACATGTGGAAGAAGGTGCTCTGGTCAGATGAGGCCAAAGTTGGATTTTTCACCCTGAACACACAATCCCCACTGTCAAAAATGGTGGTGACAGTATGCTTTTCTGCAACAGGGGCAGGGAGGCTGGTCAGAGTAGATGGGAGGATGGATGGAGCTAAATACAGTGCAATACTGGAGGAAAAACTTTTGGAGACTGCAAAAGACTTGAGACTGGGGCAGAGGTTCAATTAAATGGTTTACATGAAAGCATATTCATGAATGACCCAGTCAAAGTCCAGACCTAAATCACATTGAGAATATGTGGCAAGACATGAAAATTGCTGTTCACAGACACTCTCCCTCCAATCTGACTGAGTTTGAGCTATTTTGCAAAGAAGAATGGACAAAAATTTCAGCCTTTAGATGTGCAAAGCTGGTAGAGACATGCCCCAAAAGACTTGCAGCTGTAATTGCAGCAGAAGGTGGTCCTACAAAGTATTGACCTGGGGGGCTGAAAACAAATGCACACCACACTTTCTAGACCTTTATTTGTAAAACATTTTGAAAGCTATGTCATTTCCTTTTCCCTTCACAAACACTTGTTACTTTGTGTTGGTCTAATCACATAAAATCCCAATAAAATACATGAACAAAGGTGGCAGGGGTCAAGTGGAATGAATACTTTATCAAGGCACTGAACTTTAAAAAACAAGACATTCTCTCTCCTGCAGATAGTGCTGCCAGGGTTCTGACCTGCAAGAGAAAGTGGAACCATGTTACACCCACACTCCAGTGCACTGGTTACTTGTTCTAGTAATGTTTTTTAATTATACTAAGTAAATAATGGCAGCAGTTCCTTTAGTAACATAGCTAGCTAAATTCCCTTTACTAATGTGGCAGACACTGAGATTGTTGATGGCTCACCCTGATTGGGCTGCAGCTATTTACGTGGAACTTCCAAGCCGCTTTGAAAAATCATCCCTCAGCATATGGACACAGGGGACGATTGGGGAAATGGGATCTGGTCAGGCCGTGTTGTAGCTCAGAGAAGTTTTATCTTTGTGTTTGTGAATCTTTGTGTTACTATGTGTAATTAAATACATGTTTGGTGACACCATGCCACTGTCTGTGATTGGCCATTCGTGTATTTAGGGCTAAGTTCACAAAAGCATTCACAATAATAAAAGACAAACGGACAAGAAAACAGTGAGTGGGAACTGGAGAACCAGCTGCAGGCTGTGCAGTGAGTTACTGAGTGCATTACTGTGATGTAGCAACAAGCTGCTAGTTAAAGAACCACAATATGTCAGAAGGAAATAGTAACAAATTAAATGTAACGTTCACTGCACGTGTTATCATAAATAACAGCGTGGCTGGGATAAAATATACACCCCTGCTATTATTCCACGATAACACAGTTCATCTTATGTACTGTTGCATTAATGTCTACATGGTCATGCTCCTCTTTATCTTAGTGGAATGTTTGTTAAATATATTCTAATCATAGCTCTCAGGTCTTTCCATGGTAATCTGCTGGTAGTTCCCAAAACGTGATGGAAGACTGGGGAGACTGCTTTCAGCCACTGTGGTCCAAAGCTCTGGATCTCTCTTTCTGAGGAACTCTGAGACAATTCAACTCTGAAGTTCTTCAAACAAAGCATTAAATATTTCTGTTTAAATAACCATTTGGGTACTCTGGGGTATTTTTCTTCATATGACATTTACATGTTTTCCTAAGCTTTACAGTTTTAATGTTTGCACAGAAATCCCATGGATTATTTAACATTATTTTATTTAGTTATATTTACTCAATATTGTTCAAATGAGGATCAAACAAACATGTTTAAATGTACAAATGTTAAATGTGTCTCATATGACTGTAGCACTAAAAAGGTGGATGGAATAATGAAGAAAGACGACATACTCAGTATTCAGCGTGACTTCAAACCATCAGCTAGATGGTTAAAACTTGCACAAAATTGAGTGTTGCAACAGGACAATGACTTCAAACACACATCAAAGCTGCTTGTGGAATGGATCAAGCAGTCCGGCATTAAGCAACTGAAATGGCCTGACCTCAACCCAATTGAAAAGAAGTTGGCTCTGTGTCAGGAAACCAACAAATTTAAAAATGGACAGAAATCATACTATGGACCGTAATATACAAACATACATGTTTATAAATAACAGTGTACCATATAGTATCAAAACATGTAAGCTAGCCCATTGTGTTATTATATATGTGCATGTGATTTGGCCATGCAGTTTAATGCCAATGGATAGAGCTTTCATTACCTAACAGCAAGTCTCAAACCATTCAGTGTAGCTGCTCAGTGTGAACAGTCAGTTTTTAATTGAACAGTTCCCTTATTTGCTTCCTGCTCTGTTCTAAGCAGCTGCTTTACTATTTCTATGAATAAATAAATATAGAAGCACTTGTGCACCCTGTGTAGCCATCTCATTAGCAGTCTCTGTTTGTCTTGAACCTTCAAAGCACAGCAACAAACTCCACTCAACTGACAAATTTAACTCAGCCAAAAGCCCTCTGTTATCCAGCTCGCAGCTCATGTCAGACAGATGTGTCGAGTCAGCATCAGAAAAAGCAAAGAGTCACAGGCCCAGAATTGCACACACTTTGTGCCACTTTTACCAAAAACATCTATCAGCTATATATAAACATCCATAGCTTATATAAAACTGGGTTTAAACTAAGATATAATGTCCACAGAGGCAGTGTATGTATATATATATATATATATATATATATATATATATATGGGCATAATTCACAATATAGATATATATATATATATATATATATATATATATATATATATATATATATATATAAAATGTTCTGAATTAAATGTATTTTCAGTGAAGAATTGGGTGAAACCTTGTGAATTATGCCCAGTTGTGTTTCGTTGGGCACATGAAGCCTCTTTTTGAATTAACATTTTTTTAAAAGAGTGTATAACCTGAACTTTTTTTGAAGTACATATGATAAATATTACATAAAAATATAAAGCATTATGAATTATACATTAAGCAGTTATCATGGTCCCGTATAAAGTCATATTAAAAAAATAGGACATCCCATGAAAACCTTTGTCCTTTAAACATATTTAAAAATATATAGATATTCATTTGAACAAAATGTAGGAATGGAGATGATATATCCAAGTATCACAGATGGTGGGAGAGCAGGAGGCAGACATAAAGGCATGGTCATAGAGTTTATTAATAAAACAAAAAAATACAAGGGAACTAAAACAAGAACTAAAATAAGGACAATCAAACAGACAAAGGAAACTAAACAGACTAGAAGCACATAAGCCAAAGAACAAAGCACACTTGACAGCCATGAACTTATACATGCATAACAACAGACAAAAAACCATTGAAACAAAGGGCTACTTATGCATAGACAGAGATGTTGGGTTTCCTAATTTTTTTTACATTACTGTATATAACCACCTTCATTAAATATCCCTATCCCACTTTCTTAAGAACATAGAGTAGGTAAATAATATGATTCTTCACCCCCAGGGGTATAAGAAACCAGTTTTAGAAGTTGTTATTTGCAGTTGACCTTCAAGTGCCAAACAATCCGCCAGACAAATCGACTGAAATTTTCAGTCTCTGGAAATCTCAAACACTATTAGCTGAGTCATTGGTTTAATTGTCTGCTTCTGGCTGATTGTTTTTGGCTTGTCTGGGTGTGCTAATTGACTGCGCGTACTGAAAAGCAAGTTTATTGAGGTGGAGAAATGAAGCAGTGGGCAGATTCGGCAGTGAGCATGCAGCGAGACCAGGCCACATTAAATAAATACCTCGAAAATGCTAACATATCACAGTTGACATCTAATCCATCATGTGTTTAAAATCTTAGCGGTTGGTGCTATGGACCTCGGCACCCTCACAGTTCATGCACAATACAAACACACACCTCTCTAGGCCATGCGTCATAAAATAGGTCATTTGATAGCATTTGTATGTTGTTTTTTGTCTTTTTTTATCCATTGTATCCTTGGCCGGTTATTTGGAGATTTTGCCCCAAAGCGCTGTGGGAGGAGACAACAGTGGTTAAAAGAGCTGCCATCTCTTTGAATTTATTTCAAGTGGTTCTTCATCCTCACAGCTTCCCTCCTGGAGCTCTTTTCTGTACGCGTCATTACTCTCCTTTGTGATCTCTTCAGAGTGACTTTCCAAACTGGAGCCAGTGTGAAATTACTTTACTGCTATTTGATTCCATTTTATAAGTTTATGTAACCTTGCAGGCCCTGTGGCTCGAAGCATAGCGGAACCAGCGGTTTGTGGTTGCCTGTTTGTTTGTAAAGTGTTGCCGATACTTTTTTTTTTAGTGCTTGCTCAGTCTGTGGCAGAGTTAAAAGCCTCCCTGCTGTCAGTGGGGTCCCAGTGCTCTGAGCTTTATTTTGGAGGGTTTGGTTTGGAAAGTGCCTCTAATAACATGATGTAGTGAAATTCAGTGCACACACATTTTCTGCACCACCAGCCTGTGCCACATTGAGGCCCTGTTCAAATACGGTTTAAAACGCATTATCACAAAAGCAGAATAGGGGATATTAATTAGCAGATTTTTCAACAGTACAGCATTTTCCTTTGATATTTAGCCTAATTTCATAATCTGCTAATTTATTGATTCCTTTATTTATTTTTACAGTTTGAAAATGACATACAAACGTTTGTGAATTTCTGTCTGTAAGCTTTGCTTTAAAACTATGGTCTGTCATTATTTGCCATTAACTCACAAGCCAGGTAAGCTAACAGGTTAAGCAATCACATTACAGATGGAGTTTGTGATGGAGCGCAACCTTAAGCCAGCAAATTAAATGTTATGGGTTTGCAATATTGAGTATGTTGCTGCTAGGCATATAAACAGCTTTATCTGGCATTTATTTCAAGTTTGAGTAGTTTTTTTCTGGGCTCGTTTTGCTGCCACAGTCAAAGCTTGTGTTCATTCATTCCCTTGGGGGCTCATGTAATCAAGTGCATTTAATGGAACATCAGGGATTCCCTCAAGAGGAAGTGGGCTGACAACAATTATGTTGCAAGCGATTATCTGGGTCCAATATTAATAAATATGGAAGAGCTGTGGGGTCTCAAAATGATATTTTATATATGTTGACCGTTTGGCCTACCTAGAATACAGTACAGCGTTTGATAGGATTGCCTTTGGGTCATCAGTTAGCTGATGTTACAGGAGTGATAATTAGGATTCTTCTCCAAACAAGTTGTGGGTAGTTAGGGTTCTCCTTCAAGCATGTTGAACTCTGATGACATTGTGTTCACAACAGAAAAGATAAAGTTGGCTGACTCGGATGTGACTGGTTCATGTGACTCAGGGGAAGCTTGTGCTATCCATTACCCTCCCAGCACTAGTATCATATGATGTCCAAGCTAGTGACTGGGAATGGGTCATGGCTGAAATGAGGAGAAAGTTGGGAAAAATAGACTTTTTTGTTAGTAAAAGTAAGTAAGTAAAATGTATTTATATAGCATGTTTAAAATAAATATAGTTGCACCAAAGTGCTTTACAAAAACAAAAAGGAATTAATGGTAAATCAGTAAAACATAACTTTGTCCTCCATAAAATTCATATTTCACCACCCTCAGTAATTTTCAAAAGTTAGCCAATATAGCTATGTTTCGAGCTTTGACTTAAATATCAGTAAGGAATGAGCACGTTGAATCTCTGTAGGAAGGCGGTTCCACCCATTCATTTTTTCTTGGTTCTGGGAACAGATCTATGGGCTCGTGATGGTATATGTAATTGAAATAGGTCAGCTACATGGATGGGTGCCAGCCCATTCAGTGCTTTTAAAACCCACAATAAAACTTCAAATTGAATTTTGGATTTAATTGGAATCCAGTGTAGAGCTGCTTGTATTGATGTAAAGTGATCATACTTTTTGTACCAGTAAGCATTCAAGCTGCTGTATGCTAGTGCAGACTGGCAAACCCAAAGAGCAGTGATTTACAGTAAAACATGGTACATAACCTGACACAAATACCATAACTATACGTTAGAGCAGTGGTTCTCAGATTGTGGTACATGTACCACTGGTGGTACGCAAAGCATCCCAAGGAGGTGCACCAGATGACCTCAGATGACCTGCACTAAAATATAAAGTATTGAAATCTATAAAGTTTTCACCAGTAATTGTCAAAACATTACATTTGTTCCTATTCAGTGCTTAACTAATTAGAGCCTGTACACAATTTTTACTCTCATATCTACATTTGCCTTACAAATGAACCCTGGGGAACTCCACAACATATGCTAAACCAACCAGTTACCAAGTAACTCACAATAGTCTGCATTAGGACTAATACATGAATAATATCCTAGGGTTCAAGGGGATGCCATCTAGACACCATGGTTTAATATACTGTATTCCTGTTATTTTCCTCTGTCTCAAATTTGACCAGACAAAATAATAAAATACCTACCATATATGAAGCATGGAGGCCACACCTTGCCTACTCTGTATGAGCATGTTTGCGGCACTGTGACATAACTTGTAGGTGGTACATGGGTGATACACAGTCTAAAATGTTTGAGAACCTGTTTCAGAGAATAGAATAAAGTACAAGACAAATGTAGTAAATATGAGCACATGAAGCATATGTGACCTGTCTTCATAGCTGGAGAATAACAGAACACTTTTGACTGTTAACTATGAAAAATGGTACTCTATATTGAATGGATATTCAGGCTTGGTCACTTTCCTCTCAGGATATGTCAAGCAATTGGATGTTAGGGGGTAGGGGCTGCAGAGGTTCAGTTTTACCTCCACAAGCAGATGAGAAGAATCAAATAAATGGAGCCTTTTAACAAATTCACCAGAGAAAAGCTTTTATTCGTCCCACTCGCCCGCCGCAATGAACTCTGGCCCAAGTAGGAGTGCGTTTCACAACGGAAATGAACAGTAGCATCTCAGACAATTATTGAAGATGATGCATGTTTGTATCTGACACATGAGCAGCACACTTAAACACACACATACACTCCCATAAGCACACCAACACACCGACATGTGCCCTCACAAATGCATGACACTTACATCAACACACAAACTTATATGCACTCTCACTCACATAATTCTTGACATATTTACACCTCATATCAACATTTCTTTTTCTCTCTCTCTCAGTCTAATTCTCTCTCTTTCTTCGACTCTGTCCTCTCTCTGTCCTTTTTCTCTCTTCACTCTCTTCCTTTTTTTTCTTAGCATCTCTTTCACTTTTTCTCTTCTATCTTTTTTCTTCTCTTTAGTCTGTCTCTCAGCCTCTCTTTTCCACCTCCCCCCCCACCCTTTGCATTTGTCTTCCAGAGTGAATGCATGATCATTGGCTGATAAAGACATACTTGTTCTTTATATTACTCATCCATCACTGTTGTCCTCAACCCCTGGAGGGAACAGAACGATAGAGGAGTAGACAGACTTTTTATTTTGCATCATGGATCAGCCTGGGATGCCCCGGCCCCCGGCAGCTAGCATGATTATTCTAGATTAAACCATCTGATTTGATACCCTGCTGGCACAGAGCTAGTAAAGTGGCAGAGTGAAACTCTTTGTGAACACTAGATGTGCTTCACAGTTGCACAGAGGAAGGTGTTTAAGTTCGTGACTCCAAATGAAAAGTTCTAAGAAGCCATTGTATTTTGGTGAACTGGGAACTCGGCACACTGCAAAAGTTTCAGCACTTTGGGCTCTCTGAACATTCTGGACCTTTAGGAAAATAATGTTTATATTTTGATCAGCCTTCAGGATGAACTAAATGTCTCTTGGTGTGTTTCCACCAAGATTTGGCTACAATAACAAAAAATGCCACCAGATCCACAATCTGATCTAAGCAATTTAGATGCTTACATTTAAAGACTTTTTTGTCTTTTACAACACCAGCACCAGTAATGGAACAGGGTTGGTGACGTTGCATTGGTGGTACCAATGTAAGTTATTGGATCAAACAGCATTTTACTGTGATTAAATTGCATTAAAATATAATTACATATTGAATATAATTTTCCGATATTCTGTGGCATATTTATAGCATATTGTTTAAGTGTTAAAACCAATATAGTATACAGGCTTTATGTTTCTTTTAATCTACAGTAACTTTTTTTTCTGGCAGGAACAGAAAAGTGGCTGAAATTAGCTGCACAGTTACCTGAATCACTTAAATGAATGTTATGTGGCATTCATACTTATGAAAGACCTATCAGTTTGCTGTGGACAAGTCACAATTTGGATATCAGCATTTAGCTCTATTAGTATAAAGTCAGCCACAAGACTAATTCATTTCATAAGAAGGAACCATGAGGGCAAGGCATAGTTAGGATACAAGTTTGCTACACAGACAGCTTATCTGTGTAATTAGTTTATATTATGATATTATCTATAATTCAAGCCAGTTGTATATCAGAAAAGAAAAACATCCTAAAGGAAAAGAAGCAGAAATCTGTGGTTATCCACAACAATGTGTTTGCTTGTTAGAGAAATGTGGGTTTTAAAATACTCTGTGTGTATGTGTGTCCCATCATTACCTCATGTGCTAGCAGAGCAGGGCCAGATTCCTTATCAGCAATAGTCATATTTAATTTTCACAATATAAAATTTGTGTGTTTGACTTTCCAAAAGGGTCAAAGTGGACAATCAGGCACTTGTTGGGTTCTGAATGGGCATAGAAAAGCTGTGTCTAGTTATCATGCTGATCATATGATGGCAGTGCAGTACACGGCCAAGGCGTACAGTTGATCAGAGAACAGTGGACATGGGTGTTAGGGTACACTTAGGGTCAGCACTCCGAGCAACACTAAGGATAATCTGCTCTTGCCAGCGTCAGACATGCTGTCCAGGCTAATTCACTTTAGTCTTCATCTCCAGGTGATTGGACTGCATCCAGCCTGTGTCTCAAACACACACAAGCTCATTCACACACACTGGTGTATACAGTATGTGTGTGTGTGTGTGTGTGTGTGTGTGTGTGTGTTCTTTCTCTGGTCTTCTGTATGATGAGGTGTGTTAAGGCTTTAACCTTAATTCTTAACCTTAACTCTAAACTCCAGAACTCAAAAGATCAGCTTTGGCAATCAGACAGACTTTCTCACAGCCACAAAATATTTGGACTTCGATCATCATGAAAATATTTGGTTTCCAGAAAGACTTCCGCAGATGTGCACACACGCACCCACTGTATCTTTCTCTCACACACTCCATTGTGGCAGCGTTTTCCTATGAGCAGGACATGCATTTTAGCTGACCGCTCAGGGCTCTGTTGGGAGAAATGTCAGCAAGGACACACAGGCCTTAAAGCGGTGTTTCGGTCAAAAAATGTCCCACCCTCTTTCCACTTCACCTAAATAATCTCTAATAGACTTGTTTATATGGTTTCTGACACTGTATGACTCATTGTTCTCTGTAAACATTGACTAGTACCATACACAGATAGTAGACAGTAGCACCCAGTTTTAACTGTGCCATTTGCCCATGTCACAATGTGCTAACAGTCTGTCATACAGTATGGATGATGCTAATTGGGGGTTATGAGCTTTCATTAGTTGTCAGTCATAATAAGTTCAGGTTTCCCCTCCAAAAGGAAAACTTCAGGTATACATATATTTTGATTTTTGCCAAACTATCATTCTACAGTGGTCCCAGAAATTTTCTTGTGTGTAATCTTGGAATTTTTGTGTGGTCCAAGAACCACATCAAAGACTAGACTACATTGGTACATCATTAATGCCATTATAACAGTGATGAGATTCCATGGGTGCATTTACATTTCAAAAACTCAATTATCTGATTTCTGCGTCTGATGGCATGTAAACAACATACTCCAATGTTTACATGCACCCTAATAATCTGTTAATAATCTGACTAATTGTTCAGTCGGAATAGAATTCGTCCCTGTATACACAGGGATAGAATAGTCTGATTTAGGCCAATTTTATTCCAATTCCAATTTCTATCCAATTGAATGAGGTGGGTAATCCTTTAAATAGTCCATTAAATAGAAGAATAATAGCCATGTAAACACTGTATCAGATTACATTCCGATTACATTCCGAATCTGAAAGTAATTGAGCAAATTAAGGACAAATGGAAGTTTCTAATGTCAGTGTATTACAGAGCGAAGACCCAGAAAAACATTTCTGTTTAACAAAATTACAGACAAATTCATGGGAGATTGACCCCTTGCTAACACAGATGAAAATGACGTGGGTGTTGGGTTTGCTGACAACCTGCTGGACAACTTTAAGGAAGGTACATATGGCATTTTTGGGTCATTTAAGGTAGTTGATACCCTGCTGAAAAAAAAGCTTTGTTCGGTAGCTGGTTTTGGATGGTTTAAACAGGTTAAGACGCTTTAATGGGTCAAGGTGGTTGAAAAGCTGGTCATATAGACAAAACATACACTATGATGGTCAACAAGCTGGTTAGCTCTTAAGAAGTGCAATGCATGCTGCTTTTGTGATCATACACCTAGTATGCTGGTCAATCAGCTGGGCATGTTGGCTAATTAGCTTTGGCTGTATGTAAACACCCAAGTCTGAATGTAGAATTGGAATGAATTTAGATTGCGGAAAATCTTTACATGTAAATGAAGCCATAGTAAGGTCTATAAATCTTATTAAGAAATCTAATAAAGAGAGCTGGGTTTCTCTTTATTATTAGCTTTTAATTTATTGGACTGCATATAAACTCAATGCTAAAGTGACTAGACTCCACCATAACATCACTGCTATTGTTACAGTAACTGCACCCCACTATTACACAGACACTGACATCCATATGATGTCAGTTATTCTTACAGCACTGAGACTAAATCTTGCTGTTATATTATCATCACAATTATTACAATAACTAAACCCCACTGAATTAAATAGACTCCTGTTACAGTGTCACCACCATTATTATAGTAACTACATTCAATTGTTCCATCCTCACTATAATAATTACAATGAACTGACCCCCACTGTTAAAACATTTGATACCTTAGCACCATTGATTACAATGACTGCACTCTACTGATATGTGTTACAATGACTAGACCTCACTGTTACATCATCACTGCCATTGTTAAAGTGACTAAACCCCACTGATATGTTATCATTGGATCTGTCATTCATGTTGCTCACTTTCCACACTTGTGAAGGTGCAAAGTGTGCCAATGTCCCCACATTTCTCTGTACCTGAGAGCAGCTGTTTCAAACACACACACCCACACACACACACACACACACACACACACACACACACACACACACACACACACACACACTTACTTGATGGATGTGTCTGTTTCTACACTCTCCAGCCACCCCATTAACCTGCCCTTACTGAGAGGATTCAGACCGGATTAGCTCATCCACACATATTGCACTGGACTCCATACATATCTTTCACAACCATGCATTTGTGTGTATGTGTGTGTGTGTGTGTGTGTGTGTGTGTGTGTGTGTGTGTGTGTGTGTGTGTGTGTGTGTTAGAGAAAGAAGGAAGGCACACTCTGTTTTTGTGTTGGCTGGAGAGGATGGTGGTTAGTGTAATGATATCAGTCACTACTGGTTTTATATAATAGTTTCTCACTATGATTGAATTTAATAAGGTGGGCATCTGTATATTGTCAATATGACATACACACAAAACACACACACACACACACACACACACACACACACACACACACATTATTTTGTGTATACTTCCAAATACACACAAATTTACTCTCACATTAATGCAAACACAACACAGTCCATAAGTAGTTGGACAGTAATCCTGCCTCTATACACTGCAGTGTGTTTGAAATTAAAAACACAATATTTGATTAAAGTATAGACTTTTTAAAAACAATATTGCTTTAATGTTCATGAATTACAGCCATTTGTACATTTTTTAAATTATTTTCACAGGATCACTAGTAATTAGACAGTGGCCTGACCCAATGTTTTATGAACAGATGTGTGGTCCCATTAATTCATTATAAAGGAGCTAAGAGGTGTAAAGTTGCTCTTTACATGAAGTCCAAAGTGGTGTTGATGCAAGTGAAGGAGGCCTGTAAAAACAAAAACAAATGACAGCATAACCTTTAGAAGTGGCAAAAAGAACTTTCTGAAACCAATAAAGAATACTTAAGCAAATAAATTGATTCCTTGGTGAAGAAAAGTCTCTTCACAACATCTAGTCAATTCAAGAATACTCTTGAGATAAAGATATTGTCAAGTCTACAATCAAGGTATGCATTCATAAGTGAGTGAGGGATTACATCAAGATGAAAACCAATGGCAACACTCCCAAACAGAAATGTCAGATTACAAGATTCTTTGAACAGATTAAACCAAGTTTAACTTGACTGTACAAAAGGAAAATTCATGATCCACAGAATTTCACATCATCTATCAAACATGGTGGAGACACTGTTATGACATGGGCGTAACGCATAAAACACACAGCAATAGCAACCCAACATCTTCTAAAGGCAAATAAATGTAATGATTGTAAATGGACAAGTCAGTCACCTGACCTAAACCCAACTGAGCATTTTTCACTTACTGAAGCAGAAAGACCTACAAACAGGCAGCAACTGAAAGCAGCTGTAGTGAAGACCTGGTAAAGCATCTCATGGGAGGAAACGTTTCAGACAGTCATTGAATGGAAATAATTTGAATCCATCTTTTAAACATGCTTTTCCTATGCTTTTAATGTTTCCTTAACAGTTAATGCATTCCCTTGAATTAAAACTAAAAGTGTATTTCAGTCACATGCTAATTTTTTCATTTCAAATTGAATGTAGTTTACAGTGGTATTATTCAGATTACCTAATGGTATATACAGTGCCTATAAAAAATATTCATACCCTTGGATGTTATGTATGATTTGTCTTCTTTACAAGAATTTATTTGTGAAAGTGAAAAGAATTTCTACAATGTAACATCAATTACATAAAATATATATAATGTGCACCCCCTTCAATCAGTATTTATTAGGTATACCTTTGACCACAATTACATCACAGTGGGTAGATCTTTTTCAGGCTTATATGTCTTCATCAGGTCTCCTACCTGGACACTGCAATATTACTTTATTCCTCTTTGCAAAACTGTCAGGAATGGTGTAAGCATCTCTTTTCAAGTCCAGCCACAAACTCAGGTCTGTGTTTTCACTCTGTCACTCCAGAATATTCACCTTGTTGCCTTTAAACCATTTATGTGCTTTAGGTCATTGTCTTGCTTGAAAATAAATTCTTTACACAAGTTGTAATTCAATTGCAGACTGAATCAAATTGTCCTCCAGGATTTCCCTATATTTTGCTGAGTTCATTTACCCTAGGCCTGCTGCCTAGAAGCTTTTGCGTCACCCCAACATGATGCTGCCACCACCATGCTTCATGATGGGAATGGTTTGTTTGTGGTGATGTGCAGTGTTCCATTCTAGTCTCATCAGAATAAAGAACCTTCTTCCAAATGACTCCAGAATCTAGCACATCCTTTGGGTAAACTATAGTTAAGATTTAAGATGAGTTTTATATTTATATTTTTCAACAGTGGCTTTCTCTTTGCCACTGGTGACCAACCTGAGTTTCTCCCATCTCAGGTGCACAAGCTTTAGTCATATGTGATTGGTGGCCTCACTAGTCTCCTTCTTGTGTGGGTGCTCAGTTTATGAGGTAACTTGCTCAAGGGAAGTGTCTTGGAATTTTTTGTATCCATCCCCTTTTTATGTGGAATGTTGTGTGGAGGGTTCTCTTGTCTTTGTGGTGTATTTGTACCAGAAAAAATGGATTAACAATTGAGTGGACCTTTCAGATAGGCATCTTTATACTAACTTCACTTCAAACAAATTCACTGCTCTCAGGTAATAAAGGAGGAAAACATGAATATTTTTTATAAACACTATATGTATAACCCTTCACATAGGCACTCACACAGAAAATGCACACATTCAAAATGTTATGTTATCTATCTTTCTCTAGAGCTCCCAGAGAATACACTCACACAACACACACAGGAAGAGAAGGAAGCTCTTAGTCTCACCTTTCTCTTTTTCCATGCCCTTCATTTACTTGAGTGCTGCACTCCTGGCATTTTCATCACTCTATGTGTCTTGTCTGCCTTTCTCTCTCTCTCTCTCTCTCTCTCTCTCTCTCACTCTCTCTCTCTCTCTCTCTCTCTCACACTCTCTTTGTATTCTTTCACTCTATTCAGAACACATACTGTGTATTTGGAAATTATTCATTACTCTTTACATTTTGCACATTTTAGGTTACAGCCTCATTCCAAAATGGATTAAATTTATTTTGTCCCTCAAAATTCTACACACAATACCTCATGATGCCAAAGTGAGAAACTTTTGTTTGAAATCTTTGCAAATGTATTGAAAATGATACAAAAAGTACCTTTAGCAGCAATTATAGCCTCAAGTCTTTTTGGGTATGATGCTACAAGCTTGGCACACCTGTTTTTTGAGAAGTTTCTCCCATTCTTCCTTGCAGAGACAGTCAGCTCTTCATACACATTCTATGTGGTGCTGGTCCACTCTCTGGTGCCACAGGGCATTGTCTCCTACTGCTAACTACACATTTGGACCCTGGTGATCAGAACCTCTAAAGCTCCATCAGTTGGGAGTGTCAGTGCACAGCCAGTTTTAGATATCTCCAGAGAACTTCAATCGGGTTCAAGTCTGGGCTCTGGCTGAGCCACTCAAGCACATTCACAGAGTTATCCCAAAGCCACTCCTTTATCTTGGCTGTGTGCTTAGGGTTGTTGTCTTGTCGGAAGATAAACCTTCATGCCAGTCTGTGGTCCAGAGCACTCTGGAGCAGGTTATTGTCAATGATATCTTTGTACAGCACTGCAGTCATTTTTCCCCTCACCCTGACTATTCTCCAAGGCCTAGTTGGTGTTGAAAAGGGTTCTTGGTCACCTCCCTGACTAAGGCTCTTCTACCACAATCACTCAGTTTGACCAGGTGTCCTGTTGTAGGAAGAGTCCTGGTGGTTCCAAGCTTCTTCCGTTTGTGGATGATGGAAACCACTCTGCTCATTGGGACCTTCAACGCAGCAGAAATGTTTCTGTTCTCTTCCCTAGATCTGTGTCTCAAAGGTCAGTCTGTCTCAGAGGTCTACAGACAATTCCTTAGACTTGGCCTGGTCTGTGCTCTGACATGCATGGTCTATTGTGGGACCTAATAAAAACAGGTGTGTGTCTTTCCAAATCATGTCCAATTAACTGAATTTACCACAGGTGTCCAATCAACAAAACATCTGAAGGATGTTCAGTGGAAACAAGATGCAGCTTAGCTTAATTTCAAGTGTCAAGGGAAGGGCTGTGGATACTTATGTATATGTTATATTTTTGTATTTTATTTTTAATAAATTGGCAATTATTTCAAACAAAATTTTCTCAATTTGTCATTGTGGGGTATTGTGTGTAAAGGGGGAAATGAATTTAAATCCATTTTATAATAAGGCTGTAAGGCTGTAATAAGGATTAGCAAAACATGAAGCACTGTGGATACTTTCCAGAAGCACTGTATAATCAGATGATTAGGAGATATACTAGGTGGACTACACTGTACTATACTACACCATGTGGTACCTATATTAGCCCCCAAATCAGTGTCAGTTTCATACTGTGAATCTCCAGTTTACCAGCACATCCCAAAGTGTTCTAATAGATATGAGATCTGGTGACTGGGAAGGCTACTGAAGAATACTGAACTCATTGTCATGGTTGTGAAAATAGATTGAGATGGCTTTGTTTTGTGATGGTGCATTATCATGCTAGTCATGGCCATTAGCAGATGGGTAAGTTGTCACCTTGAGGGGATACACATTGTCAGAAACCATACTGGAATAGGTTGCAACATTTAAGCAATGATTGATTGGTATTAATAGGAGTGCCAAGAGAACATTCCACAAACCATTACACCACCAGCCAGGACTGTTTAATATTGGAAAGAAAGGACTGTGGAAATATTGATGCTACCATCAGTGTGCCTCAGCAGGAATCCAGATTCATTTTCTAGCTTTCTTCTTTCCAGTTTTGGTGAGTCTCTTCCAACTGCAACCTTAGCTTTCTGTTCTTGACTAATAGACGTTTAACCCAAATTTGGTCTTCTGTTGTTGTAGCCCTCCTGCATCAAGGTTTTGTTGTGCATTCTGAGATGCTTTTTTGCTTACCACAATGGTACACTCTTAAATGTGCCATAGAAGCACATTTTTGGTTCCATAAAAGAAGTCATGAATGTGTTAAAGTTGTGTAATGTAAAAAACATTTACAAGTAAAATGTACTTGGTAATTAACAGGCTAATCGAATCTGGTGTCCTTGGGTGGCAAAAACAGAAAACAGGGATCTGGCCGATTTCCGGCCATCCAGGACTGGAGTTCATCACCCTTGCTTTACATCAAGGAAAAGGGAATAAAAGCACACTTTTTCATGGCTCTTTGTGGAACCAAAACTGACCCTTTAAATCATCTTTATTTTTAAGTGTGCAGAGTGGTTATCTCAGTGCCTGTAGCCTTTCTGTCAACTCAAATCATCCTGTTCTGTCTGTTGACCTCTCTTAGCAACAAAACATTTCCGCCTGCAGAACTGCCACCTACTGGTTTCTTCATTACCATTCTGAGTAAACTCTAGGGACTATTCCCAGTTTTGGGTTTCAATAATTTAATAGATATTAGTTAAAAGTAAAACATCTACAGAGGACCATCACAAAATGGGACCAGTATGTAGACTTCTCATTCAGTTTGCCAAAATATATATACCTTATGCCAAGAGGGGGTATTGCACCAACTTGTTCACCTGTGTTTCTCTCTCTCTCTCTCTCTCTCTCTCTCTCTCTCTCTCTCTCTCTCTCTCTCTCTATCTCTCATTCTTAGGTAATATCTTTGTGGTGAGCCTTTCCGTGGCTGACCTGGTGGTGGCACTATACCCGTATCCTTTGGCCCTACTGGCAATTTTCCACAATGGCTGGACAATGGGCTACCTGCACTGCCAACTGAGCGGCTTTGTCATGGGGCTGAGTGTGATTGGTTCTGTCTTCAACATCACGGCAATTGCCATCAACCGTTACTGCTACATCTGCCACAGCCTGCGCTATGACCGGTTGTACACATGCAGAAACACCTGCTTCTACCTGACCCTCACCTGGCTGCTGACTGCCTTGGCCACTTTGCCTAACTTTCTGGTTGGCTCGTTGACCTACGACCCCCGGGTCTTCTCCTGCACATTTGCACAGACGGTAAGCTCTTCATACACAGTCTGTGTGGTGCTGGTCCACTTTCTGGTGCCACTGGGTGTGGTCTCCTACTGCTACCTACGCATTTGGACTCTGGTAATCAGGGTCAAGGGCCGTGTGCGGGCACGGCCTGGTGCACGGGCGGCAGACCTACGGAACTTCTTGACCATGTTCGTTGTCTTTGTGCTCTTTGCTGTTTGCTGGGCACCTCTGAACTTTATTGGGCTGGCTGTGGCCATGGATCCTGCCCGAGTAGCCCCCAATGTCCCAGAGTGGCTCTTTGTCACCAGCTACTTTATGGCTTACTTTAACAGCTGCTTGAATGCTGTCGTATATGGCCTCTTGAATCAAAACTTTCGCAGAGAGTACAAGCAAATCCTTCTGGCACTCTGCACGCCCAGGGCCCTCTTCTCAGACAGCTCAAAGTACAACACGGATGCCTACAAGAGCAAGCAGTCACCAGCAGGGACCAACAACAATCTGGTGGAGGCTCACCTGTGAGGGATGGAACTAAATATCCATAATGGGATAGGTTGGACATGCACCCACACTTGATTAAAATACTCAAGGGTCACTGAGATCTCTACAAACCTCTCAACACAGACCTAGATGTTCACTGCAGGTGAAGACATCGACAACGAAAGCTAGCCTACAATCAGTCTTGTCTGCAGTGGTCCAAACTTGGTTTGTCCACACCACACTATACTACTGTCTACATCACTATAATTACTGAAACAACAAAAAGTCTTGCCACAATCACAAAAACTAGTCTGAATATTTTCCATTGGCAACCACATGCATGCTAGTTTCGAAATCACTGAAATTCCTGAAGAAAAAAATTATTGTTATGTCTACATCTCAAAAACATTTAGAAAACCAGCCACAATCACAACAGGCTTGCATCTACATCATAGCAAGCCCTGACGCAACAAGAAAACTATCATAAATCATACATTAATATTGTTTATGTGAAACAAATTTCTCAAACAACTAAACCAACAGTCATACTTGTTATTATTTGAGTAATCACACTCAAATAATACAGAAGATAGTCTACATTTCACATGCTCGCTTCTACGTCTCACTAGACTTGTCTGTACATTGACACAAATCAAGAGCATACAGTGATTTTTAGTTCAATTTAGTTCATAACAAATTTTAGTTTTGAAAGCCATCTTAAATCCCAAGAGCACTACGCAATTTAGCATGGAATTAGTGCCTAATTTAACATGTTGAGGTGAATCAGGCATGAGAGAGAAACACTCATCTCTGTTGCCAATGCTACTGTCAGATTAAGGATAGTGCCGGTTAAGAGAAATTTAAGTAGACAATGCTCATTTATACTGTGTCTGGAAAACTGGCCTTTGACAATCAGGTTCCTGGAAGGTTTTGATATTGATGTCCATGACCACATCCATATCTAAACATGAACTATATACTGATTAAGGCTTAAACTTTATACTTCCAAAATGATGCATCAGACATACAGCAGAGAGGCAAGTGGGGTTTATGAGTGACTGTAGTTCACAGAGCAGCTGACATGCTTCAGAAATTCACTATATCTTGCACGATTGTCAAAAATAACCATTTAAAATACTTTATTTTTTGTTTCCCTTGTTGCATTTTTAAAATAATTGACAATGGCAGCTGTTCTTCACATTGTGCCAATTACTTAATGTTGAATTGGCTTATAGAAATGAAATCTATGACAATATTTCTGACATTATTACATTTTCTTCTTAACTTAAATAATACAGGACTATGACAAAATCCTGCACCTGGGGTGATGCATAGGCCTCACCCCTTTCTCAATCTAAAGTTTATGTAAAATTGCTGTGGCCATGATGCGATCAGCAACAATTCAATTAACCAAGGCTAAAGGAAGAGAAGACCTACATCTACCAACTAAGTAACCAATTAGCAACCTTTCCTTAATCATTTACTGTTTGTTAAATGAACCTAGAGATTGACAAGATTCTACATGTAACAGCTACACATTTGATCCCGCAGTTTCACTTTTCCTATATTCCAATTACTACCTCACAAGCTCTTCACAGGGGTCTTCCAGCAGGCACCTTCCTTCATCAGTGTTTCACTGAATTAAGCCTATGACAACTCCAGAAGGCACAACAGTGAAGTCTAGCATCCCAGAACCACTCCCCTCCAAGCTCACTTCATCAAAAGTAGCTATTTTGGAGTCAATGTTTTCTTACGTTTGATTGATGTATCTGGTTGTTTTTACATTAAGAAACAGTGAAAAATCTAATTTGCGCAATTTTCCATGAACACTAGATGTGGTTGATCAGTGTCCAAAATGTGCTTCTTTAGTTTAGCATTGAAACTATGAGGATAATGTTACTAAGAGACCTTGTGAGGGGTTGAAAAATCTCACATGGTATATTACCTGGGGTAAATTTATTCAGTCTAATCTAGTATTAGCCAAAGTTATCACTGTGTTAGACCTGTTGGCCCATGCTAGCTGGGTATCTCTGCCATAGCCCATTAACTTCTCACTACACACTTGCCTGTGTTAGCTTGTGGTTATTCTTTCAGTGTGGAAGACCTAGGCCCAAAGCATACTTCACGCAAGAACGCAGATGCTTTAGTCCATGCTGATTGGGTTTTGTGCATAGTTGTGTTGAATAAAGTGTCAGAACAAATTTCATAATGCAACACAAACACGAGCTGCATTATAAATGTTGCCAGAAGGACCACTATGGAGCACAAGTTGTCTTCTACATCCAGGGTTCTTTTTCAAGATGAGTTTGTACCTCAGGATCATACATTTGCAGAGCGTTAACCAGGCATTTGTCTTTGCGTCCTTGCATTGAGTATGTTTCTGGCCTCAAGTTGGCTGCTTATATAGTTAATCAGGCACATGCATATATCCACCTACACCTTTTGATGTCCTTCCCAGAGTCATTGTGAAAATAACCCAAAGGAAAATGGGATCAGGACAGAGATGTAATATACAACTCCACAGCAACTTCATTTTCTATATGTTCTGGTTTGAAAAGTACAAACCACCACACAGCCCCCATTGCACATTCAAACATTACATGTAAGTATTAGGTGCTGTAAAACTATAACTGGGTCCTTAGAAAGATCTAAATTTAATTCCCTAGAAGCACACAAGTATAATAAAATATTTCATGTCTCCACGAAGCAAAGGAAGTCTGTGATGCTGCAAAGTGTTTGGGCACCAGAGGCCTGTTTTTAGCCTGTTTTTTTTAGACTTTGGGGGGGAAACTAGATTATCAGATTAAAAATTGAAGGGGAAATTAATTTTGATTGGCCGTCTAAATGCAGCCTTGGGACCACAAGCAGCCCATCTGAGGTGAAAACATTTATGCTAACTGTTCTAAAATACCTCGGAGGCATTGGGCCCCCACCCAGCCAGCAAAATATGGTTTTACTTAGTAACAGATAAGGAGGCATAAGACTGATTTTCCTGAGAAAACAATGCAAGCTTTACTCAGAGACATGATTTCTCAGTGCTGTGGTTAGACAACCTCCTTGAAAAACTATTGGAATAGCCAGGTTTCATTTTGTAACATAAATTATTACCTGAACATCCTCTGTAAGTCCTTCCTCAATTTTATATTACAAATCAATTCTGAAAATTTTGATGACGAAGGTCTTCTCACCACAGCGAGGTGTAAATTGTGTTTTTATATTTACATGATTATTTTTGTTGAAATGTGGTTTTGGAACATATATTCTATATTGTATTTTTCACTGTAATGAGATGGACTGTGTCACTGTAGCCTTGTTGAAGAGACGTCCTCTCTGTGTGTTTGTTTCATTGCGTTTATTGATGCTAAAAAATAAACATTTTAAGTCTTTTTTCAACCTTTTCATTTGTTTGATTGTTGTTTCTTTCTGGGAGTAGAGATTATAAGTAAGCCAAGAGAATTTGTCACATTTTGGGGATGTGACATTTTCAACTGACCGCACTGCAATTGATTTACTAAGTGTAAATAAGTAAAAACAGTTCTTTACATGTAACCAACCTAAATCTTACATCACACACCAAAAAAACGAAATGTGCCAAAAACATCTGCACATACCAAATACTCTTCCTTTTTCCAAAATACATATAAATAACTTCAATAAATAAATAGTAATTAAAATAAGTAGTACAAATAAAAAATTAAAATGTGCAGCAGTGCTGAAATATTTGCATACAAGTACACACTGTGTAACACTGATGTGTGTTGCCTCAGTAAGCAAGCATAAACAGCATCTCCACAACAATCATCAAAACCCCAACTGAAGAAGAATCATTTTAACAAGCTGTATTTCATCTCTCCAGTACAGATACAGAAACTGTACAGTCTATTTATAACTGTTCCAGCAGTTCCTGGCCGCACAAATCCTTACAAACACACATTGGATTTACACACACACACATACTCTCTCTCTCTCGCTCTCTGATTGCACACACAGACACTCACAATCAAAATCATCAGTGTAGCCTTGCAGTTAAAATTTTCCCCCACTCTTTGTAGAAGACCTCTAGTTCTGAGATATTCTTGGGTCATCACGCTGAATAGCTTTATAAGCTCTATCCACAAAAATGATGTTTAGGTCATTATAAATAGTTTACATGATATTTTATACACCATTTAGAATAGTAAACAATGCAATTCAGTATGTTAACCTTTGGGACCCTGGGCTCATTTTATAGGATATTTTCATAGGTTGATGTTCTTTTATTCACTAAAACATTTAGAAATAAAGTATTTATAGGAGACAGTCACACATGCCAGATCTTGTATGTTTCAGGAGATCCTAGGCTACTCAAATATTTCTTATTTTAAATGTAAACATTAACAGAATTTAAATATTTGCACAAATCTTACCATGTTTTGATCAAATATTACTTACATCTATATAGAAATAGACTATAAAGACTAAAACATTTAATATTTCAGAAATCTTTTTCTGAATCTTGACATCTGGTTCTTTGTAATGATTAAACTGACAAGGACATTTAATATAATCATTTTTTTAAAGTTGTTTTTGTTCCTCTGTACCCTATATCTGGCACATTGATGTGATTAGCCCTGCCCTCTCTCACTGAGGGTCATAGTCATAGTCTGCATACAGGTCGATCATGTACTTGCAGACAGAGCAGTAAACATACACTGGAAGGCTCCTTTGGCATTTAAACTGGGATTTAATTAATTTGGAAAATTCATTTTAGTTGTTTACCAAACTGGATTACTTGCAGATAATTCATCACACACCAATGAGAATGCCATACGTTCGACAGGGTACGTCTTCTAGTTCGATACATGTCTCATGTAGGTTTCTCTAATATGAAGCCTAGAAAATGGTAGATTTAATATGATGCACAATAGCCTTAGTCATGTGTCTCAGTTGAATCCTGAATAATATATTCTATTCAATCTATTCATTATAAATTAAGCAAATACCACGTACGAATAACACTCATACTTGCATAGTAGCTGGTAAAGAGACAGTAATGGCACTATTACCTGTTACCTGGTTCTTTTTCCATTACCACACTTCCATTTTCATACTACCCCACATAATGTAGCTGGTGACATTGCAAAACAAGTTTAAACATTTGCATCTCCTCAAAAGACCATGACATCATTTTATAAGCCATAACTATTAGTCAGATATAAACTATCTTGATTGGAACTGTAGCATGTTGCAAATGATTAGTTTGTGCTGGATGTCTGCATTGCATCATCACAATGGTTCTCAAACTGTGGAATATGTACAAACCGGATTCCAAAAAAGAATAAATACTGAATGCAATGATGTGGAGATGGCAAATGTCAATATTTTATTTGTAATAGAACATAGACGACAGATCAAAAGTTTAATCTGAGTAAATGTAACATTTTAAAGGAAAAATATGTTGATTCAAAATTTCACAGTGCCAACAAATCCCAAAAAAGTTGGGACAAGTAGCAATAAGTGGCTGGAAAAAGGAAATTGAGCATATAACGAACAGCTGGACCAATTAACACTAATCAGGTCAATTGACAACATGATTGGGTATAAAAAGAGCTTCTCAGAGTGTCAGTGTCTCTCTGAAGCCAAGATGGTAAGAGGATCACCAATTCCACCATTGTTGTGCAGCAATACCAGAATGGTGTTATCCAGCGTAAAATAGCAAAGACTTTTAAGTTATCATCACCAACCATGCATAACATCATCAAAAGATTCAGAGAATCTGGAACAATCGCTGTGCATAAGGGTCAAGGCCGTAAAACTCTACTGGATGCTCGTGATCTCTGGGCCCTTAAACGTCACTGCACCTCAAACAGGAATGCCACTGTCAAGGAAATAACAGAATGGGCTCAGGAATACTTCCAGAAAGCATTGTCAGTGAATACAATCCACCATGCCATCCACCGTTGCCAGTTGAAACTCTACAATGCAAAGAGGAAGCCATTTCTAAGCAAGCTCCACAAGCTCAGATGTTTGCACTGGGCCAGGGGTCATTTAAAATGGAGTGTGGCAAAATGGAAGACTGTTCTGTGGTCAGATGAGTCACGATTTGAAGTTCTTTATGGAACACTGGGACGCCATGTCATCCTGACCAGAGAGGACAAGGATAACCCAAGTTGTTATCAACGTTCCGTTCAGAAGCCTGCATCACTGATGGTATGGGGTTTTATGAGTGCTTGTGGCATGGACACCATTAATGCAGAGAACTATGTTCAGAACAACATATGCTCCCATCTAGACGTCATCTCTTTCAATTTGCATTTTTCAACAAGATAATGCCAGAACACACTTTGCAGCAATCACAACATCATGGCTACGTAGGAGAAGGATTAGGTACTGAAATGGCCAGCCTGCAGTCCAGATCTTTCACCTATAGAGAACATTTGGGGCATCATGAAGAGGAAGGTGCGACAAAGAAGGCCCAAGACGATTGAACAGTTAGAGGCCTGTATTAGATAGGAATGGGAGAGCATTCCTATTTCTAAACTTGAGAAACTGGTCTCCTCTGTCCCCAGACGTTTGTTGAGTGTTGTAAGAACAAGGGGGGGATGCCACACAGTGGTAAAAATTGCCTTGTCCCAACTTTTTTGGGATTTGTTGACACAACAACATATTTTTCCCTTAAAATCATACATTCTCTCAGTTTAAACTTTTGATCTGTGATTTGTGTTCTATTCTGAATAAAATATTAGATGTTGGCACCTCCACATTATTGCATTCAGTTTTTATTCACAATTTGTTTAGCGTCCCAACTTTTTTGGAATCCGGTTTGTACCACAGTTTTAAAGGCCCTACAACAGAACCCAGTGGAACACCACAACATATGCTAAACCAACTGGTTACCAAGTGATTCACAATAGTTTCAATGCCTGAATAATTAACCTGGGGTTCAAGGGGATGCTTTTTAGACACGATGCTATTTAGTTCAATACACTGTAGTCTTACAGTTTTCCTGTCTCAGTAGGCCTACTGGCCAGAAACAATAATCTAACATCCTACAATGCTAGCTTCCAGATTAAAAAAGTTGGCTCCACACAATTGGTGAAATACCAGGCAAAAATGTGTGATCTTACACCAAGCCTACTCTGTAAGTGTGTGGCACATATGTTCCTGTGAAATGACTTGTAGTTGGTACTTTTAGTATGATTATGGGTGGTACATAAAAATTTTTAAAAACACTGAAATAGAATGACAATCTCTCAGGCCAATCAGTGATCTGCAAGGTTTATGTCACATTTTAGTCCCTCCTCGGCTCCCTTGGAACCATGTAGCAGGTAGAATATATCCAGTTCCAGGTTCCAGGTACCAAACTGGCCTAATGGAAAACCAAATAAAGAAGAGTCGAGTAGGGTAGTGAATATGCCATTCAAAAGCACTTTATGAGAGAATAGGAGTAAGAAAGAAAGAGAGAGAGAGAGAGAGACCCATCTCTGTCAGGCATTCTCTCTCCATTTTCTCCTCAGAAACATAACAAAGCATTTGAATCAATATCTGTTACAATGAGACGATCCAAGTGGCCAAATACTAGCCTTTTCGCACTCCCCAAGCCAGACCTTTTCAAATTCAGGTAGCTGACTATATTGCTTTGTGAGGGTGGTAACTTCTTCAACTTCTCAACTTCTCAAACAAGTGCAAAGATTTATAGACAGATACACATGCTGAGCGTGGCCAGTGAGTACTAAGTTTGTCCACAGCATTTGTTTCCAAATCTCATCTGTCAGGATGTTCTTACTTCAAATATTGTGTTTTGTGAACTCAACATTATGTTTGCACCAGCAACACTGCACAGGGGAACAGTGCATCGCTTTCTTGACTCAGCAAAACCTTCATGTTGGTACCTGACGCACTTCATATCTGCTTTCTCCTCAAATAAACTGTGAAAAATAATAATTCTAAAAATGCAAGGATAGTTGGTCTCTTTCATATAGCACATCAGCAAAAAGAAACACACACACATACACCAACACCTTGCATCTCAATTCTCATTGCTTTAAAAGCTTGTCCCTGGAGAAGATTTATGGTGTATGGCTCTGTGGTTGTAACACCAGAAAACCAAACTAAATTGGACACATTGTGACAGCTAATATGCTATCCATGCCTCTTGTTCACTCTTTGACTCTCACTCCACTCTGATTCTCTCTCTCTCTCTTTCAATGTGGCTGTGGCACTGGTGACACATTCTTTATGTAGCCAGGACTGTCTATAGTGGCTGGTCTGTATGTGTACGTGTATGTGTACACTGAGTTTAAGGTCTGTCACTGTGCTAAGGTAAATCCATACTCTCAATCTGGTAGCCTGCCTCCCTCTCTCTCTCTCTCTCTCTCTCTCTCTCTCTCTCTCTCTCTCTCTCTCTCTCTCTGTGTGTGTGTGTGTGTGTGTGTGTGTGTGTGTGTGTGTGTGTGTGTGTGTGTGTGTGTGTGATGAAAAACCCATTAGAGTTATAAATCAGATGTCTTCAAAATTGATGAGAGGACTCATTTTAATTCTATCCAGAATGCAGTGCAGTTTAACTTCAGAGTGCAGTGAAACAGGACTGATTCAGTCCTCTCTAATGAAGCATGCAGCTGGTCAGTGCGTACAACAGGTTAGAATGAAATAAGTCTGTCACACTTGAAGAAACACTGGGTGTTTTTTGGAGTGTGTATTCCACAGATTTGCACTGTATGACTAAAGATTTTTTGACACATTCTCATCCTTGCTCCATTTCTTCCAAAATCAAATCAAAGTTTGTCCCCTTTTGCTACAATACTAACCTCTACTTTTCTAGGAAGGCTTAGGAACATCGTTGTGAGGCGGATTTAACTGCATTCAGCAATATTAGAGAGCAGTAGAAATCTTGGATTAGTTCTGCCACTCCAGCTGATCCCAAATATACTGAAGGTGTTGGATGGAGCACCATCAGAGAGAACACAGTTCCACAGCTGCACAGATCAGTGCTAAGGGGCATCATACTCCTCCAGCCCACACTCGGCATTAGGCATGGCTATCTCAGGGTCATGCTAGGAGCTCCTCCAACATTCTTAGGAGTCTTGCTGTGCAGGTGGGTGGTGGCATCATCCATGCACCTCATATAGGTTGTATAGTAAACATATAAGATGTTGAAGTAGTTTGCTATCAGCTTGATGGTGAGCATCTGCATTTGAAATGTTAGAAAAACATCTCATTCCTTCTGAAAGCTGACCTTTTAGTCCCCTCATATGAGAACACATTTCTTAATTATACAGTACTTTATATCACTTCATCCAGGAAGACTGCCAGATATTTACATTTATGAGTGTTATGACTCTAATTAACATCACAATAGACTGGTTTTGGGCCATTCCTTGAATAAGAGTAAACAAAATTGGACATCTAAAGTGCTAATGAGAGTTTTTCAAGCTTATCTGTACTATAATATAATATAAGCTGGATTTCTTTCTTAATATCATGAGTTTTTTTTAATTGCAACTAATATCATTAGCATTTAACCTTTACCAGATCAAACAGGTCTGCTTTCACATTAATGCAACTGATATTAATTCAATATGAACATTTTATTTTACTTTACATAACAAATGATCTGTCCTTGAGTGATGAGGTTTAAGTTTCTGAGAAGCTTTAAAAACCTATATCCATTATTAAACATTATACAACTCATATCTGGCCACTCAAACTGACTGAGAAGCTTTCTATGTTATTTTTTCTATGTGGTCATCCGTGGCTTGGTGGTAAGGCAACCATCCTTGTGACTGTAAGGTTGCCAGTTAAATTCCCTGAAATGGCAGGCCATGACTGAAATACCCTTTGATCAAGACACTTAACTTCCCAGCTGCTCCCCAGGCAGTGTAGATAAGGCTCACTGCCACCTGTTGTGTTTATTCACAAGTGTATTTGTGTGTGTCACTGTATGGATGGGTAAAAAGAGGACAAATTTCCCTGTGCACATGCACCATGGGTGTATATGCATGTCTGTTTACGTTGTTTTGTTTTGTTTGTTTTTTTTGCCATGACAGCATAATTTTCTAAAACTGTATCACTGTTTCCAAGTAAATAATGCCAATAACTCCTTTAGTAACTTAAATGCTCTGAGCAAAAGAAAACAACTCACTAACGTGAACAAGATTAAGACAAGCTTACGCAATAACAAATGATAAATGGATAAGGAAAAAAATTGTGATCTGTGAAAGGAGCTGCAGGCTGGGCAGTGAGTGGGTGGAATTTGTTACTGTGGCATAGCAACAAGCTGCTAGTTAAGGAACTATCATTTGAAATGACAATGAAATAACAGCATGAGTCAAAAGACAAATATTTTAAAAGGTTGTTCATGACTGGTACAGCTGTCTACACACTGTATCATGTCAAGCCCCAGTGGTGCCACAGACAGAGCTGAGATACTAAACAGTCTCACGCTCTGACTCGTGTTCAAAATCATTATTCACATCAGTTCTGAAAGCAGCACAACCTCTGAGGCAGAACAACTGCAATCAATTGAGAATAACCAATTAAAACAACCAATAAGCAAAGGTTTACAAACATAAATCTGCTCCTCAGAGACTTCTACGTGAATCAATGACTGAAGATTAAGAAAGGACGACATGGTTCCGCTCCCTCCCAACCACAGTCTGCGCAGTAGAGACCAGAGGCGGAGCCAGACTCAGCTCCTCATTTGGTTAATCCCGCCCACAGCCGCCTGGAACCGCCCTCTGAAATCATATCGCATCACTAATGATAATTTCTACAGGAAAAACTGTTGTGCCAACATTAGAACAGGAGAAACTAACCGCTGTAATTAAAGGATAGCGACGGAAATATAGTATAGAGGAGACAAATGAGATTGAATATGAGCTGTTCTGCTTGAATTAATAGGAATGGGTGGAGTTCATCCTCATACAGTAACCAGCCAGCAGAGGCGATAGACCTGTGGTGGCTTTTCTTTGAGACAAAGCACTGTCCATCTTTAATATACACTAATTGCTGTGCATACAATGCACGAACGGTGTGCAGTTCAGTTTGAAATTTTGTTGTTTGCTTTTAATTATGGTGTTGGTTTCTCAAACTACCTAGAAAATGACTTAGTTCGCTTCTAATGCAGCATTTTCTTTGGTTGCTTGCTTATTACAGAGAATAAGAATACTAAAGAATACTAAATCAGCAACAACATTGTCTGCACTAACGCTGCACTTACATGAACGTAGCTGTCTGCACCTAAATCACCACTGTTCAAACTGGAGCTGTATTGCGAACACGTTCTTCATTCATGGCCACAGTGCACGTCCCTGCAGTACCTGGCTTACACCAATAGGGGGCACGCGGCGCTTCCATGTGTAAAGCTCTGAGGAGAAAGAACTCCCAGGTTCTCTACTGGTTAATTTGTTTTTGTTTTTTCTCTGAACCAATTGTGTTTGTTTTGCCTCAGAGGTAGCTCTGCCTGCAGAACTTTTCTGAGTAGTGATGTCGCACACAATCACTCTCTGGGTGGGTGAGGTAGCAGTTATTATGGGCTGGCCAGATTATTCTGTATGTAGGACTGTAGTATACTAGTCACCGGAAAACAGCATGTGGTGTATTTTGGATGCTAATCAGTCACTGCCTAAATTCACAATTTTAATATTTTACATGCTGGTATTTTCAATTGGTCTCCAGTAAATACAGTATATGTTGAGCATTGTACATTGATCCTATTATCTGTCCTGTATACTGAACGGATCAGTGGTAACATTAGGAACGGGTCACTCTCAACATTCTGGATCCGGATTCCAGACGCTGAACAAATTCGGTCCGGATCCGGAAAGGACTTTTATATTTCTGTGCTCCTCCGATCCAAATCCGTTCCGGCTCCGTTTACCGTCGTCCTTGTCCGGTCCGGCTCCCTTCCGGGTCAGGTCTTACAGGTTACCCCCTGCTGTCTAACGTCGCCCCAGTAGCCAAAGTCACCAGTCTTTAATCTACACTGGTAATCTTCATTTAACACTGAATGTGATAATTAAACACCACCAGTGCTGATTTAACATGACAGCATGAAACCCTAATATTATTCCAGAGAGCAAATCTCTTTACATACACTCCAGGTAACATTCATTATGCATAATACAGTGGTTGAAAAGACTCTTCCTGAAACACACTTCTTGCAGTGGTGTATAACACCATGTATATAATACATAATAACACAAAATGTATATTTTATTAGTATACTATTATAGTATCAATATTATTTCATAATTTCATTAACCAATCTCATCAGTGAATTTATTTACGTAAAATAGTGGTAAATCTGGGGTTTTGTGTCACCACACCCTGTATGTCACCATACCCCATCCACAAACAATTCTCAATAATATTAAAACTCATAATCATTTGGTACTAATTATCTGTAAGGCGCACTGAACTCATCAAACATCTTATAGCATTCACAACCATTGTGAACAACAATGACTTGGTATGTTTCTCTGCAATGGAGTGTTTCACTCAAACATTCTGAATAAGTTTAATTCTACAATGAATTAAACTGACCATTTGTAAAACTGGTAGAATTTCCCTTTAACTTCCCAACCTTATTCTGAGACTGATACTCAATTATTTACTTCAACTTAATAATAAACCTAAAAAAAAAAAGAGCAACATTAAGTAATACTTTTCACATTTCACAAATATGAATAGGTACCTTTATAGATTAAATCATAGTTTTAAAAATTCAGCAAGTAATATTTCAGGTTTTATAGAAGTAGGAGAACTGTTAAACGGCGGTGACAGTTAAATAGAGGTGACTGTTAAACCCACCACTTAGATTTTATTGTTAGAGAGAATCAATTTAGTATCAGATAAAGTAAGAGGAAATTTAATGTAAGGTTTATGTTAACTTTATTAGAACATACTAAGATTAATTATCATTTTAAACACAAAGTCAAAACACCAAAATACAATACTCTGTACCCATGTCTTTGTCCAGGGCCTGCCTGTTATTTATTAAGTATGTAGGCAGGGTGTTATATAAATAAATAAACATTCAAAAAAGTATCTAATTGAACTGGCAAAATCTACATTCTCATAAACTCTGGGTAAATAAATGATCATCTTGTAAGTGATATTAACAAACGATTTAAAAACAGTAGTGGAAGTTCATTTGGCTGGTTGTTGTTGCTGGAATTCTGATAAACACTAGACATGTCAACCCTGACCCATTAAAACAGGAGAAATGCCAGACTTGTGCCTCTTTATATGTCTATAACAAAATGTAAAATTAAGAAACACTAAACATCTTTTCACAGATTTATTAATGACATTTTTATTGTAATATATTTGACAATAAGTTAAAGATGGTAAATGTACTGTGCTAATGATAAAAAGTATAAAACGTATTAAACATTTTGTCACTGTTATGTAAAATTTGAGGCAGAAATTTTAACTAAAATTAAATAATCATTATTTTTATAGTTTGGTTTTACACAACCCTGCTGGCACCGTTTTGGTATTGGTTTTGTTTTGCTGTTCTGTACCAAAAATGTATTTAATAAAAATGTAAAGAGCAAATGTTCTACTAGAATTTAATTTCACACTGAGGCTTATGAGGACCTATTTATTTTGCATTATTTGAGATCTTTCATTGCATTCTGAGAATCCTCCCCAATAAACTCACACTGTTTTTAGAGATTAAGTTTAGTTTAGTTTGATGCCAAATTTTTACTAAAAAATTTTATGGGCAAATAAATCTTCAGAGGCCAGTATGGTTCTGGATATTTTGGCTAAATGTAAATGTGTGGCTCCTCCCCTGTGAATAAGGTGACACTTTAGCGTCATAAAAGCAGCATATGCTGTGTTCTGGATGCTGGAATAGCCTACTGGTCACCAACAAACCAGTTTATGCGCTCAGACGCTGAAGTACTGCTGTTTACTGCTCACTAATTGAAGTGAACGGCGCAACGTGGGTATCAGTAGTACACGCGCGTGGACCGCGGGCCCCCTCCAGCGGCCAGATGTGGAACAGCAAGTGCGCCGCAGCGCTTACGTTCCGTAAGAACAACCCGGAACATAAACAACGTCGCTTTTCCTCATGTGGCGGATTGAGCAGTTTAGAGTCGATTAAGCCCGGTGCGTTTCTCTCCTGCGAGCGGCAAGATGGAGAGTTACGACAGGACGCCCCTCAGCTCCAGATCCGGAGCTGTGGTCGACAACAGAGGGTGAGACCCGTGTTCAATCAACTCTGAACCCCTTCACTGTTACAGTTACTGAGACTAGTTTCTAATTCGGACCGAAAGGCGACAGGGTGGAGCTTCAGTTACTGCAGCACCTTCCAGGTGAAAGAGGTGAAAACTCAGCCCAAACGAAAGTTATCTAACGATTCTCCTGGATGTGAATGTTTACAACGTTTATCTGACAAATATCACCGTCATTCATTTCACACACTTGATTCCCAACCTCTGTTTAGCCCAAACAACGGGACGGCTTATTTTGTTACCGCCATATTTAAATATTTAAATATCCTGCGTTCTGATTGGCTGCCTGTAAATGGACGTATTACCAAGCGCTGGTTCTATTAACATATCCTGTTTGTGGGATATGACGTTTGTTGTTGTTTTGGGTGCTGGTATAGCCTAATGGTCACCAGCAAAACTGGCATGTGTTTTGTGGTGGATGCTGGTATACTGGTCACCACTACACCAGCAGTAATTGTTTGTTGGACACTAGTTTACTGGTCATCAGCAAATGTCTTTTGGATGCTGGTATACTGGACATGAACAAAATAAGCACATGGTGTGTGTTGGACACTGGTTTACTGGTCACCACCAACACCAGCATCAATTGTTTGTTGGACACTGGTTTACTGGTCACCAGAAAAGCCAGGAAATACCATGTTTGTCTTTGATCACAGAAGAACAGATTGAAAGTTTGGAATGCTATATATATATATATATATATATATATATATATATATATATATATATATATATATATAACACACACACACACACACACACACACACATATATATATATATATATATATATATATATATATATACATATATGTATGTGTATATATATGTATATATATATATATATATATATATATATATATATATATATGTATGTATGTATGTGTATGTGTATACATATATATATATATATGTATGTATGTATGTGTGCCATATGTATATATATATATATATATATATATATATATATATATATATATATATATATATATATATACACACACACAATGACACACACACATTATTATATATATATATATATAGTATAGCATATATATATATATATATATATATATATATATATATATATATACACTATCATTTCAAAAGTTTAACAATTAAACAATTTTGTAAGTTTCAAGAAAAGTCACACTTATTCACTCACTCATACATTGTGAATTAATAGAAATAGAGTCAAGACATTGACAAGGTTAGAAATAATGATTTGTATTTGAAATAACATTGCTTTTTACATCAAACTTTGCTTTCAATAAAGAATCTCCATTTGCAGCAATCATAGCATTGCACACCTTTGGCAATCTAGCTGTTAATTTGTTGAGGTAAGCTGGAGAAATTGCACCCCATGCTTCTAGAAGCAGCTCCCACAAGTTGGATTGGTTGGATGGCACTTGCGCACCATACGTGTCAAGTTGCTCCCACAACAGCTCAATGGGGTTCAGATCTGAATAGCCTTCATTTCTAAGAACAAGAATAGACTGTCGAGTTTCAAATGAAAGTTCTCTTTTTCTGGCCATTTTGAGCGTTTAATTGACCCCACAAATGTGATGCTCCAGAAATCACAATCTGCTCAAAGGAAGGCCAGGGTTTTTGTAGCTCTGTAATCGAGCCAGACTGGTCTCAGGTGTGAACATGATTGCACAAGGGCTTTCAATCATCAATTAGCCTCTGAGCCAATGAGCAAACACATTGTGCCATTAGAACACTGGAGTGATAGTGGCTGAAATGGGCCTCTATACACCTATGGTAGAGATATTGCACCAAAACCAGACATTTGCAGTTAAGAAGGTCATTTACCAGCATTAGCAAATGTATAGAGTGTATTTACTTAAAGTTAGACTAGTTTAAAGTGATCTTCATTGAAAAGAACAGTGCTTTTCTTTCAAAAATAAGGACATTTCAATCACACACACATATATATATATATATATATATATATATATATATATATATATATATATATACACATACATATATGTATATGTATTTATGTATATATATATATATATATATATGTATGTATATGTATATGTATGTATGGCCAAATGTAATCAGAATATGCTTTGTATCATTGGACTGTACACCCTTTAATGACCTCAGCTGAACACGACCTCTCTCAGGAAACTGATAAAATCTAAATTCAAGGACATAATAAAACTCTGTTTATAAGGAGGTCCCAGGACATTAGACAGCAATGTTGTCATTATGGGGTACCACCAACCCTGAGTGTTTGGAGATCACTGTATAACAGCAAGGTTTTTATTCAGAAAGCCACATTAAAATCTCCATACAATCAGAAAAGTGAGTAAGATTTATTATCTGGTTACAGTTAATGGATCTTGGTATGCAGTGGTCAGTACCTTCTATAAATGGTCAAAAGAAGGAAGGTGGTAAGGCATGAAAAACCCATGATCTAAACTAAAACAAGTTTAACCTGCTTTTGTTGGAGTAACTGTCTCTATGGTCCACGGAAGGCTTCTATAGATTTTGGAACATTGATGTATGGATTTCATTGCATTCAGTAACAAGATTGTTAGTGAGATCAGGATGTTTGATGATCACCAACCTCACTTCATACTCAATTCCACACTTGTCCCAGAAGAACTGAATGGAGCACCTTCATTCCACAGAACACACATCCACTGCTCCACAGCTCAGTGCTGGGGGGCTTTATACCCCTGTAACCCATGTTTGGCATTAGGCATGGTGCCAGTAATTGTCAGGTTTATTTACTCCAGAGAGTCCAATTCTACTGCCAATACTTCTCTGCAGGGGCTAGACAAGCAAAGTGTGTCAGAAATGGGTGCAACTTAAAATAGCTGAATGAATTCATTACAATGGCTGTCCACAAACATTTGGACATATAACATTGGTGGAGTTATGTATATTTTTGGACACAGCGAAGGGTCTGGGAGGGTTAATAATCACTTTAGATTTGAGGGGGGAGCTTTCACAATATGAGGATATGGTTTTATTGTAACAGCTACTAGAAATGTCACGAGTACTTATATATAATACTTCAGGGCCAAGTCAATACCAAAATTTTGATAACGCTATGTTTCTTGGTTACTGTAGTAGTGACAGTTTCACAGACCATGCAGACCACAAGAGGACAGCCTAGCCTATACGCACAGATGCAAAGGAAATAATAATGTTGGAACAGTGTTCGTAACCTGAAATGTTACAAAATTGTTTGTTAAAATAAAATCTATTGTTTGAACACAGCATATAAGCATGCAGTTCACAACAGTCACTGCGTCAGGGAAGCCGCTGTCGTTTAGCCCATTTCTTGTATAGGACCATTTTGTCCTTTCTGTATCAAACACTGATGACGGAGAAGGTTTGTAGACAAAAACATTTTTCTGTATGTAAGTGCTGTCCTATGAGGAAGACTGATGAACATGGCAATATGTCGAGCATGAGCACATATTTAAAGTGGCACCACCTTATTGCAGCCAATACAACTTGCCAGCATTTTAACAGCTCTTTTCCGAGCAGTCTATGGCTATTCCAAAATATACAAGGATATTTTCTGCCACAGTAATGAGGCTGCATTCCATTTTGGAAAACTTAGAGTTGAGGAATACATAAAGTGCAACACAATCCCTACACATAGACATGCTAAATCATCATCTAATTATCCAAAGCCATCCATTTTTTGTCGCCCTAACTATACACAGATGTACCCCCAGAGCAACAGTAAGGTATAATGGTGTCAGATAATAATATAAATACAAAACATGAAATTTGTATTTAAACAAGAAATTTTAAAAAGTGTTGTTTTCTCCCAGTGTTGTCTGTAAGCCAATGAATTAAACATAAAACATCTTGTTGGTTTCATTTAAGACCATGTTAGGAAGGATGGTAGGATGGATGGATGGATGAATGAACTTCATTGATCCCTTTGGTAGTGCATCATTACAGTAAACACAGAACAATATAATAATAAAATATGTAATAGAGATAGTACCAGGCCCCTATTCTCCTCTCATACATCCCATGATGGCTGTGTCATGAGCAAACTTCTGGATGAGAGGAGCAGGTGGGTGGGGGCTGCTGTGGTAACTTGGGGAAGGTGTGTTGAGGGAAGAAGGAGAAATGGCTACAGTGAGGAAGAGGGTTGATGGGACATGGGCTCGTTGAACTGGTTGAAGTTGTTCATTTAGTTCACCTTCTCCACCGTCCCATCCCCCAATGACTCTGGTCTTTGTGTCATGCCCTGTGATGGTTTTCACACCTTCCCAGACCTCCCACATGCTGTTTTCCTCCAGCTTCAGTTCCACCTTTCTCCTGTAGCTGTCCTTAGCGTTTCATCCCCTGTTGTGCTCCCTTCATCACCTCCCTGTCCCTGGTCCGGAAAGCGGCCTTGTTCCTGTTGAGGACAGCTTTGACTTCCTGTGTTACCCATGGCTTGTTGTTGGGGTAACACCATACAGTCTTAAAGGGTCTTCACATTTGAAATAAAGTGGAGATAATCTGTCAGACAGTGTACCATCCCCTCTGTGTCCTCACAGTGTGGGCTAAACACCACATCCCAGTCTGTGGTGTTATAGCAGTCCCTGAGGGCACCTTCCATTTCTGGGCACCACCTCCTGATGTATCTGGTTGCTGCAGACTGCCTTTAAACTAGGAGGGTGTACATAAGCTGTAGATTAAAAGGTTGTGGTACAAATTGCCCAGTGGGGGGAGGGGTGTGATGTTGTATGTCTCGTTCACATTAGCATACAGCAGATCAATTGTCCTGTTGTTTCTTGTTGGACAGTCCACAACCACAGCCAGAGTAGAGTCCAAAGTAGTGTGATTAAAGTCCACAGAAATGACTATACATGCCTCAGGGTGCTGTGTCTGCAGCTTTGCTGTGACAGAATCTATCTTGTCACATGCAGTAGCTGTGTCTGCCCTCAGAGCAATGTAGATGCAGACAGCGATCACATGACTAAACTCACAGGGGAGGTAGTATGGCCAGAGGCTAACTGCTAGCAGTTCCAAGACTGAACAACATAAGACCATCTTTACAGAGATATGTTCCGGGTTACACCAGCAATTATAGTCATTTTTCACATAAATGATAAACCCCCATCATTGCTTTTCCTGCATGCTTTAGTGTCTCTCTCAGCTCACACAGCAGTGAATCCCCACAGGTCCCCATTCACATCTGGTATGAGCTGGGTTAGCCATGTGTCCATAAAGATAAACTGCTGCTTTCACAGTTAATCCGCTGGTTGTTCAGTGCACACAGATCGTTGATCTTGTTCGGCAATTTCCCACGAGAACAGATCATTTTTCCGCTAGCATATCCTTTAACTTAGTTCAGGTCTTGCAGCCCCGGGTTTACCTCCTCAGATTCACGGGAATGAAGTGTTGTATCCCGAATTGCCTCATAGTTCTCAGGGCCAGCAGCTTCTCTCTCGAATACTCAAGAAAACTGGCTCCAGGTTGCATCTAAGTTAAAAATATCCACAGATATGTATAAGGACACACCATGTCTTTGTAATTAGAGCAAAGAAAGTAGAAAAGTGAAGAAAGAAGGTTTAAAGAGCTAAAAGTACGGAGCTACTGGAGAGGCAGCCATCTCACACAGTGCAGGAGCCAAAAGCTTCATGCATATTGTTTTCTCAAGTACATTAATGTTATTGGTTTAGTTTGTGTTTGAGTATCGAAACTGGTATTGATAATTGTAGAATTTTAGTGGTATTGGTACCGACTACGACATTTCTGGTATCATGACATCCCCAACAGCTACATAAATCATTGTTCTTTACAGCTGCTATTTTAAGACTCAAAGCATTAAAAGATCAGTAAACTAAACTAATGAGCTTTATTTCCACACAAAACACTGGCAGTACAAATCCAAGGACATAAAGCCACTTAAGTCGAGCTGTACACTGAGCTGAATTTCAGAATTGTCCAAACATTTTTAGCTCTAATAGGGTAGCTCTAATCACTTTCTCAATGCTATTCTTTCATTACAAGTTAATACTGATACTGAATGAAGTGAGAAGTAAGGATGGGCAGTATTGAGCATATTGTGAATATTGTCAGTAGGGAAGAATGCAACATATGTAAAAATAGAGCAAAATTATTTATGCTTTATTGAGTTGAGTGCCAATTACAGGAAATATCTCTACACACAGATTTTTTTAGTGGTTTTAATGTTTTATTTAATGGGAGCCTTGCTGTTTGGGAGATGCTTTGACCCAGTCAGCTTACCGTAACACTTTGGTTCCCTTTATTGTCAGGTAGCAATTAATTCCTGACAGCTGATACCTTCTGAGGTTTAACTATGGTTTTTGATTGTGTTTGCTGCTATTGAGTTGGGTAAACTCAGTACTTTATTCCATGTTAATAGATGACAATGCATTGTTACAAAACAAAATAAATCTATTACACACCACTGAAGAGCCTCAGGCATGCATTTAGCAGCATGCTGTCAATGTCTGTTAGCTACATTATCCTTGTCATTAGATTTGCATAATTACATTTTAACTGCTTCAGAACAAGTTACATTTGTAGTATATCTTAAAAAGTGTGATTTGAGTTCCAATTATGTATGCTTATGTGTCTCGTCTCACCCCCCCCTTCTCTCTTGAAACAGGAATGATGGCTCTCTTGTATCTGTATTGAAAACACTTCTGTTTTTTACCATCTTAATGATAACGCTCCCCATTGGATTGTACTTTGCTTCAAAGGCTTATCTGTTTGAAGGTAAACCTGCACCTACACCCTATCTCTGACCACAGCTTACTATTTTGTCTAAATTGCATTCTGTCCATGTTTACTAAAGTCTTTGGCAAAGTCTGTATTTGCCAAAAAACACACAATATGACAGGTGAAGTGAAAAACAGTGATCTACAGTGGTGTCCATCATTGGGTGGGATATATTATACAGCAAGTGAACAGTCAGTTCAAGTGAACAGTTCAGTTGAAGGTTCATGTACTAGAAGGAAAAAAAATGGGCAAGATATGTGTCTGAGCCACATTCTGATGAGAAACCGCCAGATTCGGTTGTCTTGTTGACTGGGTCTGAGCATCTTGAAAACATACTGTTAGCACCTACCAAAAGTGGTCCAAGGAAGGACAGTTGGTGAACCTGTGAAAGGGACAGGGACACCTAAAGCTAACTGAGGCTCATGGAAGCCCCACCTCTAGAATTTAAAGGACTTAAAGTATCTGCTGAAACATTAGTTTTGGTGCCAGATACAGCAAGACACTTTCAGAGCTCAGAGTGGATTCCATACCTCAAATGGTCAGCTCTGTTGTGTTGGCACAAGGGGAAACTTCTCATTATTAGGACAGAAGTGCTAATGTTATGGCTCATATATTTTTCTTATTGGGAATAATGTACTAAATACACTCATGCTTAAAATGAATCAGTTGCTGTAAATTACATATTCACACCTGCTTAGCGAATACAGCACTTCATGACCTTGATTGAGGATTTGTAGACATAAATATTATTCATCAAATAATTATTCATCCGTCCTACAAATGTAAGCCTATTTATTCAACTTCTAGCACCCTTTTCTTGAGAATGTAGCTTAAAATAGAGAAACAACATTGCAGTGCAGACCAAAAAAGGTCCTAATTCCAAATTTAAGTTGAATATTTTTTTTTTAGCTGGAACTCTTAAGGAACAGTTTCAGTTTGTCAGAAATCTGGGTTGCGACTGGAGCATCTGATAAGATAAAGCAATGCACAAGGTTATTTGTTTGTTTTCATTTTAATTTATTAATTTCCTAACTTAACCTGCATTTTCACAGAAATGGAGACACCTGCTGCACCAAACCTTTTTTATTTTATTTTTGCTCAAATTAAAATAAACTGGATGTTTTAAAATCAATGATGTATCTTTTCCCACTGTAACAGTCACTTTGCAACACTGTCTTTTGTTGGGACCTATTGCTATATATGAATGGCAACTATATATGGATTTTAGGACACATAGCTCAGTCTTATAAAAATGCCATTGACTGTAGTTATGCCATCATCATGAAGAATGTGTTTGAATACATTTTAATATTTGGAGAATATTACAAATGCTGCAGAAGGATTTTGTTACATTAACTTACAGCTGCAATAAACTTTCTTTCTGCAATTAAGTCAGTGTTTCATAAGGCCTTATTGCAACACTGACCACAATATTTGATTATAATCAATTCCTTGTATACACCCTGTGATGAACTGCAGGTTAACCAGACTGTGTCTCCTGTCCGCAGCATCCCTGGGTTACTCCAGCAACGACAGCTACTTCTATGCCGCCATTGTGGCCGTGATTGCTGTGCATGTCGTCCTGGCACTTTTCGTCTATGTGGCTTGGAATGAGGGATCACGACAGTGGAGAGAAGGAAAACAGGACTAAGGAAAAGAGCAGAACAACAATAAGGAGACATGGATAAAGAGAGAGAAGGAGAATAACATACAATGTGGTTTCCACCAAACAGGTGTTTTATTGTGTTAGAGAGAGAGAGAGAGAGAGGGTGAGAGTGAGTGAGTAAATAAACTGTAAACAGGTATGTTGTATAACCATTGTCTCCCACACTGCTCCAGACAGGAAAGTTGTACTGCAGTGAAATTGCACTGAAGCTCTGTGTATTTACTGTGAGCTCTTAACCTGTCCGTCAAAAGAAAGAAGCTGAACCCTTATCCAGTGGTTCAGCAAAATGATGTTTGGGCTAAGAGTGTTAATCCAGGATCACTTTTTTTGTTTTTTGTGTTCTAGCTAATTTCTTTAAATCCAGCAAATAATACATACTTGATCTTGGATTTTTTTTTATTTGTTTTTGGTGCTCTTACCTAATTCAATCATTCACGTGGGGTTTAATTTGAAATGTTGCATTGTGGAGAAACTTGAAGACTTTTTACATTGGTGGTGATGGGAACCAAGGGTCACCATAAAAAATACATGATACATTTGATTTACTATCTGAAAACACCAGTGGGCCTACACCTTCTGAGTATCAAATACATTTTCTTTAGGGCCTACTTTACCTCGAAACACCGTTAATGTGTCCCTCCACTATGAGAGATGATGTGTTTTAAGCCAAAATCTTCTCAAAACTATGTTATAACAAAACTTCAGGCATTGAGCATTGAGTGTATGACTCCTTTTACCTCATGAATAAATCTGACTCCATAGTTTCTCTAAAATGGAAGGTTTCTCACCAAACCAATGGAATTTCCCCTCAAAGGAACATTCCAATGTATTTCAATATAATCTGTAAATGCCAAAGTTTCCCTGCACTTTCAAAAGAACAGAAAATCTACTGTGCCCCCCAGTGTTGTGTGAACTGTTTTCTGTAGAGTGATGAAGCTCTTTCCAGTACTTTTAGAATGGATTGGCACTACTTGCATGAGTACCTGACTAACTTTACAAGTGCTCTACAGTGTGACTGTATGCAAACATTAACAGCAGTGTTCCAATATCTAGTGTAAACTCTTTCCGGAAGAGTAGAGGCAGATAATGCAGCAAAAGTGGGACAAACTCTGTATAAATGCCTTTGATTTCAGATGAAGCGATGTACAAGCAGAAATCCAAAATTTAGAATTTTTGAACAAAGAGCTGCAGTGTTTAAATGTTCATTAGAACCAATTATTAATAGCTTTACAAAGTGGATAATGCTTGGGAAAATGACTTTCAAGTAAGCATTTACTGATTTAATTCAGCAAATGCTCAGAAACGTTTTAAGGTAATGATTGATTTCTGTTCTTTTCCAAGTGCAGGGAAACACTGCTGTCTATGGTAATCGACTGTATGCTGCAGATGTGGCAAGTGGAGATCAGGTTGAAAATACTTCAACATTGCTTTAAATGAGAGTCATGAGAAGGCTTGGCAGAATTGTAGCTCTCATAGCGGGAACAGCATGAACTAAATGCTTGCTATTTGGCATATTTTCATTTAAATGGCTTTTATTTGGAGACATTAATTACCAGTCACTAATCAGTGGTTCCTCAAGGCCTGAGTCATTGTGCCTCCTGGCAAATGTTTAAAGGCACAATGATTGCCTTTGTGTACATTTACATTTCTGGTGCCGGATTTTCCCAAGACGAGCCTAAACACTCATGAGACGTTTGCTAGCGTCCAGAACAATAGTGGTATGAAATCATAGGAAAAGCTTATTTCATCTTTCAAGAGGCTCTAATTAAGATGGGTTCCACTTTTAGTTGACATCAGAGACAATTAGTTTTTGGCTCATAGAGAAAGAACCATGTTCCTTTTCATCAATTGGCTACTATGTCAACTTCTGCTGTTTGTTTCCATGGTGATGGTGATGCAGCCAATCAGAATCTGAGAGTCATATCAAAGAAGATAGTTGACCATTTGCTGTTCTAACTGCACGTGCACTGAAAAAAACAGTTGGCACAAACAGCACAGAAGGGGTTACGTTGTCCTTGGAAAGTCCATATTACTACAACATTAAGCAAGTATGGTAATTAGAGTAACTTGGGTTCTAGATCATGTTTAATTCACAATCATTACTGCTTAATAAATTAGTAATGGGCAACTGGTTTGTTGACAGGTTTATAGAGTAAGCCAAGAGCTGCTGTAAGCTATATAAATAAGGACATCAAATTGCAGGATATAATGCAGGACAAAAAAATACAGTGGGCATGCTTAATTCACCCTCATTATTGTTCACTTGATAAGCAACCAGTTATTTATGGACTAAAGCTAAATATCTGCTTTTAATGGCATTCATAATGTCCTGCTATACTGAAGCATCACCACACTTTATTCGCCTGTTCCATAGGCCTTTAAGACAATTTTAGATTCTAAAAACAAAAGTACTAACTAAAGTACTCTAAAACTGATTTATCTTCATCATGCTGATTAAACTGCTTTAGATTAGGCAAATTAATTAAGGCATATATTAAAATGAAATTGTTGTAATTCTCGTCAAACTATGTTGATTGTTGTGTTTTCATCAATATGTCTTAGGTATATTATGGTAATTTGTCATCAGCTTATTGTTTTAGATCACAACATGTGTTTAGATGTTACAAGTACATCTGATTTCAGATCCTTTACTTCTTTTTGTTGTTTTGTTTGGTCATCATTTTCTTATTTAAAGTGATTCAAGTTTTAAAAGAAAGTGTTCCTTGCATTAAAGGATCGTTTGAGTGCATGATCTCTGCATTGCTTTTTGAATGTCAAAGGATCCACCAATTGCCTCAGCTAGTTCTACAACTGTGGTACTGTGTGATTTTTGTTATATAAAAGGATCCCTATTATGGAAATGAAACATGAAACATGCAAACATTGAAAAAGCTTCCATATGTAAAGTTCACTCCAGTCCATGTGTAGAAACTAAGCTATAATAACAGCCAGTTTTCAGTTTATTTTGTTTGTGATGTCATGAACAAAAATATTTACATATGACCATCTATTTGGCCTACTGCAGTTTAGCTGTACCTAGTCACACTGAAGCAAATAGCTAGCCTCTAACTAGCTAAGGATATCGGAGTGAACAGCAAAGCCCTTTTGTAAGTCTGCTAAATGCCATAATTATTCTTGCTTTTCATTTAAGCATAGTGTGTATGTGTAGTGTGTGTGTGTATTAGATGAATGAATTTATATAATGTAATTGCTGCCACATTTATTATAAAATAGAAGAAACACAAGATAACTGTCAATCTCCCTTGGTCTAGGCCTCTATGTGTCATTAGGATGATTGTAAAAAAAGGTCAGGAATCAGCCCAGAACTACATGGGAGGACCTTGTTAATGACCTGAAGAGAGCTGGGACCACAGTGCCAGCATATGTCCAGGCCCATTTGAAGTTCACCAACATCCAATATCTGCATGATCTATAGGAGGCATGGGAGTAGGTCATGTGGTCAGAACTTTTTGGTATCAACTCCACTCTCCATGTTTGGAGGAAGGAGGATGTGTACAACCCCAAGAACACTGTCCTAACTGAAGTATGGGGGTGGAAACATACTTTGGGGGTGCTTTTCTGCAAAGGGGACAGGGCAACTGCACTGTATTGAAAGGAGGATGGATGGGGCTATGTACTGTGAGATTTTGGCCAACAACCTCCTTCCCTCAGTAAGAGTGGGTGGAGCAAGGGAGGAGACAGAACCAAAAATCACAAATCATGTGCTAGGTGAACAGGACTAGAACACAACAGACGTAACACTTATTGTCCCCACTGCATATTTATAACCAGTCCTAAAGGCACAGTAATGAAAACAGCTTGCTTAATTTTAAGGAATGAGAGGTTGCAAAATAGTCATGTTCATTTAATTATGACTGTCACCCCTTAGGAGTCATTGATGGTAAACCACAGCTGGTTCCAGATGTCACTAAACATTCAGAAGTCATTGTGAACATCACTGTAAACTTGCTTCAAAACCGCTGGCTTTAAAGGCTGTTTTTGTTCCTATTTGATGTTGATAGAGCAAGTAGAGGCAAAAATACAGTACTGTGCAAAAGTTTTAGTGACCATATCACATTATTTAAACTCCCATCTCTGATCAATAAGAGCGAGTTTACAGTAAAGAAGAAGATTCTCATTCTGAAGAAAGTAGTTGAGAGCTTGTGAGCTAGTCAGAAGAACAAAGCTTCGGTCCAGATTTCTCCTGGACGTTCCCAGCCAGTGCCTGGATGTGTTCAATTCCATCACCAGTGCACTTGATTCAACATCAAGCACTGATTTACCAAACCAGGAGTTGGATGAGAACTATAAATAATACTAGACTCCTATGAGGAGAGCTTTGAAAATGGTTTAATGAATACAGTGATGGAAAACTTTCTGTACTAATGTTATTTGTGTTTATTACCACAATAAAATACTAATATTAGAATAAACACTCTAATGTACACACACACACACACACACACACGTTTTTTATGGTATTGATAATTCATAATTTTTGTCAACACTGTTACAATAATAAAAGATACTTTAATGTCTCTAAAAGTCAGTCTGTTCTGAAAAATTAATAGTGAAAGCTGGATGAGTCAGAGCATTACAGAGAGGAATAAAGAGACAGAAAGAGAGAAATAGAGCGGGAAAGTGTAGCAGAACATCAGCAATGTAGGTGTGGAAATTCTGAGAGCATGTCTGAGCAGAGAGACAGCAGTGTTTTACCATGTTCCATCAGACATCTGTTCCATTTCTGTGAATCTGTTCACATTTTCTCCGGATCACCTCAGTGTCTACTCTGATTTCAGCTCTTACATTAAAACATAAACACAGTCCTGGCTGCCCACACTTTAACAATTTCAACTGGTATTGCTAACAGTGCTATCCTGGGAAAATGCAAACAATCATAGCCTGAGATACTAAAAGTAGGACATAAGTCAGATTAACAACACAATACTGGTCACCCAAACTGTTTTTTTGGAAATGCTTTGAAATAGTATACAATTATCTGAATGGAAAGCAATCGACTTGGCTGTGATGTCATTCCCAGCTCCAACAACTGACTTCCAAGTTAAATTGAATAAAGTATTATTGCCCTCCAATTGACATCATGCACAAATCAGGCCCCAAAATGAGCCAAAGCCTCTACAACCATTTTAATTAGTTATGCTAGTGTATTATAGTCCCTGTTTAGAGATAACAGCGAGTCATACGTCTAAAACCACTTCAACAAATCTATTATAGCGATTTGAGTGATGATTTAAGCCTATTATGTAGTTAGCACCATGCAAATTGGTGCAGTGTTCTTGTGCAGTCTTATTCTTGTTACCTACATGAGCTTCTCAGCTGTGTAAAATGAACACAATTCATTAAATTAATTAATGAAATTTAATTAATTAAAAATTGCTTTTTGTATTGTTAAAATTTCTTCTTCATCACTTCATAAAGATCCTAAGGGCACACTGTATGGTTAGTACCTAGCAGGACCCCTTTTAGGAGGTCTAAAAGCTTGTAAACGCTTTTTGTAGCCAAGATTTTTATCCATTCTTTCTTGTAAAAGTGTTCCAGTTCTGTCAGATTCCTGGGCTGTTTTGCATGCACTGTTCTTCTGAGGTCTATCCACAGATTTTCAAAATTTCTTCTTCCTTGACCTTGTAGTCCAGCAAGGGTGGCAGGTCAGCAACAGCATCATCAGCGGACCTGATTGTGCCGATCTTTCATTGCTACTGCAGTGATGAACGTTTTCCAAAGTGTTGCTGGCTTTTTGCTGACATTATTGTCATGATGTTACAAGTGATGTTATTGACTTGGAAACTGAATGCAGCTGAACATGCAAGCTCTCCTCACATTAAACATATCGGTCTCACAAATTTGAAAGTGAGTGTCATTTCTTGAGCAGTCAGCATCCCTGCTATGCCTGTAACATCCAGCCATGCTAGACATGACTACAATACGATGAAATTAACTGTTATTCAAGAGAAAATCACCCCGTTATTCAGCCTTTTTCTTTCTTTCTCTCCCTTTCTTTCTTTTTCACTTGCTAGCTGAATCACTCCATGACCCAGAAGTGCTAAACAAGCCTATTAGTGACTAGCCCATGAAACTTGCAGGCCTTTTTTATAGCAAAAAAAAGAGAAAAGCTCTGTTATAAAAGTCCTCTTACACATTTTCTACTAAGGCACCTTTTCATATCACCCATTTTGCCTTGTGTGTACTACATTATCAGGATTTTAAAAACAAAGAAAAAAACAATGGTGCCAAAGGGTTCATGTTTATTTGATCCAGAGAATATTACTCTATTGGCAGTACTTCTCCACAGGGACTAGACAAGGCTATGTGTGCATTTGCACATGTCAGTATAGAATAGAATAGAATAGAATAGAATAGAATAGAATAGAAAAGAATAGAATAGAACTTTATTGATCACTTGGCAGGGTTCCCACAGGGAAATTAAGGTTCCAGCAGCAGCATAAGTACAGTACAGAAAAAGGGTAGAAAGATAAGATAATAGAAGGGGTGTCCACAAACAATTGGACATATAGTGTGTGTGTGTGTGTGTTCAGATAATACAGTGGCATGCAAACGTTTGGACACTCCTTGTCAAAATAACTGCTAATATGAACTGTTAAGTAACTTGAACATTATCTCCAAAAGGCAAAAACATAAAGATCCTAAGGGCACACTGTATGGTTAGTACCTAGCAGGTCCCCTTTTAGGCGGTCTAAAAGCTTGTAAACGCTTTTTGTAGCCAAGATTTTTATCCATTCTTTCTTGTAAATGTCTTCCAATTCTGTGAGATTCCTGGGCTGTTTTGCATGCACTGTTCTTCTGAGGTCTATCCACAGATTTTCAGTGATGTTCAGATCAAGGGACTGTGAGAGTCATGGTTAAACCTTTAGCTGTGCCTTTTTGATGTAGTCTGTTGTGGATTTTGAGGTCTGTTTAGGATCATTATCCATTTGTATAAGCCATCCTCATTTCAACTTCAGCATTTTTACAGATGGCGTTATGTTTGCTTCCAAACTTTTTCCAAACAATTTTATTGAATCCATTCTTCCCTCTACCCATGAAATGTTCCCTGTGCCACTGGCTGCAACACAGTCCCAAAAGATGAACGATCTACCCCCATGCTTAACGGTTGGACAGGTGTTCATTTCATGAAATTCTGTGCCATTGTAACCTAATTTTTAGTCCACAGGACATGTTTCCAAATTGCATCAAGCTTGTTTTCATATTCTTTTACAAAAATCTGACGCTGAATTTTGTGGTGAGGACACAGGAGAGGTTTTCTTCTGATGACTCTTCCATGAAGGATTTATTTGTACAGGTGTTGCCGAACAGTAGAACAAGGTACCAGAGTCTGCTAAGTCTTCCTGAAAGCCTGTTCCTGTTAAATTACATTTCGAAAATGAGGAAATAGCAATCTGAAGATTGTTTGCTATTTTCTTATAGTTTTCTCCTGATTTGTGAGCCATTTTCAGAGTGCTAGGTGGCTGGTTAGAAGAACCCATGGCTGCTTTTTTGGAACAAGGTTAGTGGAGTCTGGATGTTTTAAAACTTGAAACTTGAAGATTGCATCATTTGGCTTTTCCTAATGATGATTGTTAACAAGCCATAACCCTAACAATGTCTGAGAACTAAATCAAATTTATTTGTGTGCTCAAATCTCCTAGATTTCCCATACTTTTGCAAAGTATTCCTTTCAATTTTCACTATAAAATTGTACAAAAATTGTACACTGGTATTTTTGTAAAATGTTGAAAATTGTGTTTCATCTTTAACTTTATGCCTTTTGGGGATCATTTCATGCTTAACTGTTGACAGTAATTTTGACCAGGGGTGCCCACTGTATAACAAACATATACATATGCAACCTACATATACAAATAAGACATACATAATATACAAACACTGTAAGTAAACTAATAATACACAAAGATGTATGGTTCATGCCTTGTATTCACCTCATTAATTAAATAGACCCCTACTAGCAATCTCCTCCACCGAATGATTCCTGTAGTTGCAAATAAGAACTGCAGTTAACTCCAGTTCATTTGTTTCATTGTTTAATTAAGCTTTGTTTCATTGTCATGTGCCATCACCCAATGTCTCTCCAGATTTAGGTCATGGACTGCTGTCATTACATATTCATTGTTGGCTCAGTGTTCATAAGGCTTTTAAGCAGACCCAAACCATGATGCTCCCTGCTTCATGCTTCATGGTTAGAATGAGGATTGAATGTTGTTGTGTAGTGCTCATTTCCTCCAAACATAGCATGTAGCAATATTTTCCCAGAAGCATTGTGGAACATCCAGGTGTTCTTGGGTAAACATTAGCTTGGCTGCAATGTTTTTATTGGACAGCAGTGACTTCCTTCATGGTGTCCTTCAATGAACACCATTCTTGTTCAGTGTTTTTTATTTAATAGTGGAGTTTGAAGAGTCTTACGTGCAGTAGGTTTTTTGCTGTTGCCCTTTTAGGATTTCCTTGAAGGGATCTTAACAGTAGCAATCCTGAAGTTTCCCATTTGTAGTTAATTTATCTAACCAGGGATTGACGTATTCCCAGGTCTTTAGCGATGCTTTTCTTGCATTTTCCAGCTTCATGCTTCTCTATAACATGTCTTCTAAGGCATAGCTCACATTAATCAATCTTTCCTGATATTTGTCATTTCCAGTGAATAGTCTCTTTAATTTAAACAATGTTTAACTAGCTCTTGTAGAAATAATGTGTAGAGGTTCACTTACTTTTTTAGCCTGCACTGCACATGTTTAATCAATATGTTCAATAAAACACAAACTAATGTTTGTTTGTTATTAGTTTAGTTAAATTGTTTGTCTATGATTATGTCTTAGATAACAATCAAGCCACGTTTTAATAATAATCAATACAGAAGTCGAGTTTTCTAATTACATATAGATACAATGGGACACGTAGGTATTTATCACTTTCACATACATGCTGACCCATAGAAACACACATATGCACACACACTTATGCTCAAGGTTAGCTGTAAGTACCATTTGTACAATGATGTGTGTCTGTTATTTTCTCTGTTTTGTGAGTAACAACACTGCTAGAGCCAGACAATGCAGCATGAACACACACACACACACACACACACACAAACATTTTGCTGATCTATAGCTTGAGTCTGTTTTCCTTTAGGCAGTAATAGTGTTAGTAGTATTAGTAGTCAACAATTTCACTAATTTTCTTGAGATATTTTAGTGCATCTCAAGCAATTTGAATATTGTGGAAAAGGTTCATTTCTTTTATATTCATTATGTGACATATTTCATTCATTTTTTTGCTTTACTGTTGATCTTTATGGATTATAGATTATGAAAATCATACGTCCAGAATCTAAAATTATAAGAATATTTAATTTGAAGTTTGACTAAATGACTAATCATTTAGGCTGTATAAAAAGACAGCTGTAAATATATCACTTTAAATGTAAGGAATGTAACATATATGACAGTTAAACATTTTTATTAAATTATTTTTTTTAACTATATTCATTTTTTTTGAGATTCAGTAGTATTAAAACATTTTGGACATTTTCTCACTGTTTCTAATTTTCTCAAGCTCTTTCAAATTTCTAAATTTTTAAAAATAATAAAAAGTTCTGATGTGTTGAAATAATGGGGTAAATGTTGACATTTTCTGAGATGGCGGACTTTCTTAATGATATCATTGCGCATTGTGTGTAACATCTGTTTGATACTCAAACATCCGAGTCTGGGGCTCTGTCAAGGAATTAACAATAGTACAAGTCATGTAAACAAATATGTTACTCCAAGCTAACATAAACATGTTTGTAATGATCACTGCAATGATGGTGTTAGACTTCTAGCAAAACATTATTTCAGAGCAACAAATCTTTTCTGGAAATGGTATTGTTTTTAGGTAAGACGTGATCAGTAACTACAAAATCAAAGTTTCATGTAAATTATTTTGTAATACTTAACAGTAATAAGAGGTCAAGTCCTTCACAACGTGCCAGAACAGCTCAAAAACATTCATAGACAGTTTTAGGACCTAACCAAAAAACTGACTGACAAAGGCCAGAAACACCATGTATGATGTTGAAGTGTGTTTATGGCTAAAGAAAATTCTTGACTAAAAGCCAGTAAACTGTCACTCAATGTTAACAACAAACATAAAATAATTTAAGTTACTATGTAAGAGACAAAATTTTCATCTGACAGCTGATTTCTCAGTTGTGTAGCAGCAGAAATCAATGCTCTGTCAACCACAGTACAAAGTATAGTCTTCTATGGCATAAAGACGGCTAAGCTGGCATTAGTTAGGCATTAGGTTTACCAACCATTGTATCAAAGGCATCATTCATCTGAATAATGCCTTGGGAGTGCAGCATACTTTGCAGTACTTTTATCTATATGGTTATCTATACTAAACTGGAGTCTCTACACTAAACTCTCTCTTAATGGTCAGAGACAGGACTTTAAATACTGCGCTGTGTCAATGTGTGTGTGTGTGTGTGTGTGTGTGTGTGTGGTTGTACATTCTTTAAGCTAGAATTGGAATTGGATCTACATTATCATGCACACAATGTCACAATGTTCCATTTTTTAGTTCTATTCCACTGTCAAACAGGACCACAATGCACAGAATACTGGTTGTAGAGTTACCAAACATGTCTTGGCTGATCGGTGTAGATTTTTTGACAAACTGTTTTTGAAGTAAAGCAACTAGAGTCTGCAGCACACAGTCATGACATCAGATGTAGCAAGTCGTTCATGTGTATCCAAAAAAAATAATTTTCCAGACGCAATAAATCTAGCCTGTAGCTAAAAATGGATTTTGGCGGGAGAATATTCATTGACAGTGTAACACAGTCTGGAAATCTGACCATAGTTGCTTGACCAAGGTTTGGAGTGTGAGTGTGTGTCTGTGTGTGTGTGTGTGTGTGTGTGTGTAAGATGGTGAGTGCTCTGCCCTGTCAGTCCTATTTCCTAAATAGAACACATCCAGTGAGTCGCCAGGGCTTGGGCTTACATCCTGTATTTTGATTGTGCAACAGTAACTATGGGTGATTCACTGTCTAGCGACCGTTGCCATGGAAACCGCCTTCATTCTGACCATCTCTCTCAGTTTCTCATTTTTGCTTTCCCCCACTGTGTGTGTCTTATTATCTTGGGATTCTGAAAGTGGCCACAGACAAATTTAACAGGGTTGTTTGGTTTGGACAGAGTGATAAATAAGATATGGGAGCATTTCATTACAGCCAGACTCGCATGAACTCATCTGGGATGCACAGCTGGCCTGGCTTGTGAATCTGAGCATCTGGTGTATGTCCAAAGACAGCTGTGATTTTGAACCCACCTGCACTGGTCCTACACTCAGTAGAGATGATCTAATAATTTCAGTCCTTATCGAAACATCACACTTGAAAGAGCATATTTAATACTGATATTAACATTGAGACAGTGGAGGGATATTGTCAATCAATCAATGTTTATAGCACATTTTACAACAAGGGAGTTGTCACAAAGCAGCTTTACAAAAATCTGTATCCAAGCCTCAAATGAGCAGCCAGTAGGCAACAGTGGCAAGGAAAATCTCCTTCAGGCTAGGAGGAAGAAACCTTGAGAGGAACAGATGCTCAAGAGAGGAACCCATCCTCCTATTGTGCCCTGCTGTTTCTTCTAAGGGTCTCTCTTTAATCATCTTTGGTGGAACCCATTGTCAATTAGGCATCAGGACATAGCCTTGTAAAGCCTATCAAAGTACTCACACTCAAATGATGCTCAGTTGTATATCGTAGGGGCTGGTCTTTAAAAATCTTTGCAAAACTTTGAATTATTTGAGACAAAATCACAACACTGTAAAATCACTTTTGAGTGTTTTAACATATAGAAAATTAAACTGACCTCAGAATTGGAAATCATACTGAATATGAACGTATGAGCATTGTTATGCCCCTAGTGGCAAACATGTAAATTGTAGGCAATCCCAGTCTTAGAGGGCTGGATTCCTGCTCAGGTTTAAGCTTTTCTTGCTCCAGTACACCTAATTCAAGGTTCTCATCCCTCATATTACTACTAAGGTGACTGAGCTTTGTATGTGATGTCTCCCAAATATAATACACCAGCAACTGGGGAACTGTGTCACTCTTACGTACACTTGTCACTCATACTTAACAATGTATTTTTTAAGTACAAAAAGGGTTCCACTACTGTTACCAGTCAAACAACACTTTTCAGTACCACATGGAATTCCTTTTGCTTAGAAGTTTCCTAGTTTTTTTTTCCCCAATAAAATATTTAGGGTTTTAATTAAGGTAATTTATTATTTTGTATTGTCCATTGTCCAAGTTATTTTTGTTGTTTGGCCTTTAAAAAATAGATTTCTCAGCAACCTCAGGACAAGGTGAGTAATACAATAGAGTGTAGTACACTTACATAAGGCACACTACTGGATTTCATAGCACTGTTTTTTTTCCAGTATGTCCTGCTATATAACACCTGGTCTGTCACATAATTTCCCATTTAATAAAATCTTCTGAACTGACTTTCCTCTCAACTATTTCACCAGGGATGAGGGAAATAATGGTCGGAGTGATAGCTGCTGGGTTGATATAAGTCTTGCTGCACACAAATGAACTCTGTATGTGTTCATTCAGCACTGCAGATATCGACGTTTAACCTCTGCTGAGTAACAGTTGTTGTCATCGGCTGACAAGCTATAAAGTACAGTACTGCTAAGCATAGATGACCCATTTAATCCGTATCTGTTCAACCACTAAAACTAGTGGGAACTGCAGCTGTTACGGGGTTTGTTGTTATTGAAAAATGTTTCAGTTCACCCTCAGATATGACTTTTAATTCTGGATTTGTCCAATAGTTGAAACCTCATCTGAATTAGGTGGGTGTTTTGTGGGTTTGATCTGTTTTAAACAGAAAGGACATATGGATGAAAGGAAATCCAGCATGTCAAACCAGGGCAGTGGGCGAACCTGAGCTGACCCTGTTCTCTGTTTCATCACCTGAGCTTTAGAAAGCAGCTGAATGCAATTGCTTCATCTAAGGCTCAGAGATCTGCGAGTCGTCACCTGACTGTGACCGTTTCATGTGAAACATTTGATGGATGAATGAATAAAGTGTGGACTGTAAATCGTGACGCCGTGCCCCGCCTCCCAGCGCGTGACCCACATACCGACCCGGCAGGGCGAGCCACGCGCCTACCTCACCTTCATCTGACAACACAGAGCTTTTACAGCTGTGAGCGAGAAGGCTTCGGAGCGGTGGTTTTACCCTCTGATACATCTCTGTAGGCTGGAAGTGAGCTGAAAAAAGGGCGGAAGTGGTGATGTAATGCTGACGAAGGCTTTTTTTTTTTAATTTAACTTACTTTCTGCTGAATGAACTCGTCTTTAATCGTGTGAAATGAGGGTGGGATCAACGTTAGTGATGACGTCACGGTTAAAGTCCCCCTCCAGCTAAATCAAAGCCAACGGAAATAAATAAATAAATAAAACGATATATAAAAACTTGTCTTACGAAACAGCAACTCTTTACATAAGCTGCCCACTGAACTCCCCAGTCATATGTCCAACAGAGGATGAATAATAATAATAATAATAATAATAATAATAATAACAACAATCATCATCATCATCATAATCATAATAATCGCAAAAGATTAGTTTACAAAAATATAATTATATTATTATAAATATAATTTAGAGAGAGTGTGACAGAGAGTGTGTGAGAGAAGGAAAAAGAGAGAGAGCGAGACAGATAGAGAGAGAGAAAGAGAGTGTGTGTGTGTGTGTGTGTGTGTGAGAGAGAGAGAGAGAGAGAGAGAGAGAGAGAGGCATAAAGACAAGCCGTCCTTAATTCTCCGCCGATGACATTTACTGGCCGCTGTTCAGGAGAGAACGTTCGGTTTCTGCGCCTGTATTCCGTGAAGCTCCGCTCTGATTGGGTAGAGGAGATGGCCAAAGCCCCGCCCACTACCCGCACCGGCGAACCGCCTGAGAGGATGACCTACGAGCTCGCGTTAAAGCTGGTGGGCGTGGCTTAGGAATACAGGTGGGAAAAAGAACACAAGCTCTACGCCCCTTTTTCTCCTGACCAATAAGGTCCGTCGCCTCCTCTTTGGTCACACCTCTTTTCTCCTTTTTAGGCCGTGAGAAGGGACGGGGCGATGACGTAAAGAGCGAGGTGTGTGCGCGTCGGAAAATGAACATCAGTGAATGAAGAGAAAAAAAAAGAAAGTCACTCACTGCCCGCAGAAACGGTGCCAGTTATGTAACTCGCTTTTCATGAGTAAAAAAGGCAAAGCGGGAGGAAAGAGGAAGAAATTAATAATAAAAATCCTCCTCCGAGCGGAGTCGCACATTCAGCGCGACTGTGGACCTGTTTGGGTGAGTTCTGTAAACACCGCTTAGTCAGCTGTGAGGCACTCTGTGCTTTTGTTTCAGTTATAAAGCTGTGTGTGTGTTTGTGTGTGTGTGTGTGTGTGTGTGTGTGTGTGAAGTTGAGGAGAAAGTGGAGCTGCTCTCTAATTAATGAGCGCTGTTAACTGCGCGCGCGGATACTTTCATGCTTATTTCTTGTCTCAGAATCACTGCGACCGACTGTTGCTGTAACTGATTTGTGCATCGCTGCCTCACTGATTCAGCTTTCATTTCATACTCAAACGATATCAGATCGCGAAGCGCACACGTTTGCGCGAGCGACGTCATATTCCACCGATCTTGACGTTAATTACACGCTCCTATAGAGATCCTGACGTAACGCACACACTTAAACACGCGTAGTAATGCAAACTAGAGTAATAATGTAACCTAATGTAGACGTGAAGCCCCGCTGCTGGAGCGGCTGCACTCTAGTGCTTTGATTTTCCACTGGAGGAAAAGTAGAGCAGCCTCATGCTGGCCTGGTTTCTGTGCTTTAACAGCACAATGTCTCTGTGACAAATACAACCGAGGGGACACAGGGAGAGAGGACAGGTAGTGTGTGTGTGTGTGTGTGTGTGTGTGTGTGTGTGTGTGTGTGTGTGTGTGTGGTTTGATGACTTTATAGCGATCATATAAAGCACTGGTTTAAAAGGTGGTCGGTTATGTAACACATGGCTGGAGTCTCGGGAGCCGGCTACAGTGACGTCATGCCCTCGATTTCGCCCAGAGAGAAAAAAAGTTCACCAGGCATTGTGAGTGTGTGTGTGTGTGTGTGTGTGTTAGAGAGAGAGTGTGAGTGTGTGTGTGTGTGTGTGTGTGTGTGTGTGTTTTCCTATCATATTTTAAAGACTCTTTCTCTTTAAGCAGTGTTTGCCCTGGTTTGTCTCCAACGACAGGAAGGGGGGGGGTAATTTTAAGACATGTTCAGCAAATTCTACTAATGAGTCAATAATAAATCTGAATCAATTATTCTATGACATTTATTACTAAGGATTAAGGAGTAAATACATGCAGACCAATGCAACCTGAGATGTCCCTAGGTTACACCATTGGGGAAATATCTGGAGCCATTGGTGGTCCCGCAGAGCTTGAGATGCAGCACTGTCACTGAAATTGAAAATATCCAGATTGTCTCAATAGAGTAATATTAGAGGAATTTACATGGACATGGCTTAAAGCGAACAATCATTTGTATCATAATAGTCTGTAGACTTATATCTCTAGTCTTAATTTATATATTGATGTTCATTTTTAGTAATTGTTGTATTGCAAAATATAATATATACAGAGTATAGATACTTTGACTATTTTGAGGATCTACTGTCAATACTTTGTAAATGAATGACTTGTTTTCATATTCATTCGACTAATTGTCTATTAATGAGAACTGCTCTGAAGCTGGAAGTTTAATTTAAAGCGACATTATGTAACATTTTACCTTAAAATTACAGCTTCAATATTATATAAATGCTCCACCGACTTGTAATACTGTTCTACATAACATTAAGTGTGGCTACATGTGAGAAATGTGAAACGTTATGTAACCCAAGTCATATTTGTCTAAAATTCTGTAACATTTTCTGCAAAAAGGTAAAGTGATTTACATTGAATATATGGTTAAAAGGGCACATGTCAAAATAAATGACAGAGACGTGGGTATTCAAGGCTGATTGATTTGTGTGGAGAAGGAAGGCAAGCCTGTCTGGTCAAATATCTCACAGAAGAGCTACTGTAGCAGAAACCAATGAATGAATTGCATCCATGCTTTATTGGGTCAGAACTGGAGGGAGGAGTCTACACAATATTAGCTGTGTTTTGACAGGGAATGACGAGAATAAGCCTAAATAAACTGGTAAATGACAAACTTGTGCAGCTACCCTCAAGCCAGTGGACATATGTTTGAATTTGAATTTTTAATAATTGTTAAAAGAATGTATGGATTTAGATTGCTGGTTAGTTGTGGGAATGATTGTGGGATTGATGGGAGCGTGAAACATTCAAACATGGAAGCTTATCTGTGATTTATATCTGAGTGAGCAGATCTGAGTGATGCTGCATCAGCCAAGGCATTCTGACCTGTAAAGCTGGATTCTGCAGCTGTGGATGCAGTCATTTTTGAGCTATTTAGTTTAAAAACTGTCTCTTATTGGCTGATATATGAGTATGTCAGATTATGCTGTCAAAAGTTCTAGTCAAATGTTTAACATTTGTAAATGTACATGCACTTTTATCTGCTGTCCGTCAATGTTCTTTTTGTAGTGAATGGCTGGCTTATGTGATTGTGACTAAGCATGGATTTGTATGCAGCAAAAATGATTTGCCTCCCATTTGTTTCAATGAGCATATGGTAAAGTGTCAAATTCCAATCCAGCATCTGTGGCTAGAAGTTCCAGAGTATATAATTAGCACTCACTCTATCACTCTATCTGGGTGGGTAGGGTGGCCCATCCTCTCCCCCATCACATAGAGGTATGCTAGTCAGTCCAGGTGTCTGTTAGCTGATTTGGCAGTATGCATTCTCCTTCAAGCGTATTTGGCTTGACGAAAATGCAGAGGTAGCTTACGTGACTTGGAGGAAGAGCAAGATAGCCTCATGCTAGAATTATGTTATGTGAAACAATACATATGTCAGGATTCTCAGTGTTTTACATATTAGTACTGTACAGTAACTGTCAACAGCTATCTGAAAGTAATTCCTCAAATAAGGCCACGTATCAGTAGGGGAAAACATGAAGCCAGGCATTGCTGTGGCCTACCATAATTCCTGTTTGAAAATGGTGCTGGAAAACATATACTGAAAAAGTGGAAATATCGCAGAAAATCTAATGCATATTAAATCACCTTCTGTTCCAATTCCAAGAACTAATTCTGCTCTCTAGTTGTTTCTTCTCACTGGCCACCCTTTGAAAGGTTTTTGCTTTTGGTCAGAAGTTCACAGATCTCCCAGCATGTCACTGTTGAACTTTAAGAAGGTTATAAAATGTTAACTTTTCACAGATACAAGGAAACTTTTCTTTTTCCTTTCACTCACCAATGTAGAGTTTGAAGCTTAAGGCCACTGGTGGAATTTTTGTCAATTAGTGAAGGGGGAAAGCATTTGAGTGAAAAAAGTAGGCCTGGAAAAGTGCATACAATTTAACCAGCATTTCTGTACTCATTCACCAGAAAACCTTCTGGTCCCCTGCCTTCAGCTGGGAGTATGCGTTGAAAAATGCACGAGAGCCAATGGCTCAGAGCTTAAGCGCCATCTGCTGGAGAATGCATCTTTATAGGCTGCTCTATGGGCTGAAATATTGACCTGCACTCTCAAAAACTGCAGAGGCCTGAATGTAAAACAGGCCTGCACAGCCTTTTCTCTGCTTTTTATTCTTCAGGTGGAAGCAGAAATAGCTCTATTGATTTGGATTAACCAGAATGGGTTGAATGGACATGTGTAAATGCAACCAAACTACAACTGAAGTTTACATGTTGTATGTTCAACACATTTGTATATCTTTAAGTTGAATCTTTCTTTATTCTCTCTACCTTTCCAAAAACTTTCGGATCTGTCAGTTCTGTGGTGGAAAGCTCTTGGTTGGGGAAATAAACTGTATTCCACTATTAGACTAATTTACAGTACATGTATATCTTTTTGTCAAATATATTGTAAATACACTATATGTGCAGGTGTTTGTGGACATCCCTTCAAGTGAATGCTACTAATGCTTGTACTAAAGTTGTACCCATAGCTGACACAGATGTGCCAGTGGAATCGGACTCTTTGCATTGAGCAGTGGAACTGTGCTCCCTACAATATTGGTGCTCCATCCAATACTTTTATGATAAGATGAGGAGTTGGGGATCTTATGTGGGGTGGTGATCAACCAACATCCTGATCTCACTAATGCTAATGCTCTCAAATCCTCAGCGCACCATTCCAAAATCTTGTAGAAAGTCTGGATAGTAGAGACAGTTACTCCAACAAAAACAGGTTAAACTCTTTCTAATACCTTTGATTTCAGAAGAAACAATAAATGAGTATGTGTCACAATACTTTTGTCTTTGTAATGTTAATGCACATGTAGAAAAATGCCATAGTGTTAGATTTTAGAATCACTGCAATGGAGTGGACCTCTACAGATGACTATGCTTCTTGATATCTGCCTCTATACAAGAATTCCACTGTACTCTGAATATCCATGACAACAAGAACGAACTTGGACCGGACCTGGAATGTGTGTGGTGCTGAATTGCAGGCATTGGGATTTTATCTGTGGGCTGGATCTCAGGGCTGTTGGCCTGTGCACTGTGAGGTAAACTGAGGTTAAGTGGTATTTTGAAACAAGGTGAAGCATTCAGTGTGTCCATCATCCATAGCAACATGTTCAGTTCATTCAAATGGCTTTGGTTAAGCTTTATTTACAATAGAGATGAACACAATACAGCTGTGCTGTCTTTCAAGTCTGAAGTACAGAGAGAGCGAGAGAGAAAGGCAGAAAGGACCAGTTTATTATCTATATCCCTCTCCTCACTGTCTCTTTCCATCTCTTAGCTTCTGTTTGTTTGGACTTTATTTGTTCACCAAGGTTGTCCTGGACAATGGAATGCTCATTTAAGAGTGAGTGTTATATTGGGACATTATCATGATACATATCTTTGGATTTTGTCATGCAATCCAAATGCACTAGTAGTGCTTAGTTTAGTTATTTTTATTCTAAATGTATAACCAATAGAACTAAACTTAGTCTTCATTTTCTGAATTAATTATTATGTTCTGTGTATTCTCTATCTCATACATATTACACTATATATTTCTTTGTTTTATCGTATTCAAAAATACAAGGGAATACAAGTACAAGTTGTGATTAAATTAAGTGTTGTCATTAATTAAAAAAATCTCTTATGAATGGTTATTCAAAGTGATATATAGTTATTCTAAAAGAACCCTTTCAGTACTGTATAGTTCTCTTCTTGCTCAGTGTACTGTGGACCTCATTGCACATAAGACCCACAGTCATTCTAAAGCATTGTTGGTTGATACAGAGCTTTTTAGATGCAGGAAGATGTAGTAACAAGAACTGTGTTAAAATTTGACTGTGTGATCATCAAGCCTTTCGCAAAGTTCAGATTCCCTGGTCATTCTTGATGGTGATATGTGGCAAATCTAAACAGAAAAAAAATCTTGGGGACAGTTTTGCCTTACAATGGCTCACATGTACTCTGCTTCCATGGATGGATTTTAAACCAGATATTCGTGAAAAACTTGGTAAATCATTAAACAGTGTGTTCATAGTTATTTTAGATCTTCAAGTTTCATTAATCACCACTGTGAAATATTCCAATGGGTTAGGTTCATCTTATCCATTGAAAATTAATTGCAGCTGAAATTACCTTTGACCTTTGACACATGGATTTCAAGGGGGTGAAGGCTGGGCTAGGTGGTTTCCAGATGGACCTGTGCTCTGGTTGGGTTTGTACATGTTATAACTGGTACCCAGGTGGGCTTCTCAATTTGCCCCCATGATTACAATCCACCTTACTTTTCCATGGGTCCCATGTAGGACTAGTGCGCAGTTAACAACTCAGATGGTGCCCATGTTTAACCTCTCTTGGTCTGATAATTGATCCTTGTGGGCATACATATGTGGGCCCAACATGGAACACGCAGACAAAAGTTTCTGGTTCCCAATTGGGCTACCCAGATGGGCTCCATATGGACATGTTATCTGGATGAAGTTTTAATGATGATGTAACTGTGGCGTCTAGCCAATTCTAACAATAGATGATCCATTACGTTCTTAGAGTTAGAACATCTCACTCCTGTTTTAACCAATAAGCATCATTTAGTTATTTTTCATCAATTCAAAATTCTCTCTCTCTCTCTCTCTCTCTCTCTCTCTCTCTCTCTCTCTCTCTCTCTCAGATTAGCAGCACAACAGATGATCAGTCGACCTTAAATGAACACAGAAAGATCAGACCCTTCTAATTTTACAAGGTGTGTGAGTTTATGCGTGTGTTAGGTAACAGGCTGTTACGGAGCCCTGCACTGGTGAATCTGGGTTACTGGGCCATGGCCTGCAAGCTTAGCTCCAGCAGTGCGCAGGCAGGCAGAGTGGCGTGACCAGCCAGGCAGAAATGGGCCACAGTGCCAGTTAAAGCAAAGGCTGGTAAAGATGTTTAGGTTCTGTTTTCCTTTAAAAGTTCCCTCTTCCTCCCTGTTCTGTTCTCAACAGAGCTGTGCTCAGTGTTCAAGCCCTGCATCAGTTCATTTATGCTTTACAGTGATGGAAGCAAAGAGTGAGAGGGGGAAAATTAGGGGTGAGAAAGAAAAGAGGGAGAGGTGCGTCAGGGTTATATAAAAGCAGTACAGCTAGCTGTTGAGTTGGATGGATGGATGGATGGATGGATGGATGGATGGATGGATGGATAGGATGGAGGATGGATAGATAGATAGATAGATAGATAGATAGATGACAGATAGATAGATAGATAGATAGATAGATAGATAGATAGATAGATAGATAGATAGAGAGAGAGAGAGAGAGAGAGAGAGAGAGAAATATTTGAGGGAAATTAAGGTTCCAGCATCAGAAGGAAGTGATAATACACATTTAGTAATGTTTAAATATTATAATTAATTATTTTTGCATAACAGTAAAGAGTATGACTATGATTTTTTAGTCTATTAATGTACCCAAAGCTAGTCTCAAAATCATTCCTATGCAATACACCATGATGCGCATGCCCTAAGACAGACACACATCAGCATGTGTAGTAAGCTCATGTGCTTAAAAGAAATAAATGTAGTTTTTTTATTATACCAATGTACATCTCTATATCTGATTTTTGTAGCATGTTCTCTGTATTATAGAAATCATAGGGTTTATTAAATGATAAATTATAAAAGTTTTGGAAAACACAATTTCATAAACCATGGACAAATATTGGGTGTTGATGTTATTAGAGCTTCATCCTGGATACAATAGTAGGAAACCAATTTACACCACATACACACTTCATTCATTCACTCATTTACTCACAATTGATTAAAAAAATAATTCTGGATATTTTATTTTATTGATGTTTTATTTTTTAAGTTCAAACAAGTTCAATGCTCTGTGTAATCAGTTCAGTTAGAGCTTGCAGAGACCATGCGGTCTTGGTGTGGTTATGCTGAAGTGGCATCATTTCTCTGGACCGGATCACAGTTTACGTGCTGCTCTGGTTGACTGGTCACTGCTCAACAAACAGATGTGCTTCAAAAGATGAATTGTTTAGAGCTTTGTATCTGTGGAGCTGGTGAAAGCCTTGTGGTCTGCTGGTGAAATTGTGTGGGTGCTGGGCTCTTCACTTTCAGATTTGAGGTGACAAATTTCTTATTTATGTGGACTTGACACCAGGCCTCTGTATGCCCTATTTCTTGCAAAATGGGCATATCTCTTCATAATCATTTGATAATCATCTAAAAATATTGTGAAATGGCTGGTATTCTCCTTCTACCGGTGTATCGGAAGTTTTACATTTTGCCAACCAGGTGAAAGAAATGAAGTATGCTTTTTTTGTTTATTATCTATCTGTTCATCCTTGTCTGTCATTAAGGGTCAGTTACATTTAATTAATGTAAAAGTAAATAAGTTGTGGCGTAATGTTTGATTTAATTTCTTACATAACATTGCACATAAAGGATCAGACCGCTGCGTATGCAATAATATTTTCAGACGACAGTGCGAATGACATAATGTGCAGCCCTAGTCCAGACACCCCTAAAAGTGCACTTACTGCTGTCTCAGGTGTTCAGTTGTGTACACACACGTACTAGAAAAACATCGACCAGTAGAACTACGTGATCTGGAGTAGCCACACATGCGTCTACAGTCACCATGCCCAATGCCATCCATCAGCGGAAGTGGTATGAAACCACTGACTGTGGAGTAGTGGAACTGTGTTCTCTGGTGTGATGGAGCTCCATCCTGACCTTTTGAATGAGTTGGAGTGGCAGAACCAATCACCCAACATCAGTACCACACCACACTGATGCTCTCACTGTGTCTGAATGGCATTAAATGTCTACCAGTCAGTGTTCCACATCAAACGAAAAGCCTTCCCAGAAGGTTAGAGACTGTTACTGCAGCAAAGTGGGCAAGACCTGTATTTACACAGTGGAATTCAGAAGACATGCAGGAGAAATACAGTATGAAGGCAACACTTTTGGACCTATGTACAGCTAGGCAACTAGGTTCAGTCCTGTCCAGGAAACCAAGCCATATTGTGTAATCCAATCTGCCCTGACCTTCGGTGTATTTCAGTCTAGGGTTATGAAACATGATTTCAATGTTCTTCCTGGATCTCTCTCGCTCTTCTCTTATGGCATCTCACATACAAATACAATATCTTCAGGTAATATAAAAATGCCAATGTAACTGGTTAATTCACAATTTCTTTGTCATAACCAAGATGATTCTTTAATGTAGGCTAAATAAGGGCTGTTTTACAGTTGCAATATCAACCCACTATTCATGACTATAAAATCACATAAGCAGTAATATAAGGGCACCATACACTATGGACTCCACCATGATTGCCCTCTGTTATACCACTGGATCCTCAACAGATTGAGATTCAGCACTTCTGGTCAAAATATATATATATATATATATATATATATATATATATATATATATATATATATATATATAACAGTATTATAAATCTTATAATACAGCAATACAGTATTATAAATATTTATATATAACAGTATTTTATATATATATGTATTTTATATATACTGTATTACTGTATTATAATACTAATAATTTTTATTTAGTTGGTACAAAGATTAGAGCACATGTTGCGTAGTTTGTTTGTGTAGGCCTGTATGGGGGCCTTTAAGTTTTGTCTGGGTTTTTAACTGTCTTTGCTGAAAGCCTCTTATCAACATGACTTGTGTATGACCTTAGTGCTTAAGGAAGACAAGAGGAAGGGAACTTTTCACCTATCTTTATCTCCATTCTTTGCATATATATGTTTTACATATGCCAAAATCTTCCTTATTATTAAAATGGTGTTTTGTGCATTTTGTAAAATGCTCATTTGTTTTGAATAAAGGCCCAGAACCTTAGTACTGAAGACAAAAATAGCCTCTTTAAAAAGATCCTATCTTACCCTGGTTCTCTAAATGAATTTGACATGACTTCACTTCAGCTGTCACCATTTTAAACTCTTACAAAGCTTTCTTTAGCACTGATCCACTTTTACCATTAATCTTTTAATTTCATGGTTGACTGAAAAGCTCCCCACCTCATTTCTTCCACTTCTTTTCTCTTCTGATCTCCATCTACCAACCTTTCCACCTTGGAGGGCAGAGGTGAGATTCTGACCTATATTCAATGAATACCATTAAGGGAAAAGGTTTTTTTTGTCATAACCATGAAAAACAAAACATTCAACATTGTTAAGGCGAGTGCTGGGATTTATCATAGTCGTTAGATAAGGCAGGAGGGGCTGTGATGCTGAAGCAATTTTTTTTTGCCAGAAATCCCAGAAAAACACACTGCAGGTCTCTTACTGCCCTCTGGCTGATAAGGCAGAGATTTGAGTTGTGGCAAATCCTCTGTCATTAGCACCTTCTCCATGCTGCACAGGCCTCTGCAGTTGTAAACACAGCCGTAGAAATCACGTTAGCATCTCCAATGAACCGTGGCATGTCTGACAAACAGCTCCACATGGAAGCACAGCAGTAGCTAATGTGGTTAAAGAGATCATTTGTTTCAAGTGTATTTTACATACTGTCTATCAAATGTTTGGGATATGAATGAAACATTTTATTAAATAACTGAATAAATAATTTTCTACTTCAGTTTTTAGAAACTTAGCATATCCTACACAGTAGGAGTTTGCTCTTGAACAACTGAATCATTTCCCCATTCTTATTTGCCAAAATTAACAAATACTCATCAGGGATCCTGTCTTGGGAATAATGCCAAAGACCACATATTTCATTTCCTTTTTATAATGTCAGCCCTCATTGGCACCTTCAAGGTGGTTAAAGAACATCTGAAAATCAGTTTATGATTTTAAACCATGATTTTAAATGTATGTTTTCTTTGCGAATGACTTTGATGCACAGCACACTGCATTTAACTACTTTTCATCAGTCTATTAATAACTATAACATCTCATTAGCTACTTTTTTATCAGTCTAGTAATCAACTATAACAACTTATTAAATGTTATTCCTCAGTAGATTTATCAACTATAACAATTCATTAATTACTATTATTCAGTATATTCATTAACTATAACAACTCATTAACTATTATTCATCTATTTATTGACTGTAACATCTCATTAAATAGCTCTTCATCCATTTATTTATAACTACAACAACTTGTTAACTACTATTCTTCAGTCATTAACTATAACAACTTAACTACTTTTCATCAGTCATTTTATTAACATTAACAACTCATTAGCTACTTTTCCTTAGTTTATTTGTGAACTATAACCACTCCTTAACTACTATTCATCAGTTTATTCATGAGCTATAACAATGCATTAACTACTATTAATCAGTCTATTCATTAACTAGAGAAACCTGTTAATTACTATTCATCAGTCATTTCATTAATTATAACAACTTATTAACTATTATCTATTCATTAGCTAAAACAATTTTTCTAGAGGAGAGCTTTGCAAACTTCTCATTTTCCAGCCACATAATGCCAATAATTCAACTATGCAAAAGCTGCATAATATGTATAAAGCCAATGTTGTGATGTTGTTGTATGTTGCTGATGTTGTTGTGAGTGTGCTTATAGTTCTGGATTTACAGGGTATATTTACAGGCATATACAGTGGATCAGCACATGGTTGAGTTGGCCCAATAAATTATTTATTTTAATCATATACCCCAGTTGAATCAGATGAACTGCCACCAGAGATGCGGCAAGACATACTGTACTCTACTCCACAGTACTTACAGAACATTTCACCTCCTTATTTTCTCGCAGTGCAGAATCCTAGTGTTAGCCTTCTCTAGTGGCTTAGCTGGTGTCAAATAAGGAAGTTATTCTTCACCTCTGTTGTCACCTCTGCAGTGTTATCAAGTGTAGCCAAACAGGTGACGTCCTAAGGTTAAATGGCAATCAGTGATAAGTTGATAAGGGAATAAAAGATTCACTACACCAAAGCAAAACAGTTTATCACTGTTTATTTTCGCTGTGAAACACGACTGCATGTAACTCACCTCATTCATGTATTTGCTAGTTTTGTGTTTTGCTGCCATAAAAGCACTTGATGCAACTCATTAGCTATTTATCAAGCATGAACGAGTCACATGTGAAAGCCAGACAAAGTACTATATGGAGAGTACATTTTTCTAACAGAATGAACATAATGAGAACCAATGAGTTCAATGAGCTCTAGTTTTCTTAGAGGCTGGCAAAGAGCTCTTTGCTGTATGTTAATCATCAGCTTGTTGACTTTGAAATGTCCTGACATTTCCTGTCCTTTGACTGTGTGTTGCTGCATATTTCTGTAATTTCACTGGCATTGCAGGCTTAAGTGGCTTACAAGCATCTATCTAAGTACTGATGCTACGATTGGAATAGTGCAATTCATTCTTTCTCAGCAGCATGCTAGCCAGATGTTAGTTGATGTCACAGAAGTGGACACGTAGTGTTCTCCAAGCATGTTGAGCTCCAGTGATGTTCTGGCAGTTGAAACTTATGATGGATGAGCCTGAGCCTGTCTATTGGAGGAATGACATTTGCCTTCACCCTTCCAGTGCTGTTGGTGTCTTGTGATGGGGTGTCATAGTTAGGTAAAATTGAGAATAGGCAATGAGAAAACTCAGGAGAAACTTTGGGGGAAAAAGCATCATGTTTCTCATTATGACTGGTTCATTTGTATCATCCAGCAAACAGTTTTTATGTTTAGTTTATGTGAGTCTTTTAATTAATTTTGTTGAATCTTTTGAAGCAAGTGTTTAGTGGTGTAATCAGTTTTTCATTCTGAGGACTGTATTAATATATCATTTCACAAGTCAGTGTTTGTAGCTCATAATGCCAAAAGGTCATACAATAAACAAATAATCATTAGTTGGTCATCCAGTCATGTTCTACTCAGGTTTACAGCTGATTGGAAAATTATTGACTAAAGCAGTTAGACCTAATGAGGAAGACAAGAGTCATTTATTACAAACAGGAAGCATTAAAATATAATAATATGTGAAAAATACACAAACTGTATCACATGGCTCACTGCTTTGATTGAAGCTAACACTAATTATCAAATCTCATTTGAGCTGAGAACCTTTTATGAGATTTACTGTTTTTCCACTTGGAATTGCAATAATTTGACATTGACTTTCATTAAAGTCATGAATGTTTATTTCCTTCTCCTATGAAAGTGGAGATACAAGGCTTTTCAGAAACATTACAAATCAGTATAATGGTTTATTTAAATTCTTCCAGAAGCAGAAATAAACCATTCTAAATGTGAAAAATGTTCTATTGTATTGTGTCATTGAGCCAAATGTAACAGCCAAGGCTGCCTACAGTTAATTACAATATGTGTGGAAAACAAGACTAATTAGACCCATTTCTGGGTGAATGAGGAATGTGTGATGAAGACCATGCTGAGAGCACTATGAACCCTGTAAAATGAGGTCTATGACTGTGTTTAACAGACACAGCAGGAAAATGCACAACTCATTCCTGTACATTGCAGACTGTCTATATTAGACTGTCTTCATTCGTGACCTTATCTTTAACTGCTGCAACTATAGCGTATGCGTTAATAACACTGTTAGTAAATTCCCTGTAGTCAAAAGCATTGATCTAGTGGTGATGTAGTAGAGCTGTCTCAGATGAAGGACGCCACTAACCTTCACCTGTTGAGAGGAAGAGGGCAATGTGAGCAGGAGTCAGAGCTACAGGATCAAAATGAAATTTGAATTAAAATGGGAGTCTTGTATAAAAAAGTGTTAATAATTAAATTTAAATTAATTTGAAACTGTTAAAAGATGAAAGAAAGAGAAAAAAACGACAATAGGTCTGAAACTGTGTGTTGGACTGAAAGTAGTGGTGTTACTGTCATCTGCAATGTTTCGTAATGTGTATGTAGATGTGTGTATGATTGACCAATCTCCTCATTAGTTATTGTTGATGTGAATGTGCATTGCAATGGTTTATAGCAGATAGCAGTAAGATTAAAGTAATAATTAATATAATTAATAATGTTTTAATAAAGCTAGTGTAGATACGCAGTGTGTGAATTTGTGTGTGTGTGTGTGTGTGTGTGTGTGTGTGTGTGTGTGTGTGCGTGTGTAGTGTTCTAGGTTAATGGAGTCGAGGCAATGGAAGTATGAGGCACATGACTGCAGAGGGAATGTGTGGTATTCATGTCACCCTCAGTAACCTTCCAGCTATGACATATGCAATGTTCAGTCACAGTTACATAACTGCCAGTACACACGTCATGTTCTCCCCCCACCCCTCACCCCCCCTCTCTCCCCCTTCCATTCCCTTCCTCTGTCACTCTGTCTCTTGCTCTATCTCTCTCCCTCTCCCTGGTTTGTCCTGGGGGGGGGTGTGTGACTAAGAGTAATCAGTCTCCTTTTATGTCTCTCTGTTCCGCTCTGCTTTAACAGGGGCAAAGAGGGAGAGAGAAAGAGAGAGAGAGAGATTATGTGTGTCAGATCACAGGGATAGAGAGATTTGGAGAGCTAGAGAGTGAAGGCCAAAAGGAAAAATGCATTGTTGCATCAGAACTGTACTTAATAAAGCTTGCATTAAAACATCAATGCTGCTAGGAAGCTATACAGGTTCTATATTACTGTAAAGGGTTCATTGCCTCATCCTTTTTAAAGACTGTGACTGTGATACATTTTAGTGTACTAATGTGTATGTCAGCCATTTTCCTATGAGTGTCCTAATCGTACAGTGGAATTCAAATGTAATTTTGAGGGGGACTACAATCTCCCACAATTCACTGGTAATTCATAGTAAAGGTTATTGCTGCCCAATATATTGACATTTATATCAATATGGGTAAATAAACAGAGCAAGATATGGACTGAGGCAATATCATTTATGTACACCCTATAGATGGAGCATAAGACTAAAGTAGAAGAAAAAAATAAATCTCTTCTTGAAGTCCATGAAGTGCTACAGAGAAAATTAAATTTTATTTATGTAATGAACACATTTTGAACATTTTGAATTCTTTAAAAAATCAAGCAACAACTTAAATTCTTATATTGCCTTTGGGCTTTTGGAGTGTGTAATGGAGCCTGGGCCTGAATTTATAGAATAAATTGGGGGAAAAAAGCACTATGTCACTAAACAATGAAAAATAAATATTTGCAAAATGTCTGCATAAATATCTTTTTGAGCTGGTTGATGGGACTTCTCCTCCTGAACTTCTGCACGGAGTGTCTGTAAATTGGGGCTGTACAAAGTCACTTTCACCTTTATGCAGGACTGTAAGCTGTGTCTAGGAGCGGGGTTTTTAACATAGTTCATGGTGGAGAACAGCTGCTCACATACATACGTGGATCCGAAGATTGACAGGAGTCCAAATGCATATTTCTTCATATTTATGTAGGTGTTGGGGATGGCCTTCCATGTTCCAATCACGAGTTTGTCCGGCTTTCAGGTTCTCAATATCACTCTATTTGTGATTCTGAACAGGAGTAGTTTGTCAGCTGTGTTAGCCAGATCCAGATCCAGATCCAGTTCGGGTTGATTTACACCTGCCGCGTTTTGTGGGTAAACATGTAAACGAGAGTGACACTTATTTTGAGTGATGAAAAATATTATAATATAATTTTATAAGGGTGAAAGAGCCACATGCGGCACTGGAGCTATGGGTTGCCCGAAGCCTGCACTGGACCAAACTTTGGATTGGGCCTGGTGACATTAGGCTCATGTACTAGCCAGATACCTTTGAGCAAAATACCCATGTTAATACTTTGGTAATTATTTTCTGGTCATAAGGTTTAAGGAACATTTTTAAAAGGCTATGAGCAGCTATTAGTAATTGTATCAGAAACAGCTGGCAAATATAGTAAGTATACACTTCATGCTGTAGCATATCTATTTCTTTACCAACCTGCCTCTACCATATTCATCAGTGCTCAGTTGACTGGAGGACTGTTGTTGACCAGATATCATTGGATTCAACACAGCAGTGACATTGACATGGTAGTGTGTGTAGTGATGGTATATGTGTATCATGCACAGTGGTGTTGCTGGGTGTTTTGCACATCATTGTCACTTCTGGCTTTAGAGTAGGTCTCCTACCCAAAAACATAAAATTGTCAAAATCGTTATTTTTCACACACAGCTGCCAGAAAGGAAGAAGAAAAATCCAACAGCAGAATTGTTCTCCTCTGCCTGGCAGAAATGAACCTCTGTGTTGTCAGGTTTTAGAGCACAGGAATTAAATCAGATCCTTTAACACTCCATTGCGAGTTACTATTAATGAGCACTATTTCTGTAGCACTGTGACTCATAATGATAAGGGTAGCAGTTAGTTAGTGTGTGTGTGTGTGTGTGTACATGTTTAAGGTCACCTGATCTTTTATCCCATGCTATTTCCAGGTATGTGTGTGTGTGTGTGTGTGTGTGTGAAGGTAGCAGTGCTGATACAGCACAGCTTTCTGGGTTACAGCTATTTTAGTTCCAGCACTGCTACTAATCAGCTACTGCTGAGTTAAAGGAACAGTTTTAAATAAACATGATTGATCACTGACCCCAGCCAAGATGTTTGATCTGACTTGTGGTTCTTTAGTCACAATGTTAAGCCAATTTAGTCTTTGTAAACATGCTAAAAATAAAAACTCAACCCATCTCTAACAACTAATCCATATCTTCATAAGTTAGTGGTTTAGATCATTCTCATTAAATGCTAAAACAAAGTTCTAGCAAATGTGAATGTGTCTGCATTCAGCGAAAAAGAGCATTAGCATAGCCAGGATGTTAGATGGTCACTACTCCCCCTCATCCCCAACTCACCCCAAAAGTTCTTGATGGAGCACATTAATTCCAGAGATCACAATTTTAGTGCACCTCAGCTCACTGCTGGGGAGTTTAATACCCCTCTAGCCCATGCTTGGCATTTGCAATGTACCAATAGGCTTATGTTTATTGGTTCATGATTATGTGCTCCAGAGAGTCCTATTCTATTCTATTGGCAGTAGTTCTTTACAGGGACTAGACAAGCTGTGTATATCTGGACATGTGTGTCGGCAATGGATACAATTTACTTAAAAATAGTTGAAAGCATTCATTTCAAGGGGTGTCCACAAATATTTGGACATACAATGTATGTAACTAGCTTGTTTATGTAGGTTTTGCTGGATGTTTGAATCAAATGAAAAAGAATAATTAATAATTCAGATGTGTGTTTGCAGAGATGAGATTAGTAACAGTCTGAGTGCAATGTCTGTTAGCTGTGTTTTCCTCTCATCTCCCCTAGATTGCTTATTCCAGTCCAGATCTGGCCCACATCCTTCGTTTTAATCTAGCCCATTTTTTGTATGGATTTACAGCACTTTGGGGGACCACATTCACACCCAAGATATATGGTGCTTGTCCTGACCAGATATAAAAGAAAATGTGAGCCATGAGTGTTTTTTTATATCTGGGCCACTTTAGGCTCACATGTAATTTTCCAGTAAGCAGCAATACCATATCTGTGCCAGACATTGACCAGATATGTTTAAGTACATGTGGGCCAAATGTGATTTTTCAATATGTGGGCCACTTTTGGCTTACATGCAGGTTCATAGTGCCAACAGTGGGCCGACGTTACCATGACTTTGCTAGAAGTAGCCCACATTTGTATGGTATCTGGGCCAGATCTGAATAAAATAAATACACCAAATATGTCCTGGCTGATCGACTGCATTTGATGTCAGTGATGAATCCTGTTCATGTGATTTTCTTTGCTAAACTCAAAGCTAATGTTTAATGAATGAACAATAAATGAGAGTACATATCAGAGTTTAGTAGATTAGAAGCAGATATAGCACTGCAGAAATAGGCAGCAAAATGAAAAGCAAGGCATTTATGTGTTGCTCACGCCACATAGTCCGTCCTCAGGGTTGGGTTAGGTGCAGCACAAACAATCACTCATAGTGACAACCATGGAAACACCTCATACACTCCAGTATACAGTAGGGTGTGTGCGTGCGTGCGCGCGTGCTCGCGCGCGTGTGTGTTCATTTGCAATTTTTTTTGCTCCACATGAATTGAATCTCTCTCTCACCCTTTGCTGATGTCAGTGGTTATTTAACAGGATGAGTCAGTCTTGTATAATGACGGAGAAGTATGACGAATGTGATCATGTTTTTTTTTTTTAAAATGTTCAACATGATCACATTAAGTACATTGTTTCCACAAATAAACACACACACACACACACACACACACACACACACACACACACACACACACACACACACACACACACACACCACTCCATGTGAGGCAAATACATAAGTGAGTATGTCATTTTTTGGGGGTCACCAAAGTAACAGAGGCTATATGGGAAGGAACTGCTAACAAAGATGATTTCAGACTCTACCTTATGATCAACCTGTATCTGCACCAGTCTCATAAACAAACGTCAATTGGTGAGCCGTGTTTAAAGCTCTGTACACACACACAAACTAAGCCCCCATTAACAAACTATATAGGAAAATATTAGAAATTCAAGGGCAGTGACTCATAACTGTCACTGGCTTATATAACCTAATGTCATCAACTTCATTTCATTACACTGTCTGTTGCATAGTAACAAGACTTGGTTCACATTCAGCAGAAAAGTGATGAGAGAGCTATGCTGTTAACTAGGTGTGAGCAATATGATACTTTTTGTTATTGTGATACAAAATGTGATACAAGAATTGTTCAATACTTAAAATTCATTGAACAAATGCACATTTTATTACAGTAAGTGTAATTTGTGCTGTTTAATTAGATAGAGTGCAGCACATTTTCCCTCAGGAAAATGAAGGTTCCAGCAGCAGCATCAGTACAGTACAGAAAAGAGTAGATAGATAAGATTATAATGTAGTAAAGAAAAACTTTATATAAATATAAAGAATATATAATATAGAGACTATATTACAATATACAAAATAGAGATAAATAGTGCATGTAAAAAGAGTCCTGTAGGAGGGGGTATTGCACATTATTATTGCACTTTTAAACTGTTTATTGCACAAAGTCCAGTTGTGTTCTGGTGGTCAGGTTGCAGGTTCCTACTTGTTCCCATCCTCTGTCCTCCTGTTACCACTCCTCCCCCAGAGAAGAGTTGTACTGTCTGATGGCGTGTGGGACAAAAGAGTATTTAGTGGTATTATAAGTGGGACAGGCTGAACTCAAACTGCAGCGGGGGCTAGTATTTTCAGGAGTAGAGATCAACCTCATCTAAGATGTGGTTCGCAAAAGCTGCATGTTCATGAAATTAAATGTATGCCAACGGATACCACAGAACTTTGGTAAAACCATTAACTCTTGTTGTATTTGGACTATAATATTCCAGAACACAATGAATCGTTTTTCATGTTTCCATTTTCCAGCTTCCAAAGACATTAGAGCTGCTGTATAGCTGAACCCAATGATGAAAAGGCACCCTGGTCACCAACATCAGCAATGTGAATTGAGGAGCATCTATAATGTATGTAGAACAGGATGCTCTGGAGGAACCATGCATGAGCCTTAGGTCACTGTTCTTATTGCCAAGCATGGAATAGAGGTGTTATATGAGTTATAATAGATATAAGTTAGGAGTTATAAGATAGAGATATGCTTACTGTTAACTATGCCTTCACATTCAATTGCTGGATGCTTTGTGTATTCTGCATCAGCATATTTGTTGCGCACTTCCTCAGAATACCAGTAGGAGCAGTGCAGGCACTCAATAGCATCAAATTAGAAGAATGTTTTGAAGAGACTATGTGACCAAATCCATAACTGTTCAGCATGCGTATGATGCATCTGTGCTGCTGCACAGTGACATATATGCTTGTCAGAACAGCTGGCTTGGGATTTTGGGATCGGTCAATAACACACGCTGCACATAAGCAAGTATGTGAACAGTTACATTCATGACGCAACCTGTTCTCTATGAGAACACCTGTCCAAACAGCAAGTATACTTCTAGCCGAGGGCCCAGTAAATTGAATTCTGGAGCAGTGGAACTGCTTTCACTGGAAGAAGCTTCATGCAGTACCTTTGGACTGAGTTTAATCAGAGAGACAGATCTAATTACCCAACATCAGTACCTAACCTCACTGATGCTCTCTAATGTTGCTGAATGCAACTAAATCTGCCTCACAGCAATGTTCTGACATCTAATGAAAAGCCTACCAAGACATTTTGAGGCTGTTATTGCAGAAAAAGGAGGGAAACTCTCCTTTAAACAGTTGATTTCAGAAGAAATGCTGGACATGTAAGCAAGTGTGTACAAACTTTCAGGGCCTTTTTCTGACCATGGATTCTGCTGGACAGCGAATGAAAGAGAAATGTAGCCCACAATTATAGGCAACAATGTGATTCAGTTTAACGGTGTAGTACCCTCTCCTCCAGCCTTTCCTACACTCTGGCATATCTGAGATTAAGCACATTGATTAAATCAGATTGATTGATTACTGCCTGTATCAATTAATCTCAACTTGCCTGTGGCTATTGTGCGGTCAGATGTTGGAGCATAATGACTGATTCCTCTGTGTTTTCTTTCAGCATACCAAATAAATCAGCATGTTCAGAAAGCAGCACCACTTTATTAATTATTCAGTTTTACATTCACTAGATTCAATCTCACCTTATCAATATTAGAACAACCAAAACACTCTCTATAATCACCTGTAGGGAAGAAGTCTCTATATGACTGTGTTTTTGTTTGTGTGTGTGTGTGTGTGTGTGTGTGGGTTTGTTGGCAAGGGTTAGATAAGGGGTGGGGTGGGGGAGGGGGTCTGGCTGGCTAGTGTTCTGACCTTGTTACTAGCAGCTGCTACCTATAATCTCACCATTTCATTAGTGAACTATGGGAAATGTAGTTTGATACAGCCAATGAAGTATAAAGCCATAGTAGGTACTGTATTTCAGACACAGTACTGCAATGCATTATGAGTGAATTAATAAAGGGACACTAATGAAGACAGGTGATGTATGAGGTGATAATAGGTACTGTATTTCAGACACATTAAAGTGGTATATTATGGGTAAATTAGTAAAGGAACTCTAGTGAGGTCAGGCGACCTTATAAAGTCACAAGAGTGATATTAGGTAACTTGTGAGGTCATAATAGGTACTGTGTTTCAGACACATTAAAGTGGTATACAGTGGGTAAATTACTTAAAGGGAACACTAGTGAAGTCGTTTCACCAATGAGTTAATAATTGGTACTGTATTTCACAGTGCATTGTGGGAGAATTAATAAGGGAACACTAGTGAAGTCAGGTGACCTGTGAGGTCCAAATAGGTGCAAATCACCACTGATTTTCTGAATCAATTCAATTTTGATTCCCAATTCAGTTTAATTAAATCAACTCATTCAGGCATTAACTTCATGAACTGCATGAGCTAATCAGCAGCATTCATACTGTTCATTACAAAATGCATCAAACAGGGACCAAATCAACTCAATGAAAATGTTGTGCCTTGCTGTTTTTCTCCAGAAGGAAGCACTTTTCTGGTGTGTGTGTGCTGTGAGGAGGTTTGTTGTAAGGAACAGCAGCCTTTATTAAATAAGCTCCAGCGGAGAATTGTTACCATGCATCTCCAAGTTAGGGTTTGTCAAAATGTCAGTTATTTTCCTGCAGGTGGAAGGACTGACTTCACAGGGTAGCTTCAGATTGATCGATATTCAATCATTGAAATAAATTGACATCAAACTTTTAAACCCACGCCAAGTTACATCAGTGTATTTGGGGTATATTAGTTAAGGAATACTAGTGAAGTCATAACAGGTGCTGCATTTCAGACTCATTACACCAGTGCATTATTGTTTAAGAAGTTTAAGGTAGTGAAGTTACATGATCTGTGAGGATATAATCAGTATTTTCAAGACATTGCACCAATGCATTATGGGTTAAGCTTCCACTTTCACATTGCTTTTGGCATTCCTCCCTCTAAGCCGTGTTTGTGTTTGTGTGTTTGATAATCTGTTCTGGACTTGTCATGCTATGACACGATGAACACGATGTTATCGTCAATATAGGTATGTTCATACGTATGTGTGTGAGTTTGTTTACATAACTGTGCAAAAGTCCAAGATTGCCCTTCCTTTGTTTAATTTCCAGACAGGACAGCTGTCATGTATAGTTTCACTACTTTTTCCAGAATGTCTAGATGGGCAAAGTGGAGAAAACTTCAAAAACTGATAGAGTGGTACAGAGAATACAGGACCCATTACAACCCACTGCAAGATTTTTCATTTAGAGACAGAAGAAAATTAAGCTCCACTCTTGCTTCTGATCTGAGTTTTTTATTAATTGTTCCACTGAGAGAAGATATCTCAACACTGTGGG